>CM057340.1:437922896-438540892 GCA_030015575.1 Agapanthus africanus | reverse complement strand
AGACTAGCCGGGATTAATTACACCATACAACTTCGCCGATCTTTCAGCCAGGCCAGTGTCGGTACTTTAAGGGAGGTTCCTCGTGCTTTCGCACGGACCTAATTAAAGTAAACCTCATTTTCCCAGAGGCGTAACCCCGTTGACACCTTTCTAGACATCTACTTGATCGACTAATTGTCCTGTGTAAAACTCTCCCAGGAGTAACAATTACTCGCAGTGGGTATCGGGATCCAACTATCTCATAGAAGGTATGCAATCTCATTGCAAATTTCAACACTTGAAATTCCCGATAATATTTTTCCCCAAACAATCTATGACCTTGACAAGGTCAACAAACCATAGACCGTAAGTCAAGTTCAACCCGTCATTTCTTGATTGAATTAAACCCACCCGCACGACCCTTGATAAGGTCAACAAGGCCGTACGACTACCCTAATCCAATCTGCATCATATGCATAAGCAGATAAATACTGGTCAGCTACCGCACACTGCGCCTTGACAAGGTCAACAAACGCAGCACGAATATTAAGCAGGACTTATCTGAAATGACGAAGGGCTACGACAGGTTTTTCTGAAAACCTATTGCGTAATGAACTTGATATCGTTGTAGAATCGAGTGAATTTCTGAAATGGAGTGATTTTGAGGCTTTCATTAGTTTTGCTAAAGAGGTCACTCCCGGTGAAGGGATCTCGGCTCTTTCCTCATTGAATAAGGTGCGGGATATATCATATATATCACTGTGCAAAGCAAAACTCCAAAAGCAGTCAAAAATCAAACCGAGTGTTGTAGCATCTGCCAGTTTTGCTAAAGAGGTCACTCCCGGTGAAGGGATCTCGGCTTTCCCCATCGAATAAGGTGCAGGGTATATCATATATACCGCTATGCAAAGAAAAACTGTAGCTACCCTTTTATTTTAAAATTTGATTCTACAACATATTTTAGGTTTCTTTTCTTTCATTAATCATATTAATGAAGTCCCATCATTTATCTCACCTAAACATCACAGATAAATACGACATACACTTATGCCATCCGCATTCGCCTCGATGTCCCCTCGTGCACCGTTAGGTTAGGTAACTAACGGCAGAGCAGGGCAGTGCTAGCGCGGGTGTAAAACATAAGTAACGCCTATATAATATATCATATATACTATATACTGTATCCATCACAAAACATATCTAATGATCACATCACAGATATCGCAGCAGAAACATAGATATAATGTGGGATATACTAGGATGTCCGTATTTAGTATTTAGCCAACAATACAAAATACGGATTCCACAGTCGCGATGAATAGCCAAGCCCACACCCTGGACCCCTACGAGAGCGGCAAGCGACCCTACCAATTCTGGAGTTTAGGAGACCCGGTCTCGACTCCTCAAGATGGCCTCCCACTGAACCCCAGAACCCGGTCACCTGTGCTCCCCTCCTTGGGTCCATCCTAATGCGGAAAAGTAAATAATATACAACACTGGTGGCATTGACCTCAACCCGGAAGTGCCCCAAATAAAAGAATATTACATTACATTTAAATTTACATGAATGAAAATATAAAACTCTCATCTCACATAAAACCCCCCGGCTATTCAATTGCGACAATCCTGCACATCATATCTCAGCAACACATAATATCATATATCATCAACGTAAGTAAGTATGCGTACCCCAATTGTCGTTAATGTATAGCAACGAAACTGGCAATATCGACATACTACACTTACGGTCACAGAAAAGAAAGTGTAAAACAGCAATATTTGGAATCCACATTCTCTTTAGACATCGTAAATGCGAAATATCACATACTTCGTATTTCATGTCCAACTATATGAATTCCACATATTGCATCACATTCCAGATAAATAGACGGTATTAAAGTTTTCGAACGAACGATCAAATACCCAAGATTCGCTAAAGCTCAACAATTGAGCGGAGTTCAAAAACCCGGAGTGTGACATAGTGGTAGCGGTCCAGCCGTAGAAGGGTCAAGCCAACGCCTCACATGTGGCACGCCGTACTGCCCCCAAACCCTAAGGTTCAAAAGGCAGTTCAAGACGGTCTCATAATCGAGTTAAGGTTTGTTGTCTTCTAGAGGGTCCACCACAAACAAACTTGCACGTATTTCCGAAAGATTTTAAACCCCGTGAAAAGTGAGCAAATGATACTCGTTCAAACACTTCAATACATTCTAATTTATCCGGAAAAAACACGAAATGAAAATTCCGATCGAATCGACGAGTCCAAAACCATCTCCAGAACAAACAGCACAAAATACAGATTAAAAATACCCTAAAAAATATACAAGCAGTGGAATGAGTTACTGTACAAAAATGACACCATGAAGAAACAGAACGGCCGCGGAACCGCGGCCTAAGCAGGCTAATGCCGCGGTTCCGCGCTCAAATTTACTGTTCATGGTCTCGTTTTTCACAGTAACTCTTATATTTACCTGCTGAATTTTTTACATATTTTTAATGCTGAAAAACAGCAGTTTTGAAAAAATGACCAGAGAGCGCTAAAAAACCCGTATTTTCCGGTTCGATCGGAGTTTTAACTTCGTTAAAGTGTCGCCTAATGTTCTAGGTCGTCTCTGATACCAATGAAAGGTTAGCCTAGCACCTCATGAAGGGTTTGGAAGCATCACATGTACCAAAGGTAGAGTCTTTAGGGTGCTAAGTTAACAAACATCGGATCGTTCCTAGAAAATTAGGGTTTCTAAAATTTTCACATCAACATATGAGAGAATAGATGGGGTTTAGAGAGTACAACCTTTGTAGCTCCCTACGCTAGACTCCTCGGCTACTTGGGGTTTGAAAAAGCTTCGCTTGAACTCCTCGAGGTCACCGATGATCCACCCGGAGTCCGCTTTGTCCAAGCTTGCAACTTTACCCGATCAAGAGAACGAAATGAAGCTAACACTCCAAACAAGTGGGCTAGACTTGTGTAGAATGGTGTTGTGGTTTTCTTTCTCACTTCAAAATCCTAACTTGATGAGTATATTGCTCACTACAAAAATCTAGAGAGCAAATGAGCAAGCTTGATGAAGATGATGGCTTTTTAGAAGAAGAGAAGAAAAATCTATCTTGCGAAAAATGAAAAATATAAGTATATATATTTTCCATCTCTCATTACAAACCATGGTTAATTATATAGATATTATTGTAATGGAGTTAAAAGCACAAAAGGAAAATAAACCAAGGGTTAAAAGGTAGGTGAGCATGGTAAGGTAAAGAAGAGTGTAGAAACATTCTATCATTTAACCCCTTTTTCTTTTCCTTTTTGTTTTAATTCAAAAGCAATAAAAATCCATATAATAACCATGGTGTGATTCTTATATTTCCACCATTCTCAATGTATAAGCAACCATGATGTATGTATGTATGTATGTGTGTATGTACATCCATATGTGCATGAATCTATAAAGAAGGCATACATGCATGCATACATCCATCAAACTCAAGAAAGGATATCAAGTGAGAAACTAATGGTTAAATGATAAATCAACACTTGATTTATCAATACGGCCATATCACATATGACCCCACCAAAAGCAAGCCGCCCGATCAATATACGGTATCCCATACGCGCATTTTAATCGGGTCCATGCGCATATCGCATACGCGCACCACAACGTTTCGCCTGGACTAGGAAACTCCATTGTGGGACTCTAAGACTCGTCAATACACCGGCAGTGAGTGATGATCATATCAAGCACCCCCAAGCCGCAAGCGGTCAGCTAAACGTAACGGCCACCTGGGTATTGAGCGATCAGAAGAGAACAAGCGAACCTGCTACAACTCCCGTCGAGCCAATCTGGCAACACTTCCCGTACAGTCCGGTCTCCTCGTCTGATATATCGCATCTCAAGTCTAAGGATGGTAAACGTCAGACCCTAATAGCCGATAAGTCGTGCCGATATGAGGCTCATAACGGGTCGAGAAACTGCTGGTAACACTTACCAGCAAATCTCTGAATCAGCCCTGGCAAGGGACTTCCCTATTACGGCCAATCGAGCACAACGCAACATCAACCCCCAATACCGGGAGAGACGAAACCCCTCCTATCGCTCATTGCCTCCATGTGACTCGGGACTGTACCCAAAAACCACCGTTTTGCATGCCCTCATGGACGTGGTAAGGTGGAGATCAAAGCACAGTGGGAATCACACAAGACTCTATGACGATCTCGGGTCTACAGACTAACCTGCACAAGTGTCACCTGAGAACTGCCATCTGACGTGAGGTATAATACCATCTGGGAGTTCTCGGCGAGTCCGTCCAGTGTACCCAGTCTCCACTGAGCACCCGTATACCATCTCTGATGTCAAACACCAATGGATATGGGATCATCCATCGCATATCTCATGGGTCGAGAAGTGTATACGCTAGTCTACACTGGTATATCGATGCCCTGTCTCGATACACCCATGACTAGGGACCTTGAAGGATGTACTTATGGACTACCATGTCCCCACTAGTATGATCCGCATCATAGTCCAGGTAGTCAAGTACACATCCTAAGGGCTTTACCAACATGTAACTATAAGACAGTATAAAGAGATAAGTATACATGTTAAGATAAAGAGCAATCAGATAGCATACTATCATATCGAGCAAGAAAGTCATCTCTATATATGTCCAAGCATCCAATATAATATATATCATATGTACAATACTGGCTTCTAGGGCATACATACAACTAACAGTAACATGGCGAGATACAAACACCTTTTGTTCCTCATTGTGGTAGAACAGATATCTTAGTGAATCCTTGGGATATCCCACAAATTTACATAGAACCGACCGTGCCTGTAGTTCGTCCGGTTTTTGTGTTTTCATATAGGCCGGACAACCCCATATCTTAAATCGCTAAAGATATGGATTTCGTCTACTCCATATTTGATATGGAGACTTCGGCACAGATTTGGATGGAATGTAGTTTAGTAAGTATGTAAGTCTACGGTAGCGCCCCGGCCGTCTTTCCGAGGCCAAAATGCGGAAACGAAACTTTTTCAAAACTAGAAAACCGGCGCTATCGTGTACTTAAAACCCGGATCGGACCATTAACCTACTACTAGCAAACTAGAGAGAGGGTAGATAGCTATACCGAGCGATCCGTGTCCTTCGGTCTTCGGCCACCATCCCAAGTTCCTCACGGAAACTCCGGTTTCGATCTCTTCATCGGAAAGGGCACCACATCGAGAAGTCTTTTTACGGGCTCCCGCTTCGTCCGAAGCAACTCGGGCAAGAAGTGTGCTAGCTGACGTGTCCAAGGTGTTGTAAAGAATGTTTGTGATCACTTTGTCTCTTGCATCTATGGCTTGGATGGAGGTTAGAGGTGTTGCCATTGGAGGAAGATAATGAACTAGAGGAAGAAGAAGAAGAAGTGGTTTCTTTCTTTTCTTTTTCTATTTTTTTTCATATGATGAAATGAGAGAGAGTGTGTAGAATAATATGAGAGCTCTCCTATACATGGCAGCCCCCCTCTCTCTCCTCTCATCATATCAACAAAAAACAATCACTAATGTGACATATTTTCATAAAAAAGAGACCATGAGTCATGATACAAGTCCATATCACATTAATGCATTCTCAAGATGAATTCTAGCTCATTATTTTCACCATCCAAACATTAATCCAAATGTTTGGTCAAACAAAAAGATCCGGCAAAATCTAAAGTAAACTCGTGACGGATCACAAGGATACCCCTCACCTGTATATACATACCTGCATCCGCATTCCGACTGAATGCAAATGTGATGAGACTAAAGTGATCCAACAAATCTAATACTAGGATCCGGTTTAAACCAAAACCCACTAGTATGATCCGTCCGATCATGATCCGCGCAATACCGCACGTATAAGATCGAACCCTGCCATATATCATACGGCCTCTACAACGTTTCGCCCGAAACTTGAGAAACTGTCTGTGGGGGACTCTAAAGACTCGTCAATACATTGGCTGTGGATTTAACCACTAGCACGTCAGAGGTATTAGCCGTACGTAACGGGCTACCTAGTATTGACTAAAAGGGAAGTCGATGAGCGAACTCATCCTGACACCCAACTGAGCCTGTCAGTGACAATATCCGTACAGTCCGGTCCGTTCATCTATGAGCATCGCATGGCAGGCCTAGGGGGTTGGTAAAAGTCAGACCCCCAAAAGCGGTACAAGTCGTGTCGGAGTGTAGCCCAGAACACCCTGAGATACTACTGGAATATCTACCAGTAAATCTCCTGCCTTGGACAAGGACTTCGTGTAATGGCTCTCCTAGACACAGCGCGACCTCACCCCCAATACCGGGAGAGACAAACCCATGCAGATCCGCTCACTGCCTCCATGTGGCTCGGGACTGTACCCAACTAAAACCTGTTTGCACGACTCCTTTGAGCCATGGTAGGATAGTAATCAAAGCACAGTGGGAACTCATACGGGACAAATGATGATCTCAGGTCGATGAACTAACCTGTACACATGTCACCAGGGAACTGCTATCTGACGTCTGGTATAATCCCAACTAGCAGGTTCCCGGCGAGTCCTGTCCGGTGTACTCATGACCCAATGAGCACCTGTATACATCTTAGGTGAACCAAATGACACCAGTGGCTTGTGAGACCGGCCACCGCCCCTCGTCGTGGTCTCGAATGTATACACTAGTCTACTCCGGAGTATCGATGCCCTGTCTCGAATACTCCGACGACTAGGGACCACTTTAAGGATGTGCTTACAGACCCCAGCTCCCACGTATATGATCGCCATCATACTGCTGGTAGTCAAGCAAGAATCCTAAGGGCTCTATCAACGTGTAATAGCGACTTGTAAGGTCACCTAGAGCAGTACATGATGATAAAGTTAAACCAGATAGCATACTATCATCTCGAGTAAGACTGTCCTACCGGTATAGGTCCTCCCTCAATCATTGCAATCACGTGCCTGTGATCCAATAATTGACTCTGAGAGCACTATATCCAACAATCTCCTACTTGCACTCAAGGCTAATTATTGCGATGTCGCATACTCACAGCCCGTGTGATACCGAACACCCAACTCCTCTACTAATCAGTTTTACAAAGCCCGTTTGCGAAACTATTGCGTTCGAGGAATAGCCTCAGTGAGTGGATCCGCCCTGACGTTTCTTTCCATGTCTCTCTTTATCTCAAGTTCGCGGAGAAAGCCATCTCCCGTAATGAGCAATACCTGTCTTAGAATATGTCTGGATATCTGATGGGACCTAGTTCATAAATGAACTCCAAATCCAAACTTCTTAGACTGTATCGTCAACTGAAACCAATCAGTATCCTGCGCCATACCTCCCTCAGTATCCTCTTGGATCACCTGTCCAAAACACTGCCCCTCGTCAGAGGGAAAACTATAACTCTGACAGTCACTCTGTCATCCAGGTCACCTTGGAAGCCTGGGATGATAACCGTCTCCCGAAGAAGGCTGCTGTTGTCATATCCCTAGAACATCCAATTATGTTCTAAAACTGCTTCCGAATGTTTCTCCAGGATTGGATCAACATCAACTTATTGCATCTAGTGCAAAAACATCTGGTGTGGTATTTGACATCTCATGATTGACTCAATTGCCTAAGCAAGTGATCTGCCAATCATGCACATGTAGGGTTCCTAGGCACCCTAATGAGGTCTCACAAGGTATCGATCATGCCAAATTAAAATTTTAACGGTGCCGAGAAACCCGACTACGGATCGTTTGCTAGAAAACTAGGCGAAAAAGCTAACTAGTTAACACTTAACTATAAGAATCGGAAATACAACCTTTGTAGATCCGGTGCTCCACCTCCATAGCTCCGCAACGAAGTCCTCTCCGCTGTCCAAAAAGAATCCGGGCTCTAGCGTCGACTTCATCGGAGAATAGGCGAGCTAGGTCGTCGATGTCCATGCCGAAGATGATCTACGTCGAGGCATCGCTAGATCAAGCTCCACCTTCACCAAGCCTTGAAAACTTGTGAAGGAAACACACTCTACTACTTGGCAAGAGGTAGAGGATGAGAAAATAGGAAGTGGGTAAACTTTAGAATTGGATTTCTCACTCTAATTCTCACTTTGCCATTAAAGCTTGTGAAGCTTTTTCTTGAAGTGAAGAAGAAGAAGAAGATGAAGAATATAATTCTATTTTCAATTAACTTATCATAATCTTAACCTTAGTTAAGTGTAGAGAATTGACTAAGGTTGGGTTGAATGGTTAGGGTTAAGGATGAGAACAAAAGGTCAACAAGTCAAAGCTTCATGAAACTTCAACTAAAAACAAAAGTAGCCACCATTCATTTATCTTCCAATTTATTCAAAATGAATAAATAAATAAGATAAATGAATAAGTAAAACCCTAATCAACAACTTAACCTTGGTTTAATTCTTTATACTTAACCAAAAAGCATGCATCATCAAACATGATACAAACATGTGCACAAAATCATATCGCATATGCAATGCGCACACCCGAGTGAGAATATCCATTTAAAGTGAACCGATACTAGTTAATGCAAAGTAATATATCAAATATATAATTATACATTAAATCATTAAATCAACACTTGATTTAACGATCCGGTCATATCGCATATAACCGACCAGTATCCTATGTATCGGCTTATCGAATCAACCTTTGATTCGATAACTAGGGTATATCGCATATAACCTAATCGATACATTCATCGCGAGAATGGAATACGGTATCACATACACGCATTATTCTCGGTCCCGCACATATCTCATATGCGCTCCTATTTCGTTTCGCTTGAGCCAGGAAACCTCTGTGTAGGACTCTAAAGACTCGTCAATACGCCGGCAGCAGGCGATGATCATATCAAACACCCATAAGCCGCAAGCGGTCTGCTAAACGTAACGGCCACCCGGGTATTGAGCGATCTGAAGATCGACGAGCAAGCCCGCTCACACTCCAGTGAATCCGACCAGTAACACTACCGTACAGTCCGGTCTGATCGTCTGATATGTCGCATATCTCGCCTAGGGGTGGTAAACGTCAGACCCCAATAGCTCAATAAGTCGTGTCGATATGAGGTCTATAACTGTTCGAGAAACTACTGGTAACACTTACCAGTAAATCTCAGCAACCCTGGCCAGGGATTTCCTGTTATAGCCAATCGAACACAGCGCAACATCAACCCCCTATACCGGGAGAGACGAATCCCCTCCTATCGCTCATTGCCTCCATGTGACTCGGGACTGTACCCAAAAACCACCATTTTGCACGCTCTCTTGGACGTGGTAAGATGGAAATCAAAGCACAGTGGGAACCACACAAGACTCTATGACGATCTCGGGTCAACAGACTACTCTGTACCAGTGTCACCAGAGAACTGCCATCTGACGTGAGGTATAATACCATCTGGGAGTTCTCGCCGAGTCCGTCCAGTGTACCCAGTCTCTACTGAGCACCCGAATATCATCTCTGATGTCAAACACCAATGGATATGGGATCATCCATCGCCCATCTGTATGGGTCGAGAAGGTATACGCTAGTCTACTCTGGTATATCGATGCCCCGTCTCGATACACCCACGACTAGGGACTTTGAAGGATGTACTTATGGACTACCATATCCCCACTAGTATGATCTGCATCACAGTCCAGGTAGTCAAGCACACATCCTAAGGGCTTTACCAACATGTAACAGAGAGACAATCAGTATACACGTTAAGGTAAAGTTCAACCAGATAGCATACTATCATGTCGAGCAAGAAAGTCCTCCCTATATATGTCCCAGCATCCACTACAATATACATCCTATGTACAGTAATGGCCTCTAGGGCATACATATAACTAACAATCTCCCACTTGCACTAGGGCCATCTGTAGCAGTGGTTGTAGTATCTCATACTCAACCATCCCATAAAAGTCTCTCTCTGGGAACAGGCCTTTGTGAGTGGATCCGCTGTGTTTGTCCTCTGAGTCTACTCTCCTAACCTCGATCTCCCTGGAGATCAACCATCTCCATGATCAAGTGATACTGCCTTAGAATATGTCTGGATCACTGATGGGACCGGCGTTCCTTGGCATAATCCACAACTCCATTGTCACACAATGGTAGGAACGTAGTTCATCTTATGAACCAATATACATCCAAACAGCCTCTTTGGTAGCATCTTAAGTAGCGATGTATCGTGCCTTTATGGTCTAGTATGTCACGGTATCTAGCTTGGAACTCTTCCAACATACCGTCCCTTTACTGAGGGTATAGACAATGCCTGTGACTGACATTCAGTCGTCTTTATCACCCTGGAACACTTCCAGTGATTTTCCCCAGGATCAACTGATACCATCTCACTACAACTAGTGAGTATCCTAACATCCATTTAGATCTATCTCATAGATCCAAAATCCAGGATTTAGTAGGTATCACTTTAATCCTATATGGAGAATCTTTGTGATAAGCGGAGATTGATCGAGCGTAGCATAAGAAACTCCTTTCTTATCAAGAGTATGTCATCCACGTACTCTACGAGGATCATCACCATACTCCCTACTATCTTTTTGTATATACAAGGTTCATCTACCATTTTGATGATGTCAAACTCTTTGACCGCTACATCAAAACAGATGTTCCAACTCCGCGATGCCTGCTTTATCCTATAAAGCATCTTGCACACGTTTCCGCTGCTCCCACTGTCTACGAGACCCTCTGGCTGTGTACTTATAGACGCTCTCTTCCAAATCATCATTTAGAAAAGCAGTCAAGACACCCAACCACCAGACATCGTAGTCATGGTATGTAGCCGTGGTAAGTAGGATCTGGATGGACTTAAGCATAGCTACTTAGAAAAGGTTTCATCATCATCCACGCCTGGTCGATGACGAAAAGCTTTAACAAGTCTAGCTTTGAAAGTCTCAACTTTTCCATCTACACCAAGTAATCTTCTCAAGATATACTTGCTCCTGATGGGGATTTAACCCTTCAGATATTGCAACCAAAGTCCATACTTTGTTGGTGTATAAGGATTCCATCTCAGATCACTAAGCATCCAGCCATTCTTACAGAGTCTTACTCCTGATGGCCAGCTCGAAGCTAGTTGGGTCATCATCTCATGATGCAATCCTCGCTCCCACTGTCATAGAGAAACCATGGTATCTCTCAGGTGGGTGAGGAACCCTACTAGATCGGCGGAGAGGCTGAGGTTCGTTGGTTACTAATGAATCCTTTGGTTCTTTCAAATCATCTGCTGTAGTTTGTATAGCTGGAACATTTCCAGTTCTACATAACAGACCTTGCCTCGAGTTTGTCCGGATTTTGCTTTCAGACATAGGCCGGACAACCCCAAATCTTAACTAACTTAAGAAATGGGCTCTTCCTTTTCCATATCACATATGAAGCGGTAGGCAACTGATTTGATTGGAACCCTATTCAATAGGTATGCAACTTCGTAAGTGCACAACTCCCAAAAGGAAAAAGGTAACTCAGTATTACTCATCATAGAGCACACCATATCAAATAGGGTGTATCTGCTCCGCCCCGATATACAATCGTGCTATGGTGTATACGGAGGAGTAATGCTGAGAGAGAATCTCATTCTCCTTTAGAATAGTCCTGGAATTCCGTGCTCAAGTATTCTCCTCCTTGATCTCATCAAAGGACATAATACTTATACCCGTACTTTGGTTCTCTACTTCTAACTTATATTCTGTGAATATCTCAAAAGGTTCGGACTTGTGTTTCAACAGGAACATAGGTCTGAATCTAAAAAGATCATCAGAGAACGTAATGAAGTATGAAGAACCAGTCTTGGCATGTGTAGACAGGGGACCTACATACATCAACATGTATCATCCCAAGAGTTTACTAACTCTTTCTCTGTTACCAATAAATAGAGCTGTGGTCATCTTATCTCTGTGACATGACTGGCAAGTTTCACAAGATGTAAATTCAAACTGATTTAAATATGCATCTACATGTAACTTCAGCTAGTCGGGTCGCATTGATATGACCTAGTCTACAATGCCTCAAGAAGGATTCGTTCAGTTCTGAACTCTTCCTCTTGTGTGTGTTCTGTATACTAAAAACTGTAGTTTGATTTAGAACATCAACGCTTTTAGATAACGTGCCTGAACCGATCAACTTTTGATATAGGAAATGTTCAAAACATTATCCAACAATACAAAATTTTATCATTTCTTTACTACTAAAGAGACTGATATGATTTTGTATATCAGGTTCGGTATCTAACAGCATTCGTTCAGAATAAATGTAATTGTAATACAGGGTGACAGTGACCAACAGACTTGGCTGCAACTCTTGCCCCGTTTTCTGTCTCATGAAACTTATCACCCGTTCTCAGTTCTCTACCTATCTGTAGCCTATGTAACATATTACATATCTGGGATCCTGATCTGGTATCACATACCCAGGACGTAGAGGATACAGAGAAACAGTTCTTTGTAATGAACACACCCGAAGATGATGCATCAGCATGCACTCTCTTCGTTTGGGTGGCACGGGAATTCTGGTATTCCCCAATTTCCTGCTCTGTCTTATAACAATTATAAGTTGGAGCGGGACCAACGTTCCCCAGCTCAGTATAACAAGCGGGTTCAGTCAATTTTCCGTATTATTATCTTGATTAAGGCATGATATGGTCGCTACCTGGAGAGAGAGAGAAGAAAACACTCAGCGTGCGCTCTTGCAAGAATAGATTGGTTATTATTTTATCTAATCAGGATGGCTCCCACTGCTTTTTATCAAATCTTCCTTCAAACCCTAAAAGGAAAGACTAGCCGGGATTAATTACACACTACAAGTTCGCCAATCTTTCAGCCAGGCCAGTGTCAGTACTTTGAGGGAGGTCCCCCGTGCTTTTGCACGAACCTAATTAATGTAAACCTCGTTTTCCCAGAGGCGTAACCCCGTTGACACCTTTCTAGACACCTACTTGATCGGCTAATTGTAATGTATAAAACTCTCCCAGGAGTAACTCTTACTCGCAGCGGGTATCGGGATCCAACTATCTCATAGACGGTATGCAATCTCATTGCAAATTTCAACACTTGAAATTCCCGATAATATTTTGCCCCTAGCACCCTATGACCTTGACGGAGGTCAACAAACCATAGGCTACTAGTCAAGTTCAACCCGTCATTTCTTGATCGAATTAAACCCACCCGCACGACCTTTGACGGAGGTCAACAAGGCCGCACGACTACCCTAACTCAATCTGCATCATATGCATAAACAGATAAATACTAGTTAGCTACCGCACACTACGCCTTGACGGAGGTCAACAAACGTAGCACGAATACTAAATAGGACTTATCTGAAATGACGGAGGGCTACGACAGGTTTTTCTGAAAACCTATTGCGTAATGAACTTGATATCGTTGTAGAATCAAATGATTTTTAAAATGGAGTGCTTTTGAGGCTTTTCTAGTTTTGCTAAAGGAGTCACTCCCGGTGAAGGGATCGTCGGTCCTTTCCTCGTCGAATGAGGTGCGGGATATATCATATATATCACTGTGCAAAGCAAAAACTCTTAAAAGCAATCAAAAGACAAACCGAGGGTGTAGCATCTGCCAGTTATTGCTAAAGGAGTCACTCCCGGTGAAGGGATCTCGGTCCTTTCCCTATCGAATAAGGTGCAGGATATATCATATATACCGCTGTGCAAAGCAAGAACTGTAGCTACCTGTTTTAATTTTGAAATTCGACTCTACAACATCTTAGGTTTCTTTTATTTCATTAATCTCATTAATGAAGTCCCATCATTTAATTACCTAAACATCACAGATAAATATGACGTACACTTATGCCATCCGCATTCGCCTCGATGTCCCCTCATGCACCGTTAGGTTAGGTAACTAACGGCAGAGCAGGGCAGGGCTAGCACGGGTGTAAAACATAAGTAACATCTATATAATATATCATATATACTATATACTGTATCTATCACAGAACATCACATGATCACATCACAGATATCGCAGCAGAAGAATATCATATGAAATATTGGATATACTAGGACGTCCGTGTTTTCAATACGAGCCAGTATAAAACACGGATTCCACGGTCGTGATGAATAGCCAAACCCACACCCCTAGACCCCTACGAGAGCGGCAAGCAACCCTACCAATTCTAGAGTTAGGAGACCCGGACTCGACTCCTCGAGTTGGTCTCCCACTGGACTCCAGAACCCGGTTACTTGTGCTCCCCTCCTTGGGTCTATCCTAGTGCGGAAAAGTAAATAATATACAAACGGTGACAACTTCCGCAACCTGGAAGCGCCCCAATAAAAGAATATTACATACAAGTTTTTACATGAATGAAAATGAAAAACACTCATCTCACATAAAACCCCCCGGCTATTCGAACACGACGATCCAATATAACATATCCAGCAACACATAACATCACATGTCATCAACGTAAGTAAATATACGCATCCCAATTGTCGTTGACATATAGCAACGAAACCGGCGATATCACATATTACACTTACGGTCACAGAAAAGAAAGTGTAAAACTACAACAGTTGGAATCCGCAACCACCTCAGACATCGCATGCCTGACCAAATGAATTACTTAGACATCCCATGCCTAACAATTATAAACCCCGCATTTTAGTCTCATTATCGAAAACTCTTTTCAATATCAAGTCGGGCAGTTCAACAAGATTCCCGACATGCTGATCGAATGCTCGTCGCAAACTTCAGTAGACGGCCGCACCCCCGATACCGTCGACGAAGTGCACCAAGGCGGAACACCGCTGCCGTGAGCACCCGAACGGATGCTTTCGGCGACGGGGTTCTCCTACAGTCACTTGGTCGGGGCTATGGAGTGAGGCTGTCTATTAAGTTTACCCGGCGAGTATCCGCGTACGCTATGTGATTGCGACGGACTTTTGATCACATCAAAATTCCGTGGCAACCGATCAAGTGAGACTAAATTTCTACGTTTATAACATTCATTCAGTTATCTCATAACTTCTTGTGAATTCCAATTATTGTATCCTATTCCAGATAAACAGAAAATGTTAAACTTTCCAATCGAACAATCGAACACCCAAGTTTTCCCGATACAGCTCAACACATGAAATAAGTCTAACAACATTCCGTTCGTGCCTCAGTACCAACGGTCCAGCCGTAGAAGGGTCAAGCCAACGCCTCACATGTGGCACGCCGTACTGCCCCAAACCCGAAGGTTCAAAGGGCAGTTCAAGACGGTCACATAATCGAGTTAAGGTTTGTTGTCTTCTAGAGGGACCATCGCGTTACTTGCACTACTTAGAACGTCGTTAAATTACGGAAAAATCCAACACTTGGAAATTTCCCGACAGGGGAAAAATTGGGTATTTATATCCAGTCGAAATTTTTAACATATTCTAAAATTTATCCGGAAAGCCACACAGACAAAATTTGATAATCCGATCGAACATACGAATTCCCAAAACAACTCCTGAAAATTAAAACTCTGGAAAAATATCAAAAATACCCAGGAAAAACAGCACTGCATATTATGAATTACTGTGCAAATTTGGATCCCAGAAAAGACAAAACGGCCGCGGATCCGCCGCACGATCCAAGCTCGTGCCGCGGAACCGCGGCTCATTGAAGGAATTGGGTGCACGAATTTTACAGTATCCCTTAGAATTGCCTGCTGATTTTTCTGCATATTTTTAATGTTGAAAAATCCCAGATTTTATAAAAAGGACAGAGAGCTATTTTGGGTTCGTGTTTTCGGTTCGTCCGGGTTTCAAACTCCGTCTAGACTTCGCCTAAGGCTCTAGCTAGTCTCTGATACCACTGTAGGGTTCCTAGGCACCCTAATGAGGTCTCACAAGGCATCGATCATGCCAAATTAAAATTTTAACGGTGCCGAGAAACCCGACTACGGATCGTTTGCTAGAAAACTAGGCAAAAAAGCTAACTAGTTAACACTTAACTATAAGAATAGGAAATACAACCTTTGTAGATCCGGTGCTCCACCTCCATAGCTCCGCAACGAAGTCCTCTCCGCTGTCCAAAAAGAATCCGGGCTCTAGCGTCGACTTCATCGGAGAATAGGCGAGCTCGGTCGTCGATGTCCATGCCGAAGATGATCTACGTCGAGGCATCGCTAGATCAAGCTCCACCTTCACCAAGCCTTGAAAACTTGTGAAGGAAACACACTCTACTAGTTGGCAAGAGGTAGAGGATGAGAAAATAGGAAGTGGGTAAACTTTAGAATTGGATTTCTCACTCTAATTCTCACTTTGCCATTAAAGCTTGTGAAGCTTTTTCTTGAAGTGAAGAAGAAGAAGAAGATGAAGAATATAATTCTATTTTCAATTAACTTATCATAATCTTAACCTTAGTTAAGTGTAGAGAATTGACTAAGGTTGGGTTGAATGGTTAGGGTTAAGGATGAGAACAAAAGGTCAACAAGTCAAAGCTTCATGAAACTTCAACTAAAAACAAAAGTAGCCACCATTCATTTATCTTCCAATTTATTCAAAATGAATAAATAAATAAGATAAATGAATACGTAAAACCCTAATCAACAACTTAACCTTGGTTTAATTCTTTATACTTAACCAAAAAGCATGCATCATCAAACATGATACAAACATGTGCACAAAATCATATCGCATATGCAATGCGCACACCCGAGTGAGAATATCCATTTAAAGTGAACCGATACTAGTTAATGCAAAGTAATATATCAAATATATAATTATACATTAAATCATTAAATCAACACTTGATTTAACGATCCGGTCATATCGCATATAACCAACCAGTATCCTATGTATCGGCTTATCGAATCAACCTTTGATTCGATAACTAGGGTATATCGCATATAACCTAATCGATACATTCATCGCGAGAATGGAATACGGTATCACATACACGCATTATTCTCGGTCCCGCACATATCTCATATGCGCTCCTATTTCGTTTCGCTTGAGCCAGGAAACCTCTGTGTAGGACTCTAAAGACTCGTCAATACGCCGGCAGCAGGCGATGATCATATCAAACACCCACAAGCCGCAAGCGGTCTGCTAAACGTAACGGCCACCTGGGTATTGAGCGATCTGAAGATCGATGAGCAAGCCCGCTCACACTCCAGTGAATCCGACCAGTAACACTACCGTACAGTCCGGTCTAATCGTCTGATATGTCGCATATCTCGCCTAGGGGTGGTAAACGTCAGACCCCAATAGCTCAATAAGTCGTGTCGATATGAGGTCTATAACTGTTCGAGAAACTACTGGTAACACTTACCAGTAAATCTCAGCAACCCTGGCCAGGGATTTCCTGTTATAGCCAATCGAACACAGCGCAACATCAACCCCCTATACCGGGAGAGACGAATCCCCTCCTATCGCTCATTGCCTCCATGTGACTCGGGACTGTACCCAAAAACCACCGTTTTGCATGCCCTCTTGGTCGTGGTAAGATGGAAATCAAAACACAGTAGGAACCACACAAGACTCTATGACGATCTCGGGTCAACAGACTACTCTGTACCAGTGTCACCAGAGAACTGCCATCTGACGTGAGGTATAATACCATCTGGGAGTTCTCGGTGAGTCCGTCCAGTGTACCCAGTCTCTACTGAGCACCCGTATATCATCTCTGATGTCAAACACCAATGGATATGGGATCATCCATCGCCCATCTGTATGGGTCGAGAAGGTATACGCTAGTCTACTCTGGTATATCGATGCCCCGTCTCGATACACCCACGACTAGGGACTTTGAATGATGTACTTATGGACTACCATGTCCCCACTAGTATGATCTGCATCACAGTCCAGGTAGTCAAGCATACATCCTAAGGGCTTTTCCAACATGTAACAGAGAGACAATCAGTATACACGTTAAGGTAAAGTTCAACCAGATAGCATACTATCATGTCGAGCAAGAAAGTCCTCCCTATATATGTCCCAGCATCCACTACAATATACATCCTATGTACAGTAATGGCCTCTAGGGCATACATATAACTAACAGCACATCCCTCTCCCCTTTAGTCTGTAAGAAACCTTTAGAGAGGGTGACTCCATCACTTGCAGGTACACTACCGTGCCTTGAGTCGTCCATTCTAAAACTTTTAGAATGCTGTCTAAGTACCCTGATTGGGAAACTACCCAAATCTAGATCTAAAACCATAGATCTAGTAACCATAATGTCAGATATTATATCTATATCCTTATGTGGAGAAACCACTGTGTGACAACCAAAGTATAACCGACCGTAGTATAGGAATTTCACTTCCTACTCTGTGTATGTCATCCAAATACCAGGACATCACACCCTACTACCTTCTTAACAGATCCATCCCCTATTCTGATGAAGTCAAATCTATGACTATCACATCAGAAATAGATGATCTATCTCCGCCATATCTGCTTTGGTCCATAAATAGACATAAGCTACTTGTCCACCAAGGCTTCCGCTACTCCCACTGACTACGACAACCCTCTGGCAGAGTCATATACACGTATACTTCTAAAGCTAGTTTAGAACGATGCTATACTCATCCTCCTGCCGGGTCTCATAGCCTGAAACAACAGTAGTGTCAAATCTGGGTAAACAAGAACCACCCTGTCACCGTCCTTGAGGCTATCGGAGTACCTCTCGGGTGCCTGAGGTTACCCACCATATCTGCGGAGTGGCAAATAGAATGTCAAATCAGATTGAATCTTTAGGTTCTTATCAAATTTTCAGTAATCGTTTGTAGTTCTGGAATCACTTCCAGTTCTACCATACTCCCACTACTGTTTTCTGAAAAAATCCATTTTTATTTAAAACTGTGGCGAGTCAAGAACAATATCGCTATTGATCTTCCAGATGGTAGAAAGTCAACCCTCGTCATAGCCTGGGTCAACCCACAAACAGCCATTACAGAAACGTGCCTTGAGTTATCCGGAGTCTGGTTTTAAGCATAAGCCGGACAACTCCCCGTACCTTAACATCGTTAAGATATGAACTATTCTATATCCAATATAGAAACAGAGGCACTGATTTAATTGGAACCAGATTCAAATCATGCAACTGTCTCCAGTGCATGTCAACTAAAGGGAAGGAGAGGCCGAAGGAGAGGTTGATCAGCATTACTCAACTTAGGACTATATCCAGATATGAGTAACCTGAAAGAGAAGCAAGTTATCAAAATCATTACTATTAACTGAATACCATACACAAGTATCTACATCTTCGTTGACCTTGAAGAATCCTGATACTCGCAATACCTGGTTCTCTACTTTATTCATATACCTATAACTTCTCAAAACTTAGACCTTGCATTTCTACGAAACACATGTCTAAGAACTCAAGAAGTCATAAGTAAACAGAATATAGTACGAGTACTAACCCCTCTGTCCTCATGGACACTGGACAACATACAATACTCTGTATAAGTCCCCTGAGTCTAATAACTCATTCCCTGTGTGTCGTAGGTTGAAAACTGTACTTATGGTTAAGAAGAATTACACCGCTGTTTTAATGCTCCTTACCTAACCATCCACTGATATAGGTAAATGTCATGGACATAATTTCAAAAAAGTATATCTCACTCTATAAAAATAGACGTACAGATATATCAATTTGAAATTGGTGCATAACAACGGATATTCAAAACCAAATATTTGCCGTCCGGCAAACAACCCGGTTGACTTCCTCAAATATCACCAATTACAACGAATCCCGATATAATGAGGATAATCACCTAATTCCCAATAACTTACTCCCACTCATCATCTGTAAAACCATACAGATGTGAGAATCAAACCTGGTAAATACATACCCTGGAGCAAGGGCTAATTGGGAAATCAGTTTTCTTTTAACAGTACACAGTGAAACTGAAACATGTAAATGTTTCGAAGGGGTATCCGGGTATTCTTAATAATGCATCTTCCATTATCAGATTCACAACTGTAACCGTATATTTCTTTGCCATCTCTCCAATTCCTTTATATGTCTTTAGTCATTACCTTCTGCATACCCCTTTAGGCTAAATGGTTTTCTTCCTTCCCTATCTTTCGGCACCAGCCTATGGTTTGGAAGAAGACTATCCAATAAGAATAATGGGTGTACTGTCCTAATCCTAGGAGTACTCGCAACGCGAGAGAAGGTAAAGATAAAAGACAACTGAATAAACCTTATTCCTATTTCTTCAGAACCAGAATCCATCCCCGAACTGGAACAGGTTCCTTTCGAGTTCGTATATAACCATACGATGGAATATCCAAATAAACTGTGGATCTTCGTAGTGATACGGAGTGTCCTGGAGAAATACAAAGGTGATGTTGGAGTGGCGATGAAATACTTGGTTTGGTCGTGAATAGCAGTCGCAATTTACTTTGCCCTCTTACTAATCCCTTTATTTTTCTTTACTTAATACCTTCTGTACACCTTTTAGGCTAAATGGTTTTCTTCATTCCCTACCGTTCGGCACCTGCCTATGGTTTGGAAGAAGACTATCCAATAAGCGTAATAGGTGTACTGTCCTAATCCAAGGAGCACTCGTAACCTGAGAGAAGGTAAAAGGAAAAGACAACTGAATAGTCCTATTCGTTTTCTCTAGAACCGGAAACCATCCTCGAATAAATTCCTTCGAGTTCGTATATAACCATACGATGGTTTTATCCAATGGAAGTGGAAGTTCGTAGTAATACGAGGTGTTCTGGAGAAAAGGTTAAAAGTAGGAGTGGCAATGAGGTTTGCAACTCAGACAATCCAAAAGCCAGTGTTTTAAGAAGGTTCGGTTAACTTGGTCACTGAGTCATAGTCAAAGGTCGGGTCATAGTCGCTGCCAAAGAGAGAGAGAAAAGAAACACTCAGCGTGCACTCTAACCTAGATCAGAATGGTTATCACTTTATCTAATCAGAAAACCTCCCACTGTAACCTCAAATTCTCCTCCAAACCTGAAAAAAGAATTAGTCGGGATCACCCGAGGAGTAAACCAACTCATCAGTGGGAATCGGGATCTAACTATCATCGCATGATAACGTGATAGAATCCACTCATGTTATCACACTCCAGGAGGTATGCGCATATCTGGCAAGTTTCAGTTTCTTTAGAAACCCCCGATGTGATTTTTACCCCATCCTCTTATGACTTTGACTTTGGCCAACAAATCATAAGTCACATGTCAATTTCTACCCGTCATTATCCAGGTTAATTTGAACCCACCCGTACCTACCCTTGACTTTGGCCAACAAGGTAGTACGACTGTCCCAAACCAACGCATCTATCTATGCAGCAGAAAGATAACAAATAGCTACCATATATTATGCCTTGACTTTGGCCAACAAACATAGCATGAATACTAAGTGCTACCCATCTGAAATGACGGAGGGCTACGAATGGTTTTTGGCGAAAAACCTTTAACGTAATGAACTTGATATCGTTGAAGGAACTGGATAGCTTTTTATAAAAAAATATAGTGACGAAAACCTTTGCTAAAGAGGTCACTCCCGGTGAAGGGATCTCGGCTCTTTCCCCGTAGAATGAGGTGCAGGATATTCCAACTGAATAACACGATGCAAAGAAAAAGGCAATCGGCTATAGTGAAGTTATTACCCTGACGCAAACTTCTATCCAAGGGGTCACTCCCAGTGAAGGGATCTCGGCCCTTGCCTCGTCGACTGAGGTGCTGGATATACATAACCGAATACCACTGTGCAAAACAAAAGAGAACGCCCTTGCAATAACAGCTTTTTGAAAAATGTTCCAACAACATCAGAATAGGTTTGTTTAGCTTGCATTGATCCGAATCAATGCAGTCCCATCAATTGATCACACCAATAAAGAACGAAAATAATGATGTACGTATATACCATCCGCATTCGCCACTGGGTCCCGTCATCACCCGTTAGGTTACTTAACTAACGACAGAGCGGGGACTGGACTAGCACGGGTGCAAAACATATACAACATCTACTAGTATATATATCAATATATGATAATCGCTCAAGGCGTGATAAAATGCAACATCACAGAGAATAATAAGCATCACAGAACAATACAGATATCTGGGATCCCCGGGTTTCATAGAGCCGCTACTGTCGTGTGGATAACCTGTGCAATGAAATCCTAGACCCCTACGGGCGCGGCAAGTTACCCGCCAAAACCTGAAGCGAGGCAGCCCCCTTCAACAACGTGAATGGACCACCCAGCACTTCACGGAATCCGATAACTTGGGCACCCCTCCTTGGGTCAACCTATACCCCCTACGAGTGCGGCGAATAGCCTGCCAATTCTAGAGTGAAGCCCCCTCCGTCTCAAAACCATGAGATGTGGGCCCGTTGCCCTTTAGAACCCGGCTATCCGTGCATCCCACCGCGGGGTAATCCTAGTACATAAAGTAAAATATACAACGGGTACATCGACCTCAGCCCGGTCGTGCCCCAAAAGAATAATATACAAACAGGCAGTGACGGCAGTCCACATGTCGGACGCTCGCCCCGCAATATCAAATGTACAAATACAACCAAACTATACTAACATTGCATCCAGGCTATCCACCACGACAAATTCGCAACATCACAGCACAACACAGAACATCAACGTGAATGTCACGTTCGCAAATCCGACTAAAAGGGCTACAGCAATTAGACAGGATTTACCGATCAAATGACATTCACGGTCGCAGATATAATGTAAATACTGTGAACTAACATATTTAAAATTTTCGATCGACAAAATTTCCCGAAGTGGGCCCCAAGCACAATACCCTGTACTCAGACAAATCTGGGCCCAAAATAAAATTACCAGAAACCCCATTTCCAAGACAGAGACAAACTGAAGAAACTTAGTGCAGTGTTGCTACAGTACGGCCGCGGAACCGCGGCCAAAACATGGGTACGGCTGCGGTTCCGCCGCGCTACAGTGCAATCAATGTACCAAATTTTCTCAGAACTCTTAAAAAACCCTGCCTGTTTTTCTGCAGCACACCAAATAATTTTTTGACAACAGAAAAATTTCGACAGAAACTGTGACTTGGAAATGCGGTTTTTGAAAATTTCGTCCGATCAAAGTTCTAAACACACTAGAGCAAGCTAGAAACGGTTAATGGCGTGGCTCTGATACCATGTAAGTCTACTGTAGCGCCCCGGCCGTCTTTCCGAGGCCAAAATGTGGAAACGAAACTTTTTCAAAACTAGAAAACCGGCGCTATCGTGTACTTAAAACCCGGATCGGACCATTAACCTACTACTAGCAAACTAGAGAGAGGGTAGAGAGCTATACCGAGCGATCCGTGTCCTTCGGTCTTCGGCCACCATCCCAAACTCCCCGCGGCAACTCCGGTCTTGATCTCCTCATCGGAAAGGGCACCACATCGAGAAGTCTTTTTACGGGCTCCCGCTTCGTCCGAAGCAACTCGGGTACGAAGTGTGCTAGCCGACGTGTCCAAGCTGTTGTAAAGAATGTTTGTGATCACTTTGTCTCTTGCATCCATGGCTTGGATGGAGGTTAGAGGTGTTGCCATTGGAGGAAGATAATGAGCTAGAGGAAGAAGAAGAAGAAGAAGAGGTTTCTTTCTTTTTCTATTTTTTCATATGACGAATGAAAGAGAGTGTGTAGAATAATATGAGAGCTCTCCTATACATGGCAGCCCCTCTCTCTCTCCTCTCATCATATCAACAAAAAACAATCACTAATGTGACATTTTTTCATAAAAAAGAGACCATGAGTCATGATACAAGTCCATGTCACATTAATGCATTCTCATGATGAATTCTAGCTCATTATTTTCACCATCCAAACATTAATCCAAATGATTGGTCTAACAAAAAGATCCGGTAACATCTAAAGTAAACTCGTGACGGATCACAAGGATACCCCTCACTTGTATATACATACCTGCATCCGCATTCCGACTGAATGGGAATGCGATGAGACTAAAGTGATCCAACAAATCTAATACTAGTATCCGGCTTAAACCAAAGCCCACTAGTTTGATCCATCCGATCATGATCCGTGCAATACCGCACGTATAAGATCTAACCCTGCCATATATCATACGACCTCTACAATGTTTCGCCCGAAACTTGAGAAACTGTCTGTGGGGGACTCTCAACACTCGTCAATACTTTAGCTGTGGATTTAACCACTAGCACGTCAGAGGTATTAGCCGTACATAACGGGCTACCAAATATTGACCAAAAGGGAAGTCAATGAGCGAACTCATCCTGACACCCAACTGAGCCTGTCAGTGACAATATCCGTACAGTCCGATCCGTTCGTCTATGAGCATCGCATGGCGGGCCTAGGGGGTTGGTAAAAGTCAGACCCCCAAAAGCGATACAAGTCGTGTCGGAGTGTAGCCCAGAACACCCTGAGAAACTACTGGAATACCTACCAGTAAATCTCCTGCCTTGGCCAAGGACTTCGTGTAATGGCTCTCCTAGACACAGCGCGACCTCACCCCCAATACCGAGAGAGACGAACCCCTGCAGATCCGCTCACTGCATCCATATGGCACGGGACTGTACCCAACTAAAACCTATTTTCATGACTCCTTTAAGCCGTGGTAGGGTAGTAATCAAAGAACAGTGGAACTCACACGAGACAAATGACGATCTCAGGTCGATGAACTAACCTGTACACATGTCACCAGGGAACTGCTATCTGACGTCTGGTATAATCCCAACTAGTAGGTTCCCGGCGAGTCCTGTCCGGTATACTCATGACCCAATGAGCACCTGTATACATCTTAGGTGAACCAACTGACACCAGTGACTTATGAGACCGGCCACCTCCCCTCGTCGGGGTCTCGACTGTATACACTAGTCTACTCCGGAGTATCGATGCCCTGTCTCGAATACTCCCACGACTAGGGACCACTTTAAGGATGTGCTTATAGACCCCAGCTCCCACGTATATGATCGCCAGCATACTACTGGTAGTCAAGCAAGAATCCTAAGGGCTCTATCAACGTGTAATAGCGACTTGTAAGGTCACCTAAAGCAGTACACGATGATAAAGATAAACCAGATAGCATACTATCATCTCGAGTAAGACTGTCCTACTGGTATAGGTCCTCCCTCAATCATTGCAATCACGTGCCTATGATCCAATAATTGACTCTGAGGGCACTATATCCAACAAAGTATGCAGCTGTTTAAAGCGCATATCCCCAAAAAGAAAGAGGCAACTCAGTGTCACTCATCATGGAGCAAACCATATCCAATAGGGTACGATTCCTCCGCTCCGATACACCATTGTGCTGTGGTGTATACGGAGGAGTAAGCTGAGAGAGAATTCCATTCTCTTTTAAGTATTCTAGGAATTCCGTGCTTAAGTACTCTCCTCCTCTATCAGATCGGAGGATCTTGAGACTTTTTCTAGTCTGGTTCTCTACTTCATTTCTGAATTCTTTGAATTTCTCAAAAGCTTCAGATTTGTGTTTCATGAGATATACATATTCGAATCTAGAGAGATCGTCAGTGAATGTGATGAAGTACGAGAACCCACCCCTTGCATGTATAGACATCGGACCACTTACATCACTGTGTATGAGTCCCAAAAGCTCTGCTGCTCTTTCTCCATGCCCGGTGAACGGAGATTTGGTCATCTTTCCTTTGAGACAAGACTGACAAGTTTTATAAGATGAAAATTCGAACGTATTCAATAATCCATCTTTATGTAACTTACTTAGTCTTTTCTCTCTAATATGACCAAGTCTACAATGCTAAAAGTAGGATTCGTTCGTATCTGAACTCTTCCTCTTGCTTGTGTTTTGT
This sequence comes from Agapanthus africanus, assembly GCA_030015575.1. Classification (NCBI taxonomy): domain Eukaryota; kingdom Viridiplantae; phylum Streptophyta; class Magnoliopsida; order Asparagales; family Amaryllidaceae; genus Agapanthus; species Agapanthus africanus. Next base: position 438,515,191 of record CM057340.1, on the reverse strand, counting down.
ATATTGAGAACTGTGTTTTGATTTAGAACATAGATACCATTACACAGTGTACCTTCTGCAACCAGTACCATGTCAAGGTAAATGTTCATGATATTTCTATCAAGAACAAAGTTATATCCATCTTTATCAAGTAAAGAAATTGATATGATGTTGTAAAGCATGGAAGGCATATAGTAGCAATTGTTCAAAATCATAGTATTGCCATTTGGCAATACTAGGTGATATTCACCGACGGCAGTAGCATTACCTTGTGATCCATTCCCAATTCTGAGGGACAAATCACCAGGTCCAACTATCCCACTTTTTCTCAGTCCCTGCAATAAATTACCGATATGAGATCCTGATCCGGTATCGAGTACCCAGGAGGTAGGACTGACCGAAAAATAGTTCTCAATAACAAGAACACCTGAAGAAGACGCAACAGTATGTTTCTTCTTCGATGGGTTTGTCAAGGAATTCGAACTTTCCTCTTTCCCTTGCTCATACTTATGACAGTTGTCATAAGTTAGAGCCGAACCGACGTTCCCCAGCCCCGAATAAGAATTCGGATCGGTCAAGCGATACATTTTATTATCTTGTTTAGGGCGTGAAATGGTTGCTACCTGGAGAGAGAGAGGGAAAACACTCAGGGTGCGCTCTTGCAAGATTAGATTGGTTTATTAATTTACCTAATCAGGATGGCTCCCCCTGTTTCCTCAAATTCTTCTTCAAACCCTAAAAGAAGAACTAGTCAGGATTAATCGCACGTCACAATACTTGCTTAACCTTTCAGCCATGCCGGTGTTGGTACTTCGAGGGAGGTTTTCCAACGCTTTCGGGAAGTTCCTTAATTATATAACCTCTTTTCCCTGGAGGCGTAGCCCCGGAAACACCTTTCTAGACACCTACTTAGTTTATAGCATTGATTGTTAAGTGTGATAATCTCCCGAGAGTAATCCTACTCATCAGTGGGATCGGGATCCAACTATCATTGTGTATGTGTTAGGCCACGGTAGCGCCCCGGCCGTCTGTCCGAGGCCAAAATGCGGAAACAAAAACTTTTCTTTAACTAGAAACCGGCGCTACCATGGACTATAAATCCGGATCGGACCATTAACCTACTACTAGCTAACTGGAGAAAGGGTAGAGAGCTATACCGAGCGATCCGTGTCCTTCGGTCTTTGGCCACCATCCCGATCTCCCCGCGGCATCTCCGGTCTCGATCTCCTCATCGGAGAGGGCACCACATCACCGAGTCTTTTTACGGGCTCCCACCTCTGAACCGAGGCAACTCGGACACGAAGTTGGCAAGCCGGCGTGTCCAAGATTGCTGTAGACTGAGTGTAGAACGCTATGTCTCAACGGTTAATGAAGTTGCCATTTTTGGAGTGGAGGTGAAGGAGATGAACTTTGAGATGGAGCTGTGGAATTTTGTGTGAGCAAATGAGATAAAAAACCTCACCCAAAAATTGGACAGCCCCCCTTCAAGTGGCCGGCCTTGCTTAAGAGGAGAGAGGGAAAGGAATCATGCAAGGGAGAAAAATGATGAATCATCATGAAGAATGTCACACCAAAGTCCAATCCTAATCTCATCACAAAAAGCAAGTAATGATGAACCAAAAGAAGTCAAAGGATGCTAGAACCATCATGAACCCTCCACCATAAAAACACCCTCCAATTTGCTAATTTGCACATTTGCAAATAAGCCCCTCCATGTAAAATTCAGCCAAGGAAAGAAAGAAAGGAAAATGGCCGAAACGGAATACAAACTGGCAACGTCAAAAAGACGATCCCGTAATAAATTACAGGAAAACCCCGCGATTGTATATACATACCCGCATTTGTATTCCGACCGAATACAAATGCAATGAGACAAAATCTACACTGTACAATACTAGGATCCGACTTAAACTAAAGCCCGCTAGTATAATCCGTCCGAACCATAACACGTGCACAAGTGCACACGTACGTTCGAACCCTGCCATAAATCCATGCGGCCTCTACAGCGTTTCGCCCAAAACTTGAGAAACTGTCTTTGTGGGACTCTAAAGACTCGTCAATACTTTGGCTGTGGATTTAACCACCAACACGTCAGAGGTAATAGCCATACGTAACGGGCTACCAGGTATTGACCAAAAGGGAGGTCGATGAGTGAACTCATCCTGACACCCTACTGAGCCTGTCAGTGACAATATCCGTCCAGTCCGGTCCGCTCGTTTATGAGCACCGCATGTCGGGCCTAGGGGGTTGGTAAAAGTCAGAACCCCAAAAGCAGTACAAGTCGTGTCGGAGTGTAGCCCAGAACACCCTGAGATATTACTGGAATACCTACCAGTAAATCTCCTGCCTTGGCCATGGACTTCGTGTAATGGCTCTCCTAGAGACTGCGCGACCTCACCCCCAATACCGGGAGAGACGAACCCCTGCAGATCCGCTCACTGCCTCCATGTGGCTCGAGACTGTACCCAACTAAAACCTGTTTGCACGACTCCTTTGAACCGTGGTAGGGTAGTAATCAAAGTACAGTGGGAACTCACACGAGACAAATGACGATCTCAGGTCGATGAACTAACCTGTACACATGTCACCAGGGAACTGCTATCTGACGTCAGGTATAAAACCAACTAGCATGTTCCCGGCGAGTCCTGTCCGGTGTACTCATAACCCAATGAGCACCTGTATACATCTTAGGTGAACCAACTGACACCAGTGGCTTGTGAGACCAGCAACCGCCCCTCGTCGGGGTCTCGACTGTATACACTAGTCTACTCTGGAGTATCGATGCCCTGTCTCGAAAACTCCCACGACTAGGGACCTTTTAAGGATGTGCTTATAGACCCCAGCTCCCATGTATATGATCGCCATCATACTGCTGGCCGTCAAGCAAGAATCCTAAGGGCTCTATCAATGCGCAATAGTGACCTGTAAGGTCACCTAAAGCAGTACATGATGATAAAGATAAACCAGATAGCATACTATCATCTTGAGTAAGACTGTTCTACCGGCATAGGTCCTCCCTCAATCATTGCAATCACGTGCCTGTGATCCAATAATTGACTCTGAGGGCACTATATCCAACAATCTCCCACTTGCACTCAAGGCTAATCATTGCGATGTCGCATACTCACAGCCCGTATGATACCGAACACCCAACTCCTCTACTAATCAGTCTCACAAAACCCGTTTGCGAAAATTTTGCATTCGAGGAATAGCCTTAGTGAGTGGATCCGCCCTGATGTTTCTTTCTATGTCTCTCTTTATCTCAAGTTCGCGGAGAAAGCGATCTCCCGAAATGAGCAATACCTGTCTTAGAATATGTCTGGATATCTGATGGGTCCTAGTTCAAAAATGAACTCCAAATCCAAACTTCTTAGACTGTATCGTCAACTGAACTTAATCAGTATCCTGCGCCATTCCTCCCTCAGTATCCGTTTGGACCACCTGTCCAAAATACTGCCCCTCGTCAGAGGGAAAACTATATCTCTGACAACCACTCTGTCATCCAGGTCATCTTGGAAGCCTGGAATGATAACCGTCTCCTAAAAGAGGATGTTGCTATCATATCCCTAGAACATCCATTTATGTTCTAAAACTTCTTCCGAACGTTCCTCCAGGATTGGATCAATATCAACTTATTGCAGCTCGAGCAAAAACAACATCTGGTGTGGTACTTGACATCTCATGATTGACTCAATTGCCTAAGCAAGTGATATGCCAATCATGCACATCCCTCTCCCCTTTAGTCTGTAAGACACCTTTAGAGAGGGTGACTCCATCACTTGCAGGTACTGTAAGTCCACGTTACCTCTCCCGGTTCTATCGGGCTTGCGGAAACGGTAAAAAATGATTTTTAGGGTTTAGGTAACATGGACTACAAAAACGGATCTTGGCTAAACTACACACTAGCAACTAACAAGAGAGTTATCTACTCGGTTAGGGGTTATACCTAAACTTGAAATCCTTCTTCTTGGACCCTTTATAGTGGTCGGATGGTGCTTTCCTCGTTTCCTTCTCTTGTCGAAGATGGATCCACCTGAGGGTCTCCACCTTGAGCTTCTTCCTCGAACTTTAAGAAAACTAAAGTCTCCGGCTTGCTAAACCTTCAACCTTAGGATGAGTAGAGAGTGGTTTTGGGTGTTTTATCTTCAAGGAGAGGTTTCTCAACTCATGAGAATGATTCTCCTTGAACTAGAGGAGGAGGAAGACGAAAGGAGGAGAGAGAATGGTTATGATAGAATGAGATGGTTTTTTACAACCATAACAATACAAGCGATTCATCAAATTAATAAAATTAATCAAAATGAAAAAGTTGATGGAAGGTTTGATGAGACTATTATCATTTCACATTAAATGGTTTTTGCTAGAATCAAAGAGCATCTTTGATGTGTAATGATGATAGTCAATGTTTCAACCATGGTCAACTAGTCAACCTTGGTCAACAAGTCAACAAACCCAACCATGACACAATTTCATTTAATTAATATTATTAATTGATATATCACAAATTCATTAGGGTTTGGAAAAAGACGACTGTCAACTGTGCATACGCACCCGTTCCAAAACCCTAATGAAAAACCTCTTCCTCCGCCTCAAACAACTGTGCATACACACCCGCATTTGTGTTCCGAGGAACATGAATACTATGAGATAAAACAAACCCCAAACCATATACTAGGATCTGGCTCAAACCAGAGCCCGCTAGTAATGTCTGTCCGGACGCCAAACGTGCACAAGTGCGCGGATGTGAACGAACCCTGTCGCAAAACCATGCGACCTCTACTCTGTTTTGCCCAAAGGCGAATAACCCTCTGTGTGAGACTCTAAAAACTCGACACTACGCTGGCAGTGGGTTTAACCACAGACCGCAAGCGGCACTAGCTGTACGTAACGGTCCCCAGGTAGATACCGATAAGAAGACTGACGAGGTAAACCCATCTGAACTCCTACTGAGCCTGTATGTAACAATCTCCATACAGTCCGGTCTGATCGTCTAAGAAAATCGCATGGCGGGCCTAGGGGGCGGTAAACGTCAGTCCGTTACTAGCGGTACAAGTCGTGTCGGAGTGTAGCCCAGAACACCTGAGATAACACTGGAAACCTACCAGTCTATCTCGCTTGCCCTGGCCAGGGACTTTTTGTAATGGCTCTCCTAGACACAGCGCGATATCAACCCCCAATACCGGGAGAGACGAATCATGTCTAACCGTCACTTCCTCCAAGTGCTTCGGGACTGCACCCAAAAATTACCTGTTTGCACGACTCCTTTGAGCCGTGGTAGGGTAGTAATCAAAGTACAGTGGGAACACACTCGAGGCGAAGTGACAGTGTCAAGTCAACGGACTAAGCTGTACTCATGTCACCTGGGAACTGATAACTGACGATAGGTATAATACCAACCAACAGTTCCCGACGAGTCCTGTCCAGTGTACTCGTAACCTAACGAGCACCCGCATACTATCTCAAGTACGACGTACTGATGGCTGTGGGACAAACCGTCTTCCTAACTGGGATAAGAAGCGCAAACGCTAGTCTACTCCAGAGTATCGATGCCCTGTCTCGATAGTCCTATGACTAGGGACCTGCATAAGGATGTGCTTATAGATTACCCAGCCCCCACAATTGTGACTGCCATCACAACACTGGTTATCAAGCAAAGATCCTAAGTGCTCCACTAATGTGTAAAGGCGATATGCTAAAAGAAACACATGCACACATTAAAGCAGAAACAAACCAAGTAGCATACTACCATTTTGAGCAAGAATGTCAATACAAGGTGAATATCCCAAGCTTCCATCAAGTAATATACAATCCAGTATGATACAGTAATGGCCTCTAGGGCATATACACTAACAATCTCCCACTTTCGCTAAGGCCATGTACTGGCGTATCGAAGACCTATCATCTCGATCAGCCGCTCGAACTGAGTCTGGGATAAGGCCTTGGTGAATGGATCAGCAGTGTTATCTTCCGTAGCATCTCTCCGAACCTCGATCTCCTGGCGACCCACGATCTTCCTGATCCGGTGATACCGCCTCAAGATGTGTCTGGACTTCTGATGCGACCTGGGTTCCTTCTCTAAAGCTATAGACCCGTTGTTGTCGCAATACAGAGGTATTGGATCAACAATGGATAGAACCACCTGAAGTTCTGTCAAGAACTTCTTCATCTAGACGGCTTCTTTTGCGGCATCTGCAGCAGCGATATATTCCGCTTCCATCATCGAGTCAGCAACGGTTTCCTGTTTGGAACTCTTCCAACACACCGCGCCTCCATAGAGGGTAAAGACATAACCCGACATGGACTTGGAATCATCCTTGTCACTCTGGAAGCTGGAGTCAGCAAAGGCCTCGATCTGGAGGTCTTTTCCGCCATACACCAAGAACATCTCCTTAGTCCTTCTCAGGTACTTGAGAATGTTCTTTACTGCTATCCAGTGTTTCTCCCCAGGGTTTGACTGATACCGGCTTCCCACACTCAGTGCATAAGCTACATCTGGTCTAGTACACAACATCGCATACATTATAGAGCCTACCGCAGAAGCGTAGGGTATAATAGACATGCGATCCCTTTCCAAATCAGTCTTAAGAGACATCTTTTTGGAGAGGGTGATCCCGTGACAAGCCGGTAGATTACCGCGCTTGGAATCTTCCATACTGAATCTTTTCAGTATGGTGTCGATGTACCTGGACTGTGAGAGTCCCAGTATCCTCTTGGATCTGTCACGATAGATCCGGATCCCCAGAATGTATGAGGCATCACCCAGGTCTTTCATGGAGAACCTGTGTGACAAGAACCCTTCGACAGATTGTAGCATAGGAATGTCATTTCCTATCAAGAGAATGTCATCCACGTATAAAACGAGGAATACTACAGTTCTCGATACAAATCTACTATAGATGCATGGTTCATCTGGATTTTTGATAAAGCCAAATTCTTTGACCGTCTCATCAAAACAAATGTTCCAACTCCGCGATGCCTGCTTTAGTCCATAAATGGACTTAAGCAACTTACACACCTTTCCGCTGCTCCCACTCTGAATGAAACCCTCTGGCTGGTCCATATAGACACACTCCTTTAAATTTCCATTTAGAAAAGCGGTCTTTACGTCCATTTGCCAGATCTCATAATCGTGGAAGGCAGCAATGGCAAGAAGGATCCGAATGGATTTCAGCATAGCCACTGGAGAAAAGGTTTCGTCATAGTCTAAACCGGGTCTTTGACGGAAACCCTTTGCAACAAGTCTAGCTTTATAGGTCTCAACCTATCCATCTACACCAATCTTCCTTTTGAAGATCCACTTGCATCCTACGGGTTTTACCCTATCTGGAGCAATGTCCAACATCCATACTTTGTTGGTGTACATGGACTCCATTTCGGTCCGCATTGCATCCAGCCATTTTACCGAGTCAACGCTCTGAATGGCCTGCTGGAAGCTAGTCGGCTCATCACTATCAATGATGCAATCTTCTCTATCCCCGTCTGTGAGAAAACCGTAGTATCTCTCGGGCGGATGAGACTGCCTACTACTTCTGCGGAGCGGCGTAGGAATGTCCTGATCTTTCGAATCCTCTGGTTCTACTAAGCTTTCAGTAATAGCTCGTGGTTATGGAATTTCTTCCAGTTCTATTGCGCTCCCACTTATCTGATTCTCCAAAAACTGAGTTTCCAAGAAGTGGGCATGACGAGAAACAAAAACCTTTTGTTCCTCTTCGCAATAGAAGAAATATCCCTTGGAGTTCTTTGGATATCCCACAAACTTGCACTGTACTGAGCGTGCCTCGAGCTTGTCCGCATGCTGCTTTTTGACAAAAGCTGGACATCCCTATGTCTTAATGTGTTTAAGATAGGGTCTCTTCCCACACCACATCTGATATGGTGTAGTAGGCACATTCTTAGTTGGAATTCGGTTCAAAAGGTATGCAGCTGATTCTAGTGCATATCCCCAGAATGATCGCGGTAACTCAGCGTTACTCATCATGGATCGTACCATATCCAATAGGGTTCGGTTCCGCCTCTCCGATACACCGTTATGTTGCGGAGTGTATGGAGGAGTAAGCTGAGAGAGAATTCCATTCTCTTTTAAGTAATCCAGGAACTCGGCACTCAAGTATTCACCACCTCGATCAGATCTCAGTGTCTTGATACCTTTGTCTGTTTGTTTTTCTACTTCATTCTTATATTCCTGGAATTTTCCAAAGGCTTCGAATTTATGTTTCATTAAGAAGACATAACCGTACCTTGAAAAGTCATCCGTAAAAGTAATGAAGTAAGAATAACCGCTTCGTGCATTCGTAGACATTGGACCACACACGTCGCTGTGCACGAGTCCCAAGAGCTCGCTCTCTCTCACTCCGTGTCCAGTGAACGGAGTCTTTGTCATCTTTCCTTTGAGACGGGATTGACAAGTTGCATATGATTGATATTCGAACGGATCCAAATATCCTTCTGTATGTAACTTCGTCAACCTTCTCTCATTGATGTGACCCAGTCTACAATGCCATAAGAAAGTCTGATTTATTTCCAGAGACTTTCTTTTGTGTGTATTCTGGACATTGAAAATCTGTGGTTGGTTTAATACGTATATACCATTGCTCAATGCACCTGACCCAATCAGAATTTGATTAAGGTGAATGTTTACAACATTACTTACAAACGCAAATTCATAACCTTCTTTAGAAACCAAAGATACAGAAATGATATTACAAGTTGCGTTGGGTACAAAAAAGCAATTACGTAAAACCAAAACATGTCCATCTGACATTCCCAGGTGATAGTCCCCCACGGCCTCAGCATCCATGCTAGCTCCGTTTGCAACTTTGAGGGTCATGTCACCTGCTTTCAAAAACCTACGCTTTCTCAATGCCTGCAAAGAATTACAGATATGAGATCCTGATCCGGTATCCAATACCCAGGACGCAGAGTTTATTGATAGACAGTTTTCAATAACATGCACACCTGAACCTGAAGCCGCAACTTGCTTCAGATCCTGTGTTCTGGCCTTCCAAGCCCTGCAATCTTTCTTCCAGTGTCCACTCTTGTGACAGTAAAAGCATTCTTCCTTATCCACAAGCTTCCCAGCCACCTTTGTTGCTTTTGCCTTTCCCTTCGTATCCTTCTTACTAACACCGCCCCTTGGTTTGGCGGGGTTTTTCTTCTTCTTTCCCTTGGCTTTCGCCTTGGACCTAGAAGTGGAAGATCCTCCTACAAACAAAGTGGATGTTTCCCTACCTTTCTGTAGGGTGCCCTCTGCACTCCTCAGCATGTTGAGGAGCTCTGAAAGTTCAACTTCCTTTTCTTGCGAGTTGAAATTCAGGATGAACTGGGCGTAAGTGGAAGGAAGGGACTGAAGAATCAAGTCCGTATAGAGCTCATTCTCCAACGTGGTCCCAAGGTCCGCAAGCTCCTTTATGTAGCCAATCATCTTAAGCACGTGTTCCGCTACCGATGTTCCGACGGCCAATCTTGCCGAAAACAACTTCTTCGACACTTCGTATCTGGCGATACGAGATTGCTCTCCATACAGGTCTTTTGTATGGAGAAATATGGATTCGAGGTCCATATTCTCATGCCTCCTCTGATGTTCGTTGTCCATAGAGGCAAGCACGAGGCATTTGGCCTTCGCGCAGTCGATTTCCCAGGTCTTACGGATTTCCCTATCCGCGACGCTGGTTTTGGGACCTGGGACAGGGGGAGCTTTGGTGGTAAGAAGATACCCCAACTTGTTATAAGTGATTGCCATTTTGACATTTCTGAGCCAATCTTTGTAGTTTGGCCTTGTCAGTATGTTTTTATCTAGTAGTAACTTAAGTCCAGTCATGATGTTTGGTCGCTGCAATTAGGAGAGAGAGAAGAAACACTTTAGCATGATGCTCTTGCAAGTTTAGAGTGGTTTTTAATTTGTCTAAACAGGATGGCTCCTACTGTCTCTCGAATCCCTCCTCAAACCATAAAAGAAGAACTAGTCGGGATCAATCTCATCGTACAATACTTGCCTAACCGTTCAGCCAGGCCAGTGTCGGTACTTCGAGGGAGGTTTTCCAACGCTTTCACGAAGTTCCTTAATTAAGTAACCTCTTTTCCCTGTGGGCGTAGCCCCGCTAACACCTTTCTAGACACCTACTTGGTTTATAGCATTGATCGTTAAGTGAGAAAGTTCCGGAGGAGTAGCATATACTCACAGTAGGATCGGGATCCAAATATCATCGCGTGACAAAACTGAAGGAATCCTACCAGAATCATCACACTCCAAATGGTATGCAGCGCTAGCAAGTTTCAGTTCTTTTGAAACTCCCGATGTGGATTTTTGCCCCATGCTCTTATGACCTTGACTTTGGCCAAAATATCATAAGTCATATGTCAAGTTCTACCCGTCATTCTCCAGGTTAATTTGAGCCCACTCACACATACCCTTGACTTTGGCCAAAACGGTAGAACGACTGCCCCAAACCAACACATCTATCTATGCTGCACATGAATGCCCAATAGCTACCAATCACTATGTCTTGACTTTGGCCAACATACATAGCTTGAATACTTATTGACCATTCATGTGAAACGACGGAGGGCTACGAATGGTTTTGGCGAAATCGTGAATGTAGTGAACTTGATATAATCGAAGGAACGAGAAAGCTTTCAAAAGGAGTGGTTCAAGCTCCGCATTTAAAAGTTTGGTTTTGAAAAGAACCGAGTGGTTTTCAAAGTGTTCCAACGACTTTTACTTGGTTTATTTTTATCTTGCATTAATTCCAATGCGTCCCATCATTTAATCCTACCATTGCAGAAAACAACGAAAATATGACGTACGCTTATGCCATCCGCATTCGCCACGGGGTCCCGTCATCACCCGTTAGGTTACTTAACTAACGACAGAGCGGGGGCTGGACTAGCGCGGATGCAAAACATAAGCAACGCCTAAATAGATATCATATAGATATATATAAACATTCGTCACATCCAATGATAGCCATTCCAGATCACAGATGAATACATTGGATATACTAGGAATCCGCAATTCGTACGAGCCTGTAATGAAGAGCGGATTATACGGTCGCGATGAATAGCCAAACCCCACCCTAGACCCCTACGGGTGCGGCAAACTACCCGCCAAGTACCCGAAGCGAAGCAACCTCCCTCAACTCGTGAGTAGGCCACTCGGCACTTCGAGATACCCGGTAGTTTGTGCACCCCACCTTGGGTCTATCCTAGGAGCAAAAACAGTAAAAAGAAATTATACAATAATGGCTACAACCCCGACCCGGTTGTGCGGCCATACAAATAATATTACATCAATTTACATATTACTAGAATTGAAAGATAAACAAAACTCTCATCTCACAATTCCCCCGGCTATTCATCCGCGACAATCCAACGAATTCATATACACATACCATCAACATCACAGATCACAGATATGTATAACCCCCACTAATCGACGTATAACGATTAGCAGACGTTCAATATATATATAACATTACAGATACAACCCATTAGCCAAAGTCTACAGAAAATCGACCAAAATACGGATTTGTAACCACCCCAAAAACAAACTTGTTCTCTGGAAAATCTGGGCAGAAACAAACCATCCCAAAAATCACAAAATACCACCAGAAACAAACTACAGGAGAAACGATCCACGGCCGAGTCAACTCGGCCGCGGATCCGCGGCAGGAGCAAGCTTCTACCGCGGAACCGCGGTGAGTCGATCGGTTCGCTGGATCGTTTTTCTTGCCTGTTCATAAAAAAGCCTGAGCCGATTTTTAACACATGATTTATTATTTTTAGAGCAGAAAAAAAAATCGGCAGAAACCATGGTTTTCCGGGGTGTTTTGCGGTTTTTTCGTTTGGTCGATATTCTAAATACTTTGCTAACATGCTAGGGTGTGTTTAGTTAGTCTCTGATACCACTGTAAGTCCACGTTACCTCTCCCAGTTCTATCGGGCTTTCGGAAACGGTAAAAAACGATTTTTAGGGTTTAGGTAACATGGACTACAAAAACGGATCTTGGCTAAACTACACACTAGCAACTAACAAGAGAGTTATCTACTCGGTTAGGGGTTATACCTAAACTTGAACTCCTTCTTCTTGGACTCTTTGTAGTGGTTGGATGGTGCTTTCCTCGTTGCCTTCTCTTATCGAAGATGGATCCACCAGAGGGTCTCTACCTTGAGCTTCTTCCTTGAACTTTGAGAAAACTAAAGTCTCCGGCTTGCTAGAACTTCAACCTTAGGATAAGTAGAGAGTGGCTTTGGATGTTTTATCTTCAAGGAGAGGTTTCTCAACTCATGAGAATGATTCTCCTTGAATTAGAGGAGGAGGAAGACGAAAGGAGGAGAGTGAATGGTTATGATAGAATGAGATGGTTTTTTACAACCATAACAATATAAGTGATTTATCAAATTAATAAAATTAATCAAAATGAAAAAGTTGATGGAAGGTTTGATGAGACTATTATCATTTCACATTAAATGGTTTTTGCTAGAATCAAAGAGCATCTTTGATGTGTAATGATGATAGTCAATGTTTCAACCATGGTCAACTAGTCAACCTTGGTCAACAAGTCAACAAACCCAACCATGACACAATTTCATTTAATCAATATTATTAATTGATATATCACAAATTCATTAGGGTTTGGAAAAAGACGACTGTCAACTGTGCATACGCACCCGTTCCAAAACCCTAATGAAAAACCTCTTCCTCCGCCTCAAACAACTGTGCATACACACCCGCATTCGTGTTCCGAGGAACATGAATACTATGAGATAAAACAAACCCCAAAACATATACTAGGATCTGGCTCAAACCAGAGCCCGCTAGTAATGTCTGTCCGGACGCCAAACGTGCACAAGTGCGCGGATGTGAACGAACCCTGTCGCAAAACCATGCGACCTCTACTCTGTTTTGCCCAAAGGCGAATAACCCTCTGTGTGGGACTCTAAAGACTCAACACTACGCTGGCAGTGGGTTTAACCACAGACCGCAAGCGGCACTAGCTGTATGTAACGGTCCCCAGGTAGATGCCGATAAGAAGACTGACGAGGTAAACCCATCTGAACTCCTACTGAGCCTGTATGTGACAATCTCCGTACAGTCCGGTCTGATCGTCTAAGAACATCGCATGGCGGGCCTAGGGGGGCGGTAAACGTCAGTCCCCTACTAGCGGTACAAGTCGTGTCGGAGTGTAGCCCAGAACACCTGAGATAACACTGGAAACTTACCAGTCTATCTCGCTTGCCCTGGCCAGGGACTTTGTGTAATGGCTCTCCTAGACACAGTGCGATATCAACCCCCAATACCGGGAGAGACGAATCCTGTCTAACCGTCACTGCCTCTAAGTGCTTCGGGACTGCACCCAAAAACTACCTTTTTGCACGACTCCTTTGAGCCGTGGTAGGGTAGTAATCAAAGTACAGTGGGAACACACTCGTGGCGAAGTGACAGTGTCAAGTCAACGGACTAAGCTGTACTCATGTCACCTGGGAACTGATAACTGACGATAGGTATAATACCAACCAAAAGTTCTCGACGAGTCCTGTCCAGTGTACTCGTAACCTAACGAGCACCCGCATACTATCTCAAGTACGACGTACTGATGGCTGTGGGACAAACCGTCTCCCTAACTGGGATGAGAAGCGCATACGCTAGTCTACTCCGGAGTATCGATGCCCTGTCTCGATAGTCCTGCGACTAGGGACCTGCATAAGGATGTGCTTATAGATTACCCAGCCCACTAATGTGTAAAGGCGATATGCTAAAAGAAACACATGCACACATTAAACCAGAAACAAACCAAGTAGCATACTACTATTTTGAGCAAGAATGTCAATACAAGGTAAATATCCCAAGCTTCCATCAAGTAATATACAATCCAGTATGATACAGTAATGGCCTCTACGGCATATACACCAACAGGTACACTACCGTGCCAGGAGTCGTCCATTCTAAAACACCTCTAGAATGCTGTCTAAGTATCCTGATTGGGACACTTCCCAAATCTAGATCTAAAACTATAGATCTAGTAACCAGAATGCCTGATATAATATCTATATCCTACGTGGAGAAACCACTGTATGACAACCAAAGTATAACCGATCGTAGTATAGGAATTTCACTTCCTACTTTGTGTATGTCATCCAAATACCAGGACATCACACCCTACTACTTTCTTAACAGATCCATCCACTATTCTGATGAAGTCAAACCTATGACTGTCACATCAGAAATAGATGATCTATCTCTGCTATATCTGCTTTAGTCTATAAATAGACATAAGCCACTTGTCCACTATGCTTCCGCTGCTCGCACTGACTACGACAACCCTCTGGCAGAGTCATATACACGTACACTTCTAAAGCCAGAACGATGTTATACTCATCCTCCTGCTGGGTCTCACAGTCTGGAACAACAGCAATGGCAAGTCTGGGTAAACAAGAACCTCCCTTTCACCGTCTTTGAGCATACCGAAGTACTTCTCGAGTGCCTGAGATTACCCACCATATCTGCGGAGTGGGCAATGGAATGTCAATCCAGATTGAATCTTTAGGTTCTTATCAAATTTTCAGTATTCGTTTGCGGTTCTGGAATCACTTCCAGTTCTACCATACTCCCACTACTGTTTTCTGAAGAAAAAAAATCCATTTTACTAAAACTGTGGCGAGTCAAGAACAATATCACTATTGATCTTCCAGATGGTAGAAAATCAACCCTCGTCATAACCCGGGTTAACCTACAAACAGCCATTACAGAAATGTGCCTTGAGTTATCTAGAGTCTGGTTTTAAGTATAAGCCGGACAACTCCCCGTACCTCAACAATGTTAAGATATGAACTATTCTATATCCAATATAGAAACAGAGGCACTGATTTAATTGGAACCAGATTCAAATCATGCAGCTGTCTCCAGTGCATATCAACTTAATGGAAGGAGGCTGATCAGCGTTCTCAACTTAGGAGTGCTTCAATTATGAGTAACCTGAAAAAGAAGCAAGTTCTCTTAATCATTACTATCAACTGAATACCATACACAAGTATCTACATCTTCGATCACCTTGAAGAATCCTGATGCTTGCAACGCCTTGTTCTCTACTTTATTCTTATACCTATAACTTCTCAAAACTTAGACCTTGTATTTCTACGAAACACTTGTCTAATAACCAGAGAAGTCACAAGTAAACAGAATATAGTACGAGGACCAACCCCTCTGTCCTAATGGACACTGGACAACATACAATACTCTGTATAAGTCCCCTAAGTCTAATAACTCATTCCCTGTGTGCTGTAGGTTGAAAATTGTACTTATGGTTAAGAAGAATTACACCGCTGTTCAATGCTCCTTACCTGACCATCCACTGATATAGGTAAATGTCATCGACATAATTTCAAAAAGTTATATCTCACTTTATAAAAATAAACGAACAAATATATCAATTTGAAATTGGTGCATTATAACGAATATTCAAAACTAAATATCTGCCGTCCGGCAAACAGCCCAGGCGATTTCCTCAAATATCACCAATTACAACGAATTCCGATATAATGAGGATGATCACCTAATTCCCAATAACTTACTCCCACTCATCATCTGTAAAACCATACAGATGTGAGAATCATACCTTGTAAATACATACCCTGGAGCAAGGGCTAATTGGGAAATCAGTTTTCTTTTAACAGTACACAGTGAAACTGAAACATATAAATGTTTCGAAGGGGTATCCGAGTATTCCTAGTAATGCCTCTTCCATTATCCAGATTCACAACTGTAACCGTATATTTCTTTGCCATCTCTCCAAATCCCTTCATATGTCTTTAGTCATTACCTTCTGTATACCCTCTTAGGCTAAATGGTTTTCTTCCTTCCCTACCGTTCGGCACCAGCCTATGGTTTGGAAGAAGACTATCTAATAAGCGTAACAGGTGTACTGTCCTAATCCTAGGAGCACTCGCAATGCGAGAGAAGGTGAAGATAAAAGACAACTGAATAAAACCTTATTCCTATTTCTCCTGAACCAGAATCCATCCCCGAATTGGAACAAGTTCTTTCGAGTTCGTATATAACCATACGATGGAGTATCCAAAAAACTGTGGATCTTCGTAGTGATACAGAGTGTTCTGGAGAAATACAAAGGTGATGTAGGATTGGCGAAGAAATACTTGGTTTGGTCGTGAATAGCAGCCGCAATTTACTTTGCCCTCTTACTAATCCCTTTATTTGTCTTAACTTATTACCTTCTGTACACCATCGTTAGGCTAATTGGTTTTCTTCATTCCCCACCGTTCAGCACCTGCTTATGGTTTGGAAGAAGACTATCCAATTTGCATAATAGGTGTACCGTCCTAATCCAAGGAGCACTCGCAACCTGAGAGAAGGTAAAAGGAAAAGACAACTGAATAGTCCTATTCGTTTTCTCCAGAACTGCAAACCATCCTCGAATCTAGAATATGTTCCTTCGAGTTCGTATATAACCATACGAAGGTTTTATCCAATGGAAGTGGACGTTCTTAGTAATACGGGGTGTGTTGGAGATAGTGCCCTCAAAGTCAATTATTAGATCGCAGGTACGTGATTGCAATGATTGAGGCAGGACCTATACCGATATGACAGTCTTGCTCGAGATGATAGTATGCTATCTGGTTTGTCTTTATCATCGTATACATGCTTTAGTTCACTATTGCATGATGATAGAGCCCATAGGATTCTTGCTTGACTACCAGCAGTATGATGGCGATCATATACGTGGGAGCTGGGGTCTGTAAGCACATCCTTAAAGTGTCCATAGTCGTGGGAGTTTCGAGACAGGGCATCGATACTCCAGAGTAGACTAGTGTATACAGTCGAGACCCCGATGAGGGGCGATGGCCGGTCTCACAAGCCATTGGTGTTAGTTGGTTCACCTAAGATGTATACAGGTGCTCATTAGGTTATGAGTACACCGGACAGGACTCGCCGGGAATCTGCTAGTTGGTATTATACATATCGTCAGATAGCAATTCCCTGGTGACATGTGTACAGGTTAGTTCATCGACCTGAGATCGTCATTTGTCTCGTGTGAGTTCCCACTGTGCTTAGATTACTACCCTACCACGCTCAAAGGAGTTGTGCAAACAGGTTTTAGTTGGGTACAGTCCCGAGCCACATTGGAGGCAAGTGAGCAGATCGTCGGGGATTCGTCTCTCCCGGTATTGGGGGTTGATGTCGCGCAGTGCACGGGTGACCATCACTAGGAATCCTCGGCCGAGATAGTGGAGAATTACTGATTTGGATTAGTAGTTTCTCAGGTGGTGATGGGCTTCATACCGACACGAATTATCGTGTTATTAGGGGTCTGACTTTATCCACCCCCATAGACTCGATATGCGATACTCTTTAGACGAACGGACCGGACTGTATATATATTGTCACTGTTAGGCTCAGTAGGGTTTATGGATGAGTTCGCTCGTCAGCTTCCCTTCCAATCAATACATAGGCAACCGTTACGTACAGCTTGTACTTCTGACGTGCTAGAGGTTATACCCAGTGCCAGTGTGTTGATGAGTCATTAGAGTCCCCCACAGACACTTTCCCAAGTTCGGGCGAAACGTTGTAGAGGCCATATGGGTTTATGGCAAGGTTCGGAAAATGCACGTGTGTTTTTGCACGTGTCGTTTTTCGGGCAGATAATACTGGTCGGCTTTGGTTTAAGCCGGATCCGAGTATTATGCTGTGTAGATTTAATATCTTTGTCTCAGTTACATTTGTATTCGGTCGTAATACAAATGCGGGTATGTTTATACCATTACGGGGTTATCCTGAAATTCGTTTCAGAATCACTTTTGGAAATTGCCAGTTTCCAGTTTTCTATCGGCCGTATTTAACACTCGGTTAAATGCGGATTTATCTTTTCTTCTTAGGTGAGTCATGAGGGTGAGTCATGCTTCTAGAAGGTTCTAGAAGTGATGACAAGGTTAGTAACTCATGGTTGCTTTAAATGTTCATCTAATGCAAGTGTGACTAAGCTTAATGATTCATCACTTTCATTAATGCATTCATACTAGGCGTTATGATAAGTATTGAGCTTATGGTCACCTCCCCCTCTCCTACACTCACCCCCACCTCCTTATTTAGTGGCCGGCCACCCTTGGTGAGAAAATATGGTTGCTTGGAAAAAAATTGATATTGTTTTGGACTCATGGAAATTAGATAAGCCTCATTTCTCATTTCACCCGATTCCAAAAGGTAACTTCATTAACCATTCGTCCATAGCCTTGGACGTAACGAGACAAAGTGTTCTACTCATTCTCTACTTCATCTTGGTCGTCTCTTTTAGCAAACTTGACGACCGAGTTGCCTCGGTTCAGAGGCGGGAGCCCGTTTAAAGATCCGTCGATGTGGTGCCACCTGGACAAGAAGATTGGAGATTCAGGAGATCGGAGCAGCCGCAACAAAGCGTGGGATGATGGTTGAGGACCGAAGGACTCGGATCATTCGGTATAACGTTTCTACCCATTTTGTAGTTTGTTAGTTTAGCTTTAATGGCAGATCCGGGTTATAGTACGCGATAGTGCCAGTTGTAAAAAGTTTTCGTTCCGCCTTTGGCGTCCGTTAGATGGCCGGGGCGCTACTGTGGACTTACAGTGGTATCAGAGCCTCACCATTAAGCTATACTAACTTGTGCTAACACGTTTAAAATATCGATCGATCGGATTTTCGAAAACCGCAAATTCCAAGTTCAAAGTTTCTGTTAATTTTAAATGATGTCTAAAAATAATTTTACATATACCAGAAAATCAAGCAGGGATTTTGAAGCCTACGGATGAAAATTGGACACGTGATCCCACAAATGCACTACGGATCCGCGGTCAAACCTAGGGTTTGACCGCGGAACCGCGGCGCTTTAGTAGGAACAGTGCATCAATTTTTCACAGTGAGCTGAATTTGGGAAATTGTGGGTTTTGGAATATATCTTTTGGGCCCAGATTTTGTTACTGTACAGCAGATGTACGTGGGGCCCACTTCGGGAAATTTGGTCGATAAAAATTTTAAATTTGTTAGTATGCAGTATTTACATTATATCTCCGACCGGGAATGCCATTTGATCGGTAAACCGCGTCTGATTGCTATAGTTCTTTTAGACGGGTTTGCGAATGTGACATTCGCGTTGATGTTCTGTGTTGTGCCATATTGTTGCGGATATGTCGTGGTGGATAGCTGTGTGCAATGGTAATGCAGTTTGGATTTATTTGTACATTTGATATTGCGGGGCGAGCGTCCAACATGTGGACTGCCGTCACTGCCTGTTTGTATAATATTCTTTTGGGGCACGACCGGGTCGAGGTCGATGTACTCGTTGTACATATTTTTATTTCTGTACTAGGTTTATCCCGCGAAGGAGTGCACGGATAGCCGGGTTCTGGAGGGCAACGGATCCGTATCTCATGGCTTTGAGAGGCAGAGGGACCTCACTCTAGAATTGGCAGACTATTCGCCGCACTCGTAGGGGGTACAAGTTGACCCAAGGAGGGGTGCTCAATTTACCGGATTCCGTGAAGTGCCGGGTGTTCCATTCACTATGCTGTGGGGACTACCTTTCTTCAGGTTTTGGCGGGTAACTTGCCGCACCCGTAGGGGTCTAGGTTTCATTGCACAGGCTATCCACACGACCAGGGGAACGTCAGGTTTCAGCAGCGGCTCTGTGAAACCCGGGGATCCCAGATTATCTGTATTGTTCTGTGATGCTTATTACTTCTCTGTAATGTTGCATATTATCACACCTGCAGCGATTATTGTATATTGGTATATATACTATTAGATGTTGTATATGTTTTACACCCGCGCTAGTCCAGCCCCCGCTCTGTCGTTAGTTAAGTAACCTAACGGGTGATGACGGGACCCAGTGGCGAATGCGGATGGCATATACGTACATTTTATTTTCGTTCTTTTCTGGTGTGATTGATTGATGGGACTGCATTGATTCTTATCAATGCAAGGATAAAACAAACCTATATTTGATGTTGTTGGAACAAATTTTAAAAAAGTGTTGTTACAAAGATGTTTACTTTTGTTTTGCATAGTGATATTCAGTTTAGAATATCCTGCACCTCATTCGACGAGGCAAGGGCCGAGATCCCTTCACCGGGAGTGACCCCTTAGGCAGAAGTTTACGTCAGGGTAATAACTTCAATATAGTCGATTACAAGTTTCTTTGCATCGCGGTATTCAGTTGGAATATCCTGCACCTCATTCCATGAGGAAAGAGCCGAGATCCCTTCACCGGGAGTGACCTCTTTAGCAAAACGTTTTCGCTACTATATTTTTATAAAAAGCTATCAAGTTCCTTCAACAAGATCAAGTTCATTACGTTAAAGGTTTTTCGCCAAAAACCAGCCGTAGCCCTCCGTCGTTTCTTATGGATGGTCAGTAGTATTCAAGCTATGTTTGTTGACCTTCGTCAAACCATAGTGTTTGGTAGTTGCTGGGGTATTCATTTGATGCATAGATAGATGTGTTGGTTTGGGACAGTCGTATAGCCTTGTTGACCTTCGTCAAGGGCTTGTACGGGTGGGTTCAAATTAACCTGGACAATGACGGGTAGAACTTGACATGTGACTTATGATTTGTTGACCTTCGTCAAGGTCATAAGAGCATGAGGCAAAAATTACATCGGGAGTTTCAAACATACAGCAAACTTGCCAGGCATGCGCGTACCTTCTGGAGTGTGATAACTTGAGTGGCTTCTATCAAGTTATCATGCGATGATAGTTGGATCCCGATTCTCACTGATGAGTTAGTCTACTCTTCGGGTGATCCCGACTAATTCTTCTTTCACGTTTGGAGGAGAATTTGAGATTACGGTGGGAGGTTTCCTGATTAGATAAAGTGATAACCATTCTGATCTAGGTTAGAGTGCACGCAGAGTGTTTCTTTTCTCTCTCTCTCTCTCTTTGGCAGCGACCTTTGACCGACCCTAGACTATGACTCAGTGACCAAGTTGACCGAACCTTCTTAAAATACTGGCTTTTGGATTGTCCGAGTTGGATAAGTCATTACCGCTCCTTCTTTTACCCTTTGCATTTCTCAGAACACCCCGTATTACTACGGACATCCACTTCCATTGGATAGATCCATCGTATGGTTATATACGAACTCGGAGGGACTACTTCGAGGATGGATCCAGGTTCAGGAGAAATTGAATTGGTTTATTCAGTTATTTTTTATTATCACCTTCTCCCAGGTTGCGAGGGCTCCTTAGTTTAGGAGAGTACACCTATGACGCTTATTGGATAGTCTTATTCCAAACCATAGGCTGATACCGAAAGGTAGGGAATGAAGAAAACCAATTAGCCTAAGTAGGGTGTGCAAAAGGTAATATGTAAAGACAAGATAAAGGGATTAGAAAGAGGGCAAAGTAAATTGCGACTGTTATCATTCACGACCAAACCGCGTACTTCATCGCCACTCCTATTTCATCTTTAATAGAATAAGGTATTATTCAGTAGTCTTTTATCATCACCTTCTCTCAAGTTGCGAGTACTCCTAGGATTAGGAGAGTACACCTATTATGCTTACTGGATAGTCTTCTTCCAAACCATAGGCTGGTGCCGAACGGTAGGGAAGGAAGAAAACCATTTAGCCTAACGAAGGTGTACAGAAGGTAACGACTAAAGACAAATAAAGGGATTTAGAGAGATGGCAAAGATATATACGGTTAAAGTCATGAATTGGATTATGGAAGAGGCATTACTAGGAATACCAGGATACCCCTATGAAACATTTTCATGTTTCAGTTACACTGTGCATTGTTAAAAGAAAACTGATTTCCCGATTACATACTTACTCCAGGGTATGTATTTACCAGGTTTCATTCTCATATCTGTATTGTTTTACAGATGATGAGCGGGAGTAAGTTATTGGGAATTAGGTGATTATCCTCATTATATCGGAATTCGTTGTAATTGGTGATATTTGAGGAAATCGCCTGAGTACAGTTTTCAACCTACCATGCACAGGTTTTGAGTTATTCAACTCAGCGGACTTATACAGAGTATTGCATGTTGTCCAGTGTCCATCAGGACAAAGGGGAAGGTCCTCGTGCTATGTTCTGTTTACTTGTAACTTATCTATTTTTTAGACAAGTGTTTCGTAGAAATACAATGTCTAAGTTTTGAGAAGTTGTGGGTATATGAATAAAGTAGAGAACCAGCTGTCGCAAGTATCGGGATTCTTCGAAGAGATCGAAGATATAGATTCTTGTGATTGGTATTCAGTTGATAGTAATGGTTTTGAGAAACTTGTTTCTCTTTCAGGTTACTCATAATTGGATCCATTCCTAAGCTGAGTAATGCTGATTAGCCTCTCTTCATTAAGTCGATATGCACTGGAGACAACTGCATGTTTTGAATCTGGTTCCAATTAAATTAGTGCCTCTATTTTCTATATTGTATATAGAATGGTTCATATCTTAACGATGTTAAGATACGGGGACTTGTCCAGCTTATGCTTAAAACCAGACATTGGATAGATCAAGGCACGTTTCTGTAATGGCAGTTTATGGGTTGACCCTGGCTTTGACGAGGGTTGACTTTTCTACCATCTGGAAGATCAATAGTGATATTGTTCTTGACTCGCCACAGTTTTAGTAAAATGGATTTTTTTCAGAAAACACTAGTGGGAGTATGGTAGAGCTGGAAGTGATTTCAGAACCGCAAACGATTACGGAAGATTTAATAGGACCAATATATTCAATCAGGTTTGACATTCCAATAGCCACTCCGCAGATATGGTGGGTAACCTCAGACACCTGTTCACACCATAATATTGCATTATTATATTCCCCATTCTTATTCTTTTTATAAATAAACAGGTACTTTTGAGGCATGTCTGCTATATGTTACAGGTTACAGGTTCTTGGACAGGAAACAGTGAAAACGATGTAAAGACGATGAAAATATGGACTTTTGACCAACAAATGGGAGGATCTTAGTCAAGCCTGCATCGAAAGACAGTTCACAATTAACAAGGCAACTCAAGGTCCAAAAAATACAAAGCGGACGGTTAAAAATCCATTGCAAATGGTTCACTGAAGATCTGGAACCAATGGAGAAGCCCAATTAATAAAATAAACTCAAGAACCAGAAGCCCAAAGAACCTTGAAGCAGCCCAGGAAATTTCATGAGGTGATCTCACCAATGGGCCGCGGAACCGCGGCCCAAGCCCTACCCATGCCGTGGTTCCGCGGCCATTAAGAGCCCTCTCTTAAAGAAAATTTTACCATAATGTTTATACGGCTCTGAAAAGATTCCCTGGGGCTATTTTTGTAATTTTTGACATGCGGATCAAAATGTAACCTAGGGTTTCTATTTCCTATAAATAGAACTCTACAGATTGTAATTTCTTATGCCTCCCTTTAATGAATAAAATTTAGAAATCTTTTGGAGAGCATCGGTGCCTCTCTTTAATTCAGAAATTCATATCTGACAACCCTGCTTTGATGTTTGGAGAGAGCCATCTGTAAGTAATTTAATTTCTTGCTCTAGTGTAGATTTCAATTCCTTGCCCTAGGTAGATTTAATTTCATGCCCTAGGAACTTGTTTAGAGTTAGCTTTGGGGAAGGATTTTGAGAGATGCGATCTCTCATCCCTTTCTTAACCATCAAACATTTACAATAGGACTCCATGCATACATGCACATACCGCTCCCTACGGCACCCTATCCCTCGAGGTAGCGGTGATACCGTAGTATAAAGGCCCGGGTGTGATGTTTTCCATGGAGGTTAGGGTAAGGATCTCTAAAGGAAGGATAAGAACCTAGAGGAAGGAACACCTTCCCGAACGGATCTAATCCACTTTATTGATAATTACCATAACTCCTCATAGATCTTCATTCGGGTATTGAAAGCGGTGAGATTTAATTACATTTCCAAATCATCTAAAACCTAGCCCTAGCAAGAGTAGATCTAGATAATTGCCCTAGGTTAATTAGATTTTTAGATTTAATAATTAATCCGAACACCCTTCGGAATTAACTCGTTAGCGCGATTAGAAGATTCACAATATCCCTGTGGACCGACCCGTACTCACCGGCTAGCTGCAAAGCGACGCCGTTCTTGATTGCGGTTACAAATATTTTTGATCTATCTTTTAGAAAGCGCAAGCACGCTAAATCTCATCAATCAAATGGCGCCGTTGCCGGGGATGGCGTAGAATTTTCTTTTCGCAATTTCGGGTTAATCATAAAATTTAAAAATTCATAAAATTCTAAAAAATCCAAAAAAAAATATTAAAAAATATATATTTTGTTATTTTTGGAAGGGATACTTTGTTGTTTTAATTTTGCAGTATTTACAAAGACGATGTGGAAATTTCCAGAAGGCGAAACAGAAATCAGAAGATCGAAACAGAAGGGGAATCAAATAACAGAATAGTGAAAAATTTTTGGAGACCCAATTCCCCCAAAACGCCGCGATTCCGCGGCCGAAACGCACCTTAGGCCGCTGAACCGCGGCCTTCTAGTGGAATCAGAGCGTCAATTTTTTTTTGGGGATTCGTGCTGATTAGACTGCCGCGAAAACGCGGCAATAACGCGTTTATACCGCGGAACCGCGCTCTTTTGGTGAGATCATCCTACGAAATTTGCATTGTAAGTTCTCTGTTATTTCTTCTCTGCAAATTTTAATATATTTTCTGAATAATGCCTGCAAGATTTTGTGTGCTTTAAAAATATATTCTCTTCCATATAACAAGTCTTGTGCAGGATTTTTGGGCCCCGCTCAAAATTAAAATTGATTGCAAGTAATCTTTTTTGTTGCATATCTTTTCTCGAATATCTTTTTGCAACAATTTTTTCCAAATAAAGATTCTTGTGATATGCTTCAAATAATAACCAATTGCAAGTAATATTTTGCTGTTGCATATATTTTCTATAAAATTTTTTGCTGTTGCATATATTTTCTATAAAATATTTTGCTGTTGCATATCTTTTCTCTAAAATGTTTTTGCAACAAAAATTTTTCCAAATAAAGAGAAAGAAAAAAAAGATCAATGAAAAATGAAAATAAAAAGGACAAATATATTATAGAACTTGCAAAATTTTTTTAACCCCAAATAAATCCTTGCACCACCCAACCTTTCTTCTTGTCACTTTTCTTCTTCTAACATGGGTATCCCACACAATAAATCATTAGCCGAACTTTGGTATCCCGAACCTAATTTTGCGTCATATGTCAATGTGTTCGGTCAATTTAAAGACGATCCTTCCATGCCTAAAAAATCTTTGAAAGATCACATAGAGGAGTCTAGGAGAAACAGTTTGACTTTTCAACCCACTTTGTGTCAACCAAGTCAACTTTCACCACTTCCATATGTTGATACCACTCTTTCGAGTCCTTCTGTCACTCCTAGGCCGATGTCCATTGCTGAGCATATTGCTCAATCTCCCAGTCGATCTTTCACCCCTCTCCACTCATCTAGTTCTAGGGCTCCGCACGATTATTCACCTTTTTATCCACATGTTGACCCTGCCCCTGTCCAACCAACCACTTCCTACCAGTCTTACCCGACCTTACCACAATCACTAGACACTGTTTCCACACAGCCATTAGGGAGTTTTGCATATCCACACGATTTTGAATCTTTTACCGAAACCCCTTTACCATCTAAGTCTAGTTTGGAAGAGTCGTTGGAGGCATATATCGCAGCAACAAACAAAATGGTTAGGAATGTGGAAGCGTCCGTGGCCGCCCTTATGCAACCCAGTGAACCGGTAGCTAGTTTCCCGCTAGCCCCAAATTTTTCAATGTATGAGGAGGCGGTTGGACAGAATGAGAATATGAGAGGATTTCCAAATCAAACCTACTCTTACCCAATTGAAGCCCACAACTCCAGTTTTCCATCGAATGTCCTAAATGATTCACAAGTTCAAAATAAAAACGAGTTGTGCGACTTTGTAGTGTTTGATTTGCCAAATTGTGAAGAACCCCTTTCGAGTGAAACCACACTTAATCCTTTCGATCTTTACACCTCCACTCCAGAACCTAAATCGATAAATATCCATACTTTTGATGAGGTGTTAGAAAAAATTGATTTTCACTTGATTGAGGATATAGACGCCGGGAATATTTCGGATGATGAACCTGTCGATTTGCTTGAAATTTTATGTTCAAATCATCATCCTGAGTTATTAAATGTTTCTCCCGAATCTCATATGCGTCTAGATTTTGATGATAATGGCATGGATGAGTTAAATATTAAGGATAGTATTGAGGAGAGTCTTGAGGATAATATTGAGGTTGAATCATTTTTATTTGATGTGTCTGATTTTCCAATTCATCCTCCTAAACCTTTGATTGCTATATCACCCTCCCTCCTTCCCATCGTTCCGACCCCGCTTGAAGACTGTGAGCTTGAAACCTTTTCCTTTGAATCTGACACAATTCTCACAGACGATAACACCTACGAGTGTTTCACTTTTTCGGACGATGTTGATGACTCACCGCCCGAGTTTGAGTCCTTTACATTTTCAGATGAGCCATCAGACTCGGTTGATTATAGTAGTTTCGAACCATTAATGGAATCTTTCAAGTTCGAAACAGTTTACTACGGTGAGAAAGATACTATCCCTAATTCACTCCCTTTCGTCTTTCCCCTTGTTCCGACCGAACAAATGACTGTTACGCTTTCATCTCCTATACCAAGTTCGGCGTACCCATGTTTTCGCGAATCTTGAGGGATTTGATCTTATTTCTCGATGGGTTGATAGGTTAGCGCAATCGCTTTTAACACATCGGTCATCACAAATTGCGCTAATTTATTCACTCAATTTACACCCTCAAGATCGTACTCCACTTCTTTCTTCTTTCCGCCATTCTTCTCCTCCGCCGAGACCATCTTCCATTCTTCTTTCCACACGGTCTCGTGTGCTTTTCATCTCTTTTATTTCGACCCCATTCTTGCACCAACTATACCATTACCACGATAAGATTTTTGAATGGTTGGTGCTAACCTTTGGCTTGTGTAAGGCCAAGCTTAAGTTTGGGGGGACCTTTTTGTATATATGTATATATATTTTTGTTTTCTTTTTCTATAAAAAAATTTTAAAAAAAAAATTTCAAAACAATAAAAAGAAAAAAAAAATTCTGTAAATAAATAAACAGGGGAGTACCGATATTTTGACCCTCTTGGTTTAGCATGACAGTGAGGACGCTGTCAAGTTCAAGTTTGGGGGTATGCTCGGTACGTTTTCTTCCTTCGCATTCATTTGTACATATTTTTGCATTTGCATATTTATTTGAAAACCCATAAAAATTTGAAAAATTTCAAAAATTATAAAAATATTGTATTCAATTTTGGCCATATTTGATTTGAGTTTGACAGATAGGTTAACTGGCTAGGAACAACTAGATTTTAGACTTAGTAAATTAAAAACCCTAAAAATAACCTTTCTTAAAGTTTAACGGTAGAAAGTATATGCCTTATAGTTTATTTAGAAATAGGCAAATTTTGGGTTGACTTCTTGGGCTAAGTCAAAATAAGGGAAGAGTATTGATGTTCTTATTAGAGTAAAAGTTTGAAAAATAGTTCCTAGCTTAAGTCTAGATTCTGAAAACGTATACCCTACAACTTGCACAATCACGCACCTTAAAACTTGGAATAGTAGAAGAGACCTTGAAATGCTCTTGTCTAAAGTCCTTAGTACAATGAAAAAAAAAAGTGAATAAAGGAAAAAAAATGGACACTGGTTTTTGTGATTACTTAAGGCTGTAAAAATAGAAAAATCTTTAGCGAGGGTGCTTCATCACCTAGTGCCTTAGACCAACTGGTTTGGGAGTAACTGCTAAAAGCCTTAGGTGTTGCAAAACTAGGAAGTACGCTTTAAAGTGCTAACGCATCTTGTAATCGGTTGTTGGTACCTCAAGAAGTATTAACAGTCGCATGAAGGATGTGTAAGCAAATTTCATTTAAAAATTCACTAATCAATAAGTGCTTTGGACAATGGACAAGAGTACGATTGCTTGATTTGAATTTCCAAGTGTAGGGGTGATATTTACACACACGTGGGGATATGTGATTAGAGTTTAGATGAGAGAAAGGAATGAAGAATAAAACTTGTATCTTTAGTAAGGTTGATAGAAATTCCTGAGTGGAGATGTAACCCTAGAAGGAAAACTTAGGAAATGCCGAAAGCTAAGTAGGTCTGCAAAACATATATAATCTTAAGTTAAATGATAAGGAAGTGTGAAGAATGTGGGTGGATAATTTGCGAGTCAAAAGATAATAGAATTCCTTGTTAGAAAACCTAATTGGAGAACAAAAGTCAATGGGCCGAGTTGATAGGATTTTGTGGGTGTAATCCGCTGAAAACCCTCAGGAGACAACACTCCTCCTACTAGGGACACCTAGAGGTTTAACGGCTTGTTGCACGTGCTCAGTGCAATCGCGTTTCCCTGCGAAAGTGTGGTTAGGATTTTAGTGAATAAAAATAAGTTTGCTCGAGGACGAGCAAAAGATAAGTTTGGGGGTATTTGTTCACACCATAATATTGCATTATTATATTCCCCATTCTTATTCTTTTTATAAATAAACAGGTACTTTTGAGGCATGTCTGCTACATGTTACAGGTTACAGGTTCTTGGACAGGAAACA
Organism: Agapanthus africanus; assembly: GCA_030015575.1. Lineage (NCBI taxonomy): Eukaryota > Viridiplantae > Streptophyta > Magnoliopsida > Asparagales > Amaryllidaceae > Agapanthus > Agapanthus africanus. The sequence continues at coordinate 438,486,600 of CM057340.1, read as the reverse complement.
GTGAAAACGATGTAAAGACGATGAAAATATGGACTTTTGACCAACAAATGGGAGGATCTTAGTCAAGCCTGCATCGAAAGACAGTTCACAATTAACAAGGCAACTCAAGGTCCAAAAAATACAAAGCGGACGGTTAAAAATCCATTGCAAATGGTTCACTGAAGATCTGGAACCAATGGAGAAGCCCAATTAATAAAATAAACTCAAGAACCAGAAGCCCAAAGAACCTTGAAGCAGCCCAGGAAATTTCATGAGGTGATCTCACCAATGGGCTGCGGAACCGCGGCCCAAGCCCTACCCATGCCGCGGTTCCGCGTCCATTAAGAGCCCTCTCCTAAAGAAAATTTTACCATAATGTTTATACGGCTCTGAAAAGATTCCCTGGGGCTATTTTTGTAATTTTTGACATGCGGATCAAAATGTAACCTAGGGTTTCTATTTCCTATAAATAGAACTCTACAGATTGTAATTTCTTATGCCTCCCTTTAATGAATAAAATTTAGAAATCTTTTGGAGAGCATCGGTGCCTCTCTTTAATTCAGAAATTCATATCTGACAACCCTGCTTTGATGTTTGGAGAGAGCCATCTGTAAGTAATTTAATTTCTTACTCTAGTGTAGATTTCAATTCCTTGCCCTAGGTAGATTTAATTTCATGCCCTAGGAACTTGTTTAGAGTTAGCTTTGGGGAAGGATTTTGAGAGATGCGATCTCTCATCCCTTTCTTAACCATCAAACATTTACAATAGGACTCCATGCATACATGCACATACCGCTCCCTACGGCACCCTATCTCTCGAGGTAGCGGTGATACCGTAGTATAAAGGCCCGGGTGTGATGTTTTCCATGGAGGTTAGGGTAAGGATCTCTAAAGGAAGGATAAGAACCTAGAGGAAGGAACACCTTCCCGAACGGATCTAATCCACTTTATTGATAATTACCATAACTCCTCATAGATCTTCATTCGGGTATTGAAAGCGGTGAGATTTAATTACATTTCCAAATCATCTAAAACCTAGCCCTAGCAAGAGTAGATCTAGATAATTGCCCTAGGTTAATTAGATTTTTAGATTTAATAATTAATCCGAACACCCTTCGGAATTAACTCGTTAGCGCGATTAGAAGATTCACAATATCCCTGTGGACCGACCCGTACTCACCGGCTAGCTGCAAAGCGACGCCGTTCTTGATTGCGGTTACAAATATTTTTGATCTATCTTTTAGAAAGCGCAAGCACGCTAAATCTCATCAATCAACACCCGAGAGGTACTCCGGCAGCCTCAAGGACGGTGACAGGGAGGTTCTTGTTTACCCAGACTTGACACTACTGTTGTTCCAAACTATGAGACCCGGCAGGAGGATATGTATGGCATCGTTCTAAACTAACTTTAGAAGTGTACGCATATATTATTCTGCCAGAGGGTTGTCGTAGTCAGTGGGAGCAGCGGAAGCATAGTGGACAAGATGCTTATGTCTATTTATAGACTTGAGCAAATATAGCGGAGATAAGATCATCTATTTTTGATGTGAAAGTCATGGGTTTGACTTCATCAGAATAGGGGATGGATCTGTTAAGAAGATAGTAGGGTGTAATGTCCTGGTTTTAGGATGACATACACAGATTAGGAAGTAAAATTCCTATACTACGATCGGTTGTACTTTGGTCGTCACACAGTTGTTTCTCCACAAAGGACATGGATATAATATCAGACATTCTGGTTACTAGATCTATGGTTTTAGATTTAGATTTGGGTAGTTTCCCAATATGGGTACTTTGACAATATTCTAATAGTATTTTAGAATAGATGACTCCTGGCATGGTAGTGTACCTGTAGGTGATGGAGTCACCCTCTCTAAAGGTGTCTTACAGACTAAACGAGAGAGGGATGTGCATGATTGGCAGATCACTTGCTTAGGCAATTGAGTCCATCATGAGATGTTAAGTACCACACCAGATGTTGTTTTTGCACTAGATGCGATAAGTTTATATTAATCCAATCCTAGAGAAACATAAGGAAGCATTTTTAGAACATAAGTGTATGTTCTACGTATTTGATGACGGTAGCCTCCTTCGGGAGACGGTTATCATTCCAGGCTTCAAAGGTGACATGGATGACAGAGTGATTGTCAGAGTTATAGTTTTCCCTATGATGAGGGACAGTATTATGGACAGGTGGTCCAAGAGGATACTGTGGGAGGCATGGTGCTGGATACTGATTAGGTTCAGTTATCGATACAGTCTAAGAAGTTTGGATTTGGAGTTCATTTATGAACTAGGTCCCATCAGATGTCCAGACATATTCTAAGATAGGTATTACTCGATTCAGGAGATGGCTTTCTCCGCGAATTTGAGATTTAGAGAGATATAAAAAGAAACATCAGGGCGGATCCACTCACTGAGGCTATTTCTCGAACACAAGAGTTTTACAAACTAGCTTTGTGAAACTGATTAGTAGAGAAGTTGGGTGTTCGGTATTATAGGGGCTGTGAGTATGCGACATCGCAATAATTAGACTTAAAGTGCAAGTGGCAGATTGTTGGAGATAGTGCCCTCAAAGTCAATTATTGGATCCCAGGTACGTGATTGCAATGATTGAGGCGGGACCTATACCGATATGACAGTCTTGCTCGAGATGATAGTATGCTATCTGGTTTGTCTTTATTATCGTATACATGCTTTAGTTCACTATTGCATGATGATAGAGCCCATAGGATTCTTGCTTGACTACCAGCAGTATGATGGCGATCATATACGTGGAAGCTGGGGTCTGTAAGCACATCCTTAAAGTGTCCCTAGTCATGGGAGTTTTGAGACAGGGCATCGATACTCCAGAGTAGACTAGTGTATACAGTCGAGACCCCGATGAGGGGCGATGGCCGGTCTCACAAGCCATTGGTGTTAGTTGGTTCACCTAAGATGTATATAGGTGCTCATTAGGTTATGAGTACACCGGACAGGACTCGCCGGGAATCTGCTAGTTGGTATTATACATATCGTCAGATAGCAATTCTCTGGTGACATGTGTACAGGTTAGTTCATCGACCTGAGATCGTCATTTGTCTCGTGTGTGTTCCCACTGTGCTTAGATTACTACCCTACCACGCTCAAAGGAGTTGTGCAAACAGGTTTTAGTTGGGTACAGTCCCGAGCCACATTGGAGGCAAGTGAGCAGATCGTCGGGGATTCGTCTCTCCCGGTATTGGGGGTTGATGTCGTGCAGTGCACGGGTGGCTATCACTAGGAATCCTCGGCCGAGGTAGTGGAGAATTACTGATTTGGATCAGTAGTTTCTCAGGTGGTGATGGGCTTCATACCGACACGAATTATCGCGTTATTAGGGGTCTAACATTATCCACCCCCCTAGACTCGATATGCGATACTCTTTAGACGAATGGACCGGACTGTATATATATTGCCACTGTTAGGCTCAGTAGGGTTTATGGATGAGTTCGCTCGTCAACTTCCCTTCCAATCAATACATAGGCAACCGTTACGTACAGCTTGTACCTCTGACGTGCTAGAGGTTATACCCAGTGCCAGTGTGTTGACGAGTCATTAAAGTCCCCCACAGACACTTTCCCAAGTTCGGACGAAATGTTGTAGAGGCCATCTGGGTTTATCGCAAGGTTCGGAAAATGCACGTGCGTTTTTGCACGTGTCGTTTTTCGGGCAGATAATACTGGTCGGCTTTGGTTTAAGCCGGATCCGAGTATTATGCTGTGTAGATATAATATCTTTGTCTCAGTTACATTTGTATTCGGTCGTAATACAAATGTGGGTATGTTTATACCATTACGGGGTTATCCTAAAATTCGTTTCAGGATCACTTTTGGAAGTTGTCAGTTTCCAGTTTTCTATCATCCGTATTTAACACTCGGTTAAATGCGGATTTATCTTTTCTTCTTGGGTGAGTCGTGAGGGTGAGTCATGCTTCTAGAAGGTTCTAGAAGTGATGACAAGGTTAGTGACTCATGGATGCTTTAAATGTTCATTTAATGCAAGAGTGACTAAGCTTAATGATTCATCACTTTCATTAATGCATTCATACTAGGCGTTATGATAAGTATTGAGCTTATGGTCACCTCCCCCTCTCCTACACTCACCCCCACCTCTTTATTTAGTGGCCGGCCACCCTTGGTGAGAAAATATGGTTGCTTGGAAAAAAATTGATATTGTTTTGGACTCATGGAAATTAGATAAGCCTCATTTCTCATTTCACCCAATTCCAAAAGGCAACTTCATTAACCATTCGTCCATAGCCTTGGACGTAACGAGACAAAGTGTTCTACTCATTCTCTACTTCATCTTGGTCGTCTCTTTTAGCAAACTTGATGACCGAGTTACCTCGGTTCAGAGGCGGGAGCCCGTTTAAAGATCCGTCAACGTGGTGCCACCTGGACGAGAAGATTGGAGATTCAGGAGATCGGAGCAGCCGCAACAAAGCGTGGGACGATGGTTGAAGACCGAAGGACTCGGATCATTCGGTATAACGTTTCTACCCACTTTGTAGTTTGTTAGTTTAACTTTAATGGCAGATCCGGGTTATAGTACGCGATAGCGCCAGTTGTAAAAAGTTTTCGTTCCGCATTTGGCGTCTGTTAGACGGCTGGGGCGCTACCGTGGACTTACAGGGTGTTTTGGAGAAAAGGGTAAAAGTAGGAGTGGCAATGAGGTATGCAACTCTGACAATCCAAAAGCCAGTTTTTTAGAAGGTTCGGTTAATTTTGGTCACTGAGTCATATTCAAGGGTCGGGCCATGGTCGCTGCCAAAGAGAGAGAGAAAAGAAACACTCAGCGTGCACTCTAACCTAGATCAGAATGGTTATCACTTTATCCAATCAGGAAACCTCCCACTGTAATCTCAAATTCTCCTCCAAACCTGAAAGAAGAATTAGTCGGGATCCCCCGAGGAGTAAACCAACTCATCAGTGGGAATCGGGATCCAACAATCATCACATGATAACGTGATGGAATCCACTCACGTTATCACACTCCAGAAAGTATGCGCATGCCTGGCAAGTTTCAGTTTCTTTAGAAACTCCCGATGTGTGTTTTTACCCCTAGGACCCAAGTGACCTTGACGGAGTCAACAAATCAAAGAGTCCTAGTCAAGTTCAACCCGTCATTATCTGGATTGCATTAAACCCACCCGTACGTGCCCTTGACGGAGTCAACAAGGCCGCACGACTGTCCTAACCAATCCCATATCCATGCTACAAACAAGCACCACTTAGCTACCGTACACTACGCCTTGACGGAGTCAACAAACGCAGCACGAATACTAAATAATACCCGTAAGAAATGACGGAGGGCTACGGCTGGTTTTTGGCGAAAACCCTTTAACGTAATGAACTTGATATCGTTGAAGGAACTGGATAGTTTTTATAAAAATATAGTGGTGAAAACCTTTGCTAAAGAGGTCACTCCTGGTGAAGGGATCTCGGCTCTTTCCCCGTAGAATGAGGTGCAGGATATTCCAATTAAATACCACGATGCAAAGCTAAAGTAATCGACTATAGTGAAGTTATTGCCCTGACGCAAACTTCTGTCCAAGGGGTCACTCCTGGTGAAGGGATCTCGGCCCTTGCTTCGTCAACTGAGGTGCTGGATAATTATAACCGAATACCACTGTGCAAAACAAAAGAGAACGTCCTTGCAATAACAGCTTTTTGAAAAATATTCCAACAACATCAGAAATAGGTTTGTTTAGCTTGCATTGATCTGAATCAACGCAGTCCCATCAATTGATCACACCAATTAAGAACGAAAATACGATGTACGTATATGCCACCCGCATTCGCCACTGGGTCCCGTCATCACCCGTTAGGTTACTTAACTAACGACAGAGCGGGGACTGGACTAGCGTGGGTGCAAAACATATACAACATCTACTAGTATATATATCAATATATAATATTCACTCAAGGCGTGATAAAATGCAACATCACAGAAATGTAATAAGCATCACAGAACAATACAGATAATCTGGGATCCTCGGGTTTCATAGATCCGCTACTGAAACCCGACGTTCCCCTGGTCGTGTGGATAGCCTGTGCAATGAAATCCTAGACCTCTACGGGCGCGGCAAGTTACCCGCCAAAACGTGAAGCAAGGCAGCCTCCTTCAACAACGTGAATGGACCACCCAACACTTCACGGAATCTGGTAACTTGAGCACCCCTCCTTGGGTCAACCTGTACCCCCTACGAGAGCGGCGAATAGCCTGCCAATTCTAGAGTAAAGCCCCCTCCGTCTCAAAGCCATGAGATGCGGGCCCGTTGCCCTCTATAACCCGGCTATCCGTGCACCCTTCCGTGGGGTAATCCTAGTACAGAAAGTAAAATATATACAACGGGTATATCGACCTCAGCCCGGTCGTGCCCCAAAAGAATAATATACAAACAGGCAGTGACGGCAGTCCACATGTCGGATGCTCGCCCCGCAATATCAAATATACATATATAACCAAACTTTACTATCATTGCATCCAGGCTATCCACCACGACAAATCCGCAACATCACAGCACAACACAGAACATCAACGTGAATGTCGCGTTCGCAAATCCGTCTAAAAGGTCTATAGCAGTTAGACAGGATTTACCGATCAAGTGACATTCACGGTCACAGATATAATGTAAATACTGTGAACTAACATGTTTAAAATTTTCGATCGACTAAATTTTCCGAAGTGGGCCCCAAGCACAACTGTAGCACTCAAAATAAATCTGGGCCCAAACAGAATATACCGAAAACCCCAATTCCAACACAGAGACCTACTGAAGAAATTTGGTGCACTGTGGCTACAGTACGGTGGCGGATCCGCGGCCCAAACGTGGTTACGGCCGCGGATCCGCCGCGCTACAGTGAAATCAGCCGACCAGATTTCTTCAGTTCTCTTGAAAAAGCCTGCACATATTTCTGCAATATACCAAATAATTGTTTGACAACAAAACAGAATCGACAGAAATTGATGCTTTTTAAATTGTGGTTTTTGGAAATTTCGTTCGATCGAGTTCTAAACACGTTAGAGCAAGCTAGAAAAGGTTAATGGCGTGCCTCTGATACCATGTTAGGCCACGGTAGCAGCCCGGCCGTCTGTCCGAGGACAAATTACGGAAACAAAAACTTTTCTTTAACTAGAAACCGACGCTACTGCGGACTATAAATCCGGATCGGACCATTAACCTACTACTAGCTAACTGGAGAAAGGGTAGAGAGTTATACCGAGCGATCCATGTCCTTCGGTCTTTGGCCACCATCCCGATCTCCCTGCGGCATCTCCGGTCTCGATCTCCTCGTCGAAAAGGGCACCACATCACCGAGTTTTTTTACGGGCTCCCACCTCTGAACCGAGGCAACTCGGACACGAAGTTGGCAAGCCGACGTGTCCAAGATTGCTGTAGACTGAGTGTAGAACGCTATGTCTCAACGGGTAATGAAGTTGCCATTTTTGGAGTGGAGGTGAAGGAGATGAACTTTGAGATGGAGCTATGGAATTTTGTGTGAGCAAATGAGATAAAAACCCTCACCCAAAAATTGGACAGCCCCCCTTCAAGTGGCCGGCCTTGCTTAAGAGGAGAGAGGGAAAGGAATCATGCAAGGGAGAAAAATGATGAATCATCATGAAGAATGTCACACCAAAGTCCAATCCTAATCTCATCACAAAAAACAAGTAATGATGAACCAAAAGAAGTCAAAGGATGTTAGAACCATCATGAACCCTCCACCACAAAAACACCTTCCAATTTGCTAATTTGCACATTTGCAAATAAGCCCCTCCATGGAAAATTCAGCCAAGGAAAGAAAGAAAGGAAAATGGCCGAAACGGAATACAAACTGGCAACTTCAAAAAGACGATCCCATAATAAATTACAGGAAAACCCCGCAATTGTATATACATACCCGCATTTGTATTCCGACCGAATACAAATGCAATGAGACAAAATCTACACTGTACAATACTAGGATCCGGCTTAAACCAAAGCCCGCTAGTATGATCCGTCCGAACCATAACACGTGCACAAGTGCACGCGTACGTTCGAACCTTGCCATAAATCCATACGGCCTCTACAGCATTTCGCCCGAAACTTGAGAAACTGTCTTTGTGGGACTCTAAAGACTCGTCAATACTTTGGCTGTGGATTTAACAACTAGCACGTCAGAGGTATTAGCCATACGTAACGAGCTACCAGGTATTGACCAAAAGGAAGGTCGATGAGCGAACTCATCCTGACACCCTACTGAGCCTGTCAGTGACAATATCCGTACAGTCCCGTCCGTTTGTCTATGAGCATCGCATGTCGGGCCTAGAGGGTTGGTAAAAGTCAGACCCCCAAAAGCGGTACAAGTCGTGTTGGAGTGTAGCCCAGAACACCCTGAGATATTACTGGAATACCTACCAGTAAATCTCCTGCCTTGGCCAAGGACTTCGTGTAATGGCTCTCCTAGACACAGCGCGACCTCACCCCCAATACCGGGAGAGACGAACCCCTGCAGATCCGCTCACTGCCTCCATATGGCTCGGGACTGTACCCAACTAAAACCTGTTTGTATGACTCCTTTGAGCCGTGGTAGGGTAGTAATCAAAGTACAGTGGGAACTCACACAAGAAAAATTACGATCTCAGGTCGATGAACTAACCTGTACACATGTCACCAGGGAACTGCTATCTGACGTCAGGTATAAAACCAACTAGCATGTTCCCAGCGAGTCCTGTCCGGTGTACTCATAACCCAATAAGCACCTGTATACATCTTAGGTGAACCAACTGACACCAGTGGCTTATGAGACGGCCACCGCCCCTCGTCGGGGTCTCGACTGTATACACTAGTCTACTCTGGAGTATCGATGCCCTGTCTCGAAAACTCCCACGACTAGGGACCTTTTAAGGATGTGCTTATAGACCCCAGCTCCCATGTATATGATCGCCATCATACTGCTGGCCGTCAAGCAAGAATCCTAAGGGCTCTATCAACGCACAATAGTGACCTGTAAGGTCACCTAAAGCACTACACGATGATAAAGATAAACCAGATAGCATACTATCATCTTGAGTAAGACTGTTCTACCGGCATAGGTCCTCCCTCAATCATTGCAATCACGTGCCTGTGATCCAATAATTGACTCTGAGGGCACTATATCCAACATGATGCACTAGATGGAATCCACTCTAGTCACCACACTCCAGAAGGTATGCTAAATCTGCAAGTTTCCTATATGTTTGAAACTCCCGATGTGGTTTTTACCCCTAGGACCCTAGTGACCTTGACGGAGTCAACAAATCAAAGAGTCCTAGTCAAGTTCAACCCGTCATTATCTGGATTGCATCAAACCCACCCGCATAACCCTTGACGGAATCAACAAGGTTATACGACTGTCCTAACCAATTACATCTAGTGCTACAAACAAGCACTACTCAGCTACCATACACTACGCATTGACGGAGTCAACAAACGCAGCACGAATACTAAGTGTTACTTGTAAGAAATGAAGGAGGGCTATGACTGGGTTTTTGGCGAAAAACCCGTTAATGTAATGAACATGATATCGTTGAAGGAACCTGAGTGGTTTTGTAAATATATAGTGGCGAAAACTTCTGCTAAAGAGGTCACTCCCTGTGAAGGGATCTCGGCTCTTTCCTCGTCGAATGAGGTGCAGGATATTCCAAAATGAATACCATGATGCAAAGCAAAAATAGTCGACTATATTGAAGTTATTATCCTGACGCAAACTTTTACTCAAGGGGTCACTCCCGGTGAAGGGATCTCGGCCCTTGCCTCGTCGAATGAGGTGCAGGATATTCCAAACTGAATATCACTGTGCAAAGCAAAAGATAACGTCTGTAATGTCAGTTTTTAAAGCTTGGTTCCAACAACATCTTTTAGGTTTATTATCTTGCATTAATCAAAATTAATGCGGTCCCAACAATTTGTAACCTATCACACCAGAAAAGAACGAAAATAAAATGTACGTATATGCCATCCGCATTCGCCACAGGGCCCTGTCATCACCCGTTAGGTTACTTAACTAACGACAGAGCGGGGGCTAGACTAGCGCGGGTGCAAAACATATACAACATCTACTAGTATATATATAAGTATATATAACATTCGTCTCAGGCATGATAATAAACAACATCACAGATAACAATACAGAATGGTGGATAATCTTGGAGCCCCGGGTTTCATTTGAGCCACAAAAAAAACAAGACGTTCCCGGTCGTGTGGATAGCCTGTGCAATAAAAACCTGTACCCCCTACGAGTGCGGCAAATAGCCCGTCAGTTCTAGAATGAAGCCCCCTCCGTCTCAGCGCCTTGAGATGCGGGCTTGTTGCTTTCTAGAACCCGGCTATTCGTGCACCCCATCGCGGGGTAATCCTAATACAGAAAATGAAAAAAATATATACAACCGGTGACATCGACCTCAGCCCGGTCGTGCCCCAAAATAATATACAAACGGCAAAGATGGCAGTCCACATGTCGGACGCTCGCCCCGCAATAACAAATGTACAAATGAATTATAAACTGTATTTCTAACATTGCATCACATACTATGCACCACGACAATCCAACCACAATCACAGCACAAGCACACAACATCAACGCGAATGTCACGTTCGCAAAACCCGTCTAAAAGAATATATAGCAATCAGACGAGTTTTACCGATCGAGTGACATTCCCGGTCGCAGATAAAAGTGAATGTACTGATAACAAAATAAGTGTTTTAAAATTACGATCGACTAAACTTTTGAAGTGGGCCCCAAGTATTAAACCAACACTGTAACAAATCTGGGCCCAAAAATAATTATCCAGAAACCACAATCCCAACAATTAAGAGGCCCAGAAGAAATTTGTGGTCCAGAGGCCCATATACTACCGCGGAACCGCGGCCAAGTGTGGCATTATGCGGCGGTTCCGCGGTGTAAGTATGGGTTCAGGTGCCCAAATTTCTTATGGTTTCTTAAAAAAGCCTGCATGATTTTCTGAGAACAAAAAAATGATTTTTCGAGCACTTTTAAAATCGACAGAAACATCATGTGAGGAAGTGCAGTTTTTTGAAAAATCCAGTCGATCGTTATTCTAAACACGTTTTAACAAGCTAGTATAGGTTTTATGGGTGGCTCTGATACCATGAAGGGTTACCCTAACGTCCTGGCCATCTTATGTGGCCAAATGCGGAACAAAAAAATTTCTTACGAATAAAACTTGGCGCTAGACTAAACCCTAAAACCGGATCTTTCCATAAATCTAAGTAGCTACACAAAAAGAGCTATCTACTATGATAGAAAACTCACCAAATGAACCAAGTCCTTCAGTTTTCTTTCTTCATCCTTAGCTCCTAGCAAGCGCCTTGAACATGCTTGAACTCCAAATCCGGCTCCATCGGTCCATCGGGATCGAGCTTGTTCTCCGGCCTCCTTTTGTCGTAGATGATCCACCCGGGGAGTATGACCTATGGCTCTAGCTCCTAACTATGTAACTAAAGGAGCAACTAGAGAACTTGGTTTGCTAAACCAAGTAGTCTGGGATGTAGTGAAGGGTGTCTTAGTGTCTAGCTATCTCTTTCTTGCCTCTTCACTTGATTCTCAACATATGAGAAGGTAGTGAAGAGGAAGAAGATGAAGGTGGAGGAAGCTAGAGAGGAAAGAGGAGAGCAAGAGCAAAAGAGATCTCAAGAAAATAATGAAGCATTCATGAAAGAGAAAATACACACATAGGTTTTTTGTATAATTTCTTTCATTAAATAATTAGCAACCATGCTTCAATTGTAACTCCAAAATGAATTATAAATTCATTTGACTACTATTGAAGCATGGTCACTACCTTTCCTCCCTTACCTCTCACTTTACACCTCATATCCATTTATGAAATAAATGGAAAATCCAAAATGAGGTGGCCACCTTCTAGAAAGAAATCTGTAGTAAATACGGATTTCAGTTTACTGTACAAATATACCGGCAATAAGATAAAAATCCGAACGCCCAAAAAAGATAGAATAACACGAAGAACGTAATACTAGAATATACATACGAAATACATATACGTAAATTATTAAATCAATACCTGATTTAATAATCCGGCTCAAACCCGAGCCGGCTAGTATTACAAACTGTCAGATTGAAAATTCGAGTACCATGTACATCAATCGATCGAACCCTGCACGTATCCAATACGGCTACTACATCATTTCGCCTGAATCAGGGAAACCCTCTGTGTGGGACTCTAAAGACTCGACAGTACTCTGGCAGTGGGTTTAACCACAAGCACGTCAGCGGCACTAGCTGTACGTAACGGCTACCCAGGTACCTGTCGAAAAGAAGGCCGATGAGCAAACTCATCCGGATCTCCTACTGAGCCTATCCGTGACAATATCCGAACAGTCCGGTCTTTTCGTCAAAGAGTATCGCATACCGGGTCTAGGGGATGGTGAACGTCAGACCCTAATAACCTGATAAGTCGTGCCGATGTGGCTCAGGACCAATCCGGGAAACTACTGATCTGCCTATCAGTAGATCCCAACTGCCTTGGCCAAGGTCTTATTGTCCTGACCAATCGAATCACAGTGCGATATCGACTCCCTATACCGGGAGAGACGAATCCCCGACAATCGCTCACTGCCTCCATGTGGCTCGGGACTGAACCTAACCAAAACCTGTTTGCACGACTCAGTAGAGCCGTGGTAGGGTAGTGATCAAAGTTCAGTAGGAACTCACACGAGACAAATACCGATCTCAGGTCCAAAGACTAACCTGTACACATGTCACCTGAGAACTTCCATCTGACGATAGGTATAGTACCATATGGAAGTTCTCGGTGAGTCCGTCCGTGTACTCACACCCAGTGAGCACCTGTATAGGATCTTAGGTGCATCAGACCAATGGCTGCGGGACCAACCATCACCCGACGGGGCAAGGAACGTACACACCAGTCTACTCTGGAGTATCAGTACCCAGTCTCGATACTCACGTGACTAGGGACCATTTAAGGATGTGCTTATGGTCTACCCTGCTCCCACAAGTATGATCGCCATCACAACACAGGTAGTAAAGCAAGATCCTATGGGCTTTATCAACATGTAACCGTAATATGTAATAACGAGTATGACATATGCCATGTTAAGATAAAGACAAACCACAATAGTATACTACCATATCGAGTCTTTATCAATATGTGCAAACTAGATATAATAACAATAAATACACATATCCCGATAAAGACAAGTCAAATAATTTACTATAAAACTCAGCAAGATTGTTCTGTACATACATAACCCTAGTATCCATATATATACATATACAATACTGGCCTCTAGGGCATATACATCCAACACCTTGACTATTATCAACATAATCACATGAATGTCCTAACTAATCGCATCATATGCTTTGTAGGAAGACATCACTTAGTTACCGTACATTACGCCTTGACTATGATCAAAATACGCAGCACGAATACTAAGTACTCTGCTTCCTAAAATGACGGAGGGTTGCAGATGGTTTTTATGAAAACCTTTAACGCTTTGAACTTGATCTCGTTGTAGAATCAAAACAGTTTAGAAAAGGAGTGGCTTAAGCTCCGCATCTTTTGAAACTTGCATTTTTCATAGAAAAAGGCCGGGTGTGTTTCAAATCTGATTCTACAACATCTTTTAGGTTTCTTTTTCTTTACATTAATCTTATTAATGTAGTCCCATCATTTAAGTTCTTAAGCCATCACAGAAAAGAAACGAAAATACAACGTATACTTATACCATCCGCATTCGCCATAATGTCCCGTTATGCACCGTTAGGTTACTTAACTAACGGCAAAGCGGGGCGGGACTAGCGCGGGTGTAAAATATAAGCAACGTTTATTATATATCATATATATAATAATAATCCATTCATCTCAAACACTAAGTAATCACATTACAGAATATCAACAGCAACAGAAACACATATGAATATAAAAAGGATATCTTGGAGGTCCGTATTTTGTATCCAGCCAGCAATAGAAAATACGGATTCCACGGTCGCGATGAATAGCCAAGCCCACACCCCTAGACCCCTACGAGAGCGGCAAGTGATCCTGCCAATTCTAAAGTTTAGGAGACCCGGTCTCGACTCCTCGAGATGGCCTCCCACTGAACCCTAGAACCCGATCACTTGTGCTCCCCTTCTTGGGTCTATCCTAATGCGGAAAAGTAAATAATATTCAATAATGGTGACATCATCCTCAACCCGGAAGTGCCCCAAATAAAAGAATATTACATACAATTGACTTTTACATGAATGAAAATAAACACTCTCATCTCACATAAAACCCCCGGCTATTCAATCGCGACAATCCTACAAATCTTATCTCAGCAACACATAATTTCTCATATCATCAACGTAAGCAAGTATGCGCATCCTGATTGTCGTTGATGTATAGCAACGAAACCGGCGATACACCACATGCTACACTTACGGTCGCAGAAAAGAAAGTGAAAAACAAAAATTGCAATTATCACAATCTCAAATATCAAGACGATGTTTAACATTTCGATCGAATCAACATACACCCACATTTTACCCAAAGAGATCGACACTTGAGCAAAGTTACAAATACCCAAAATCACGCCACAGTGTCTATGGTCCAGCCGTAGAAGGGGTTAACCAACGCCTCACCTATGACACCACGGAACTACGACAAACCCGAAGGTTCGATCGCGGTTCCGTGGGCATAGAATCGAGTTAAGGTTATTATGTTCTTCTAGAGGGCCCATAGGAACACTTGCGCGACTATTGAATACAAAGGTAACTTAGGAAAAACACAACACTTGGAAATTTCAGCGGGGTCAAGATGTGGGGTTTTAAAGTTCGTTCGAACTGCTAAACATTGTCAAGGTTACCAAAACAGTGCTAGAATTTACGACTACGAAGCATTATGAATTAGCCTCAGGTCAAAATAATCATCACATGAAAATTGGTCTAAGCAAACAATACTAGAAACCCCAAAATGAAGACAATAGAGCACTAGAGCAATACGGGGGGGATTGGAGCCTAGGGGGCCGGCCTGCTCGGTTTTGGGGGCCTCGTGCTCGGCCAAAATCCGAGCACTCCCCTCCGTATTTCCCCTGTGTTCTTATATTGTCCCAAATAGTCTTCTGCAGTTGTTTAAAAAAAATGACCTCTTCACTACCGACTGTAAGTCATCCGACTCCCGTTTTTTGTGTATACGACTTTTAGAAAAATTTATAGAGAGCTAGATTAGGGTTTCATAATACCGTATTTTCAGAGTCGATTTCGTTTTCATAATAGTTCTAATACCGTGTCCAGAATTCTATCTTTGCTCTGATACCATTATTAGGTTTCCCTATCACCTACTGTAGATATGGAAGCATCACACATGCCACTTTAAAAATTATGGAGGTGCTAAGCAAACAAAGTAAGGATTTTTAACTAGAATACTAAGGTAACAACACTTGTATCTCATACAAATAACAAATAAGCACTAAGTGAAAAGAATACAACCTTTGTAGTCCTCTTGTTATGAATTCTAGGATCCTTGAGAGGTTGGAAAGGCTTGCTAGTAAGCTCCCTTGTCCATGATGATCCACCTGAAGTCTACTTCGTCCAAGCTCCTAGTTCTACTTGATGCAAGAAGAAGATGAAGCTAAACACTCTAAACTAATTGGCTAGATTAGAGTAGAATGATGAGGTGGTGTGTTTTCTTTTATCAAAACCCTTTCTTTTTTAACTCTCTCTCTCTTTGAAAAAATCAAGAGAGCTTGGAGGAAGAAGAAGATGATGGCAAAAACTTTTGTCTAAATGAAATGATAAAGCTTGAATGAAAAATAGAAAAGATAGTATATATATTTTCCATCTCCCATTCAAACCATGGTTCTAATAATATCTAGATATTTAGTAAGTGAGTTAAAACCCAAAAGAAAAAACTAATCCAAGGTTAAAAGTTAGGTCAAGTGAGGTTCACTTTGGAAGTGTGTAGAAAAATCAACCATGGATTATCTTTTCTTTTTCCTTTGCTTTAAATCAAATACTAATATATATCTATATTTATAGTAGTTCCATGTGAGTTTTATATTGCCATCTAAGATGTATCATCAACCATGATACTTTGCATGTATGTGTCTATGCACATCAACATGTGCATACATGCATGCATTCTTCCTCTTTAATAAAAAGGGTTTGAATAAAGAATAAAACTAAAAGTCAAAATGTTAAATCAACAATTGATTTAACAATCCAGTCATATCATATACGACCCGACCAATAGAAAAACGCCCGATTGACATACGGTATCACATAGTCATATTCAATCGGGTCCCCGCGCATATCTCATATGCACACCACATCTTTTCGCCTGGGCTAGGAAACTCCTGTGTGGGACTCTAAGACTCGTCAATACGCCGGCAGTGGGTGATGATCATATTAAACACCCACAAGTCGCAAGCGGTCAGCTAAACGTAACGGCCACCCGGGTATTGAGCGATCAGAAGAAAACCAGCAAAGCTGTCAAAACTCCCGTTGAGCCATCTGGCAACACTTACCGTACAGTCCGGTCTCCTCGTCAGATATGTTGCATATCGAGTCTAGGGATGGTATCGTCGACCCCAATAACTCAATAAGTCATGCTGGTGTATGCCTCATAACAGATCGAGAAACTACTGATACCACTTATCAGTAAATCTCAATAGCCCTGGCCAAGGACTTCCTGTTATAGCCAATCAAGCATAGCACAACATTAACCCCCAATACCGGGAGAGACGAAACCCCTCCTATCGCTCATTGCCTCCATGTTCCTCGGGACTGTACCCAAACTCCAGCTGTTTGCACGACTTAGGAGAGCCGTGGTAGGGTGGAGATCAAAGTACAGTGGGAGGACACACAAGGCTCTATGACGATCTTGGGTCTACAAATTAACCTGTACCGGTGTCACCTGAGAACTGCTTTCCGACGATAGATATAATACCACATAGGAGTTCTCGGCGATTCCGTTCAGTGTACCCAGTCAACACTGAGCACCCGTATATATTCTTTGGTGTCATCATACCAGATGGATATGGGATCATCCATCGTCCATCATATGGGACAAGAATGGTATACTCTAGTCTATTATGGAATATCGATGCCCCGTCTCGATACACCCACGACTAGGAACAGTTCAAGGATATGCTTATAAACTACACGTGCCCCACTAGTATGATCCGCATCATAGTCGCAGTAGTCAAGCAAATATCCTCAGGGCTTTATCAACATATGTAAATGAATAAAAGCATGATCAAGTCAACATGTCAGATAAAGTTAACCAGACAGCATACTATCATGTCGAGCAAGAAAGTAATTTATATATATATATATACATGTCCAAGCATCCACTATACATATAATGGCCTCTAGGGCATACATATATCCAACAGGTCTCACAAGCCATTTGTGTTGTGTCACCTAAGATAGTATACAGGTGCTCACTGGAGGTGAGTACACTGGACAAACTCGCCGAGAACATCTTGATGGTATTATACCTATCGTCAGATGGAAGTTCTCATGTGGCATGAGTACAGATTAGTCCTTTGACCTGAAGTTATCATTTTTCTGGTGTGAGTTCCCACTGTACTTTGATTACTACCCTACCATGGCTCAAAGAAGTCGTGCAAATAGGTTTTAGTTGGGTACAGTCCTGAGCTATATGGAGGCAATGATCGACTGTCAGGGATTCGTCTCTCCTGGTATTAGGAGTCGATGTCGCGCTGTGTTCAGTTGGCTATCACCAGAAATCTGTGGCCACGATGGGGAGATTTACTGATAGTTGATCATTAGTATCTCAGTTGGTGATGAGCTAGACTCAAACACGACTTATCGGGTTAGTACGGGTCTGACGTTATCCACCCATAGATCCGATATGCGATACTCTTTGACGAAGAGACCGGACTGTAAGGAGATTGTCACATTCAGGCTCAGTAGGGTAAGGACGCACTTGATTGTCGACCCCCTTTCGACAAGTACCTGGGTAGCCGTTATGTACAGCTAGTGTCGCTAACGTGCTTAGGGTCAAACCCACTGCCAACGTATTGTCTAGTCTTTAGAGTCCCACACAGAGGGATTTCCCAGTTCAGGCGACAGATGTAGGAGTCGTACGGTGGTACTGAAAGTATGCCTAAGCACCACTACTAGGTTTTTAGAAGCATCAAGTATACAGTTTTAAAAAAATCTAGTGTGCTACTGCATGCTATCCTAGAATCGAACTAGAGAATTAGTGCTTCATTGCATGTAAACAAACTTTACACTAAATGAAATAGGAATACAACCTTTGTAGACCGGTCCATAACTTCTAAAGCTCCAAGTAGTAGTCCCTTAGCTTCAAGTAGTGGTCTTCCGAACTCTTCTTAGGATCCACTTGGTGAAAGTAACAAGCTTGCTTAAGGATCTTCGAGGCCGAAGATGATATACCTTGAGGAATCTCTAATTCAAGCTACCTCTTCACTAATTGAGGAATTAGTGAAGTAAACAACCAATACTAAATGGCTAGTTTGGTATAGATTGATGAAGTAGGAATTTTGCTCACTTTAGAATTATTTTTCTCTTTTTCTTTTCTCACCTCACTCAAAACTAAAGAGCAAAGAAGGAGATGAAGAAGATGATCAAGTGATGAACCATGGTGAAAAATATCTCTAATGATATTTGTAGAGACTTAACCATGGCTAAAGATAATGGTTGGGTTAATAAATATCTAGAGTAAAACAAAATTAGTGGACTTAGTGAAGGCTTCTACATACTTCCACAAGCATCTTTAGCCATGCTAATTTCCACCTAATTTTGAATTTTCCCTTAATAATTAATCACCCAAATTATTTTTAGTTTGGTGTGAGTCTCATACACCCATGTCCAATGTATCATCTAGCATGACACAATAGTAAATACATTTTTATATATCTCATATATATTTATATGTATTTGTAGAAAAGAAATTCTTAAGTGAGCTAATATTAGTTAATATATATTAATATATCAAATATATAATTATATATTAAATTATTAAATCAACACTTGATTTAATAATCCGGCTATATTACATATAACCGACTAATAATATTTATATGTATATCAAATTTACATATAACAAATTATTGAATCAACACTTGATTCAATAATCCGGTTATATCACATATAACCTATATCGCGAGATTAGAATACTGTATCACATACACGTATTAATCTCGGTCCCGCACATAACACATATGTGCCCTACTTCATTTCGCTTGAGCTAGGAAACCTCTGTGTATTACTCTAAAGACTCTTCAATACTCCAGCAGTAGGTAATGATCATATCATTCACCCACAAGCCGTCAGCGGTACTAGCTGGACATAACGGCTACCCAGGTATTGATCGATCAAAAGATCAATAAGCAAGCTTGTCCAAACTCCCATGAATCCAGTAAGTAACACTACCGTACAGTCCGGTCTCTTCGTCTGATATGTCGCATATCGAGTCTGGGGGTGGTAAACGTCAGACCCCAATAACTTGATAAGTCATACCGATGTAAGGCTTATAACGGGTCGAGAAACTACTGATAACACTTATCGGTAAATCTCATCATTAGCCCTGGCCAGGGACTTCCTGTTATAGCCAATCGAGCATAGCGCAACATCAACTCCCAATACCGGGAGAGACGAAACCCCTCCTATCGCTCATTGCCTCCATGTGACTCAGGACTGTACCCAAAATCCACCTGTTTGCATGACTCTCTTGAGCGTGGTAGGGAGGAAATCAAAGCACAGTGGGAATCACACAAGACTCTATGACGATCTCGGGTCTGCAAACTAACCTGTACCAATGTCACCAGAGAACTGCTATCCGACTATAGGTATAATACCATCTAGGAGTTCTCGGCTAGTCCTGTTCGGTGTACCCATTCTCCAATGAGCACCTGTGTACAATCTTTGATGTCAAACACCAATGGTTGTGGGATCAACCATCGCCCCATACACGGTCAAGAAACGTACACACTAGTCTACTCTGGAATATCGATGCCCTGTCTTGATACTCCCTCGACTATGAACAATTAAAGGATGTACTTGTGGACTACTCTGGCCCCACTAGTATGATATGCATCATAGTCCTGGTAGTCAAGTACACATCCTAAAGGCTTTATCAACATGTAACGGAGAGACAATATAATGATACAAGTGTACATGTTAAGATAAAGCGTAACCAGATAGCATACTATCATGTCGAGCAAGAAAGTCCTCTCTATATATGTCCAAGCATCCATTATAATATACAATCATGTACAATAATGGCCTCTAGGGCATATATATAACTAACAATCTCCCACTTGCACTAAGGCCAGTTGTTGTAGTATCTCATACCCAACATCCCAAAAAGTCTCTCAAATTGTATATGGGGAATGGCCTTCATGAGTGGATCTGCCGTGTTATTCTTCATGTCAACTCTCCTGACCTCGATCTCCTGGCGATCAACTATCTCCCGTATTAGTTGATATCGCCTCAGAATATGTCTGGATCGCTTATAGGACCTGGGTTCCTTGGCTAAAGCCACAGCTCCACTGTTATCACAATACAAAGGTATTGGATGCTCAATGGATGGAACCACACCAAGTTCAGTTATGAACTTCTTCATCCAGACAGCCTCTTTGGCGGCATCGTTGGCAGCTATGTATTCAGCCTCCATCGTCGAGTCTGCCTTGGTATCTTGCTTGGAACTCTTCCAATATACCGCCCCTCCATTGAGGGTGAAGACAAAACCCGAGACCGACTTACTGTCGTCCTTATCACTCTGGAAGCTCGAATCGGTAAAGGACTCCACCTGGAGTTCACCGTTACCATACACCAAGAACATTTCTTTAGTCCTTCTCAAGTACTTAAAAATGTTTTTCACAGCTGTCCAGTGATTCTCCCCAGGATTCGATTGATACCTGCTTACAACATTAAGTGCGTAAGCTACATCCGGTCTGGTACATAATATCGCATACATGATAGACCCGACTTCCGAAGCATAGGGTATCTCTTGCATGCGAGCCCTCTCCAAATCAGTCTTGAGGGCATCTCTTTAGAGAGAGTGATTCCTGAGATCGTGGGTATATTTCCACGCTTGGAATCTTCCATGATAAACCTCTTAGTATGGTGTCAATGTACCTGGATTGGGACAATCCCAACAACCGTTTATATCTATCTCTATAGATCTTAATCCCCAGGATGTAGGAGGCATCACCCAGATCCTTCATGGAGAACCTTTGTGATAAGAAGAGCTTGACCGAGTGTAGCATAGGAACATCATTTCCTATCAAGAGTATGTCATCCATATACAATACGAGGAAGACAACCTTACTCTCTACAACCTTCTTGTATATACATGGTTCATCTACGTTTTTGATAAAGTCAAACTCTTTGACTGCCTCATCAAAATAGATGTTCCATCTCCACGATGCCTACTATAATCCATAAATTGATTTAAACAGCTTGCACACCTTTCCGCTGCTCCCACTGTCTACGAAGCCTTCTGGCTGTGTCATGTACACGCTTTCTTCTAAATCACCATTTAGAAAAGCGGTCTTGACGTCCATCTGCCAGATTTCGTAGTCATGGTATGTAGCGATGGCAAGTAGGATCCGGATGGACTTAAGCATAACCACTGGAGAAAAGGTTTCATCATAATCCACACCTGGTCATTGACAAAAACCTTTTGCTACAAGTCTAGCTTTGAAAGTCTCAACTTTTCTATCTACACCAAGTTTCTTCTTAAAGATCCATTTGCTCCCAATGTGTTTTACCCCTTCAGGTGCAACTTCCAAAGTCCATACTTTGTTGGTGTATATGGATTCCATCTCAGATTGCATAGCATCCATCCATTTCACAGAGTATCCACTTGTGATGGCCTGCTCGAAACTAGTTGGGTCATCATCTTTTATGAAGCAATCCTCACTTCCACCGTCAATAAGATAACCGTAGTATCTCTCAGGTGGATGAGGAACCCTACTAGAATTGAGGAGAGGCTGAGGTTCGTTGGGGACTACCGAATCCTCTGGTTCCACTAAATCATCAGTTCCTGTTTGTGTGGCTGGAACTTCTTCCAGTTCTACCTCATGACCACTAATTTCTTTTACAATAAATTCCTTTTCTAAAAAGATGGCATGTTGAGCAACAAACACCTTTTGGTCCTCACTGTGGTAGAATAGATATCCATGAGAATTCTTTGGATATCCTACAAACTTGTAAAGAACTGACCTTCCATCGAGCTTGTCCGGATTTTGCTTTTTGACATAGGCCGGACAACCCCATATCTTAACTCGTTTAAGATATGGTCTCTTTCCACTCCATATCTCATATGGTGTTTTAGGCACAGATTTAGATGGAACTTGATTCAATAGGTATACGGCTGTCTCAAGCGCATAACCCCATAAGGAAATAGGTAACTCAGCAGTACTCATCATAGAGCACATCATATCTAATAGGATGCGATTCCTCCGCTCCGATACACCATTATGCTGTGGTGTATACGGAGGAGTAAGCTGAGAGAGAATCCCATTCTCTTTTAAATAGTCATGGAATTCCATGCTCAAGTATTCTTTTTCCTGATCAGATCATAGGATTTTAATACTTTTACCCGTTTGGTTCTCTATTTCGTACTTGTATCCTTGAATTTCTCAAAAGCTTCATACTTATGTTTCAACAGAAACACATGTCCGAATCTTGAGAGATCATCGGTGAACGTGATAAAGTACGAGGAACCATTCCTGGCATGTGTAGACATGGGACCGCATACATCACTATGTACCAGTCCTAAGAGTTCAGTAGCTCTTTCTCCGTGTCCAGTAAACAGAGTTTTGGTCATTTTTCCTTTGAGACTTGACTGGCAAGTTTCATAAGATGTAAATTCAAACTGATTCAAATATCCATCTTTATATAACTTAGCTAGTCGTGTCGCATTGATATGATCTAGTCTACAATGCCACAATAAGGATTCATTCATTTCTGAGCTTTTCCTCTTGTGTGTGTTCTATATGTTAAGAACTGTATTTTGATTCAGAACGTATATACCGTTACATAACGTACCAAAACCAATCAACACTTGATTTAGAAAAATGTTCATAACATTATCCTGTATACAAAATTATATCCATCCTTATGTAATAAAGCGACTGATATAATATTGCACAACATTTTTGGTACGTAATAACAGTCGTTCAGAATCAATGTATTACCTTCAGGTAATACTAGGTGATATACGCCAACAGCTTTGGCTGCAACTATTGCACCATTTCCTACTCTGAGAGAATGATCACCTATTCCCAGTTCTCTACCTTTCTTTAGCCCATGTAACATATTACAAATATAGGATCCTGATCCGGTATCTAATACCCAGGACGTAGAGCAAACTGAAAAAAAATTCTCGATAACGAACACATCCGAAGAAGATGCATCAACATGCTCATTCCTCATTCGGGTCGCATGGGAATCCGGGTATTCCCCTATTTCCTGCTCAGCCTTATAACAGTTATAAGGTAGAGCGGAACCAACGTTCCCCAGCTTAGTATAAAAAGCAGGTTCGATCAATACATCAATATTATAATCTTGATTAAGGCATGTCATGGTCGCTACCTGGAGAGAGAGAAGAAAACACTTTTGCGTATGCTCTTGCAAGATTAGATTGATTATTATTTTATTTAATCAGGATGGCTTCCACTATTTTTATCAAATCTTCCTTCAAACCCTAAAAGGTAAGACTAGCCGGGATTAATTACACCGTACAAGTTCGCCAATCGTTCGGCCAGACAGGTATTGGTACTCCGAGGGAGTCTCCCATGCTTTCGCATAGAACTAAATAAATAACCTTGTTTCCACAGGGGCATAACCCCATTAACACCTTTCTTAGACACCTACTGGATCGGCTAATTGTAAAGTGGAAAATTCTCCCAGGAGTAACTTTTACTCGTGGTGGGTATCGGGATCCAACTATCTCATAAAAAGTATGCAATCTCATTGCAAATTTCAACACTTGAAATTCCTAATATCTTTTTCCCCAAGCGATTTATGACCTTGACAAGGTCAACAAACCACAAACCGCAATTCAAGTTCAACCCGTTCATTTCCTGATTGAATTAAACCCACCTGTACGACCCTTGACAAGGTCAACAAGGCCGTACAACTACCCTAATCCAATCGCATCATATGGTAACAGATAAGCACTAATCCGCTACTACACACTATGCCTTGACATGGTCAAGAAACACAGCACGAATACGAAATAGTCCTTATCTGAAATGACGAAGGGCTATGACAGGTTTTTAAGAAAACCTTTTGTGTAATGAACTTGATATCGTTGTAGAATCGAGTGATTTGAAAAGGAGTGGTTTAAGCTCCGCTTTTTAAAATCGAATAGTTTTCAAAACAAACCTGTTGGGTTGTAGCATTTGCTAGCTTTCGCTAAAGAGGTCATTCTCGGTGAAGGGATCTCAGCTCTTTCCTCATCGAATGAGGTGCTAGATATTCATAAAGAATACCGCTATGCAAAGCAAGAACTAGAGATACCTTTTTGAAAATTTGATTCTACAACATCTTTAGGTTTCTTTCCTTCTCATTAATCTCATTAATGAAGTCCCATCATTTATGTTTCCTAAACATCACAGAAGAAACGAAAATACAACGTACGCTTATGTCATCCGCATTCGCCACGGGGTCCCGTCATGCACCGTTAGGTTACTTAACTAACAGCAGAGTAGGGGCAGGATTAGCACGGATGCAAAACATAAGGAACGTTTATTATATATCATATATATAATAAAACATTCGTCTCACGCAGTTATATGATCTCATCACAGAACATTCCAGCAGAAGTCAACATATGAAATATATGATATACTAGAAGGTCCGTATTTTAAATCAAGCCAGTAAAAAACACGGATTCCACGGTCGTGATGAATAGCCAAATTGTCACGACCCGAAATTTAGCTAATGACCGGCACTTAAATCACGCAACGTTTAAAGGCGTAACGAAATTCAAGTAAGCCGAAACCCAGAAATCTAAACCTTTTTATGAAAATAAAAGAAGTGAAGTTTTGAAATAAAGGTAGGGTGAAATCAATGTATTCTAAATGCATAAGTAAAAGAACATGAAAAATGCAAGTGGAATTTATTAGTTGAAAACATGTTTCGTCTTTTAAAATTTTGGGCAGCACCTCCTTTGTATATTTTGATCCAAAACCACAAATACATGAGATAATATAAAGGCATTCCCAAGTGGGAGCTAGTTCTTCGCCAATCGACGGATCCACAACCACGCAAAGCATAAATACAAGTATACGACGCCCAAAGGCGATGTTCACCAAAAAACATAAATAAATAAGCAAGACATCAAAACCACAAGTAGCAGAATACCCCTCGCTCTAAGTCTCGCAACCACAAGTCTCACTAAGTCTCATTACTTACACAAATACAAGTTTGATTGATGGAGTTGACTAGATACAATATGAATAATAAGTACAAGAGGGGTACGATCCAACATGTACCACCTACCAAAGCAATCACCCGAATACAGCTATGTGCCAGCGATGCCGCTACTGATCCATACGGAAAACCTGCAAGAACTGTGGCACAACAGGGGTGAGTTTCCAACTCATGAGTAGAAAAATATCAATAGGTAGAAATCGAATAAACAACGACTCCTGGGTCAACTGTATCATAAAGGTAATACTGTGATATCTAGGGTGACCGTAACTGTATATGTGCCAACAATGTAATCAATGCCTATGAGCATGTGGATAACATCCAACAGTATAATAAATGTCTGTATGCATGTGGATTTCGTCCACGTGTCAACCGATGACACCACAACATCATGCATGTAAATATCATAAAAGTATATGCATGAAAGTATGAGGATATAAATCAACGTGTGTCCCTCGCGACACATCAAAATCATGGAACCTGAGTGTCCAGCATCGACACTCAAAACATCATGAAACCCGTGTCCAGCATCGACACGTAAATCCTCATATCTCGAGCTCCGTCTGCGGGATCGGCCCTCGGGCCCCGGCAGAACGGGTCGGCCCCTATCTATCTCTCGACTCCGGTCTGTATCCTCCGGATAACCGCCAGGTCCAACCAATCACCGGTAGGTAGTAGTCCCTCTGTCAGGCTCACCGTCTACTGCACAGCAAATCCGTTCTCGCCCCGGGGTACCATACCGGGTCCACCATGTACCCGCAAATGGCCTCATCAAGCTCCTCGAATCGGGTATCACTGTCACACATCTCAGCACCAAGAAAACGCATGGTGGACGCACTGAAATATCATATCAAGAGAAACCAAGTTTTTAAAACAATACATACTTTCTTTTAAAATGACCACGGTTCTCAAACCAGAAACCTCATGAAAACAGCATATTTCAATTCGTATAATCGTAAAGCATGATGTATGCGACATATAATAGAAATGTATGCATATCCGTATATCATGCAACATGGAACAGTAATATGCACATATCGAGGGAAAACTGCTCTTTTAAATGAATCCAGTTTTTAAAATATATCCTGCGGTTCCTAAATTCTCCAAAGTCCAATGCAACATCGTATAAAGGTGTATATGTAACCATAGCAAGTAAATTATGCAAGGAGTCGTATGATGATGCAGCAGTTCTACTGTGTAGTGACATAGCAAGTATCGATGATAAAGTGTGTGAGCCGGCCAATCTGTGTAAGTGTAACATACGCATCATCAATAATGGTATAGGTGTACTAGCACAGGTATATGTAATGCAATGAGAATGACAGGAACGTGGCATAAAGTAAATCGTCAGCTAAATGCTATAAGGTATACGTGTCTAACATGACCGAGTCGGTGAATCTATCAATCGGCATCCAGCCTCACAACATCATGTACGGTATAATCCATCGTACGGTATCCTCTAGTCAAGGGTATGGATCAAACATCACGTCAAACTCATCACGTACGGAACATCATCGTACGGCGACATTAAACCATTAGGGAACCTATATGACAATGTGGGTACGGACCTAACGTCTCGCACGGCATATCACTCCAGATTTACAATAATATATAAATCTATACACCAATATCGCCGGGTCACATCCATAACAATCTCATATCGGGGGACCGGCGAAGGTATCAATCATCTCAAATCGACTCGCATCCGTATACCGACATATCAATCAAGTCATCTTACATATACATTCTATCATATACATCAAATGTCATGCGACTCTAAAATTCATACTATTCTAGTATAACTACAAATCTATAAGTCGTGATTCACATTCACTTTTCATATCCTTATAGCTTTCATCCATATCTTCATATGTATATATATTCAATCTTTCACCTGTAACTGTCTTTTTAACCATATTCCTAGTTTTCAAATCTAGGTTCTACGACTGTATCCTATAGATCAGTTTCCATCAAAAACTTGCGGGGGTGCTATATGCCATCTACCCGACTTCCCCCATAGATATAGATCTACTCACCATGATCCTTGGTTGCCGAAGTCGATGACACCATGCTCCGTCATCTTGGAATCCATGCGAAGGTACCTACAATAATACACAATCGCAATCGCTATTAAAATCGAATCCAGGAAAACCGATACGGCATACGGTTCGCTCATAGGTTAAAACCTATAGCCTCGCATGCAAAACACAGCTAAATAACCCTTGTCGTTAACATTCAAACGCCACACGGCGGAATTCAAATCAAATACTAAAAACCCAAGAAATTAGAATCGCAAAAATACGAAAACATCAACCTAGGAAACCATTCCCAGATTTCACCCTAGGCCAAACTAGAACATTTTGCGTATTGGGTTGCTCTAGATATCTGAAAACAAGACTACTGACCAAAAATCACACGAATCACCCACCACTTGGCTGAAAATTGCGGCCAAACAAAATAAATCTGCGGCCAGGAATTCTTATTTGGGGCTCAGGTTTCTAGGGTTGCTTCATGGTTGCCTGCACGTCTCACTGTCAAGGGAACTTTATTTACAATGGTCTCGGGTCATCCCAGATCTCTAAATAGCATAACTAAATCCATAAAGAACCCGATATCGGCAATTCTAAAGTTCGTATCTTGGTTTCTAATTCGGGTCTTGTCCAGTAAAAACATCACTAAGGGTCCTATAACAGCCACTTCCATCACCACAACACAATTCAAACCATAACCCTTCCCTAGAATTTTCCATACATCACAGACCCTAACCAATTCACATTCTAAACTAAACTAGAATACAAGAAAACTCAAATTAAACTAAATGAAGGGAATATACCTCATGGGTGCAACTCAAGAAAAACCCTAGCTTCCCAATGTCATCAAAATCCAACTTTGCTTGGTCCACTTTGTAGAGGATGAATAGGGGATCATTTTTAATGAAAGGGGTTTAGGGTTTGGATGAATATTTGGAGATGATATTTGGGGATTTATGTGGAGGGAGATGAGGAGGAAGAAGATAAGAAAACAAATGGGATGAGGAAAATGGGGCTGCCCCCTCTCCCTCTCCTTCTCTTATTCTCACCCTCACATTCATATCTCACACACTCTCTCTCCCTCCAATCATTCTTTCTTTAACCTTTTCTCTTTTCTTTTAAAACCAAACTATATAATATCCTAAAACTACACAATAAAACAACATGTAACCAAAATGCTATATGCCATGGTGCACTAGCCACGGAAAACTGTAGAAACACGGATTTGGCCTAATCGCGATTAGCAGTGCACTAATCGGGTTTTTATTTAAACTGCATATAATAAATTTTAAAAATGCTAAATTTGATAAATATATTTTTAAATAAATAAATCATTTTAATCTCCATTTATTTCACAATTATTGGTATATATTTATACCCTTTTTTGAAAACCCCAATTTCGCAAATCAGGCAGTTTTCGGGAAATATATTATTTTAATATTAAATTCCAAAAATAATACTTTATATTTTCTGAAATGTTACACAAACCCACATCCCTAGACCCCTACGAGAGTGCCAAGCAACCCTGCCAATTCAAGAGTTAGGAGACCCGGTCTCGACTCCTCGAGATGGTCTCCCACTGGACTCTAGAACCCGGTTACTTGTGCTCCCCGCCTTGGGTCTATCCTAATGCGGAAAAATAAATAATATACATCAATGGTGACATCATCCCCAACCCGGACATGTCCCAATAAAATAATATTACATACAAGTTTATTACATGAATGAAAATGAAAAACTCGCATCTCACGCAAAAACCCCAGGCTATTTAATCACGACGATCCAATATATCATAACACAGCAACATATAACATCACATGTCATCAACGTAAGCAAATATGAGTATCCCAATTGTCGTTGACGTATAACAACGAAACCGGCGATACACCACATATTACACTTACGGTCGCAGAAAAGAAATGAAAACTATAATAATTAGAATCCGCAACCACCTTAGACATCATAAACCCGGAATATCTCATACTCCGGATTTCATTCCTAACACTAGAAACCCGGCATTTTAGTCTCAAATTGAAAACACTTTTCAATAACTAGTCGGGCAATTCAACAAGATTCCCGACTAATCATCAAATACTCGTCGGAAACTTTAGTAGATGGCCGCACCCCCGATGTCGTCGACGAAGTGCACTTAGGCGGAACATCATGGCCGTGAGCACCCGAACGGATGCTTTTGGCAACGGGGTTCTCCTACAGTCACTTGGTCGGGGCTATAGGGCATGGCTATCTAGTAATGTTATCCGACGAGTGTTCGCCTACACTACGTGATTGCGACGAAGTTTTGATCCGAATCAAAATCCCGTGGCAACCGATTAAAAGAGACTCAATTGCTAGATTTACAAAATACTAACTAGATTTCACAAAACTAATTATTGTGGATTCCAAATATTGTATCACATATCATAGATATACTAGACGATATTAAACATTTCGATCAATTTATCAAACACCCACAAATCACAGAGATCTCAACACTTGAGGCTCACTAAAATTCCCAGAGAGTGTTCAATAACAAGATAGAGCAGCACAATAAAAAAAGAGCCAACAACTACTCAATATTGCGGCGGAACCGCGGCCAAACCATGTGTTTGGCAGCGGTTTCGCGATAGCTTGGGGGAGTTGAGGCCTCGAATTTCCTAGGGCTCCATCAAATAACCTTCATGATTTTCTGAGAATTTTTAATCTTAAAAATTCCAACTTTTGGAAAAATTTCTAGAAACTAGGTTTTACGGGTTTCGAAAAATTGATCGAACACTTTAATTTCGTCTAGACCACTCCTAATACTCTAGCTTGGCTCTGATACCATGAAAGTATGGCTTAGCACCACTACTAGATTTTTAGAAGTATCAAGTATACGATTTTAAAAAATCTAGTGTGCTATTGCATGCTATTACAGGCGATTTGTGCAGGACTTCTCTCGCATTGCTACACCTTTGACCGGGTTGACCCGGAAGGGAGTTCGCTTCGATTGGACGGAGGAGTGTGAGCACAGTTTCCAGCAGCTACGGGCTCTACTGACTACGACACCAGTGCTATCATTGCCTTCAGGATCAGGCGGATTTATGGTCTACTGTGATGCTTCACGAGTGGGGCTAGGGTGCGTTTTGATGCAGCATGACAGGGTGATCGCGTATGCTTCACGGCAATTAAAGAAACATGAACAGAATTACCCCACTCATGATCTGGAGATGGCTGCGGTGGTCTTTGCACTTAAGATCTGGCGACATTATTTGTATGGAGAGTCGTGCCAGATATTCACTGATCACAAGAGCTTAAAGTATATATTTCAGCAGCGAGACCTGAACCTTAGACAACGCCGATGGATGGAGTTGGTGAAGGACTACGATTGTGAGATCTTGTATCACCCGGGCAGGGCGAATGTAGTGGCGGATGCTTTGAGCAGGAGGCCCAGGGGTAGTCTATCCTGCTTGAGCGCAGTGCAGAGGCAGTCGTCGGCGGATTGGCAGATCTTATGCGACAGCCGAGTACAGTTCGAGTTTACGCCGATCGGAGGACAGATTGCGCATGTTCGTGCACGCCCATAGTTGCTTGACCGTATATATGAGGCACAACACAGTGATGACCGCTGTTCAGAGATCAGGACACAGATGGGACATGGCAGATTTTCCGAGTTCGTGATCGATGATCAGGGGATACTACGATTTGGAGCTAGACTGTGCGTACCAGATGCTGAGGGATTGCAGCGCGAGATTCTTGAGGAGGCACATCGGTCGGTATATAGTGTTCATCCCGGTTCCACCAAGATGTACCATGACTTGAGAGATGTTTACTGGTGGGACGGAATGAAGAGAGACATTGCAGATTTTGTATCGAGATGCCTGACTTGTCAGCAAGTCAAGGCTGAGCACCAGAGGCCCGCGGGAGAGCCACAGCCGTTACCCATTCCGGAGTGGAAATGGCAACAGATCTCTATGGATTTCATTGTGGGTCTACCCAGGACTAGTCGAGGGTATGACTCCATCTGGGTGATCGTGGATCGTTTGACGAAAGCGGCTCACTTCCTACCGGTGAAGATGACTTTCGGATTTGCTCAGTATGCCCAGATTTACATTGGTGAGATTGTACGACTGCACGGAGTTCCAACATGTATCGTGTCTGATAGAGGCACCCAGTTTACCAGCCGGTTATGGCAGAGGCTTCAGGAGGCTTTGGGCACTCGTTTGAGTTTCAGCACAGCATTCCATCCGCAGACCGACGGACAGTCAGAGCGGACTATTCAGACTCTCGAGGACATGCTCAAAGCATGCGTATTAGACTTCGGAGGTAGCTGGGATCATCATTTGCCCTTAGTAGAGTTCTCCTACAACAACAGTTACCAGGAGACCAATCAGATGGCACCGTATGAGGCTCTTTATGGGAGGAGATGCAAATCGCCCACCTGTTGGACGGAGCTCAGTGAGAGCAGTATCTTAGGGCTGCAGATTGTGGAGGAGACGACCGTGAAGATCCAGTTGATTCGCGATAGGATGAGAGCAGCCCAGAGTAGGCAGAGATCTTATGCGGACCGTCGTCGGCGCAGACTTGAGTTTTCTGTTGGTGACCATGTTTTCTTGAGGGTCTCCCCAATGAAAGGCGTGATGAGATTTGGGAAGAAGGGGAAGCTCGGTCCTAGATATGTGGGCCCCTTCGAGATCCTCGAGCGTGTTGGTGCGGTTGCGTATTGGTTAGCCCTTCCTCCCAGTTTTCCAGATGTGCACCCCGTATTTCACGTTTCGATGCTCCGCAAATATCTTCATGATCCTTCGCATGCGATTCAGCACCCGACGATCCAGCTTGAGCGCGACCTCTCCAATGCAGAGCAGCCGGTGATGATCTCAGATCGACAAGTGAAGAAATTGAGGTCGAAGGAGATACCGTCCGTCAAGGTACTTTGGCGTGGCCAGAGCGGCGAGGAGGTCACTTGGGAGACCGAGAGCGAGATGAGGAAAAGGTATCCCCATCTTTTTGAAGGTGCGTATGATTAGATTTTTTTTAAATTCGGGGACCGAATTTCTTTAAGGGGGGTAGATTGTAACACTTTGATTTTGCCGTTAGAATGTTTTTGTGATAATTAGTATTTGTACATGTTATTATATTAGTGTTCATAGGATTATTAGTTATTTAGTCGTGTTTAGCAAATTGGAAAATTTTCCTTTGTAGTGTATACTTACACACTTAGCCATTTTTGTGACTTAGGGTTTTGGTAACATGTTAACCATTCTTTTGTGCATGGTTCTTTTTAGTTTTCCCCACCATTTTATTCATATCTTAACCCTTTTTCATAATTCAAATCCAAATAAACAAATGAGGTATGGGGGTTAGGTAAAGAGCTTGACTTTTGACCCATTTTCTATCTCTCTTCTCTCTCTTTCCCTCATTCTGAAATCCAGCAGCATTCCAGCAGCAAAACCCTAGCCTTCCCTCATGTTTTCTTCTCCTCTTCATGTCTCTTTGATCTCTACACAAATCCTACACAAAAACCACACATTTCCTTCACAAAACCTTAGGAAAAATGAGTTTTTGAGGTGTTTGGAGGCAAATCTGCATACTTAAAGGAGAAGCTGGAACTTTTGGTGTTTTACAAGGTTCTTAGAAGGTATTAACTCATATTAGCACTCCTTTTCCTTAAACTTGTAGTATTCTTTAGCAAAGATCTCATTTTTGTGCATTTTTAGTGATATTAAAGGATATTTGTGAAGTATATGTTAGATTGGTGTTCTCATAGTTTAGTTAGCTCCTTTAAGTGTTATTAAAGCTATTTTAACCAGGTTGTACTTCAGGTTTGCACAAAAATACCCTAAAGTTTGATTTTAGTGCAAAAGTTTGGATTTTAACTAGAAATAAGGCCCTGTAGGATCTGCTGCTACCTGAGATATTTCAGAGTGAAACTAGATATTACTGTAGCATGTATGGGGGGTATAGAGTGCACACACAAAAACTGAGAGCCCAATTCCCTACCGAGGCCACCGAAATATGCATTATGGCCGCAAATTGCGGCCAGATGGGGGTGTTTTGGGTTGGGATTTGGGGTGTTGGTGTCTGCTGCTATGTGGGTTATTTTGGTATATATAGTTTTACAATATCTTTTCTGTATCAAAATCTGGAGGTGAATACCTATTTTCCCGTATTTTTAGTCTTCGCGAGACGCATGATACGTGTTTGTGGGTTTTGGGTTTCTGCGTATCGCGACGCGTCGGAGTGACTTCAGGCGCGTAATCACACGTTTTAGCGTATCGCGCACACGCGCGTGTTGGGGTAAAAATTTACACCCCGGTTGACCAAGTCAAAATCAAAGTCAACCCCAAGCCAGGTGGGCCCAAGCCCAGGTCAAGCGGGCCCATGCCCAAGTCGAGCCCGCGGCCAGCCTCCCCGTGCTAACAACAAAATCATGTAATAAATAATTTTTATGTAATTGTTTATGCATGAATATAAACAAAATGGGCATAAAGCCAATATTTTGTAAGCCTATGGCTTATGTGCAAAAATGAAATGACACATGAGCCATGCGATGGCTAAAATGCCATTTTTGTAAAGCCCAAGGGGCTATATGTAAATATGTAGGCCTATAAAAGGCAACATGATGATGAATAAAAAAACACTTTTTCATTCCCCCAAAAACTAGGGTTCTTTGTGCCTCCTGCTCCTTCTCCAAGGTTCTAAACCTTCTCAATTCTTTTGAATTAAATCAAGAGTTTTACTCTTTCTTTTCCAAAACTAAGTAGTTTTCCACCACAAAACCCACAAAGGGGAACTCAGATCTCCCATCAGATCTCAAAAAGGAGTGATTTTTAAAATCTCCTACTTCTTGATCTTCAAGATCCGGCCAAACAACAGAAGGAAGAAGAAGAACCCCCTTCATCAGCTTCAAAATATCCCAGGAGTTTAACTCCATACATATATACCTAACAAATATTTCCTTTCTGAAGCATAGCTTCTGTTTTTTAGGCTAAAAGCCACTTTTTCTCGCCGGTGCTCAAGCGCAGAGCGCCCGCGTGCCGACACGTGGCGCGCTTGCGCTCGCGCTCAAGCGCAAGCGCCCGAGCGCAAGTCGCCCACGTGCCGACACGTGGCGCGCTTGCGCTCAAGCGCAAGCGCCCGAGCGCAAGTCGCCCCGGTGCCGACACGTGGCGCGCTTGCGTTCAAGCGCAGGCGCTCGAGCGCAAGTCTCCCCCGTGCCGACACATGGCGCGCTTGCGCTCAAGCGCAGGCGCTCGAGCGCAAGTCTCCCCCATGCCGACACGTGGCGCGCTTGCGCTCAAGCACAGGCGCTCGAGCGCAAGTCTCCCCCGTGCCGACACGTGGCGCGCTTGCGCTCCAGCGCAGGCGCTCAAGCGCAAAGTGCCTACGTGCCGACACGTGGCACTCTAGCGCCTAAGCGCACAGCACCTAGGCGCACAGCGCCCAAGGTGCTGCCCCCACACATCCTTTGGATGCCTTTTCCCCCTCTTTCTCTTATATATATACATATATACATATATACATATATATATACACATATGTATACATATTTGCACACACACGTGCTCCACGACACTGTCCCCGTAAAAACTCTGCGTGGCTCCCAATATATCCAAAACCTCCCTTTCAAAACACAACACACGCACACTGCACATTGAGTTCGCATGACCAGTTTAACCCGTCAATCGGAGGTTTCCTCGCTCCAAAGGCGAGGGGTAATTAACGGCAGCTTAGTCCGCGGCTCGGATCCCCACAATCATTAAACCCCGGCCTACCCTAGGCAGGGGGAATCTGTAGTACGCCTGACAAGCGCGCGCGTATTCCCATCTCAATAGGGTGACGAAAAACACCCTACAGATTCTGGCACGCCCGGTGGGACCAATCTCTCCTCCCATATTTCGGGTTAAGCATTCATGCGAACTCAATCATTATACATACCTGTATTTATACTAAAATAATGCTCTTTCATGCAGGTTTTCAAGCAATCACTCTCCAACAATGTCTCCAAGGACGATCTCAGCTTTCAGCATGACTCCCGTCTCCTACACGATGAGGATAGACTCTAGGACGGTCCTCCCGGCCAGTCTCGGGAGACAATAGGGGGAGCCGCTGCTACCATTCGGCTCTATTATGTTCATGCCAGCTGGCGCCATCCCAGCTCCTCAAGCCCCGGTGACAGACAGACCGGTCTCGAAAAGCAGGAGGCCAAATGTGGTGGTCTCGAAGGCATCCCAACCCAAACGCAAATCGGTGTCTGGACGGCTTTCCATGGCCCCAACTGGGGGCAAAGCCATCAGAACAAAAGAAGTTGCCAGACGTCGTGGGCAAGCCCAGGCGATACCTTCGACGGACACGCGGGCAGATGTCTTCTCAAGCATCCCCATCACTCAGCCTATGGCGGCTTCTCGAAGAGCAGAAGCCTGCCAAGCGCTCAAGGCAGAGGAGCTGAGGCAGAAACGGCTCAGATATAGAGCCAACAAAAGGGCTAGGGCTCTGGCCATGTTAAAATTTATGAATTTCCAAAGCCCGGACCGCTCCGCGAAACCAGCTGCCAGTGATGAAGGAATGGCTGAGTGTGTTATCCACACTGTCTATATGGCCGGACATGAAGAAACGAACCCTCCTCTTCTTCACAGCCATGGTAATGATATGGTTGACGCTACCCAGCATCGGCTCGATCTAAATGATGAAGAGCCCGCTCAGGCCGATAAGCCAGAGGAGCCCGTGGTTCCTGTGGAATTGAGCTCAGGCGATAAAGATTACCCGGTTATCATAGCCGGAACTGCAGAACAAGCATTATTCCAATGGCTTCAAAGGCAATTTCAGGACAGGGATGAGAAGATGGCCGAGGTCTATTCCAAAGTCGACGAGCTGGAAAACGTCGTGGCAGATCTCGCGACCCAAGTCACCCGATTGCAATTACAGCAGAATCAAATTTTGGTTGATGAGCCAGGGATTGATACCCGGAGGCAGCCAACTGATATCCCCTTTAACCTAAAAGCGGAGCGCCTTCGCGAAAAACGGCCGCAATCAGCCTCCAGTCCCTCCGATAAATACGCTGGGGGAGAATCGCCTCTGAAAGAGAAGCTGGAAAAGGTTTATTCCTTCAAGAGGGAAAAGGTCCACAAAGTATTCAGGGACGCCCTAAGAAACGGTCTACAACTGCCGGAATCAAAGAGACCGCAAGAAGCGAATATGACCGACGATCCAGAATATTGCCCCTATCACAGGGTGATAGGTCATGCCATTGAGGACTGCTTCGTCTTCAAAGATTGGGTCGAAAGGCGATACAAGATGGGAGAGATAGAACTGTCTAAAGGCGTGTTAGCAAACAGTCAAGCTACGATCGCCGATTTCGTGCAAATGGAGACCGAAACCTTTCGGGAACCTAATCCTCCCAGACATGTGCCTCGAGGACCAGCATCGGTAAAGGCACCTACTCCAATGGAGGGAAAGAAAAAGGTATACTCCTTCAGGAGGGATGAAGTCCGCAAAATATTCATGGACGCCCTGAACAGCGGTCTGCAACTGCCTGTTCCAAAGAGGCCACAGGAAATGAACATGACCGGCAATCCCATATACTGCCCATATCATAGAGTGGTGGGTCATACCATCGAAGACTGCTATATTTTCAAAGATTGGGCAGAGGACCAATATAAGCTGGGAAAAACCTCACAATCCTCGGATGTATCGGCAAGCCACAGAGCTAGGTCATCAACACAGCTCCGCCAAGATCAAAGTTCAAGGAGCTGGGATAAGCAAAAAGGACCACCACGTCATTAAACTGGGAACAATTGACCACCACGTCATTAAACTGGGAACAATCGACCTCTAAGTCGTTAAACTGGGAATGCAAAAAAAAATGTAAATAAAAAAATGTGTAAATAAAAGAAAAATAAAGAAAAGCCGAAATGATGGGACAACTCGCAATAAAAATCAGCGAGTAAAATAAAGATGAAAATAAAGCCGAAATGATTGGGCAACCGCGAATAAAAGCCGAAATGATGGGGCAACTCGCAATAAAAATCAGCGAGTAAAATAAAGATGAAAATAAAGCCGAAATGATTGGGCAACCGCGAATAAAAGCCGAAAGGATAGGGCAGTCGCAATCTTCGCGATAAAAAAAAGAAGAAAAGAAGCTGAAATGATAGAGCGATCGCGGTAAAACAAAAAAAAACAAAACAAACAAAAACAAAAAAAAAACAAGGGCGGATGATGAGTTGCTCCTGGCATTATTCCAGTGCAGCAATGCAGACGCCAAACAAAAATCCAATTTCTCAAAATTCTTTCCGCCCTACGGTTAGTCCCCAACTTGACTACCGTATACAATCCATGGGCTCAAATAATCCTCAGCATACGCATGCCCCACCGCAACCACCAGTTACGCGGCTGGTCTCCACCTTTGGAATTATGCTTCATTGGGAAGACCCACGCATGTGTCCTGGCACATGTGCTTCAGTGTTAACAACGCTGATGCCGGCCCCTATCTCGAAATTCCAAATCAATCCAGATGACCTCTAAGTCTTTAAACTGGAAACAGATGACCACTAAGTCGTTAAACTGGAAACAGATGACCACTAAGTCGTTAAACTGGAAACAGATGACCACTAAGTCGTTAAACTGGAAACAGATGACCTCTACGTCGTTAAACTGGAAACAGAAGACCTCTAAGTCTCTAAACTGGAAACAGATGACCACTACGTCGTTAAACTAGGTGCAATAGACCTCTAAGTCTTTAAACTGGGAACAGATGACCTCTAAGTCGTTAAACTGGAAACAACAGACCTCTAAGTCTTTAAACTGGAAACAGATGACCGCTAAGTCGTTAAACTGGGCACATTAGACCTCTAAGTCTTTAAACTGAAAACAGATGACCTCTAAGTCTTTAAACTGGAAACAGATGACCTCTAAGTCGTTAAACTGGAAACAGTCGACCTCTAAGTCATTAAACTGGGAACAAGAGAAATCCACTCATGTGTCCTCACGATATATGAGGAGAACAAACCTTTGTGGGATCCTTACGACTCACAAAGGAAAAACACGCTTAGGAGTCCTCACGACTCCTAAGGAGAAAATACACCTGCGGGATCCTTACGACTCGCAGAGAGAAAATGCTTTTATGGGACCCTCACGGCCCATAAAATTGAAAAGTCTCAGGTGACAGGGATCTAAACCTGTCTCCTAAGCCATCGCTCCCCAATCCCCAAGTGGCGAATGGTGAGTCGCTCCTGGTACCACATTCCAGTGCAGCGATGCAGACGCCATCCAAATTCCAAATCCCGACGGCGAATGATGAGTCGCTCCTGGTACCACATTCCAGTGCAGCGATGCAGACACCAACAAAGTCCCGAAATTTTTCCGGCCCTACGGTCTGGATCATACATCCTGCAAAACCGTATACAATCCACGGGCGTAAAACAATCCCGATCTCTTCAAAAAAAAAAAAAAAGGTATGTCCACAAGCAAAATGGGCACGGATGAAAACCCGAAAGGGCTCCGTGAGTAAAAACAGCAGGACTACCGGCGAGTTTGTGAAAACCCGAAAGGGCGCAAACTCGTAAAAAAAAAAATGAAATGCACTCGCAAAGTCCTCTCGACTTTGTGAGGAGAAATTCCCGCATGAGATCCTTACGACTCACAAAGGAGCAACACACTTAGGAGTCCCCACGACTCCTAAGGAGAAAATACACCTACGGGATCCTTACGACCCGTGGGGAGAAAATGCTTTGTGAGACCCTCACGGCTCACAAAATTGAAAGTCTTAGGTGATAGGGACCTAAAACCTGTCTCCTAAGCCATCGCTTCCTGATAAGAAAAGAGCAAATGATGATTCGCTCCTGGTACCATATTCCAGTGTAGCGATACTGATGCCAAACAAAAAAAAGCCCATTCCTAAATCCTCTCAGGGCAAATGATGAGTTGCTCCTGGCATCATTCCAGTGCAGCAATGCAGATGCCGACAAAAAACCATTCCCAAATCCTCTCGGGACAAATGATGAGTTGCTCCTGGCATCATTCCAGTGCAGCAATGCAGATGCCGACAAAAAACCATTCCCAAATCCTCTCGGGGCAAATGATGAGTTGCTCCTGGCATTATTCCAGTGCAGCAATGCAGATGCCGACAGAAAACCAACTCCCAAATCCTCTCAAGACAAATGATGATTCGCTCCTGGTATTATATTCCAGTGTAGCGATGCTGATGTCAACCCAAATCAAATCAAACCAACAACCTCTATGGCGGAATCATGCTCCGTCCCAGAAATTACCCCGTGTCGAAATCATGCTTCGCCTCGGGATATCTGCCTTCCCTGCCGGAATTATGCTCCGCCTCGGAATCAAATCAACCGACACTCCGCGCCGGGGAAAAGTCGATCAGCGACACTCCGTGCCGGGGAAAAGTCAACCAGCGACACTCCGCGCCGGGGAAAAGTCGATCAGCGACACTCCGTGCCGAGGAAAAGTCAACCAGCGACACTCCGCGCCGGGGAAAAGTCCATCAGCGACACTCCGTGCCAGGGAAAAGTCAACCCGACACTCTGCGCCGGGGAAAAGTCAACCCGACACTCCGCGCCGGGGAAAAGTCGATCAGCGACACTCCGTGCCGGGGAAAAGTCAACCAGCGACACTCCGCGCCGGGGAAAAGTCCATCAGCGACACTCCGTGCCGGGGAAAAGTCAACCCGACACTCCGCGCCGGGGAAAAGTCGATCAGCGACACTCCGTGCCGGGGAAAAGTCAACCAGCGACACTCCGCGCCGGGGAAAAGTCGATCAGCGACACTCCGTGCCGGGGAAAAGTCAACCAGCGACACTCCGCGCCGGGGAAAAGTCTATCAGCGACACTCCGTGCCGGGGAAAAGTCAACCCGACACTCCGCGCCGGGGAAAAGTCGATCAGCGACACTCCGTGCCGGGGAAAAGTCAACCAGCGACACTCCGCGCCGGGAAAAAGTCGATCAGCGACACTCCGTGCCGGGGAAAAGTCAACCAGCGACACTCCGCGCCGGGGAAAAGTCTATCAGCGACACTCCGTGCCGGGGAAAAGTCAACCCGACACTCCGCGCCGGGGAAAAGTCGATCAGCGACACTCCATGCCGGGGAAAAGTCAACCAGCGACACTCCGCGCCGGGGAAAAGTCCATCAGCGACACTCCGTGCCGGGGAAAAGTCAACCCGACACTCCGCGCCGGGGAAAAGTCGATCAGCGACACTCCGTGCCGGGGAAAAGTCAACCAGCGACACTCCGCGCCGGGGAAAAGTCGATCAGCGACACTCCGTGCCGGGGAAAAGTCAACCAGCGACACTCCGCGCCGGGGAAAAGTCTATCAGCGACACTCCGTGCCGGGGAAAAGTCAACCCGACACTCCGCGCCGG
Source organism: Agapanthus africanus (assembly GCA_030015575.1). NCBI lineage: Eukaryota > Viridiplantae > Streptophyta > Magnoliopsida > Asparagales > Amaryllidaceae > Agapanthus > Agapanthus africanus. Next base: position 438,445,779 of record CM057340.1, on the reverse strand, counting down.
GGAAAAGTCGATCAGCGACACTCCATGCCGGGGAAAAGTCAACCAGCGATACTCCGCGCCGGGGAAAAGTCAATCAGCGACACTCCGTGCCGGGGAAAAGTCAACCCGACACTCCGCGCCAGGGAAAAGTCGATCAGCGACACTCCGTGCCGGGGAAAAGTCGAACAACGACACTCCATGCCGGGGAAACGTCAAGCAGACACTCCGTGCCGGGGACACGTCAGCGAGCGACACTCTGCATCGGGGAAACGTCCAACACAGACACTCCGCATCAGGGAAACGTCCAACAACGACACTCCGCCTCAGGGAAACGTCGACCAACGACACTCCGTGCCGGGGACACGTCGTCCAAATCGCTCCAGATCAGAGCGTCGACCGTCCATGTCGCAAAACGGGCAGTGCAGGCTCCCCACAAATCGGGAACCGAATCACTCCGGGTCAGGAAAACGTCTACCACGGACACTCCGTCTCGGAGACGCGTCAAAGAGTCGACCGTCCATGTCGCAAAAAGGGCAGTGCAGGCTCCCCACAAATCGGGAACCGAATCACTCAGGGTTAGGAAAACGTCTACCACGGACACTCCGTCTCGGAGACGCGTCAAAGCGTCGACCGTCCATGTCGCAAAAAGGGCAGTGCAGACTTCCTACAAAGCAGGAACCGGATCGCTCCGGGCAAGGGAAACGTCTACCACGGACACTCTGTCTCGGAGACGCGTCAAGCGCCGACCGTCCATGTCGTAAAAAAGGCTGTGCATCCCAAAAAGTGGGAACCAAAACAAGTCGCCTCCACGCAAAAGGAGATCCATCAATTTCATGCACACGACCCACATATGCTGTGTGCATTTATTGATGGGGGGCAATTTGTTGGGGTAAAAATTTACACCCCGGTTGACCAAGTCAAAATCAAAGTCAACCCCAAGCCAGGTGGGCCCAAGCCCAGGTCAAGCGGGCCCATACCCAAGTCGAGCCCGCGGCCAGCCTCCCCGTGCTAACAACAAAATCATGTAATAAATAATTTTTATGTAATTGTTTATGCATGAATATAAACAAAATGGGCATAAAGCCAATATTTTGTAAGCCTATGGCTTATGTGCAAAAATGAAATGACACATGAGCCATGCGATGGCTAAAATGCCATTTTTGTAAAGCCCAAGGGGCTATATGTAAATATGTAGGCCTATAAAAGGCAACATGATGATGAATAAAAAAACACTTTTTCATTCCCCCAAAAACTAGGGTTCTTTGTGCCTCCTGCTCCTTCTCCAAGGTTCTAAACCTTCTCAATTCTTTTGAATTAAATCAAGAGTTTTACTCTTTCTTTTCCAAAACTAAGTAGTTTTCCACCACAAAACCCACAAAGGGGAACTCAGATCTCCCATCAGATCTCAAAAAGGAGTGATTTTTAAAATCTCCTACTTCTTGATCTTCAAGATCCAGCCAAACAACAGAAGGAAGAAGAAGAACCCCCTTCATCAGCTTCAAAATATCCCAGGAGTTTAACTCCATACATATATACCTAACAAATATTTCCTTTCTGAAGCATAGCTTCTGTTTTTTAGGCTAAAAGCCACTTTTTCTCGCCGGTGCTCAAGCGCAGAGCGCCCGCGTGCCGACACGTGGCGCGCTTGCGCTCGCGCTCAAGCGCAAGCGCCCGAGCGCAAGTCGCCCACGTGCCGACACGTGGCGCGCTTGCGCTCAAGCGCAAGCGCCCGAGCGCAAGTCGCCCCGGTGCCGACACGTGGCGCGCTTGCGTTCAAGCGCAGGCGCTCGAGCGCAAGTCTCCCCTGTGCCGACACGTGGCGCGCTTGCGCTCAAGCGCAGGCGCTCAAGCGCAGGCACTCGAGCGCAAGTCTCCCCCATGCCGACACGTGGCGCGCTTGCGCTCAAGCACAGGCGCTCGAGCGCAAGTCTCTCCCGTGCCGACACGTGGCGCGCTTGCGCTCCAGCGCAGGCGCTCAAGCGCAAAGTGCCTACGTGCCGACACGTGGCACTCTAGCGCCTAAGCGCACAGCACCTAGGCGCACAGCGCCCAAGGTGCTGCCCCCACACATCCTTTGGATGCCTTTTCCCCCTCTTTCTCTTATATATATACATATATACATATATACATATATATATACACATATGTATACATATTTGCACACACACGTGCTCCACGACACTGTCCCCGTAAAAACTCTGCGTGGCTCCCAATATATCCAAAACCTCCCTTTCAAAACACAACACACGCACACTGCACATTGAGTTCGCATGACCAGTTTAACCCGTCAATCGGAGGTTCCCTCGCTCCAAAGGCGAGGGGTAATTAACGGCAGCTTAGTCCGCGGCTGCCGGAGATTCGGATCCCCACAATCATTAAACCCCGGCCTACCCTAGGCAGGGGGAATCTGTAGTACGCCTGACAAGCGCGCGCGTATTCCCATCTCAATGGGGTGACGAAAAACACCCTACAGCGCGCTTGGTTCACGACATGAGTTACTAGTTCGTGTAGGGTTCCTAGGCACACAATAGAGGTCTCACAAGGCATCGAACATGCCAATTTAAAATTTTATGGGTGCCGAGAAACCCTAATACGGATCGTCGGCTAGATTTCTAGGCGAAACTATAAACTAGTTAACACTTTAACTAAAAGTTAGATGCTACAACCTTTGTAGATCCGGTTCTCCAGTTCCTTAGCTCCACGTGGGTGTCCTCTCGCTGTCCATCATGAATCCCGAACTCATTCGTCGGCTTCATCGGAGAAACGAGCGAGCTTGGTCGTCGGCTTCGTGTCAAAGACGATCTACGTCGAGGCATCACAAGTTCAAGCTCCGACTTCACAAAGTTGTGAAACTTGTGAAGAAAACACCCAAAACAACTTGGCAAGAGGTAGAGGGTAAAGAAATAGGAGGTGGGTTCACTTTAGAATTGGATTTCACTCACTTTTGCTCAAGTTGCCATTGATGGCATCTTGTTTTCTCTCTTGAAGAAGAAAGAAGAAGATGAAGCTAGTTTATGATAAGTTATATAAAAATGAAAAGAAAATACATACTTATCATAATCTAACTAGGGTTAAGTGTAGAGAATAAACCATGGTCATTTGGAGAGTTAGGGTTAAGCATAAGGACAAGAATGGTTGCAAAAGTCAAGGCTTCATGAAGCTTCAACTAATGACAAAGAAAGCCACCATTCTCATCATTATCTTTTCCAAATAAATAAATAAACAAATAAATAAATAAATGAATATACAAAACCCTAATTATCAAATTAACCATAGATTAATTCTATACACTTAACTAAATGATCAAGTATCATCAAACATGATACAAAAATGTGCACAAAAGCATATCACATATACAATGTGCATCAAGTGAGAAAAATCCGTTTAAAGTGAACCAATACTAGTTAATGCAATGCAATATATCAAATATATAATTATGCATTAAATCATTAAATCAACATTTGATTCAATGATCCGGTCATGTCGCACATAACCGACTAGAATCCAATGTTTCGATTTATCGAATCAATGATTCGATAACTAGGTCATATCGAATATAACCAATCGAAACATATATCGCGAGAATGAAATGCGGTATCACATACACGCATTATTCTCGGTCCTGCACATATCTCATATGCGCTCCTATTTCGTTTCGCTTGAACCAGGAAACCTCTGTGTAGGACTCTAAAGACTCGTCAATACGCCGGTAGCAGATGATGATCATATCAAGCACCCACAAGCCGCAAGCGGTTTTCTAAACGTAACGGCCATCCGGGTATTGAGCGATCAGAAGATCGACGAACTAGCCCGCTCACACTCCTGTGAATCCAACCAGTAACACTTACCGTACAGTCCGGTCCGTCCGTCTGATACGTCGCATATCAAGTCTAGGGGTGGTAAACGTCAGACCCCAATAACCGATAAGTCGTGCCGATGTGAGGCTCATAACGGGTTGAGAAACTACTGGTAACACTTACCAGCAAATCTCTGATCAGCCCTGGCCAGGGACTTCCCTGTTACGGCCAATCGAGCACTGCGCAACATCAACCCCCAATACCGGGAGAGACGAAACCCCTCCTATCGCTCATTGCCTCCATGTGACTCGGGACTGTACCCAAAGACCACCGTTTTGCACGCCCTCATGGACGTGGTAAGGTGGAGATCAAAGCACAGTGGGAATCACACAAGACTATATGACGATCTCGGGTCTACAGACTAACCTGTACAAGTGTCACCTGAGAACTGCCATCTGACGTGAGGTATAAAACCATCTGGGAGTTCTCGGCGAGTCCGTCCAGTGTACCCAGTCTCCACTGAGCACCCGTATACCATCTCTGATGTCAAACACCAATGGATATGGGATCATCCATCGCCCATCTCATGGGTCGAGAAGCGTATACGCTAGTCTACACTGGTATATCGATGCCCCGTCTCGATACACCCACGACTAGGGACCTTGAAGGATGCACTTATGGACTACCATGTCCCCACTAGTATGATCTGCATCATAGTCCAGGTAGTCAAGTACACATCCTAAGGGCTTTACCAACATGTAACTATAAGACAGTTTAAAGAGACAAGTGTACATGTTAAGATAAAGAGTAACCAGATAGCATACTATCATGTCGAGCAAGAAAGTCATCTCTATATATGTCCAAGCATCCAATATAATATACATCATCTGTACAATACTGGCCTCTAGGGCATACATACAACTAATAATCTCCCACTTGCACTAGGGCCAGCTGCTGTAGTATCGCATACCGAGCATCCCGAAGAGTCTCTCAAACTGTATCTGGGGAATGGCCTTCGTGAGTGGATCCGCCGTGTTGTTCTTCGTGTCAACCCTCCTGACCTCGATCTCCCGGCGATCAACTATCTCCCGGATCAGGTGATACCGCCTCAGAATATGCCTGGATCGCTGATGGGACCTGGGTTCCTTGGCTAAAGCCACCGCTCCATTGTTATCGCAATACAAAGGTATTGGATGCTCAATGGATGGAACCACTCCAAGTTCAGAAATGAACTTCTTGATCCAGACAGCTTCTTTAGCAGCATCGTTGGCAGCGATGTATTCAGCCTCCATCGTCGAGTCTGCCACGATTTCCTGCTTGGAACTCTTCCTGCTAACCGCCCTTCCGTAAAGGGTAAAGACAAAGCCCGACTGCGACTTAGAGTCGTCCTTATCACTCTGGAAGCTCGAATCGGTAAAGGACTCCACTTGGAGCTCTCCGTTACCATACACCAAGAACATATCTCTAGTCCTTCGCAAGTACTTGAGAATGCTCTTCACAGCTGTCCAGTGACTCTCCAGGATCGGCTTGATACCTGCTCACTACACTTAGTGAGTATGCTACATCGGGTCTGGTACATAGCATCGCATACATGATAGAGCCTACTGCTGAAGCATAGGGTATCCCTTGCATGCGAGCTCTTTCCAAATCAGTCTTGGGAGACATCTCTTTGGAGAGAGTGACTCCAGAGATCGTGGGCAAGTTCCCACGCTTGGACTCTTCCATACTAAACCTCTTTAGTATGGTGTCAATGTACCTGGATTGGGACAATCCCAAAATCCGTTTGGATCTATCTCTATAGATCCTGATTCCCAATATGCAGGAGGCATCACCAAGATCTTTCATTGAGAATCTTTGTGATAAGAAGAGCTTGACCGACTACAGCATAGGAATATCATTTCCTATCAAGAGTATGTCGTCCACGTACAATACGAGGAAGACAACCTTACTCTCTGCCACCTTCTTGTAGATACAAGGTTCATCTGGATTTTTGACGAAATCAAACTCTTTGATAACGACATCAAAGCAGATGTTCCAACTCCGCGATGCTTACTTTAATCCATAAATGGATTTAAGCAGCTTGCATACCTTCCCGCTGCTCCCACTATCTACGAAGCCCTCTGGCTGAGTCATGTACACGCACTCTTCTAAATCACCATTTAGAAAGGCGGTCTTAACATCCATTTGCCAGATTTCGTAATCATGATATGCAGCGATGGCAAGCATGATCCGGATGGATTTAAGCATAGCCACTGGAGAAAAGGTCTCGTCATAGTCCACACCTGGTCTTTGACGAAAACCCTTTGCTACAAGTCTAGCTTTGAAAGTCTCCACTTTCCCATCTACACCAAGTTTTTTCTTGAAGATCCATTTGCTCCCAATGGGTTTTACCCCTTCAGGAGCAACTTCCAAAGTCCATACTTTGTTGGTGTACATGGATTCCATCTCGGACCGCATAGCATCCAGCCATTTCACTGAGTCCCCACTCGTGATGGCCTGCTCGAAGCTAGTTGGGTCATCATCCTCCATGATGCAATCCTCGCTCCCACCGTCCATGAGAAAACCGTAGTATCTCTCAGGTTGGCGAGGAACCCTACTAGATCGGCGGAGAGGCTGGGGTTCGTCGGGTACTACTGAATCCTCTGGTTCCACTAAATCTTCAGTTTGAGTTTGTGTAGCCGGAATTTCTTCCAGTTCTACCATATCCCCACTAATTTCTTTTGCAAGAAATTCCTTTTCTAAAAAGGTGGCATGTCGAGAAACAAACACTTTTTGTTCCTCTGTATGGTAGAAAAGATATCCATGTGAATGTTTGGGATATCCCACAAACTTACATAGAACTGGCCGTGCCTCGAGTTTGTCCGGATTTTGCCTTTTGACATAGGCCGGGCAACCCCATATCTTAACTCGTTTAAGACATGGTCTCTTCCCACTCCATATCTCATATGGTGTGGTAGGTACAGATTTAGATGGAACTTGATTCAATAGGTATGCTGCTGTCTCCAGCGCATAACCCCAGAAAGAAATAGGTAACTCAGCTGTACTCATCATAGAGCGCACCATATCTAATAGGGTGCGATTTCTCCGCTCCGATACACCGTTGTGCTGTGGTGTATAAGGAGGAGTAAGCTGAGAGAGAATCCCATTCTCTTTTAGGAATTCCAGGAATTCATTGCTTAAGTATTCTCCTCCTCGATCAGATCGTAGGATTTTAATACTTTTTCCGGTTTGGTTCTCAACTTCTTGTTTATATTCCCTAAATTTCTCAAAAGCTTCTGATTTGTGTTTCATCAGGAACACATACCCGAACCTAGAGAGATCGTCAGTAAATGTAATGAAGTATGAAGAACCATCCCTGGCATGTGTAGACATGGGACCGCATTCATCACTATGTATCAGTCCCAAGAGTTCAGTAACTCTTTCTCCGTGTCCCGTAAACGGAGTTTTGGTCATCTTGCCTTTGAGACATGACTGGCAAGTGTCATAGGATGAAAATTCAAACGGATTTAAATATCCATCTTTATGCAACTTAGCTAGTCGTGTCGCATTGATGTGACCCAGTCTACAATGCCACAAGAAGGATTCGTTCAGTTCAGAACTCTTCCTCTTGTGTGTGTTTGTTATGCTCAGAACTGTTGATTGATTTTGAACATAAATGCCATTGCACAACGTGCCTGATCCAACCAACTTTTGGTTATGGAAAATGTTCATAACATTATCCTGTAATACAAAATTATATCCCTCTTTACTTAATAAAGAAACCGATATAATGTTGCATATCAGGTTCGGCATGTAATAGCATTCGTTAAGAACCAATGTATTACCAGTTGGTAATACAAGGTGATATTCCCCGACAGTCTTAGGTGCAACAATTGCACCATTTCCAACTCTAATGTCTTTATCACCTTCTCCAAGTTCTCTACCTTTTCTAAGCCCATGTAACTGATTACATATATGGGATCCTGACCCGGTATCTAATACCCAGGACGTGGAGCAAATGGAGAAACAGTTCTCTGTAACGAACACACCCGAAGAAAATGCATCAACATGTACTTTCTTTATTCGGGTGGCATGGGAATCCTGGTATTCCCCTATATCCTGTTCAGTCCTATAACTCTTATAGGTAAGAACGGAACCAACGTTCCCCAGCACAGTATAACATGCGGGTTCGGTCAATACATCCATATTAAGGCATGAAATGGTCGCTACCTGGAGAGAGAGAGAAGAAAACACTTTAGCGTAAGCTCGTGCAAGATCAGATTGGTTATTATCTTATCTAATCAGGATGGCTCCCACTGTTTTTATCAAATCTTCCTTCAAACCCTAAAAGGAAAGACTAGCCGGGATTAATTACACACTACAAGTTCGCCAATCTTTCAGCCAGGCCAGTGTCGGTACTTTGAGGGAGGTCCCCCATGCTTTCGCACGAACCTAATTACTGTAAACCTCGTTTTCCCAGAGGCGTAACCTCGTTAACACCTTTCTAGACACCTACTTGATCGGCTAATTGTAATGTGTAAAACTCTCCCAGGAGTAACTCATATTCGCAGTGGGTATCGGGATCCAACTATCTCATAGAAAGTATGCAATCTCATTGCAAATTTCAACACTTGAAATTCCCGATAATATTTTTCCCCTAGTGTCCTATGACCTTGACAAAGGCCAACAAATCACAGGATGCTAGTCAAGTTCAACCCGTCATTTCTTGATTGAATCAAACCCACCCGCACGACCCTTGACAAAGGCCAACAAGGTCGTACGACTACCCTGAAACAATCTGCATCATATGCATAAGCAGATAATCACTATTTAGCTACCGCACACTATGCCTTGACAAAGGCCAACAAACGCAGCACGAATACTAAACAGTTCTTATCTGAAATGACGGAGGGCTACGACAGGTTTTTCTGAAAACCTATTGCGTAATGAACTTGATATCGTTGTAGAATCAAATGAAGTTTTGAAATGGAGTGATTTTGAGGCTTTTCTAGTTTTGCTAAAGGAGTCACTCCCGGTGAAGGGATCTCGGTCCTTTCCTCGTCGAATGAGGTGCGGGATATATCATATATATCACTGTGCAAAGCAAAAACTCTTAAAAGCAATCAAAACCAAACCGAGTGTGTAGCATGTACCAGTTATTGCTAAAGGAGTCACTCCCGGTGAAGGGATCTCGGTCCTTTCCTCATCGAATAAGGTGCAGGGTATATCATATATACCGCTATGCAAAGCAAGAACTGTAGCTACCTGTTTTATTTTTAAAATTCGATTCCACAACATCTTAGGTTTCTTATCTTTCATTAATCACATTAATGAAGTCCCATCATTTAAATACCTAAACATCACAGATTGATATGACGTACACTTATGCCATCCGCATTCGCCTCGATGTCCCCTCGTGCACCGTTAGGTTAGGTAACTAACGACAGAGCAGGGCAGGGCTAGCACGGGTGTAAAACATAAGTAACGTCTATATAATATATCATATATACTATATACTATATCCATCACAGAATCACAACACAGATATCGCAGCAGAATAAACATATGAAATATTGGATATACTAGGACGTCCGTGTTTTCAATACGAGCCAGTATAAAACACGGATTCCACGGTCGTGATGAATAGCCAATCCCACACCCCTAGACCCCTACGAGAGCGGCAAGCAACCCTGCCAATTCTAGGGTTAGGAGACCCGGACTCGACTCCTCGAGTTGGTCTCCCACTGGACCCCAGAACCCGGTTACTTGTGCTCCCCTCCTTGGGTCTATCCTAATGCAGAAAAGTAAATAATATACAAGAGGTGACATCTTCCGCTACCTGGAAGTGCCCCAAATAAAAGAATATTACATACAAGTTTTTACATGAATGAAAATGAAAAACACTCATCTCACATAAAAACCCCCGGCTATTCAAACACGACGATCCAATATAACATATCCAGCAACACATAACATCACATGTCATCAACGTAAGTAAGTATGCATACCCCAATTGTCGTTGACGTATAGCAACGAAACCGGCGATATGAACATACTACACTTACGGTCACAGAAAAGAAAGTGTAAAACTACAACAGTTAGAATCCGCAACCTCTTTAGACATCACATGCCTAATCAGATGAAATACTTAGACATCACATGCCTAACAGTTATAAACCCCGCATTTTAGTCTCATTATCGAAAACTCTTTTCAATATCAAGTGGGACTAAACCGCTAGATTTATAACATTCATTCAGTTATCTCATAACTGTTTGTGAATTCCAATTATTGTATCCCATTCCAGATAAACAGAAAATGTTAAACTTTCCGATCGAACATTCGAATACCCAAGTTTTCCCGATACAGCTCAACACATGAAATAAGTCTAACAACATTCAGTTTGTGCCTCAGTACCAACGGTCCAGCCGTAGAAGGGTCAAGCCAACGCCTCACATGTGGTACCCCGTACTGCCCCAAACCCGAAGGTTCAAAGGGCAGTTCAAGACGGTCACATAATCGAGTTAAGGTTTGTTGTCTTCTAGAGGGTCCATCGCGTTACTTGCACTACTTAGAACATCGTTAAACTACGGAAAAATCCAACACTTGGAAATTTCCCGACAGGGGAAAAATTGGGTATTTATATCCGGTCGAACTTTTTAACATGTTCTAAAATTTATCCGGAAAGCCACATAGAAAAAATCTGATACTCCGATCGAAACACCGAATCCCCAAAACAACCCCAGAAAATTCAACTCTTGAATAATAATTAAAAATTCCCAGAAAATCCAGCAAGAGAAAACAAGAATTACTGTGCAAACAGTATTGCGCAATTCGAACAGTTGGCCGCGAAACAGCGGCAGAAGCCATGCTTCTGCCGCGTTTCCGCGCCTGTATAGATGTATCATGAGCTCGTGTTTCACCATAATTCTTAGATCTTCCTGCTGAATTTTTTAGGCATTTTTAATCTGGAAAAATCCCAGAATTTAGAAAAAGTCCAGAGAGCATCTTAAAGTTAGGTTTTCGGGTTCGTTCGGACTTCCAACTCCGTCTAGACTTCGCCTAAGGCTCTAGCTAGTCTCTGATACCACTGTAGGGTTCCTAGGCACACTATAGAGGTCTCACAAGGCATCGAACATGCCAATTTAAAATTTTATGGGTGCCGAGAAACCCTAATACGGATCGTCGGCTAGATTTCTAGGCGAAACTATAAACTAGTTAACACTTTAACTAAAAGTTAGATGCTACAACCTTTGTAGATCCGGTTCTCCACTTCCTTAGCTCCATGTGGGTGTCCTCTCGCTGTCCATCATGAATCCCAAACTCATTCGTCGGCTTCATCGGAGAAACGAGCGAGCTTGGTCGTCGGCTTCGTGTCAAAGACGATCTACGTCGAGGCATCACAAGTTCAAGCTCCGACTTCACAAAGTTGTGAAACTTGTGAAGAAAACACCCAAAACAACTTGGCAAGAGGTAGAGGGTGAAGAAATAGGAGGTGGGTTCACTTTAGAATTGGATTCACTCACTTTTGCTCAAGTTGCCATTGATGGCATCTTGTTTTCTCTCTTGAAGAAGAAAGAAGAAGATGAAGCTAGTTTATGATAAGTTATATAAAAATGAAAAGAAAATACATACTTATCATAATCTAACTAGGGTTAAGTGTAGAGAATAAACCATGGTCATTTGGAGAGTTAGGGTTAAGCATAAGGACAAGAATGGTTGCAAAAGTCAAGGCTTCATGAAGCTTCAACTAATGACAAAGAAAGCCACCATTCTCATCATTATCTTTTCCAAATAAATAAATAAACAAACAAATAAATAAATGAATATGCAAAACCCTAATTATCAAATTAACCATAGATTAATTCTATACACTTAACTAAATGATCAAGTATCATCAAACATGATACAAAAATGTGCACAAAAGCATATCACATATACAATGTGCATCATGTGAGAAAAATCCGTTTAAAGTGAACCAATACTAGTTAATGCAATGCAATATATCAAATATATAATTATGAATTAAATCATTAAATCAACATTTGATTCAATGATCCGGTCATGTCGCACATAACCGACTAGAATCCAATGTATCGATTTATCGAATCAATGATTCGATAACTAGGTCATATCGAATATAACCAATCGAAACATATATCGTGAGAATGAAATGCGGTATCACATACACGCATTATTCTCGGTCCTGCACATATCTCATATGCGCTCCTATTTCGTTTCGCTTGAACCAGGAAACCTCTGTGAAGGACTCTAAAGACTCGTCAATACGCCGGTAGCAGATGATGATCATATCAAGCACCCACAAGCCGCAAGCGGTCTGCTAAACGTAACGACCATCCGGGTAATGAGCGATCAGAAGATCGACGAGCTAGCCCGCTCACACTCCTGTGAATCCAACCAGTAACACTTACCGTATAGTCCGGTCTGTTCGTCTGATACGTCGCATATCAAGTCTAGGGGTGGTAAACGTCAGACCCCAATAACCGATAAGTCGTGCCGATGTGAGGCTCATAACGGGTCGAGAAACTACTGGTAACACTTACCAGCAAATCTCTGATCAGCCCTGGCCAGGGACTTCCCTGTTACGGCCAATCGAGCACTGTGCAACATCAACCCCCAATACCGGGAGAGACGAAACCCCTCCTATCGCTCATTGCCTCCATGTGACTCGGGACTGTACCCAAAGACCACCGTTTTGCACGCCCTCATGGACGTGGTAAGGTGGAGATCAAAGCACAGTGGGAATCACACAAGACTCTATAACGATCTCGGGTCTACAGACTAACCTGTACAAGTGTCACCTGAGAACTGCCATCTGACGTGAGGTATAATACCATCTGGGAGTTCTCGGCGAGTCCGTCCAGTGTACCCAGTCTCCACTGAGCACCCGTATACCATCTCTGATGTCAAACACCAATGGATATGGGATCATCCATCGCCCATCTCATGGGTCGAGAAGCGTATACGCTAGTCTACACTGGTATATCGATGCCCCGTCTCGATACACCCACGACTAGGGACCTTGAAGGATGTACTTATGGACTACCATGTCCCCACTAGTATGATCTGCATCATAGTCCAGGTAGTCAAGTACACATCCTAAGGGCTTTACCAACATGTAACTATAAGACAGTTTAAAGAGACAAGTGTACATGTTAAGATAAAGAGTAACCAGATAGCATACTATCATGTCGAGCAAGAAAGTCATCTCTATATATGTCCAAGCATCCAATATAATATACATCATCTGTACAATACTGGCCTCTAGGGCATACATACAACTAACAGTTCGGCCTTAATGTCGTGTTTGTGTGACGTCGAGCTTATGTATGATGTATTGTGTAATTCTAGGTTCGCAGGCGAGTACGGCGGACGCCGCGCAGAAGGGGAAACAAGTTGTTGGCTATACCTAGCGAGAGACTTCGGTGAGTAGATTTAACATCTACGGGGATATCGCCCGCATGGCGTTCTACGTCAGGGCTGATAGGACCTTATAGCTATATTCACATACATTGACTGTTCATGGCTACTATTTAGTGCATACTGCATTCCCTGCTATATGGTTATAAACTAGAATTGAAAGAACGCCGCACCATTACTAACGGTCCATGTTGCACGAGCACTATCCTGCATGTTACAAACACACCGTTAGTAACTGCCATGACACTCACACTGTAGAATTCACATCGGATCATTATATTGTAGCTCATCTATATGTGACATGACATGATATTCATACTTGATGCATATATCACACCGGATCATTATATTGTAGCTCATCTATATGTGACATGACATGATGTTCATACTTGATGCACATATCATATCGGATCATTGACTTGCATATTGATTTGGATTGCATGTGATTTCTGGATTTGGGAACCGTGGCTATTTCAAATATGTAATCATTTAAAAACCCGGTTTCCTTGATATGATATTTCGGTGCGTCCACCATGTGTTTCCTCGGTGCTAGAGTGATATATGTGAACCCGAATCGAGGAGCTGGTTGAGGCCGATTACGGGTACATGGTGGACCCGGTATGGTATCCCGGGGCGAGAACGGTTTCGCTGTGTAGTAGACGGTGAGCCTGGCAGAGGGACTACTACCTACCGGTGATTGGTTGGACCTGACAGTTATCCGGAGGATACTGATCAAAGTCGATAGATGGATGCGGGGTGATCCGTACTGCCGGGGCCGAGGGCCGATACCGCAGACGGAGCCCGTGGGCTGACCCGGACTGACGGGGCCCGATGGATGAAGATTTGCGTTTCGATGCTGGACACGAGTATTTATGATATTTGGGTGCCGATGTTGGGCACTCGGGATTCTCAGAGATTTACAGGATTCGAGGGCCGATGAGGATGCCGGCGCCTGAGCTATTTGGGGGATCTGGGTGCATTGATGGACACCGATTATATATTCCACGTTGACATTCCGTGTAGATGTTATATTGCCCATGCTCAGCATTTATTATTATACCTCATCCTGTAGTTATATTACCTGATAGAGCACTTGCATGATTATTGCACATACTGCTTATCACATATGGATATCATCTGTTGGCATATGATAGAGTAGCGCAGTACGTGCATGCTCGCGATTACCATTATATGTTATCTCTATTCACGAGTTGGCAACTCACCCCCGTTGTGCCACAGTGTTTGCAGGTTGCCTTTCGGAGTAGTCGCGGCAGGCTGTGTTTTGCATCTTTTGACACAGATACCCCTATAGTTGGTGTACTAGCTCTTTGCTGATAGGTGGGTTTTGTGCGGTATCTGTTTATCTTTCAGTTATATACATTGTTGTATCTAGTATTCTCCATCTACCATGTATGTATTTGACTTAGAGACAGTGTGAGGGCGATGATGTATATTATTGGTATCCTGGTGTCGAGCTCATTATGAGCCGACTTTTCTTTTGCAGTTTTATTCTATCTGTGATGTTCCCACTAGTGGATCTTGATCTTCGCTACGGCGTCGTATATTGCTATCTTGGTGATTGTTTACTTAGATTTCTTAACATGTTAGTAAGTGCTTTCATTTTAAACTTATAACACTCTATACTTTTACTGGTTTGATTTCTGGGTTTTCGGTTCACTTAGTCGCGTTACGCCTGTAGACGTTACGTGGTTAAGTGCCGGTCACGGGCCAAACTTTGGGTCGTGACATAAACACACCCTAGCATGTTAGCAAAGTATCTAGAATTTCGACCGGACAAAAAACCGCAAAACACCCCGTAACATCCAAGTTTCTGCCGATTTTTATTTCTGCCCTAAAAATAATAAATCATGTCTTAAAAATCGGCTCAGGCTTTTTAAAGTACAGGCAAGAAAAACGATCCAGCGAACCGACCAACTCACCGCGGTTCCGCGGCAAGAGCCTTCTCCTGCCGCGGATCCGCGGCCGAGTTGACTCGGTCGTGGATCGTTTCTCTTGCAGTATTCTTCTGGTGGTGTTTGGTGATTTTTGAGATGGTTTGTTTCTGCCCAGAATTTCCAGAGAACAAAATTTGTATTTGGGGTGGTTACAAATCCGTATTTTGGTCGATTTTCTGTAGACTTTGGCTAATGGGTTGTATCTGTAATGTTATATATGTATTGAACGTCTACTAATCGCTATACGTCGATTAGTGTGGGTTATACATATCTGTAATCTGTATTGTTGATGGTATGTGTATATGAATTCGTTGGATTGTCGCGGATGAATAGCCGGGGGCTTGTGAGATGAGAGTTTTATTTATCTTTCAATTCATGTAATATTTAAATTTGATGTAATATTATTTGTATGGCCGCACATCCGGGATGAGGTTGTAGCCGCCATTGTATAATTTCTTTTTACTGTTTTTGCTCCTAGGATAGACCTAAGGTGGGGTGCACAAACTACCGGGTATTTCGAAGTGCCGAGTGGCCTACTCACGTCGTTGAGGGAGGTTGCTTCGCTTCGGGTACTTGGCGGGTAGTTTGCTGCACCCGTAGGGGTCTAGGATGGGGTATTGGGTATTCATCGCGACCGTGTAATCCGCTTTTCGTTACTGGCTCGAACGGAATGCGGATTCCTAGTATATCCAATGTATTCATCTGTGATCTGGAATGGCTATCATTGCTATATATCTATATACGATATCTATTTAGGCGTTGCTTATGTTTTGCATCCGCGCTAGTCCAGCCCCCGCTCTGTCGTTAGTTAAGTAACCTAACGGGTGATGACGGGACCCCATGGCGAATGCGGATGGCATAAGCGTACGTCATATTTTCGTTGTTTTCTGTAATGGTAGGATTAAATGATGGGACGCATTAAAATTAATGCAAGAAAATAAACCAAGTAAAAGTCGTTGGAACACTTTCAAAACCACTCGGTTCTTTTCAAAAACCAGCTTTTAAACGCGGAGCTTGAACCACTCCTTTTAAAAGCTATCTCGTTCCATCGATTATATCAAGTTCACTACGTTCACGGTTTTGCCAAAACCATTCGTAGCCCTCCGTCATTTCATATGGATAGTCAATAGTATTCAAGCTGTGTTTGTTGGCCAAAGTCAAGGCACAGTGTTTGGTAGCTATTGGGTATTCATATGTAGCATAGATAGATGCGTTGGTTTAGGACAGTCGTACTGCCTTGTTGGCCAAAGTCAAGGGTATGTACGGATGGGTTCAAATTAACCTGGACAATGACGGGTAGAACTTGACATGTGACTTATGATTTGTTGGCCAAAGTCAAGGTCATAAGTGCATGGGGCAAAAATCCACATCGGGAGTTTCTAAAGAAACTGAAACTTGCTAGCGCTGCATACCATTTGGAGTGTGATGATTCTGGTAGGAATCCTTCAGTTTTGTCACGCGATGATATTTGGATCCCTATCCTACTGTGAGTATATGCTACTCCTCGGGAACTTTCTCACTTAACGATCAATGCTATAAACCAAGTAGGTGTCTAGAAAGGTGTTAGCGGGGCTACGCCCACAGGGAAAAGAGGTTACTTAATTAAGGAACTTCGCGAAAGCGTTGGAAAACCTCCCTCGAAGTACCGACACTGGCCTGGCTGAACGGTTAAGTAAGTATTGTACGGTGAGATTGATCCTGACTAATTCTTCCTTTATGGTTTGAGGAGGGATTCGAGAGATAGTGGGAGCCATCCTGTTTAGATAAATTAAAAACCAATCTAAACTTGCAAGAGCATCATGCTAAGTGTTTTCTTCTCTCTCTCTTAATTGCAGTGACCCAGTGACCAGACATAGGTTACATCTAGATAATAAAATGACTGAATCTTACTGTTATGACTGGCAAAGGTCTGTCCAGATGTCCATTGCCCATGACAAGATGGGACACCTCTTAACTAATCCAACCCCTGCCGTCTCAGGTCCAGGTTCCCCTGTAGTGGATATTGATATCCGTAGGACATCGGAAAAAGACTGTGCGAAAGCCAAGTGCCTCGTGTTAGCCTCAGTTGATGGTGCATACCAGAGGCAGCACGAGAAGATGGACTTAGTTTCTATCTTCCTCCATAACAAAGATTTATATGGAGAGCAATCTCGTATCACAAGATATGAGACCTCGAACGAATTGCTTCCAGCGAGGTTGGCTATCAGGTCATCTGTAAGGGGCAACGTCCTTACAGAGACCAGCTATTTTGAGCTCACGGACCTGAAGACCACGTTGAAGAACGAGTCAGGTGCTGACTTGATTTTGCAGTCTCTACCTTCTACCCTGAAGGAAACCAGGGAAGTAGAAGGGAAGGGAAAGGCAAAAGTTTTGGGGCTGGATGTAGTAAAAGAGGGACGTTCCTATTGTTACGGGAATGAACACTGGTAAAAGGATTGCAGGGCTATCAAAGCCAGTAGCCAGAATTTGAAGCATGTTGTGGCTTCGGCTTCGGGTGTGTTTGTAATAGAGAACTGTATGTCAGTTAACCCTACTTCCTGGGTATTGGATACCGGATCAGGATCTCACATCTGTAATTCGTTACAGGCTCTGAGAAACCGTAGGGTTATCAAGATAGGTGATATGACTCTCAGGGTTGCTAACGGAATGAGCATGTACGCTGAATCCGTAGGGGAATATCATCTTGGACTGACAACTGGGAAGATATTGATTCTGCATAACTGTTTTTATGTACCCAGGTGCGACTTATAATATCATATCTGTATCCTTACTTTCTAAGGAAGGGTATGATTTTACTTTTGTAAGCGATGTGGTCAACATCCACCTAAATCAAGTTCTGATTGGGTCAGGTACATTAGAAAACGGGATATACGTATTGAATCAAGCTCAGATCTTCAGTGTCCAGAACACACTTAAAAGAAAGTCTCCGGAAACAAATCAGGCTTTCTTATGGCATTGTAGACTGGGTCACATTAATGAGACACGGTTAACAAAGTTACATAAAGAGGGATACTTGAATCCGTTCGAGTATCAGTTTTATGCCACTTGTGAATCTTGTCTCATGGGAAAGATGACAAAGACTCAGTTCACTGGACACGGAGAAAGAACGAGCGAGCTCTTGGGACTCATATACAGTGACGTGTGTGGTCCAATGTCTACACATGCGCGAAGTGGTTATTCATACTTCATTACTTTCACAGATGATTTCTCTAGGTATGGATATGTCTTCGTAATGAAGCATAAATCCGAGGCCTTTGAGAAATTTCGGGAATACAAGAATGAAGTTGAAAAACAAACAGGCAAAAGTATCAAGACACTGAGATTTGATCGAGGTGGTGAATACTTGAGTGCCGAGTTTCTGGGCTACTTAAAAGAGAATGGAATTCTCTCTCAGCTTACTCCACCATACACACCACAACACAATGGTGTATCGGAAAGGCGGAATCGAACCCTATTGGATATAGTTCGTGCCATGATAAGTAAGGCTGAGTTACCACGATCCTTCTGGGGTTATGCACTAGAATCAGCTGCATATCTTTTAAACCGACTTCCAACTAAGACTGTGCGTACTACACCATATCAGATGTGGTGTAGGAAGAAACCCTATCTTAAGCACATTAAGACATGGGGATGTCCAGCTTTTGTCAAAAAGCAGCATGCGGACAAGCTCGAGGCACGCTCAGTACAGTGTAAGTTTGTGGGATACCCAAAGAACTCCAAGGGGTATCTTTTCTATTACACAGAGGAACAAAACGTTTTTGTTTCTCGTCATGCCCGCTTCTTGGAAACTGAGTTTTTGGAAAACCAGATAAGTGGGAGCGCAATAGAACTGGAAGAAATTCCAGAACCACGAGCTATTACTGAAAGCTTAGTAGAACCAGAGGGTTCGAAAGAACAGGACATCCCAGCGCCACTCCACAGGAGGAGTAGGCAGTCTCATCCGCCTGAGAGATACTACGGTTTTCTCATAGACGGGGATAGAGAGGATTGCACTATCGATTATGGTGAGCCTACTAACTTCCAGCAAGCCATTCAGAGCGGTGACTCGGTAAAATGGCTGGATGTAATGCGGACCGAGATGGAGTCCATGTACACCAACAAAGTTTGGACTTTGGACTTTGCTCCAGAAGGGGTAAAACCCGTAGGCTGCAAATGGATCTTCAGAAAGAAGATTGGTGTAGATGGGCAGGTTGAAACCTATAAAGCTAGACTTGTTGCAAAGGGTTTTCGTCAAAGACCTGGTTTGGACTATGGCGAGACTTTTTCTCCAGTGGCTATGCTGAAATCCATTCGGATCCTTCTTGCCATTGCTGCCTTCCACGATTATGAAATCTGGCAGATGGACGTAAAGAAGGCTTTCCTAAATGGAAATTTAGAAGAGTGCGTCTATATGGATCAGCAAGAGGGATTCATTCAGAGTGGAAGCAGCAGTAAAGTGTGCAAGTTGCTCAAGTCCATCTATGGACTGAAGCAGGCATCGTGGAGTTGGAACATCTGCTTTGATGATACTGTCAAGGAATTTGACTTTATCAAAAACACTGATGAACCATGCATTTACAGTAAGATTGTAGGGAGAACTGTGGTATTCCTCGTCTTGTACGTGGATGACATTCTCCTAATAGGAAATGATATTCCTATGCTACAGTCAGTCAAAGGATTCTTATCACAGAAGTTCTCCATGAAGGACCTGGGCGATACCAACTACATTCTGGGGATCCAGATCTATCGTGATAGATCTAAGAGGATGTTAGGACTTTCACAGTCCAGGTACATCGACACCATACTGAAAAGATTCAGTATGGAAGATTCCAAGCGCGGTAATTTACCGGCTTGTCACGGGATCACCCTCTCCAAAGAGATGTCTCCCAAGACTGATTTGGAAAGGGATCGCATGTCTATTATACCCTACGCTTCTGCGGTAGGCTCTATATTGTATGCGATGTTATGTACCAGACCAGATGTAGCATACGTATTAAGCGTTGTAAGCCGGTATCAGTCGGACCCAGGGGAGAAACACTGGATAGCGGTAAAGAACATTCTCAAGTACCTGAGAAGGACTAAGGAGATGTTCTTGGTATATGGCGGAAAAGACCTCCAGATCGAGGCCTTTGCTGACTCCACCTTCCAGAGTGACAAGGATGACTCCAAGTCCATATCGGGTTATGTCTTTACCCTCAATGGAGGGGCGGTTTGCTGGAAGAGTTCCAAGCAGGAGACCGTTGCTGACTCAACTATGGAAGCGGAGTACATAGCTGCTTGCGATGCCGTAAAGGAAGCTGTCTGGATGAAGAAGTTCCTTACGGAGCTTCAAGTGGTTCCTACCATTGTTGATCCAATACCGCTGTATTGCGACAACAACGGTGCTATAGCTTTAGCGAAGGAACCCAGGTCCCATCAGAAGTCCAGGCACATTTTGAGGCGGTACCACCTGATCAGGGAGATCGTAGATCGCCGGGAGATCGAGGTGAAGAGAGTAGATTCGGAGAATAACACTGCAGATCCACTCATGAAGGACCTACCCCAGACTCAGTTCGAGTGGCTGATCGAGATGATAGGTCTTTGATACGCCAGTACATGGCCTTAGTGCAAGTGGGAGATTGTTAGTGTATATGCCCTAGAGGCCATTACTGTATCATACTAGTTTGTATATTACTTAATGGAAGCTTGGGATATTCACAGTTGTATAGACAATCTTACTCAAAATGGTAGTATGCTACTTGGTTTGTATCTACTTCAATATGTGCATGTTTTTCTTTTAGCATATCGCTTATACATATTAGTAGAGCCCTTAGGATCTTTGCTTGATTACCAGCGTTGTGATGGCAGTCACACTCATGGGGGCTGGGTAATACACAAGCACATCCTTATACAGGTCCCTATTCGTAGGACTATCGAGATAGGGCATCGATATTCCGGAGTAGACTAGCGTATGCGCTTCTCATCCCAGCAGGGGAGATGGTCTGTCCCACAGCCATCAGTACGTCGTACTGGAGATAGTATGCGAGTGCTCGTTAGGTTACGAGTATACTGGACAGGACTCGTCGGGAACTGTTGGTTGGTATTATACCTATCGTCAGTTATCAGTTCCCAGGTGACATGAGTACAGCTTAGTCCGCTGATTTGACACTGTCACTTCTCCCCGAGTGTGTTCCTACTGTACTTAGATTACTACCCCACCACGGCTCAAAGGAGTCGTGCAAACAGGTAGTAGTTGGGTGCAGTCCCGAAGCACTTGGAAGCAGTGACGGTTAGACAGGATTCATCTCTCCCGGTATTGGGGTTGACATTGCGCTGTGTCTAGGAGAGCCATTACACGAGTAGTCCCTGGCCAGGGCAAGCGAGATATACTGGTAGGTTTCCAGTGTTATCTCAGGGTGTAATGGGCTTCGCTCCGACATGACTTATACAGCTATTAGGGGACTGACGCTTGCCGCCCCCTAGGCTTGATATGCGATAGTCTTAGACGAACAGACCGGACTGTATGGAGATTGTCACATCAGGCTCAGTAGGGGTTCGGATGGTTTTCCTCATCGGCCTTCTTATCGACATCTACCTGGGGACCGTTACGTACAGCTAGTGCCGCTTGTGGTCTGTGGTTAAACCCACTGCCAGCGTAGTGTCGAGCCTTTAGAGTCCCACACAGAGGGTTATTCGCCTTTGGGCAAAACAGAGTAGAGGTCGCATGGTTTTGCGACAGGGTTCGTTCATATCCACGCACTTGTGCACGTTTGGTGTCCGAACAATCATTACCAGCGGGCTCTGGTTTCAGCCGGATCCTTGTATATGTTTTGGGTTTAGTTTTATCTCATTGTATTCGTGTTCCTCGGAACACGAATGCGGGTGTGTATGCACAGTTGATTGAGGCGGAGGAAGAGGATTTTCATTAGGGTTTCGGAACGGGTGTGTATGCACAGTTGACAGTTGTCTTTTTCCAAACCCTAATGAATATGTGAAATATTAATTAATAATATAAATTAAATGAAATTGAGTTATGGTTAGGGTTTTTGACTTGTTGACCAAGGTTGACTTGTTGACCTTGGTTGAAACATTGACCATCATCATTACACTTCAAAGATGCTCTTTGATCTTTGCAAAAAACATTTAATGTGATATGATAATGGTCTCATCAAACCAATCATCACCTTTTTCATTTTAGATTAATATTATTAATTAGATAATTCACATATATGTGATATGGTTGTAAAAATCCTATCATAATCTCATTCTCATTCTCTCTCTTGTTTTCTTCTTCCTCCTCCTCTAGTTCAAGGAAAAACATTCTCATGAGTTGAGAAACCTTTCCTTGGAGACAAAACACCCAAAGCCACTCTCTACTCATCCTAAGGTTGAAGGTCTAGCAAGCCGGAGACTTTAGTTTTCTCAAGTTCGAGAAAGGAGCTCAAGGTAGAAACTCTCAGGTGGATCCATCTTCGACAAGAGAAGGCGACGAGGAAAGCACCATCCGACCACTACAAAGAGTCGAAGAAGAAGGAGTTCAAGTTGAGGTATAACCCCTAACCGAGTAGATAACTCTCTTGTTAGTTGCTAGTGTGTAGTTTAGCCAAGATCCGTATTTTGTAGTCCATGTTACCTAAACCCTAAAAATCGTAATTCACCATTTCCGCAAGCCCGAAAGAACTGGGAGAGGTAACGTGGACTTACAGCTATAACTGGAAATCCCTGTCCAGGGTTGCCAAGATCTACTAGTAAGTGTTATCAATAGTTTCTCAAACTGTTAGAGACCTCATATCGATATGACTTATCAAGCTACTGGAGTCTGACGTTTACCACCCTTAGGCGAGATATGCGACATATCAGACGAAGAGAACGGACAGTACGGGAGTGTTACTGATTGGATTCGCAGGAGAATGTACATGCTTGCTTGTTGATCTTCTGATCGCTCAATACCTGGGTGGCTGTTACGTTTAGCTGACCGCTTGCAGCTTATGGGTGTTTGATATGATCATCACCTACTGCCGGCGTCTTGACGATTCTTTAGAGTCCTACACAGAGGTTTCTTGGCACAGGCAAAACGGAGTAGGAGCACATATATGATATGTGCGGGACCGAGAACAATACGTGTATGTGATACCATATTAGATTCTCACGATATGAGATATCGGCCGGGTATATGTGATATAGCCGGGTCATCGGATCAAGTGTTGATTCGATGAACTGATACAGATTATATTAGTCGGTTATTTGTGAAATAGCCGGATTATCGGATCAAGTGTTGATTCGATAATTTAATGTATAATTATATATTTGATATATTAAATTACATTAACTAATATAATCGTACTAAAAGATTCTTTTTCTCACTCGGGTAATACATTGATATATATGCGATATATGTTAATTGTATTATTTTATTTTGTTATAATAAATATTGTATATGTGATATATAATATTGTAATAAGTTATGATTACTAATGCAACATGATTAGAAGAGATTAAATATGGTTAGGGTTTGATTTGGGCTAATCTTTTCTAGAAGTTTCTAGAAGCTTTTATTTTGTTTCTTGCAAAGATATTTTGTTTAGATATTTTGCAAGATATTTCCTAACCCAACCCACACCCTTTAACCCTAGTTATATCTCTACAATGGTTAAGTCTTTCTTGACTTAACCATGGTTGCATTTGTAATTATAACACACTTTGATTATTCATCACAAAAGGTTTTAAGCATCTTCTTTCTTCTTCTTCCTTGGATAAAAAAGCTTTCTAGCTTTTATGAAGTGATGATAATGAGTGAGATTAAGAAAATAAATGAGAGCTAAAATCCTACTTCATCATCCTCATCTAATCTACCCAATTATATTAGGGTGTTCACTTGATTAGTGAGTGAGAGCTTGTGTTAAAGAAACTTCAAGGTAGATCATCTTAGTTATCGAAGATCGGGAGCAAGCTTGCATCTTTCTCTTCATGGAGCCTCTCTAGAGTCCGGATACTCGATGATCACAGCGAAGGGACCTCAACATGGAGTTTTAGAAGTGAAGGACCGGACTACAAAGGTTTTAATCCTAAACTCTTAGAAGTAAAGTTGTTTACTTGCTATATGTTTCGCCTGATCTCTAGTCTAAGATCATGGTTAGGGTTGTTCGGCACGTCTAAATTTTAAATCGGGCATGGTTGATACCTTGTAGAATCTTGTGAGAGTGCCTAGTAATCCTACAGTGGTATCAAAGCCAAGCTAGAGCTTTAGGCGAAGTCTAGACGAAGTTTACAGTCCGATCGAACCCCGAAACCCCTGCTTTTACCCTTCTATGGAAATTTTATAAAATGTTGATTTTTTCTCTATTAAAAATACTCAGAAAAATAAGCAGGGAATTATAAGGACAACTGTGAAAAACGAGCCACTAATTCCATTAAAGCACCGCGGAACTGCGGCAAAGACATGCCTTGCGCGGCGGTTCCATGGCTGAACAGTGGAACTAGGGTTTCATTTTTCCACAGTTACATCCGTATGTGTTTCCTGATATTTCTGGGAATTTTTAATTCTTACTCAAGTGTTGAGTTTTCTGGAGATGTTTTGTATTCGTTGATTCGATCGGAAAGTTTAACTTCGTTTAAGTTTTTCCGGGTAATTTTAGAACGTGTTAAAAAGTTCTACCAGATATCAATAACTCACTTTTTCCCCTGCCGGAAAATTTCCAAGCGTTGCATTTTTCTGTAGTTTAAGAACGTTCTAAGTCATGCAAGTAACGCGGTGGACCCTCTAGAAGAACACAAACCTTAACTCGATTATGTGACCGTCCGAACTGCCTCTAAACCTTAGGGTTTGGGGCAGTACGACGTTGCCACATGTGAGGCGTTGGTTTGACCCTTCGACGGCTGGACCATTGGTACTGTAGCATGTGATGGATGTTTCTAAACTAATTTCAAGTGTTAAGAACTATTTGGGAATACTTGGGTGTTTGATTATTCGATCGGAAAGTTTAACATTGTCTATTTATCTAGAATGTGATACAATATTTGGAATCCACAAGTAGTTATGAGATAACTAATTTGAATGTTATAAATCTAGCAATTCAGTCTCAGATGATCGGTTGCCACGGAATTTTGATGTGATCAAAAGTCCGTCGCAATCACGTAGCGTACGCGGATACTCGCCGGGTAAACTTAATAGACAGCTACGCCTCATAGTCCCGACCAAGTGACTGTAGGAGAACCCCGTCGCCAAAAGCATCCGTTTGGGTGCTTGCGGCAGCGGTGTTCCGCCTTAGTGCACTTCGTCGACGGCATCCGGGGGTGCGGCCGTCTACTAAATTTTGCGACGAGCATTCGATCAGGAAATCGGGAATCTTGTTGAATTGCCCGACTAGATATTGAAAAGTATTTTCGATATCGAGACTAAAATGCAGGGTTTATAATTGTTAGGCATGCTATGTCTAAGGAATTCATTTGGTTAGGCATGCGATGTCTAAGGAAGTTGCGGATTCCAACTATTGTAGTTTTACACTTTCTTTTCTGCGACCGTAAGTGTAATATGTGGTGTATCGCCGGTTTCGTTGCTATACATCAAGGACACTTGGGATACACATATTTACTTACGTTGATGATATATGATATTATGTGTTGCTGTGATATGTTATATTGGATCGTCGTGTTCTGAATAGCCGGGGGTTTTATGTGATATGAGAGTTTTTCTTTTTCATTCATGTAAAATTCATTGTATGTAATATTCTTTTATTGGGGCACTTCCGGGCTGAGGATGATGTCACCATTGTATATTATTTACTTTTCCGCATTAGGTAGACCCAAGGCGGGGAGCACAAGTAACCGGGTTCTAGGGTTCAGTGGGAGACCATCTCGAGGAGTTGAGACCGGGTCTCCTAACCCTAGAATTGGCAGTGTTGCTTGCCACTCTCGTAGGGGTCTAGGGATGTGGGTTTAGCTATTCATCGCGACCGTGGAATCCGTGTTTTATACAGGCTCGTATTAAAAACACGGACGTCCTAGTATATCCAATATTTCATATATGTTCTTCTGCTGCATTGTTCTGTGATGAGATCATATTACTGCCTGAGACGAATGTTTATATTTTATATATGAGATATATATTATATATTGTTGATTTCGTTTCATATCTGATGCTTGTGAAGCATAATTAAAATGGGACTTCATTAATGAGATTAATGGAATAAAAGAAACCTAAAGATGTTGTAGAAACTTGTTTAAAAACTCGTAGCTCTAGTTCTTGCTTTGCATAGCGGTGTTCCTTGTAGAATATCCAGCACCTTATTCGATAAGGAAAGAGCCGAGATCCCTTCACCGGGAGTGACCTGTTTAACGAAACTAGCAGATGCTACAAACACGGTTTGTCATTTGATTGCTTATATAGTTTTTGCTTTGCATAGTGATATTTGTGAAATATCCTGCACCTTATTCGATAAGGAAAGAGCCGACGATCCTTTCACCGGGAGTGACTTCTTTAGCAAAACTAGAAAAGGCCTCAAAAACATTCCATTTAAAATCACTCGATTCTACAACGATATCAAGTTCATTACGCAAAGGGTTTTCTTAAAAACCTGACCTAGCCCTCAGTCATTTCAGATAAGTACTTCATAGTATTCGTGTTGCGTTTGTTGACCTTGTCAAGGCGTAGTGAGCGGTAGCTATTTATACTTATCTGCAAAAGCATATGATGCGATTGAGTTAGGGTAGTCGTGTGACTTTGTTGACCTTGTCAAGGGTCATGCGGGTGGGTTTAATTCAATTGGGAAATGACGGGTTGAACTTGACTTGCGGTCTATGGTTTGTTGACCTTGTCAAGGTCATAGATCGCTCGGGGCAAAATATTATTGGGAATTTCAAGTGTTGAAATTTGCAATGAGATTGCATACCTTCTATGAGATAGTTGGATCCCGATACCCGCTGCGAGTAAGAGTTACTCCTGGGAGAGTTTTACACATTACAATTAGCCGATCAAGTAGATGTCTAGAAAGGTGTCAACGGGGTTACGCCCCTGAGAAAATGAGGTTTACTTTAATTAGGTCCGTGCGAAAGCACGGGGAACCTCCCTCAAAGTACCGATACTGGCCTGGCTGAAAAATTGGCGAACTTGTAGGGTGTAATTAATCCCGTCTAGTCTTTCCTTTTAGGGTTTGAAGGAAGATTTGACTAAAATAGTGGGAGACATCTTGATTAGATATTTTAAATAACCAATCTAATCTTGCAAGAGCATACGCTGAGTGTTTTCTTCTCTCTCTCTAGGTAGAGACCATGTCACGCCTTAATCAAGATAATAATACGGATGTATTGATCGAACCCGTTTGTTATACTGCGCTAGGGAACGTTGGTCCCGCTCCAACTTATAATTGTTATAAGACAGAGCAGGAAATTGGGGATTAACAGAATTCCCGTGCCGCCCAAACGAAGAAAGTGCATGCTGATGCATCTTCTTCGGGTGTGTTCATTACACAGAACTGTTTCTCCATATCCTTTACGTCCTGGGTATTTGATACCGGATCAGGATCCCACATATGTAATTTGTTACATGGGCTACAGATAGGTAGAGGACTGAGAACGGGTGATAAGTTTCATGAGATAGAAACGGTGCAAGTGTTGCAGCCAAGTCTGTTGGTAGTTATCACCCTGTATTAACAAGTACCTTGATTCTGAACGAATGTTATTAGATACCGAACCTGATATACAACATCATATCAGTCTCTTTATTAGTAAAGAAGGATATAATTTTGTATTGTTGGATAATGTTTTGAACATTTCCTATATCAAGAGTTGATCGATTCAGACGCATTATCTAAAAGCATAGATGTTCTAAATCAAACTACAGTTCTTAGTGTATAGAACACACACAAGAGGAAGAGTTTAGAAATGAACGAATCCTTCTTGAGGTATTATAGACTAGGTCATATCAATGTGACCCGACTAGCTGAAGTTACATTTATATGCATATTTAAATTAGTTTGAATTTACATCTTGTGAAACTTTCTGGTCATGTCACAAAGATAAGATGACCACAGCTCCGTTTATTGGAAACAGAGAAAGAGTTAGTGAACTCTTGGGATTGATACATGATGATGTATGTAAGGACCCCTGTCTACATATGCCAGGACTAGTTCTTTGTACTTCATTACATTCACGGTTTATCTCTCAAGATTCGGACATATGTTCCTGTTGAAACACAAGTCTGAACCTTTTGAGAAATTCAATGAATATGAGTTAGAAGTAGAGAAGCAAAATGGGTATAAGTATTATGTCCTTTGATGTGATCAGGGAGGAGAATACTTAAGCACGGGATTCCTAGACTATTCTAAAGGAGAATAAGATTCTCTCTCAGCATTACTCCTCCGTATACACCACAGCACGTCGGTGTATCTGGGCGGAGCAATCACACCCTATTTGATATGGTGCGCTCTATGATGAGTACTACTGAGTTTCCTATTTCCTTTTGGGAGTTATGCACTTGAGAAGTTGCATACCTATTGAATATGGTTCAAATCAAATCAGTTGCTTACCACTTCATATGTGATATGGAATGGGAAGAGCCCATATCTTAAAGTATGTTAAGATTTGGGGTTGTCGAGCCTATGTCTAAAAGCATAATCCGGACAAGCTCAAGGTAAAGTCAGTTCTGTGAAAGTGTCACGACCCGCAGGGTACGGAACGTGACTGGCACTTAAGTTACAAAACATCTCAAGGCGTCCGAAAAATAAGTAAGCCTAAGCCCAGAAATCAAAACCAAATAAGCAGAAGAGTGAAGGAAAACTAATCAATTGAAAGCAAGTTTATCAAATAAGTCATATCAAGTCTTTTTAAAAACAATATCAATTTTTCCGAAAATTTCGGCAGAGTCTCCTTTGTAAATACTGGCCCCCAAAATGGGTACAACAAGAATATATATGAATACAACAAATAAGGCATCCCCAAGTGATTGAGAGAATTAAAGTTAACCGCAATCAAGACGGTGTCGCTATGCAGCTAGCCGGTTGAGCACGGGTCGATCCATAGGGAGATGGTTGTATGTCCTTTCTTATTTTAGACGAGTCAATAAAGAATATGTATGAGTTTGTTCAAGTCTAACCTATGTGTATTATTTGCAAGTATAAAGTTGTTAAGGAAAAGATACGAAATTGTAAGCTAAAGAAATCCGTACTCAAAACCTTTGAGCCGAGTCTTGACCAATTGAAGCTAGAGCAATCGGCAACAACGTGGATTAGGGGATTTAAGCGCGGTATTCGTGGAATACGGCTTATTTACCCTTGTCCTTCCGTTCTTGTCTCTTGCTTTCGCCTTCGGCCAAACCGAACGCAACCGGTCGCGGTTAGGAATCACCGTTACCTTGTCAGGGTAGGGTGCCTAACGGAGCGCTTGCGTAACGTTTGGGCGGAGTTCAATGGAAAATAACGGGAAAAGGAAATGAGAAAAGAAAATCTTAACTTACAATACCGTATTTCTTCTTAACAATAATAATTACATTCATTCACAAAAAGAACAAAAAAGAGCAAAAGAAAAGAACAAGGAAAAGAAAAGATTACAAGTAATTAAGTGCATGAATATAAATTGCAAGAAAGTAAAGCAAGATAATAAAAAGCAAGTAATAAAAAGCGATAAAAAGAACAAGAAACTAGAACTCAAGACAAGCATGTGATCAATAGCCAACCCTTAAACTTGCAAGCTCAATCAAGAGGTTGCAAGATCAAGGGAAAGATAGAGAACGCATGTGAAATGAAGCACTAATTCCATAAGAAAATACGACCCTTGAGATCAATAACTAACCCTTAACCATTCAAGCTCAATGAAGAGATTGAAAGATTAAGAGGAAGCAAAAATCTCAAGGGGAAACTAAAGAAAAGAGAATGATACAAAAACCTTCATCTTCATTGATCTCCCACTCAAAAAGCTCTCACTACAATTTTCATGGAAAAAGAATGAAGAAGAAGAAGAAGAACTACACAAAAAACTACAAAAGAGGAACAAAGAATGAACACAAAATTGGACCCTTGGCTTAGCTCAATTCTGGAGTATTTATAGGCAGAGGGTTGAAGACCTAGGGCAAGAATCTGCCAGAATATGAAGTCCCTAAACTACCCCCAAAAAACGACACGACAAGGAGTCAGTAAGGCCGCGGATCCGCCGCCAATACCCCCTATTGGCCGCGGATCCGCCGCACTATAGAGGGTTCAGGGCATGGGCTTTTCTGTAGGTCCCTGGTCTGCTGTCCCCTGTTGTCTGGTACATATATTTTCTGATAATCTTTCCAGAATATCTTCAGAATTCTTAGTCCAAGATTGCTATCTTTTCTTCACTTTTGACTTCTATCTCTCTCGAGCTCCGCGCACCCATTGATTCTTGTGCTGCCCTCCTCGTGCTCTGTGCTTGTCCGAGACACGAATGACCACTGTTATATGTCTTGTCTCTGGAACAGGTACTCGGCACTGGACGGATATGGATGACCGGAACCCGGCTTTTATCTGCTGTGACAAATGTTCTGTATTTGGTGTAACTGTGGAGATTTTGTCTTGATTTGCAATATTTGTACTGGAAACCTGTATTCTGTAAATATGTAACAAACACGGATTACAAGCACCTACCTATAAACACACGAGCATAAAAATGGGCGGTATAAAATGCAATATTCTGGTATGAACAAATACCCCCAAACTTAACTTTTGCTCGTCCCGAGCAAAAACCAATTATTCACAAAAATAAAATCCTAACCGCACTTTCGTAGGGAACGCGATTGCACTGAGCACGTGCAACAAGCCGTTAAACCTCTAGGTGTCCCTAGTAGGAGGAGTGTTGTCTCCTGAGGGTTTTCAGCGGATACTACCCACAAAATCCCGTCAAGCTAGTGTCATAAGTTAACATCGATTCTACTCCTATAGTTTAGTATTTACGTTAGAAATTCTATCATCCTAAGTTAGAAATATCCAACCCTTATTTCTCACACCTCCTATCTATTTAACCTTAGGTCCTATACGTTCCAAAAAAGTTTAGAAAGATGTTTGTTCTCCTGAGTTTTCCTTCTAAAGTGTAGCCTCAAATCAGGGATTTTTATCAACTTTACAGAAAACACAAGTCTTATTCTTTATTTCTATCTTTTATTCAAACATCGATTGTATACCCCTACGTGTGTGTATATTTGCATCCCTACACTCAAGAATTCAATTCAAGCTATAATACCCTTGCCCTAATACCTAATACTACTTCTTTTCATTAAGGATGGACGGATTTGCTCACACACCTTTCATGCAACTATTAATGCTTCTTGAGGCACTAACGACCGATTACTGAATGTGTGAACTTTAAAGCGTAAATAGCAGTTTCCAGGTCTTGACTTTATTCTATTTTTTTCTTTTTCTTTTTTTCTTTTTCTTTTTCTTTTTCAAGACTGGATATATTTTTCAATATGCTCTTTTGGTGTTTAGCTTTAAATACCGTTTTTTCTTTCATACTAGGCTTTTAGGCAAGAGTATTTCTAGGTATCCTCTACTATCCCAAGTTTCAAGGTGCGTGTAAGTGTAGTTGTAGGATATATACTTTCTAAATTTGGACTCAAGAAAAGAAACTATTTTTCAGACTTATCCTCCGGTAAAGCTTCAATACTTTCCCTTTATCTTGACTTAACTCAAAAACTGAACTCAAGATTACCAATTTCTCAAAAAAAAATGTAAGGACGTATACTTACCAAAGTTAGACAGAATGAGGGTTATTTTTAGGGTTTTCAAATCCTAAGCCTAGAATTTAGTTATTTCTATCATATCAACTAAACTTTCGGAATAAAGATCTAAGTTACCCTATTAGCTAACTTGACGACAAAGTTTTTATATTTTTTTGGAAAATTTTTCGATTTTTATGGGTTTTTAAATAAGGTATGCAAATGCAAAATATACAAATGAATGCGAAGGAAGAAAGCTTACCGAGCACACCCCCAAACTTAAACTTGACAGTGCCCTCACTGTCAGGTTATACCAAGAGGGTCAAAATTGTCGGCGCTCCCCCTAAAAACAAATTATATACAAAAAGAAAAACCAAAAATATATACAAAAAAGGTGTTCCCCCCAAACTTAAGTAAAACAGTGTTTCCACTGTTAGGCGTTGAAGTTCAGGTTTAGGGGGAAAGAACAGTATCAAGCTATACAAGGCCTTACACAGGCCAAAAGTTAGTACCAACCATTGAAAGATCTTATCGTGATAAAGCAGTGGCTGGTGAAAGAAGTTGAAGAGGAAAGAAATGGAGAATACGCGAGACCGTATGCGGAGAGAAGCGGGATACGGTCTCGGTATATGAGAGGAAGAAGAATGGCGGAAGGGAAAAAGAAGTGGAATACGAACTTGAGGGAGGAAATGGAGTGAATAGATTAGCACAATTTGTGATGAGCGATGTGTAAACAGCGATTGTGCTAATCTATTAACCCGGCGAGAGATTGGGTCAAATCCCTCAAGATTCGTAAGAACCCATGGGTACGCCGAACTCGGTAAACCAGACACAGGAAGTGAAAATGGTACGGGTTCTTGCAAGGTCGGAACGATGGAAAGGATGGGGGGAAGTGATCGAGGAGGGGTATCGGTTAATGGTTCAGAAGGGTGTACACAGTCAATGACAGGGACAGGATGAATTGGAAAATCCGACCCATCAATTAAAAATGGTTCATCCTCAAAACTATCCTCAATATTCTCCTCAAAATTTATCTTAACCATGCAAATTTCCTCAAAATCTAGACGCATCCGGGGTTCGGGAAAAACAGTTAATGACTCGGGATGATGAATTGGAGAGAAAAACTCTGCCAAATCTACAGGTTCATCATCCAAAATATCCCCAGCGTCGATATCCTCAATCAAGTGAAAATCAATATTCTCGGACACCTCAACAAAAGCATGGATATTAATCAATTCAGGTTCTAGAGTGGAGGTGTAGAGGTCAAAAGGATTGGGTGTGGGTTCACTTGGCAAGGTCCCTTCACAATCGGGTAAATCAAACACTACAAAGTCGCACAACTCATTAATCATTCTATCTTCAAGCGGTGAATCGTTGGGAACACTAGATAGACATTCAACACAGGAGTTGTGGGATTCAATTTGAGACGGGTAGGTTTGATTTGGAAGGGGGTACATCTCACTCTCTCCACTCAAATTCTCAGCCTGTCCTACCGCCTCTTCATACATTGAAAAATTTGGAGCTAGATGAAAACTAGCTACCGGGTCACTAGGTTGTATGAGGGCGGCCATGGACGCATTCAAATCCATCATCTGTTGGCTTGATGCTACCCTAAAGTCTTCCAATGACTGTTCCAGACTAGACATGGGTTGTGAGGGGGTTTCAGTAAAAGATTCAAAGTTGTTTGGATACTGAAAACTCCCAAATGGCGGTTCTGATGTAATGTCTAGGGAAGGTGCAAAAGTAGGGTAGGATTGGTAGAAATTGAATGGCTGGACAGGAGCAGGATCAACATTTGGATAGGAAGGTGAATGGAATTGTTGATCCCAAGAATTTGAAGTGGTGAAAGGAGTGAAAGATCGGCTACGGGATTGTTCAATACGTTCAGCGATGGACAAAGGACGACTTGCAAAAGGGGTATCAACATAAGCGGGTGTGGGAGGTTGAAAAGGTTGATACAAAGTGGAATGCGGAGGGCAAGTGTTTGTCCTAGACGCTGCTATGCGATCTTTCAGTGAGACTTTGGGCATGGAGGGGTCGTTCGATGTTCGACCAAAACAAGAACCGTATGAAGTAATGTCTGGTTGTGGGTACCAAAGTTCGGCAAGAGTTTTGCGAGAAGGGGTACCCATGATATGAAGAGAGAAAGAAGGAAAGGCAGAGAAAAGAAGTGGAAAAAAGAATGATTTTTTTTTTTGTTTTTTTTTAATTATTTTTTTTTTAGATATTAACAAAAGAATGAAATATACACAAAAAGGAATATGGAAAAAAACAATAACGACACAAAAATACCACACACCTAATCGTTCTAGGGTTCACCTAGGTCAACTAGACCTGCTCCAGAACTTGATTGTCGAAGTAAAACTGTGTCGAGAAACGGGCTCAAGATACACTGATCACGAGGCCAGGTAAGTGCAGAGATAAGGGGAGGTTTTCCAACGCTTTTGCGAAGTTCCTTAATTAAATAACCCTTTCTCTTTTGGCGTGGTGCCGTTAACACTTTCCTAGACACCCCGTAAACAATATACCGTTAAGCAAGGTTCTAAACACAGTTAACTTCTCCTAGTGAGCGCGAAGTCCTTAAGGCTTAAAGTCTAGTTTCTTTTAAATTTTGTGCGGGTAAACGTTATGCTCAAGTTCGTGATTTGTGGGCCACGGAAAAGGTGATGAAATCCTTTACCGTATGTTGTGGGGTTCGCTTGCCCTTAAATCCGTATTAATGTATGCAATGCGCAATTCAATAAAAATTCTATAAAGAATCAAACAATTGTTTTTTATTTTAAGCACGGCACTGCAACAAATACGGGTTAGTCAATTTTTAGCGTTTGTTAGCGAACTTGCAAAGAATCCTGCAAAGAATAGTATATTGGACGCGTCGGATTTGAGAAGAAGGTGTTAGTAAAGTACGTACCGTTAAGTTTTTGGGTTAGGAAACCCCCGTTGAATCAAATCCGGTAAGCTTGAAAAGTTCGCTTGCGCGGGTCAAACTACCCGGATCTTTGGCACTGTACTATGCAATCACCTTAGCCTTGAATGTACACTTTGCTCCCCACAATCGCAGTTTGCAAATTTGCAAAAATCTGCACTCTTGCCCACAAAAATGATCAAAAAAAAACAAAAAGATTTTTTATTTATTTATAAATATATACAAAAAGAATATTAACCCGAATAACAAGAAAGAAAATACGCTATCGTCTCCCCGGCAACGGCGCCATTTGATTGAGAGAATTAAAGTTAACCGCAATCAAGACGGTGTCGCTATGCAGCTAGCCGGTTGAGCACGGGTCGATCCACAGGGAGATAGTTGTATGTCCTTTCTTATTTTAGACGAGTCAATAAAGAATATGTATGAGTTTGTTCAAGTCTAACCTATGGTATTATTTGCAAGTATAAAGTTGTTAAAGAAAAGATACGAAATTGTAAGCTAAAGAAATCCGTACTCAAAACCTTTGAGCCGAGTCTTGACCAATTGAAGCTAGAGCAATCGGCAACAACGTGGATTAGGGGATTTAAGCGCGGTATTCGTGGAATACGGCTTATTTACCCTTGTCCTTCCGTTCTTGTCTCTTGCTTTCGCCTTCGGCCAAACCGAACGCAACCGGTCGCGGTTAGGAATCACCGTTACCTTGTCAGGGTAGGGTGCCTAACGGAGCGCTTGCGTAACGTTTGGACGGAGTTCAATGGAAAATAACGGGAAAAGGAAATGAGAAAAGAAAATCTTAACTTACAATACCGTATTTCTTCTTAACAATAATAATTACATTCATTCACAAAAAGAACAAAAAAGAGCAAAAGAAAAGAACAAGGAAAAGAAAAGATTACAAGTAATTAAGTGCATGAATATAAATTGCAAGAAAGTAAAGCAAGATAATAAAAAGCAAGTAATAAAAAGCGATAAAAAGAACAAGAAACTAGAACTCAAGACAAGCATGTGATCAATAGCCAACCCTTAAACTTGCAAGCTCAATCAAGAGGTTGCAAGATCAAGGGAAGGGTAGAGAACGCATGTGAAATAAAGCGCTAATTCCATAAGAAAATACGACCCTTGAGATCAATAACTAACCCTTAACCATTCAAGCTCAATGAAGAGGTTGAAAGATTAAGAGGAAGCAAAAATCTCAAGGGGAAACTAAAGAAAAGAGAATGATACAAAAACCTTCATCTTCATTGATCTCCCACTCAAAAAGCTCTCACTACAATTTTCATGGAAAAAGAATGAAGAAGAAGAAGAAGAACTACACAAAAAACTACAAAAGAGGAACAAAGAATGAACACAAAATTGGACCCTTGTCTTAGCTCAATTCTTGAGTATTTATAGGCAGAGGGTTGAAGACCTAGGGCAAGAATCTGCCACAATATGAAGTCCCCAAACTACCCCCAAAAAACGACACGACAAGGAGTCAGTAAGGCCGCGGATCCTCCGCCAATACCCCCTATTGGCCGCGGATCCGCCGCACTATAGAGGGTTCAGGGCATGGGCTTTTCTGTAGGTCCCTGGTCTGCTGTCCCCTGTTGTCTGGTACATATATTTTCTGATAATCTTTCCAGAATATCTTCAGAATTCTTAGTCCAAGATTGCTATCTTTTCTTCACTTTTGACTTCTATCTCTCTCGAGCTCCGCGCACCCATTGATTCTTGTGCTGCCCTCCTCGTGCTCTGTGCTTGTCCGAGACACGAATGACCACTGTCATATGTCTTGTCTCTGGAACAGGTACTCGGCACTGGACGGATATGGATGACCGGAACCCGGCTTTTATCTGCTGTGACAGATGTTCTGTATTTGGTGTAACTGTGGAGATTTTGTCTTGATTTGCAATATTTGTACTGGAAACCTGTATTCTGTAAATATGTAACAAACACGGATTACAAGAACCTACCTATAAACACACGAGCATAAGAATGGGCGGTATAAAATGCAATATTCTGGTATGAACACCAAGCGGGAGCTAGCTCTTCGCCACAAGGCGGTCACAAATCCCACGCAATGTAAATCAGCAATGTGCATAAATAAACATAAGAAGCACAAGTAAAACATCATGTCGACTCAAGTGAGCTCGACCCCAAAATACAGCATAAAAAGCCCACAAATCTCACAGTCTCGTCTCTAGGTCAATATACAACAGTACTGGTAGATACAGTAGATGGAGTACTCTAGATACAAAGAATATACAAGGTGGTACAAAATAATAATACAACCCACCTACGTGCAAAAGCCTCGAGTCCAGGTAAAAGAGGCAAAAGAAGCAAGTGCGCCCGCCACTACTGTGCCGATGGAGCGGACCTGCAAAAGACTGTGGCACAACGGGGGTGAGTTGCCAACTCGTGAGTAATAAATAACATCTATAGAGGCTATTGCAAGCATGCACACAAGCCTCCTAGCATCTATAATACAGGTATGGCAGGATATACTAGCAGGTATGTATGCAACATGAATGTACTAGCAGGTATGTATGCAATATGAATCAACTCGTGATCTGAATGTGTAAGTACAAGAAATCATATTTTTCCTTTAGGAATCTCTTTTGAAATATCAGCACAATACCAATAGAATCAACAAGAATCTGTGTCCAGCATCGACACCTCAAAACTATCTCAATCTCATGTATCCATATCATAGTATCTCTGGCCTCAGCCGTCCGGCTGACCCATCTCAAATATCAATATCTCATCATCTCGCGGCCACGGTCGGTATCCTTTGGATATCCGCCGTGCCAAAAAGTCACCGGTAGGTAGTCTATCCCCTGCCAGGCTCAACGTCAGCAACACGACCTTCTCGCCCCGGGGTACCTTACCGGGCACACCATGTACCCGAGACGGTTCATCCAACTCCTCGAAACGGGTCTCGAAAACCACAGCAAACTCATGGTGGACAACACTTACATCACTAGAAAACCGCAATTTTGCATATTTTAAAATGGGTAATAAGTTTTAGAAATTTTGCGGCTTTCCCCCGAAATCCAGAAATATCATAAATCTCAAGAAATCATCATGAATGCATACGTCAATGATAATGAATGCATATGGTATCAATGTTCAAGTTACAATGTATGATTAATAGACTAGGTATGAACAAATGATATAATGATATACATGCACATGAATAGCAATTCTACAATGTTATTTTAACGATTTATTGCAATAGTACAGGTTTAAGTATCAAATATGGTGACAATATTCTAGATTATAAGTTATCTATTGTCGTGGCATGGCAATTACCAGGGCGTGTGTGTACACATGAATAGTGCTCGTGCTGCATATAAAAACCCTGGCAATGGTGCAGGTGTCCTATAGAATGGGTTCGCATATGTATGTCAAATAAAGCATGGATGTAGTTACTAATATCACTAGAAATCTTTAACTACTTAAACTATCGGGCGACTTGTGCCATCCAAATGATAGTCCCCCGTAGATGTTACATCTACTCAACGGAATCCCCAGCTAGCTATGTCCAATCACCGCTTTCCCTTTTCGTGTCGCGTCCGAAGTCTCCGCGACCGAACCTGGAATTTGCAC
Source organism: Agapanthus africanus (assembly GCA_030015575.1). NCBI lineage: Eukaryota > Viridiplantae > Streptophyta > Magnoliopsida > Asparagales > Amaryllidaceae > Agapanthus > Agapanthus africanus. Next base: position 438,407,492 of record CM057340.1, on the reverse strand, counting down.
CATTACAAAACATAAGGTTACATATCATGAAATGACGCAAATCCCTAAACGAAAATATCAACGTTCACGAGTTAGGCACAACGTGCACAAGGTGCGCGGAACACACACGAAAATCACAAAAACTAACTATAATCATCGTTTTGAGCGCCCGGCAAAGCTAAAACCCGATAAAACCAAAAATCCGCATTCACGCACCCTAAAAGTCGTAGGAGATGCCAATACAATCATCAAGATATCACAAATAATTCATCACATAATTTCATAAAAAATCTAGTAAGCATTTACATTCCAAAATCGGTGCAAACACCGTCGCCTTGCGACAAAAGACTACTATCAATTATAACATCCAACCGCACAACTAGTTAGCCACAAACACTATAATTACAACACATTAGCAATGCTTCAAATCCTATTTTCCAACACCAATTCCTTTCTTGATTTTTCATACTTAGCAAATACAATCAAAATTTCACACTAGAAAAACTTAGATTAGCATAATTTGAAGCCACCTAAGCAAAATAATCTCATTAACTTAGGTTAGCAAACAACTAGATAGCAAAATAGATTTAATTAACTAAATAATGGTTTCTAAAACCCTAGTTAAACTCAAACCATTAACTTTAAAAACCTAGAATGAAATTAGCACTAATATTAACACTAAAACAACTCAATTAAAGAAATCTAACCATAAGAACTTAAATGGGTAGAATTTATACCACAAGATCTAGAGATCTAGCAAGAAGTTTTTCCTCCAAAGATGGCCTCCTAGCATTCAAGATCCATGCAAGAAAGGCTAAGAAGAATGGATCGTAGGGGTCTAGGGGTGTGGGTTTGGCTATTCATCACGACCGTGGAATCCATGTTTTATACTGGCTCGTATTGAAAACACGGACGTCCTAGTATATCCAATATTTCATATGTTTCTTCTGCTGCGATATCTGTGATGTGATCATGTGATGTTCTGTGATAGATACAGTATATAGTATATATGATATATTATATAGGCGTTACTTATGTTTTACACCCGCGCTAGCCCTGCCCCGCTCTGCCGTTAGTTACCTAACCTAACGGTGCACGAGGGGACATCGAGGCGAATGCGGATGGCATAAGTGTACGTCGTATTTATCTGTGATGTTTAGGTACATAATTGATGGGACTTCATTAATGTGATTAATGAAAATAAAAGAAACCTAAGATGTTGTAGAATTGAATTTCAAAAATAAAACAGGTAGCTACAGTTCTTGCTTTGCACAGCGGTATATGTGATATATCCTGCACCTTATTCGATAAGGAAAGGACCGAGATCCCTTCACCGGGAGTGACTCCTTTAGCAATGACTGGCAGATGCTACACACTCGGTTTGTCTTTTGATTACTTTTAAGAGTTTTTGCTTTGCACAGTGATATATATGATATATCCCGCATCTCATTCGACGAGGAAAGGACCGACGATCCCTTCACCGGGAGTGACTCCTTTAGCAAAACTAGAAAAGCCTCAAAAGCTCTCCATTTCAAAATCATTTGATTCTACAACGATATCAAGTTCATTACGCAAAGGGTTTTCTAAAAAACCCGTCGTAGCCCTCCGTCATTTCAGATAAGTACTGGTTAGTATTCGTGCTACGTTTGTTGACCTTAGCCAAGGCGTAGTGTGCGGTAGCTGATTAGTGCTTATCTGTATAAGCATATGATGCGATTGAGTTAGGGTAGTCGTGCGACTTTGTTGACCTTAGCCAAGGGTCGTGCGGGTGGGTTTAATTCAATCGGGAAATGACGGGTTGAACTTGGCTAGCACTTATGATTTGTTGACCTTAGCCAAGGTCATAAGTTGCTAGGGGCAAAATATTATCGGGAATTTCAAGTGTTGAAATTTGCAATGAGATTGCATACCTTCTATGAGATAGTTGGATCCCGATACCCGCTGCGAGTAATTGTTACTCCTGGGAGAGTTTTACACATTACAATTAGCCGATCAAGTAGGTGTCTAGAAAGGTGTCAACGGGGTTACGCCTCTGGGAAAATGAGGTTTACATTAATTAGGTTCGTGCGAAAGCACGGGGGACCTCCCTCAAAGTACCGACACTGGCCTGGCTGAAAGATTGGCGAACTTATAGTGTGTAATTAATCCCGGCTAGTCTTTCCTTTTAGGGTTTGAAAGAAGATTTGATAAAAAGCAGTGGGAGCCATCCTGATTAGATAAAATAATAACCAATCTATTCTTGCAAGAGCGCACGCTGAGTGTTTTCTTCTCTCTCTCTCCAGGTAGCGACCATATCACGCCTTAATCAAGATAATAATACGGAATATTGACCGAACCCGCTTGTTATACTGAGCTGGGGAACGTTGGTCCCGCTCCAACTTATAATTGTTATAAGATGTTGCGCCACGGCAGCGCCCCGGCCTCTTGCTCGAGGCCAAAATGCGGAATAAAAATTTTCCTTACTCGGAAACCGGCGCTACCGCGGACAATGAAAACCCGGATCGTAACCATTAACCTAATGCTAGCAAACAAGAGATAGGGTGAGAAGTATACCGAGTGATCCGAGTCCTCCGGTCTTCTCGTCATCGTCCCGATCTCCCGCGGAAAGTGTTGCCTCCACATCGTCGCCTCCTCGCCGGAAAGGGCACCACATCGCCTTCTTCTTTTACGGGCTCCCGCCTCGATACCGAGGCAACTCGAGCATGAAGCCGGCAACTCGACATGCTCAAGATATGCTGTAGAATGTAGTGTAGAAGATGCTTGTCTCATTTGGGGTTTGTTGCCATGGTGATGGAGGAATCAAGAATAGAAAAATGGTGCTTGCATTTTTCTAGCAAGAAAATGAGATCATGAATGAAACTCTCAAGATGAAGCTCTCTTCTTCTTCTTCTCTCTTTCTTTTTCCTCTCATGAAAAACTTATCATATTTCTCAAGTGAAGAATAAGGTGGAGGAATGTATGTATATGAAACAAGAGGGAGGTGAGTGTAGGAGAGCAAGAAAGGTGACCACATCCTAAACCATCATCACAACCTCACATCAACTCTAATCAAAGATCAAATCCTTTCTCATCACTTCTAATCAACCAAAAGCAAGTGATGAGAAAGGTATCAAAAGATGCTTTCATAATAAAACATCTTACAAATAAAACCTCCACCAAAATGTTATTTGCAAAACTGCAAATAACCCCCTCCATCAGAAAAGTCCGGCCGGGAAAGAACAAAGGAAAACCGGCCGGAACGGAATGCAAACTGGCAACTCCAGAAAACTGGTCCCGTAATAAATTACAGGAAAACCCCGATACTGTGCATACACACCTGCATCTGTATTCCGTCCGGATACAAATGCAATGAGACAAAATCTACACTGTACTAAACTAGGACCGGCTTAAGCCAAAGCCGGCTAGTAAAAACCGTTCGATCCTGATCCGTGCAATACCGCACGTATCTGATCGAACCCTGCCATATAACTATACGGCCACTAGTACAAAACTGTCCGATCCTGATCCGTGCAATACCGCACGTATCTGATCGGACCCTGCCATATCTCCATACGGCCTCTACAGCGTTTCGCCCGAAAGCTTGAGTAACTGTAAGTGTGGTGGACTCTAAAGACTCGTCAATACTATGGCTGTGGATTTAACCACTGGCACGTCAGAGGTATAAGCCAATACGTGACGGGCCACCAGCTATTGACCAAAAGGGACGTCGATGAGCGAACTCATCCTGACACCCTACTGAGCCTGTCAGTGACAATATCCGTACTGTCCGGTCCGTTCGTCTATGAGTATCGCATGGCGGGCCTAGGGGGTTGGTAAAAGTCAGACCCCCAAAAGCGGTACAAGTCGTGTCGGAGTGTAGCCCAGAACGCCCTGAGATACTACTGGAATACCTACCAGTAAATCTCCTGCCTCGGCCGAGGGCTTTGCGTAATGGCTCTCCTAGACACAGCGCGACCTCACCCCCAATACCGGAAGAGACGAACCCCTGCAGATCCGCTCACTGCCTCCATGTGGCTCGGGACTGTACCCAACTAAAACCTGTTTGCACGACTCCTTTGAGCCGTGGTAGGGTAGTAATCAAAGCACAGTGGGAACTCACACGAGACAAATGACGATCCTCAGGTCGATGAACTAACCTGTACACATGTCACCAGGGAACTGCTATCTGACGTCAGGTATAAGCCCAACTAGCAGGTTCCCGGCGAGTCCTGTCCGGTGTACTCATAACCCAATGAGCACCTGTATACATCTTAGGTGAACCAACTGACACCAGTGGCTTGTGAGACCGGCCACCGCCCCTCGTCGGGGTCTCGACTGTATACACTAGCCTACTAATGGAGTATCGATGCCCAGTCTCGAAACTCCCACGACTAGGGACCTTTTAAGGATGTGCTTATAGACTACCAGCTCCCACGTATATGATCGCCATCATACTGCTGGTCATCAAGCAAGAATCCTAGGGGCTCTATCAACGTGTAATAGTGACATGTCAGGTCACCTAAAGCAGTACACGATGATAAAGATAAACCAGATAGCATACTATCATCTCGAGTAAGACTGTCCTACCGGGATAGGTCCTCCCTCAATCATTGCAATCACGTGCCTGTGATCCAATAATTGACTCTGAGGGCACTAACTCCAACAATCTCCCACTTGCACTCAAGGCTAATTATTGCGATGTCGCATACTCACAACCCGTGTGATACCGAACACCCAACTCCTCTACTAGTCAGTCTCACAAAACCCGTTTGCGAAACTATTGCGTTCGAGGAATAGCCTCAGTGAGTGGATCCGCTATGATGTTTCTTTCTTTGTCTCTCTATATCTCAAGTTCGCGGAGAAAACCATCTCCCGAAATGAGCAATACCTGTCTTGGAACGTCTGGATGTCTGATGGGACCTAGTTCATAAATGAACTCCAAATCCAAACTTCTTAGACTGTATCGTTAACTGAACTTAATCAGTATCCTGCGCCATGCCTCCCTCAGTATTGCCTTGGACCACCTGTCCAAAATACTGCCCCTCGTCAGAGGGAGAACTATAACTCTGACAACCTCCTTGTCGTCCATGTCACCTTGGAAGCCTGGAGTGATAACCGTCTCCTAAAGGAGACAGCCGTTATCATATCCCTAGAACATTCACTTATGTTCTAAAACTGCTTCCTACTGTTTTTCCAGGATTGGATTAATATCAACTTATTGCATCTAGTGCAAGAACAACATCTGGTGTGGTACTTGACATCTCATGATTGACTCAATTGCCTAAGCAAGTGATCTGTCAATCATGCGTATCCCTCTCCCCTTTAGTCTGTAAGACACCTTTAGAGAGGGTGACTCCATTACCTGCAGGTACACTACCGTGCCAGGAGTCGTCCATTCTAAATACTCTTAGAATGCTGTCAAAGTACCCTGATTGGGAAACCACCCAAATCTAGATCTAAAACCATAGATCTAGTAACCAGTATGTCTGATATAATGTCCAAGTCCCTTGTGGAGAAAACACTGTGTGACGACCAAAGTATAACCGATCGTAGTATAGGAATATCACTTCCTACTACCTTCTCAACAGATCCACCCCCTATTCTGATGACGTCAAACCCATGACTGTCACATCAGAAACAGATGATCTTACTCCGCTATATCTGCTTTAGTCTATAAATAGACATAAGCACAAAGTCCACCAATGCTTCCGCTGCTCCCACTGACTACGACAACCCTCTGCCAGAGTCATATAGACGTGCACTTCTAAAGCTAGTTTAGAACGACGCTATACTCATCCTCCTGCCGGGTCTCGCAGCCTGGAACAACAACAATGGCAAGTGTGGGTAAACAAGAACTTCCCTGTCACCGTCCTTGAGGCTACCGGAGTACCTCTCGGGTGCCTGAAGTTACCCACCTTATCTGCGGAGTGGCCAATGGAATGTCAAATCAGATTGAATCTTTAGGTTCCTTATCAAATCTTTAGTAATCGTTTGCGGTTCTGGAATCACTTCCAGTTCTACCATACTCCCACTTCTGTTTTTGAAAAAATCCATTTTTAATAAAACTGTGGCGAGTCTAGAACAATATTTCTATTGATCTGCCAGATGGTAGAAAGTCAACCCTCGTCATAGCCTGGGTCAACCCACAAACAGCCATTACAGAAATGTGCCTTGAGTTATCCGGAGTCTGGTTTTAAGCATAAGCCGGACAACTCCCCGTACCTTAACAATGTTAAGATATGAACTGTTCTATATCCAATATAGAACCAGAGGCACTGATTTAATTGAACCAGATTCAAATCATGCAGCTGTCTCCAGTGCATGTCAACTAAATGGAAGGAGGCCGATCAGCGTTACTCAACTTAGGAATGCTTCCAATTATGAGTAACCTGAAAGAGAAGCAAGTTCTCATTATCATTACTATCAACTGAATACCATACACAAGTATCTACATCTTCGATCACTTTGAAGAATCCCGATACTTGCCATACCTGGTTCTCTACTCTATTCAAATACCTATAACTCCTCAAAAACTTAGACCCTGTGTTTCCACGAAGCACATGTCTAAGAACTAGAGAAGTTAAAAGTAAACAGAATATAGTATGAGGACCAACCCCTCTGTCCTAATGGACACTGGACAACATACAATACTCTGTATAAGTCCTCTGAGTCTAACAACTCTTTCACTGTGTGTCGTAGGTTGAAAAACTGTACTTATGGTTAAGAAGAATTACACCGCTGTTTAATGCTCCTTACCTAACCATCCACTGATATAGGTAAATGTCATCGACATAATATCAAAAGGTATATCTCACTCTATGAAAATAGACGTACAGATATACCAATTTGAAATTGGTGCACAACAGCGGATATTCATAACCAAATATTTGCCGACCGGCAAACAACCCAGGTGACTTCCTCAAATATCACTGATTACAACGAATCCTGATATAATAAGGATGATCACCCAATTCCCAATAACTTACTCCCACTCATCATCTGTAAAACCATACAAATGTGAGAATCCAACCTGGTAAATACATACCCTGGAGTAAGTGTCTAATCGGGAAATCAGTTTTCTTTTAACATTACACAGTAAAACTGAAACATTAAAAATGTTTCTGTGGGGTATTCTGGTATTCCTAGTAATGCCTCTACCATTATCCAGATTCACAACTATAACCGTATAATTCTTTGCCATCTTTCTAAATCCCTTTCTGTGTCTTTAGTCATTACCTTCTGTACACCCCTTTAGGCCAAATGGTTTTCTTCCTTCCCTACCGTTCGGCACCAGCCTATGGTTTGGAAGAAGACTATCCAAGAAGCATAAAGGGTGTACTGTCCTAATCCTAGGAGCACTCGCAACGCGAGAGAAGGTGAAAATAAAAGACACCTGAATGTACTTTATTCCTATTTCTCCTGAACCAGAATCCATCCCCGAACTGGAACTAGTTCCTTTCGAGTTCGTATATAACCATACGATGGAGTATCCAATAAAATGGGATCTTCGTAGTGATACGGAGTGTCCTGGAGAAATACAAAGGTGATTTAGGATTGGCGAAGAAATACTTGGTTTGGTCGTGAATATCAGTCGCAATTTACTTTGCCCTCTTACTAATCCCTTGCTTTGTCTAAACTTAATACCTTCTGTACACCATCGTTATGCTAATTGGTTTCCTTCATTCCCTACCGGTCGGCACCAGCCTAAGGTTTGGAAGAAGACTATCCAATTTGCGTAATAGGTGTACTACTCCTAAACCAAGGAATACTCGCAACCTGAGAGAAGGTAGAAAGAAAAGACAACTGAATAATCCTATCCGTTTTCTCCAGAACCAGAAACCATCCTCGCAGTCCTTCGAGTTCGTATCTAACCATACGATGGTTTTGTCCAATGGAAGTGGACGTTCGTAGTAATACGGGGTGTCCTGGAGAAAAGGGTAAAAGTAGGAGTGGCAATGAGGTCTGCAACTCTGACAATCCAAAAAGCCAGTGTTAAGAAGGTTCGGTCAACTTAGTCACTGAGTCATAGTCCAGGGTCGGGTCAATGGTCGCTGCCAGAGAGAGAGAAAAGAAACACTCAGCGTGCACTCTAACCTAGATCAGAATGGTTATCACTTTGTCTAATCTGGAAACCTCCCACTGTACCTCAAATTCTCCTCCAAACCTGAAAGAAGAATTAGTCGGGATCACCCGAGGAGTAAACCAACTCATCAGTGGGAATCGGGATCCAACTCTCATCGCATGATAACGTGACGGAATCCACTCACGTCACCACACTCCAGAAGGTATGCTCATGCCTGGCAAGTTTCAGTTCTTTTGAAACTCCCGATGTAATTTTTACCCCTAGGACCCAAGTGACCTTGACTGAGCCAACATATCAAAGGATCCTAGTCAAGTTCAACCCGTCATTATCTTGATTGCATTAGACCCACCCGCACGAGTCCTTGACTGAGCCAAAATGACCGTACGACTGTCCTAACCAATCACATATCCATGCAACAGAAAAACACTACATAGCTACCGAACACTACGCCTCGGCTAAGCACGACATACGCAGCACGAATACTAAGTAATACCAATCTGAAATGACGGAGGGCTACGACTGGTTTTTGGCGAAAAACCTTTAACGTAATGAACTTGATATCGTTGAAGGAACTGCACAACCTTTTAATAAAATATAGTGACGAAAACCTTTACTAAAGAGGTCACTCCCGGTGAAGGGATCTCGGCTCTTTCCCCGTAGAATGAGGTGCAGGATATTCCAACTGAATACCACGATGCAAAGCAAAAGTAATCGGCTATAGTGAAGTTAATGCCCTGACGCAAACTTCTGTCCAAGGGGTCACTCCCGGTGAAGGGATCTCGGCCCTTGCCTCGTCGACTGAGGAGCAGGATATTCCAAATGAATACCACGATGCAAAACAAAAGTGAACGTCCTTGCAATAACAGCTTTTTGAAAAGTGTTCCAACAACATCAGAATAGGTTTGTTTATCTTGCATTGATCCGAATCAACGCAGTCCCATCAAATGATCACACCACAAAGAACGAAAATATACTGACGTACGTATATGCCATCCGCATTCGCCACTGGGTCCCGTCATCACCCGTTAGGTTAGCTAACTAACGGCAGAGCGGGGACTGGACTAGCGCGGATGTAAAACATATACAACATCTACTAATATATATACCAATATATAGTATTTCGCTCAAGGCGTGAATAAAATGCAACATCACAGAAATGCAACATCACAGAACAATACAGATATCTGGAAGCCCCGGGTTTCACAGAGCCGCTGCTGAAACCCGACGTTCCCCTGGTCGTGTGGATAGCCTGTGCAATGAAATCCTAGACCCCTACGGGCGCGGCAAGTCACCCGCCAAAACCTGAAGCGAGGCAGCCCCCTCCAACACCGTGAATGGACCACCCAGCACTTCACGGAATCCGGTAACTTGGGCACCCCTCCTGGGTCAACCTGTACCCCCTACGAGTGCGTCGAATAGCCCGCCAATTCCAGACTAAAGCCCCCTCCGTCCCAATGCCATGATATGCGGGCTTGTTGCCCTCCAGAACCCGGCTATCCGTGCACCCCTACGCGGGGTAACCCTAGTACAGAAAGTAAAATATACATACACCGGGTACATCGACCGCAACCAGGTCGTGCCCCAAAAGAATAATACAAACAGGCAGTGACGGCAGTCCACATGTCGGACGCTCGCCCCGCAAAATCAAATGTACATAATACAACAGCACTGCACTAGCATTGCATCCAGGCTATCCCCACGACCGATCCGCAACAACACAGCATAAACATAGAACATCAACGTGAAAGTCACGTTCGCAAATCCGTCTAACCGGGCTATAGCAGTTAGACCGAATTTACCGATCGAGTGACATTCACGGTCGCAGAAAAAATGTAAATACTGTGAAATAATGTGTTTAAAATTTTCCGATTGACCAGAAATTAACAAGTGGGCCCCCAATCAAAACTGTAGCACTCACAGAAAACCTGGGCCCAATTTTAATATTCCAAATACCCCATTTTCATGTCCAAGACAATCTGCAAAAATATGGTACAGTAAATATTTTAAAGCGCGGCGGAAGAGCGGCCAAAGCAAGGCTTTGGCCGCGCTTCCGCGGTGAAAGAAAGGAATCAGGGTACCAAATTTTATCAGATCTCTTATATTTCCCTGCACATCATTCTGAAACCACCTGAAAAATTTTTGGACTTCAAAAAAATTCGACAGAAACTGATGTGCAATAAAAATACGGTTTTTGGAAATTTCGGTCGATCGGAAACGCAAACACATCAAACGAAGCTAGGTAAGATTAATGGCATGGCTCTGATACCATGTTGCGCCACGGCAGCGCCCCGGCCTCTTGCTCGAGGCCAAAATGCGGAATAAAAATTTTCCTTACTCGGAAATCGGCGCTACCGCGGACAATGAAAACCCGGATCGTAACCATTAACCTAATGCTAGCAAACAAGAGATAGGTTGAGAAGTATACCGAGTGATCCGAGTCCTCCGGTCTTCTCGTCATCGTCCCGATCTCCCGCGGAAAGTGTTGCCTCCACATCGTCGCCTCCTCGCCGGAAAGGGCACCACATCGCCTTCTTCTTTTACGGGCTCCCGCCTCGATACCGAGGCAACTCGAGCATGAAGCCGGCAACTCGACATGCTCAAGATATGCTGTAGAATGTAGTGTAGAAGATGCTTGTCTCATTTGGGGTTTGTTGCCATGGTGATGGAGGAATCAAGAATAGAAAAATGGTGCTTGCATTTTTCTAGCAAGAAAATGAGATCATGAATGAAACTCTCAAGATGAAGCTCTCTTCTTCTTCTTCTCTCTTTCTTTTTCCTCTCATGAAAAACTTATCATATTTCTCAAGTGAAGAATAAGGTGGAGGAATGTATGTATATGAAACAAGAGGGAGGTGAGTGTAGGAGAGCAAGAAAGGTGACCACATCCTAAACCATCATCACAACCTCACATCAACTCTAATCAAAGATCAAATCCTTTCTCATCACTTCTAATCAACCAAAAGCAAGTGATGAGAAAGGTATCAAAAGATGCTTTCATAATAAAACATCTTACAAATAAAACCTCCACCAAAATGTTATTTGCAAAACTGCAAATAACCCCCTCCATCAGAAAAGTCCGGCCGGGAAAGAACAAAGGAAAACCGGCCGGAACGGAATGCAAACTGGCAACTCCAGAAAACTGGTCCCGTAATAAATTACAGGAAAACCCCGATACTGTGCATACACACCTGCATCTGTATTCCGTCCGGATACAAATGCAATGAGACAAAATCTACACTGTACTAAACTAGGACCGGCTTAAGCCAAAGCCGGCTAGTAAAAACCGTTCGATCCTGATCCGTGCAATACCGCACGTATCTGATCGAACCCTGCCATATAACTATACGGCCACTAGTACAAAACTGTCCGATCCTGATCCGTGCAATACCGCACGTATCTGATCGGACCCTGCCATATCTCCATACGGCCTCTACAGCGTTTCGCCCGAAAGCTTGAGTAACTGTAAGTGTGGTGGACTCTAAAGACTCGTCAATACTATGGCTGTGGATTTAACCACTGGCACGTCAGAGGTATAAGCCAATACGTGACGGGCCACCAGCTATTGACCAAAAGGGACGTCGATGAGCGAACTCATCCTGACACCCTACTGAGCCTGTCAGTGACAATATCCGTACAGTCCGGTCCGTTCGTCTATGAGTATCGCATGGCGGGCCTAGGGGGTTGGTAAAAGTCAGACCCCCAAAAGCGGTACAAGTCGTGTCGGAGTGTAGCCCAGAACGCCCTGAGATACTACTGGAATACCTACCAGTAAATCTCCTGCCTCGGCCGAGGGCTTTGCGTAATGGCTCTCCTAGACACAGCGCGACCTCACCCCCAATACCGGGAGAGACGAACCCCTGCAGATCCGCTCACTGCCTCCATGTGGCTCGGGACTGTACCCAACTAAAACCTGTTTGCACGACTCCTTTGAGCCATGGTAGGGTAGTAATCAAAGCACAGTGGGAACTCACACGAGACAAATGACGATCCTCAGGTCGATGAACTAACCTGTACACATGTCACCAGGGAACTGCTATCTGACGTCAGGTATAAGCCCAACTAGCAGGTTCCCGGCGAGTCCTGTCCGGTGTACTCATAACCCAATGAGCACCTGTATACATCTTAGGTGAACCAACTGACACCAGTGGCTTGTGAGACCGGCCACCGCCCCTCGTCGGGGTCTCGACTGTATACACTAGCCTACTAATGGAGTATCGATGCCCAGTCTCGAAACTCCCACGACTAGGGACCTTTTAAGGATGTGCTTATAGACTACCAGCTCCCACGTATATGATCGCCATCATACTGCTGGTCGTCAAGCAAGAATCCTAGGGGCTCTATCAACGTGTAATAGCGACATGTCAGGTCACCTAAAGCAGTACACGATGATAAAGATAAACCAGATAGCATACTATCATCTCGAGTAAGACTGTCCTACCGGGATAGGTCCTCCCTCAATCATTGCAATCACGTGCCTGTGATCCAATAATTGACTCTGAGGGCACTAACTCCAACATAAGATAGAGCAGGAAATAGGGGATTACCAGAATTCCCGTGCCGCCCAAACGAGGAGAGTGCATGATAATGCATCATCTTCGGGTGTGTTCATTATATAGAACTGTTTCTCAGTATCCTTTACGTCCTGGGTATGTGATACCAGATCAGGATCCCAGATATGTAATCTGTTACATAGGGCTACAGAAAGGTAGAGAACTGAGAACGGGTGATAAGTTTCATGAGGCAGAAAACGGGGCAAGTGTTGCAGCCAAGTCTGTTGGTCACTGTCACCCTGTATTACAAATACATTGATTCTGAACGAATGTTATTAGATACCGAACCTGATATACAAAATCATATCAGTCTCTTTATTAGTAAAGAAATGATAAAATTTTGTATTGTTGGACAATGTTTTGAACATTTCCTATATCAAAAGTTGATCGGTTCAGGCACGTTATCTAAAAGCATTGACGTTCTAAATCAAACTACAGTTCTTTAGTATACAGAACACACACAAGTGGAAAAGTTCAGAAATGAACGAATCCTTCTTGAGGTATTGTAGACTAGGTCATATCAATGCGACCCGACTGGCTGAGTTACATTTAGATGCATATTTAAATCAGTTTGAATTTACATCTTGTGAAACTCGCCAGTCATGTCACAAAGATAAGATGACCATAGCTCCGTTTACTGGAAACAGAGAAAGAGTTAGTAAACTCTTGGGATGATACATGTTGATGTATAAAGGTCCCCTGTCTACATATGCCAAGACTGGTTCTTTATACTTCATTACGTTCTCTGATGATCTTTCGAGATTCAGACCTATGTTCCTGTTGAAACATGAGTCCGAACCTTTTGAGATATTCACAGAATATAAGTTAGAAGTAGAGAACCAAAATACGGGTATAAGTATTATGTCCTTTGATGAGATCAAGGAGGAGAATACTTGAGCACGGAATTCCAGGACTATTCTAAAGGAGAATGAGATTCTCTCTCAGCATTACTCCTCCGTATACACCATAGCACGATGGTAAATCGGGGTGGAGCAATCACACCCTATATGATAAGGTGTGCTCTATGATGAGTAATACTGAGTTTCCTGTTTCCTTATTGGGAGTTATGCACTTGAGAAGCTGCATACCTATTGAATAGGGTTCGAATCAAATCAGTTGCCTACCACTTCATATGTGATATGATAAGGGAAGAACCCATCTCTCAAGTTAGTTGAGATTTGGGGTTGTCCGGCCTATGTCTAAAAGCAAAATCCGGACAAGCTCGAGGCAAGGTCTGTAATGTAGAACTGGAAAGGTTCCAGCTATACAAACTACAGCAGACGATTTGATAGAGCCAAAGGATTCAGTAGATTCCAACGAACCTCAGCCTCTCCGCCGATCTAGTAGGGTTCCTCACCCACCTGAGAGATACTTCGGTTACTCTATGACAGTGGGAGCGAGGATTACATCATGAGATGATGACCCAACTAGCTTCGAGCTGGCCATCAGGAGTAAGACTCTGTAAGAATGGCTGGATGCTTAGTGATCTGAGATGGAATCCTTATACACCAACAAAGTATGGACTTTGGTTGCTATATCTGAAGGGTTAAATCCCCATCAGGAGCAAGTATATCTTGAGAAGATTACTTGGTGTATATGGAAAAGTTGAGACTTTCAAAGCTAGACTTGTTAAAGGTTTTCTTCATCAACCAGGTGTGGATAATGATGAAACCTTTTCAAGTATCTATGCTTAAGTCCATCCAGATCCTACTTACCACGGCTACATACCATGACTACGATATCTGGTGGTTGGGTGTCATGACTGCTTTTCTAAATGATATTTTGGAAGAGAGCGTCTATAAGTACACAGCCAGAGGGCCTCGTAGACAGTGGGAGCAGCGGAAACGTGTGCAAGATGCTTTATAGGATAAAGCAGGCATCGCGGAGTTGGAACATCTGTTTTGATGGATTAGTCAAAGAAGTTGACATCATCAAAATGGTAGATGAACCTTGTATAAACAAGAAGGTAGTAGGGAGTATGGTGACGATCCTCGTAGAGTACGTGGATGACATACTCTTGATAGGGAAGGAGTTTCCTATGCTACGCTCGATCAATCTCCGCTAATCACTATGATTCTCCATATAGGATCAAAGTGATACCTACTAAATCCTAGGTTTTGGATCTATGAGATAGATCTAAATGGATGTTAGAATACTCACTAGCTGTAGTGAGATGGTATCAATCGATCCTGGGGAGAATCACTGGAATGGTTCCAGGGTGATAATGACGACTGAATGTCAGTCACAGGCATTGTCTTTACCCTCAGTAAAGGGACGGTATGTTGGAAGAGTTCCAAGCTAGATATCGTGACATACTAGACGATAAAGGCAGGATACATCGCTACTTAAGATGCTACCCTAGAGGCTGTTTGGGTGTATATTAGTTCATGAGATAAACTTCGTTCCTACCATTGTGAGACAATGGAGTTGTGGCTTATGCCAAGGAACACCCGTCGCATCAGTGACCCAGGCGTATTCTGAGGCCGCATCACCTGATCATGGAGATAGTTGATCTCCAGGGTGATCGAGGTAAGGAGAGTAGATTCTGAGGACAACACAGCGGATCCACTCACAAAGGCCTGTTCCCAAAGAGAGATTTTTTTATGGGATGGTTGAGTATGAGATACTACAACCACTGCTACAGATGGCCCTAGTGCAAGTGGGAGATTGTTAGTTATATGTATGCCCTAGAGGCCATTACTATACATAGGATGTATATTGTAGTGGATGCTGGGACATATATAGGGAGGACTTTCTTGCTCGACATGATAGTATGCTATCTGGTTGCTCTTTACCTTAACGTGTACACTGATTGTCTCTCTGTTACATGTTGGTAAAGCCCTTAGGATGTGTGCTTGACTACCTGGACTATGATGCGGATCATACTAGTGGGGACATGGTAGTCCATAAGTACATCCTTGAAACTCCCTAGTCGTGGGTGTATCGAGATGGGGCATCGATATACCAGAGTAGACTAGCGTATACCTTCTCGACCCATACAGATGGGCGATGGATGATCCCATATCCATTGGTGTTTGACATCAGAGATGATATACGGGTGCTCAGTAGAGACTGGGTACACTGGACGGACTCGCCGAGAACTCCCAGATGGTATTATACCTCACGTCAGATGGCAGTTCTCTGGTGACACTGGTACAGAGTAGTCTGTTGACCCGAGATCGTCATAGAGTCTTGTGTGGTTCCCACTGTGCTTTGATTTCCATCTTACCACGTCCAAGAGGGCGTGCAAAACGGTGGTTTTTTGGTACAGTCCCGAGTCACATGGAGGCAATGAGCGATAGGAGGGGATTCGTCTCTCCCGGTATAGGGGGTTGATGTTGCGCTGTGTTCGATTGGCTATAACAGGAAATCCCTGGCCAGGGTTGCTGAGATTTACTGGTAAGTGTTACCAGTAGTTTCTCGAATTGTTATAGACCTCATATCGACACGACTTATTGAGCTATTGGGGTCTGACGTTTACCACCCCTAGGCGAGATATGCGACATATCAGACGATCAGACCGGACTGTACGGTAGTGTTACTGGTTGGATTCACTGGAGTGTGAGCGGGCTTGCTCGTCGATCTTCAGATCGCTCAATACCCGGGTGGCCGTTACGTTTAGCAGACCGCTTGCGGCTTGTGGATGTTTGATATGATCATCATCCGCTGCCGGCGTATTGACGAGTCTTTAGAGTCCTACACAGAGGTTTCCTGGCTCAAGCGAAACGAAATAGGAGCGCATATGAGATATGTGCGGGACCGAGAATAATGCGTGTATGTGATACCGTATTCCATTCTCGCGATGAATGTATCGATTAGGTTATATGAGATATACCCTAGTTATCGAATCAAGGATTGATTCGATAAGCCGATACATTAGACACTAGCCGGTTATATGCGATATGACCGGATCGTTAGATCAAGAGTTGATTTAATGATTTAATGCATAATTATATATTTGATATATTACTTTGCATTAACTAGTATCGGATCACTTTAAATGGATTTTCTCGCTCGGATGTGCACATTGTATATTTGATATAGTTTTGTGCACATGATTGTATCATGTTTGATGATACATGTTAACTTGGATTTGTGTGAAGATTAAACCATGGTTGTGAGAGTGGTTAGGGTTTTGTTTATTCTCCCATTATTTATTTATTCATTTATTTGTTTATTCTTTTGGAAAATAAATGGAAAGGAGAAAAGAATGGTGGCTTAATTTGGAGTTTAGTTGAAGCTTCATGAAACTTTGATAAAGTCAACCATTCTTATCTCATTCTTAACCCTAACCATTCCCACTAACCATGATTCATTCTCTACACTTGACTAGAGTTAATATTATGATAAGTATTGTTTTTCTATTCATTTTTTAATGAACTTATCATATCATTTCTTCTTCTTCTTCCTTGAACTCAAGAAGAAAAGCTTAGGTCATCAATGGTGATTGATGATAAAGAGTGAGAAATCCAATTCTAAATTGAACCCACTTCCTATTTCTTCATCCTCTACCTCTTGCCAAGTAGTAGAGTGTGTTTTCTTCACAAGTTTCTTGACTTGGTGAAGTCGGAGCTTGATTTAGCGATGCCTCGACGTAGATCATCTTCGGCATGGACATCGACGACCTAGCTCGCTTATTCTCCGATGAAGCCGACGCTAGAGCCCGGAAATTTGTTTTGGACAGCGAGAGGACTTCATTGCGGAGCTATGGAGGTGGAGCACCGGATCTACAAAGGTTGTATTTCCGTTATCTTATAGTTAAGTGTTAACTAGTTCATTTTCGCCTAGAAATCTAGCCAACGGTCCGTTCTAGGGTTTCTCGGCACCGTTTAAAATTGAAATTGGCATGTTCGATGCCATGTGAGACCTCTAGTGTGTGCCTAGGAACCCTACATGTTGGGTGCAGGATTTTCGGCTGAGAGGGAGTGGGGAGAGGTGTGGGAGAGTTGTGGAAAAAGATCCAAGTCAACCCTCTCATATTACCATAGTACCCTTACCTCAAATAAATATATATATAACCTTTTTTAACCCATTTCCTCACATGATTTAAAGTCAAAAAGAGGGAAAGAAAATTCTTAGGCTGCTGTAGGTAGGGCTGGCCAAGGGAGTGAGGAGTGAGTGTAAGAGATTTTACAAAAAAATTCCATGCAAAAAGACCCCCCACAATACCATATTTGCAAGTTTTAGTTCAAATAATTAAAAATTTTGTTTTCCATAAATAAAACCAATTAGAACTTGAAATAAATTACGAAAAAAAATTATATTACAAACTAGATTTTAATTAACATGATTCTAAAGATTAAAATTAGCCCATTTAAATTTGTATTTATCGCTAATTTAATGTATTTTTAACAGCTTAAAATAATATTAAAAATAGTAAAATAGGGAAATTTTTTTAAATGACCAAAAATTTAAAAGTAACTCATTAGCTACTAAAAACTAGCAATTACCTATCCAAATTAGGTATAATTAGGCCTAAACTGCAAAATAACAAAAAAGACGATTTACGGAAAAATACCAAATTTTCACCGATTTTCGGGAAAACACCAAAATGACTTTTCAAGGTGCTACAATCTTCCCCCTTAAAGAAATTTTGTCCCCGAATTTAAAAATATAGCTACGTGTACCTTCAAAGAGATGGGGATATTTCTTCCTCATCTCGTCATCGGTCTCCCAGGTGACCTCCTCGCTGCTCGGGCCACGCCAAAGGACCTTGACGGTCGGTATAACTTTCGATCTTAATTTCTTCACTTGCCGATCTAGGATGACAACCGGCTGCTATGCAAAAGAAAGGTCACGCTCTAGCTGGACTGTCGGGTGCTGAATCACATGCGAAGGGTCGTGAAGGTACTTGCGGAGCATCGAAACATGGAAGACGGGGTGAACATCGGGAAAGCTGGGTGGAAGGGCCAAACGATACGCAACTGCGCCGACACGCTCGAGGATCTCGAAGGGACCCACAAATCTGGGACTAAGCTTTCCTTTTCGCCCAAATCGCATCACGCCCTTCATCGGAGAGACCCTCAGAAAAACATGATCGCCAACTGCGAACTCTAGTCTGCGACAGCGTCTGTCCGCATACGATTTCTGCCTGCTCTGAGCCGCTCTCATCCGATCTCGAATCAACTGTATCTTCGCGGTCGTCTCCTCAACAAGCTGCGGCCCCAAAATACTACTCTCGCTGAGCTCTGTCCAACAAACGGGCGATCTGCATCTCCTCCCATACAATGCCTCGAAAGGTGCCATCTGAATAGTATCCTGGAAGCTGTTATTGTAGGATAACTCAACTAAGGGTAAATGATGATCTCAGCTACCTCCGAAGTCTAAAACGCACGCTCAGAGCAGTCCGCAAGAGTCTGAATAGTCCGCTCTGACTGGCCGTTGGTCTGCAGATGAAATGCTGTGCTGAAACTCAAACGGGTGCCCAATGCCTCCTGAAGTCTCTGCCATAGTCGGGTGGTAAACTGGGTGCCTCTGTCGGACACGATACACGTTAGGACTCCATGCAGTCGTACAATCTCGTTGATGTATATCTGGGCATACTGAGCAAAACCGAAAGTCGTCTTCACTGGCAGGAAGTGAGCCGCTTTCGTCAATCGATCCACGATCACCCAAATGGAGTCGTACCCCCGACTGGTCCTGGGTAGACTCATAATGAAGTCCATAAAAATCTTCTCCCATTTCCACTCCGGAATGGGCAAAAGCTGCAACTCTCCCGCGGGCCTCTGGTGCTCGTCCTTGACTTGCTGACAAGTCAGGCATCTCGATACGAAGTCTGTGACGTCCCTCTTCATCTTGTCCCACCAAAAGACATCTCTCAAATCGCGGTACATCTTGGTGGAACCCGGATGAACGCTGTATGTCGATCTATGCGCTTCCTCAAGAATCTCACGTCGTAGTCCCTCGGAATCTGGTACGCACAGTCGAGTCCAAAATTGCAGTACTCCCTGATCATCGATCACGAACTCGGAAACTCGGCCCTGCCGCACCTGCTCTATGATCTCTGAAAGACGGTCATCGCTGGACTGTACCTCTCGAATACGGTCAAGTAACTGCGGACGTGCACGAACATGCGCAAGCTGTCCCCCTGTCGGAGAGAACTCGAACTCAACCCAGCTATCGCATAAAATCTGCCAATCTGCCGACGACTGCATCTGTACTGCGTGCAAACAAGATAGACTACCCCCGGGCCTCCTGCTCAACGCATCCACCACTACATTAGCCTTGCCCGGGTGATACAAAATCTCGCAATCGTAGTCCTTTACTAGCTCCATCCAACGGCGCTGTCTGAGATTCAGGTCTCGCTGCTGAAATATATACTTTAACTCTTGTGATCAGTGAATATCTGACACGACTCGCCGTATAGGTAATGTCGCCAGATCTTAAGTGCAAAAACCACTGCAGCCATCTCCAAATCATGAGTGGGGTAGTTCTGTTCATGTTTCTTCAATTGCCGTGAGGCATACGCGATCACCCTGTCATGCTGCATCAATACGCACCCTAGCCCCATTCGTGAAGCGTCACAATAGACCACAAATCCGCCTGATCCAGAAGGCAAAGATAATACCGGCGCCGTAGTCAAACAAGTCCATAGCTGCTGGAAACTGTGCTCGCACTCCTCTATCTAATCGAATGGAACTCCCTTCCGGGTCAATCCGGTCAAAGGTGGAGCAATACGGGAGAAATCCTGAACGAATCACCAATAGTAGCCAGCCAGGCCTAGGAAACTGCGGATCTCCGAAACTGATGTCGGTCTGGGCCACTCTGAACGGCCTCGATCTTCTTCGGGCCACACATATGCCATCTCTCGTAATCACGTGACCCAAGAAACCAACGCTGTCTAACCAAAATGCACACTTGGAAAATTTTGCGAAAAGCTGGTGCTCCCTCAAAGTCTGCAACGTAATCCGCAAGTGCTGCTCGTGCTCCTCTCGGCTCCGGGAATACACCAAAATATCATCAATGAACACTATGATGAACAAGTCGAGATACGACCGGAATATATGGTTCATCAAATCCATGAATGCTGCTGGGGCGTTGGTTAGTCCAAACGACATCACCAAAAACTCATAGTGGCCGTAGCGCGTGCAGAAAGCTGTCCCCGGTATATCCTCCTGTCGAACTCGTAGCTGATGGTATCCTGATCGCAAATCGATCCTCGAGAAATATCCTGCCCCCTGAAGCTGGTCGAACAAATCGTCGATACGTGGTAAGGGATACCGGTTCCGTACGGTAACTTTGTTCAGCTGGCGGTAGTCGATACACAAACGCAAACTGCCGTCCTTCTTCTTGACAAACAGGACCGGAGCACCCTACGGAGAAATGCTAGGTCGAATAAGCCCTTTATCCAACAAATCCTGCAATTGATCCTTCAGCTCTCTAAGCTCTGCCGGGGCCATCCGATAAGGCTGTATAGAAATAGGCCCCGAGCCGGGAATCAAGTCAATACAGAACTCAACATCGCGCTCAGGCGGTAACCCAGGCAGCTCGTCAGGGAAAACATCAGGGAACTCACAAACAATCGGGACCCAGTCCAAAGGAACCTCTGCAGCTCGAGTATCACAAATATACGCTAAGAATCCCTGACATCCCTTCCGCAAGAGCTGACCAGCGCGAAGAGACGAAATCAAGCTGGGAAGGGTGATGCTGCGGTCTCCCTGAATAACAAGGACTGGCTCTCCCGGAAAGCTAAATCTGACTGCCTTCTCACGGCAGTCCACCGAAGCATAACAAGTGGCCAATCAGTCTATGCCCAGAAGCACATCAAAGTCCAACATATCGAGGAGAATCAAATCAACCGACGAATCCCTCTCCCCGATAGGAACGGAACACAATCGAAACACAAAACGAGCGACAAACGACTCACCTACCGGGGTAATAACAACAAGCGGCTGATCTAACGACGATGACTCATGGCCCAACAACAGTGCAAAGTGTGTAGATACGTACGAATGTATGGAACCTGGATCGAATAATACTCGCGCGTCGAAAGAACATACTGGCAAGGTACCTGTCACAACGGCATTGGATGCCTGCGCATCCTGCGGCGTCAAGGCGAAAACTCAGGCCTGTCCCCCACCAACAGCTGGCTGTCCTCGGCCTTGGCCTCGGCCTCCTCGTCCTTTCTGGATCGGACCGCCGCATCCACGGCCTCTGGGTGCATCAAACTGACGTGGAGCATCGCCTGTGGTAGGAAGTAGAGCTCTCTGAAGAGGAGGTAGTGATGGTGGTAGGGTCACATATGGAACTGTCGCCGCTCCCCGTCATTTCACCGGACAGTCTCTGATACGGTGGTGCAGACTCCCGCACCCAAAACATCCTGGCGATGGCTGTTGTCCCTGTGGATATGAACCATATAACTGACCCCATCCAATTCCTCTGCCAGGCCCATCTCTCGGAAAGAGTCTGGCGCGCTGCCTCTGCGACGGCACATCGGTGCGAATCCTCTTCGGCCCAGAAACGGCAAAAATCTGTGAAATGCATGCCTCCATCCGTAATGCCGTGTCCATAACAGCTGAATAAGTGTCAAAGTGCTGGGCGCCAATAGCAAGAAATAGCTGGGTGTCAAGTCCCTGCACGAACCTCTTCACTCTCTTTTCTTCAGTATCCACCAAATACGGAGCATATCTGGACAACTGCATAAACTGGACATCGTACTCAGACACCGTCATCCCTGGAGTCTTGATCAAGGCCTCAAAACTACGAGCTCTGGCGTCACGAACGCTCTCTGGGAGGAAACGGGATAGAAAGACTGCTGTAAACTCGGCCCAAGTCATAGGCGGTAGACCTGCAGCTCGACCTCTCAAGACTGACTCCCACCATGTCTGCGCGAGGCCCTCTAGACGGAAACTCGCGAGCTCCACCCATCGATCGTCCGAACATCTGAGCGAACGGCAGATCCTGGCTAAACTGTCAATAAATGTCTGCGGATCCTCTGCTGCATCGGTGCCCGTGAAGACTGGAGGTCTCAGCCTCATGAAATCCTGTAGCGATACTGGGATAGCTACGGTGGAAGTAGTAGGAGCAACTTTCTGGGCAGCAGGCACCATGGTAGTCTGTGATGTGGTAGGTACATCCTCCGATATCGGTGCACGACTGGCCGTTACTAAGGATCCCACCATCTTTCGTAACTCCTGCATACCTCCCATCATCTGTCGTAGCTCCTCCATACCGGACTCTAGCCTATCCATGCGGCCTGGGGAATGCGGATCAGTCTGTCCCTGAAGCGTAGGTATACCACCCTGCTCGGTCCTCGTCTCGGACGAGCCTGCTCGGATCTCATCTCGGGCGGCAGCCCTCTGCGCTCTCGTAGCCTTCGGCGGCATAGTGGCTGGTACAGGAAACAGGATAATAAGAATAGTGCAATAGAATCATAGGATACATGGAATTGAAGAAGGAATTTTCAAGCAAGTATATCCTAAAGTCACTTAGGCGGAGTACCGTATCGCAAGTATGCCGCGGACATACGCACGCTATGTTACCCTGCTTAAGTCACTTACTCCATCTACCAAGGGTCATCATACATTCAGAAAGGTAAAACCTATCGCTTTGATACCAACTTTGTCATGACCCGTAGGATATGGAACGTGACTGGCACTTAAGTTACGAAACGTCTCAAGGCGTCCGTAAAATAAGTAAGTCTAAGCCCAGAAATCAAAACCAAATAAGCAGAAGAGTGAAGGAAAACCAATCAATTGTAAGCGAGTTTATCAAATAAATCATATCAAGCCTTTTTAAAAACAATATCAATTTTTCCGAAAATTTCGGCAGAGTCTCATTTGCAAATACTGGCCCCCAAAATGGGTACAACAAGAATATATATGAATACACCAAATAAGGCATCCCCAAGCGGGAGCTAGCCCTTCGCCACAAGGCGGTCACAAATCCCACGCAATTTAAATCAGCAGTGTGCATAAATAAACATAAGAAGCACAATTAAAATATCATGTCGACTCAAGTGAGCTCGACCCCAAAATACAGCATAAAAAGCCCACAAATCTCACAGTCTCGTCTCTAGGTCAATATACAACAGTACTGGTAGATACAGTAGATGGAGTACTCTAGATACAGAGAATATACAAGGTGGTATAAAATAATAATACAACCCACCTACGAGCAAAAGCCTCGAGTCCAGGCAAAAGAGGCAAAAGAAGCAAGTGCGCCCGCCGCTACTGTGCCGACGGAGCGGACCTGCAAAAGACTGTGGCACAATGGGAGTGAGTTGCCAACTCGTGAGTAATAAATAACATCTATAGAGGCTATCGCAAGCATGCACACAAGCATCCTAGTATCTATAATACAGGTATGGCAGGATATACTAGCAAGTATGTATGCAACATGAATGTACTAGCAGGTATGTATGCAATATGAATCAACTCGTGATCTGAATGTCTAAGTACAAGAAATCATATTTTTCCTTTAGGAATATCTTTTGAAATATCAGCACAATACCAATAGAATCAACAAGAATCTGTGTCCAGCATCGACAACTCAAAACTGTCTCAATCTCATGTATCCATATCATAGTATCTCTGGCCTCAGCCGTCCGGCTGACCCATCTCAAATATCAATATCTCATCATCTCGCGGCCACGGTCGGTATCCTTTGGATATCCACTGTCACGCCCCGCTTCCCAGAGTATGCAAGATTGGGCACGCAACATAGCCAACCATGCTACCTGTGGGTAGGAAGTATCCATCCACAGTCACATTACGGTTGTAAGGTTATCAAGAACAAGATAAAAAGCTAATCTAATACATGTCCAAATCCATAATAACAAGAATCAAATAAACAATAAGTGCGGAAGCTAATGATCCAATACAATGAATAAACAGTACGTCCCATAATGCGGACTCACATCTGGAAATGAAATGAAAATAAATAAACTAAACTCTAAGGAACTCACAGTTCAGCCTGCTGGCTGAAGTACTCCTGCTCGGTCGTCGATAGTGGTAAGGAATCTGGGCCATGCAAAACCCAGACGTCAGCGCGTCAAGACATCAAGTATATAGCATAAACATGGTAATAAGCAATGCAAGTATGAACATGAATAAAGCAGTAACAAGAAATAACAAGCAGGGTAATGTGCAATGGTGTCCAAACTGTCCTATCAGGTTTTCTACTCTATAGTCTTTGAAACCAATTGATGAATCGTCGATGTAACTCAATAGTATCCCGTGCGTGCCCGGGACCACGGTCAAAGCCCTCGGGGCTGAATCCGAGACGTGCCGCTAAGCAGTAAAAGTAGGTAGTAGGATGGACGAGTGATGTCAGCATCATCACTCCCGGACTGGCCAAGCCCGTAAGACTGATCAGAACAAGTGTCGAAATGTTGAGTTACAAGTCGGTTTCACCTTTGATTTCCCCATACCCCCAAGCTATGTATGTCAGGTCAGGTATTCAGTAGTCAAGGACTAATGCCAACACAAAATCCGGTAAGAGTAGGTCTGTCTGGCTCGACAGCAGGAATGGTCAGGTTTGTCGGCATTAGGCATGAAATCATGAAACAAGTAATGTCATGGTACAACAGGATGAGTCGGTATGTATGTACATGTCAGGTGTAGCAGGGTCAGGCCAATAGGTAGTGTAACCGGGTAAGTGCTCACAACTGGTAGACAATCAATAATGAACAGCAGCAGGAAACAGTAAATAACCATAATGTTCTATGTAACCACAGTGATGTTTGTATTCTCTCATTTATCAGGTTCACGCACCTTTGAGGTGCAATAGCCACAAGGTG
Organism: Agapanthus africanus; assembly: GCA_030015575.1. Classification (NCBI taxonomy): domain Eukaryota; kingdom Viridiplantae; phylum Streptophyta; class Magnoliopsida; order Asparagales; family Amaryllidaceae; genus Agapanthus; species Agapanthus africanus. The sequence goes on along the minus strand of CM057340.1, from coordinate 438,382,162 downwards.
AAGCAATATCGATAATATACGTAATGGAGTTACATGAATTTAAACTAAGCATAATAATTGTCTCATGGGTGATTTAACAAATGAAGTGAGGACGATCTACTTGGTTTAATTAGTTAAGTGTGACTTAATAGCAGACTGGTTAATACGAGCAACGATTACATTGATTTAAAGTTACGGATAATTATGACTAGCAATTCTAAGTTATAAAAGGTATCGATGTTATAAATAGCTGTGTGGTTATAATATGATGATTAAGTTTGTAGCATGTTAAAGCAAGTATTCGGATACTTGCCTCGACGGTTTCGCAAACCGGAACGTACGGATGTAATGTCGGCAGAAAACACAAGACGGACGCACGGGTCACGGATCGAGTCCAAACACGAACAGCGGGGCACGCGGACCGGAGTAACTTGCTGGAAAGTCGGGTCAAATCGTCATCAACATCATCCACTTCTTCAACTCGAACAGGAGCGCTCCCTTTGTGCCTCTTTCACTTGGTCTTGCATTGGGAGCAGCATTGAGTCCCATTCTTCCCCTCATACTTGTAGCAAGGGCGGCATATGGGGAATCCACAAACATGGCATACAGCAAAATGCAAAGCTCTCCGTCCACTGCTGTGCCCACGCCTCCGCCACAAAACTGGCACACTTGACTTCCCCCATACTTCAAACTCTTCCACGCCTCTGAGTCGAGGTCCATTGACCTCTACAAAAACCCAAAACGAGACAGACGACAATCGGGAAATTAACCAGCATCCTGCATCGGAGATAGTCGACTACATAGCAATCTTCATGGGAAGGTGACCATGGTCGAGCAAATATGATACGCTATGGCAACCAGCTGGCGGTCGTCCTGCCGAGGGTCTAACCCTGAATCTTCATCTTTGCAATTCAAACCGAAAGCCTCGGCGATTTCTTCTATCTTCCAACTATAGAGTCCGTTGCCTAAGGGACGATGATGGAGGCACACAGGTACCTTAGGGTTGAGGCGGGAAAGAGAGAGTGGAGAGAAAGGCGGAAGAGTCGTCGACGAGGAGGGGCCGTCGACGGTGAGGTGAAGGCGGTGGGGTTCTGGGATCGGGGAAAGGTCGGAGCTTGCAGGGAACTCGTCTTGAGGAAGTGGGGCGTCAGGAGGTCGGGAGAGAGAGATGCGGGAGGTGCAGAGGTGGTTGAGGAGGGGTCGACGAGGACAGTGGTGGTGGCGACGACGAGGCGAGGGCAAGTGAGGAGTTGGGTTTCCTGGGTTCGCTTTGCGGCGATCGGGCGAGGGAGGAGATGGCGAGGAGGTAAGGGTGACGATGGTGGTGTTGTCGGCGCAGGGCTGCGGCGGCGACGGGCATGGTGGCAGCCAGGGTGCGACGGCTAGAGCAAGGCGATGGGGTTACTCGTGGGTTTCTCGCGTTGGTTTCTGCGAGGAAGAAGGAAATTATATGGGATAGAGAGAGAGATTGTAGGGTGAGAGAGAGGTTAGAGAGAGAGAGAGAAAAAGGGGGCCCACGAAGGTTTTTACCCTCGTGATGATTGGCTGCATGCAAAATCTTTGGAGATTTATACTAAAGAAATAACAACAGTAAGATTTACAATGTTAAACAGTAACGGAATTTGATTTTAAAGTATATTTTTTAATTTTAATATATTTAATCAAACGGGCACTTTTGGCGCTAAATGAAATATTTTCAAATCGCGCCCGGGTTGCGCCCAAATGCTCCAAATTCAAAGTATAGGATTTTAAGCGAGTTCCAAATTTTGAAAAGAGGTGTTTAATGATTAAAATGCATGCCCCCAAGTCGGACACTTGCACGCGCATGTAGTCGTCCAAACTTGCCCGTTTAGCCGAACGGGACGGTATCTCGACACGCGGACGCTACCACGCGACTAGTGGCGACGAGTAGGCCAACATAGATACTTTAAATTTCATTTTAGGAGTTAAAATTTGTTATGTGCCAAAATGACTTAACCGGTTAAAATTTAGCAAAAAGCACCAAACAATCAGGAAAATTGGAATGAGCAATAAATAACCCTCAACTAGTAATATAAATAGTATTACTGGGCTCGGGTGTTACATCATACCCAACTACAAAAGAATTTCGTCCTCGAAATTCCAAGAATACAAGATAGCTAACTACTGGAAAAGGTGAGGGAATTTCTGCCGAATCTCGTCTTCTCGCTCCCAAGTGGATTCTCCATGCGATCGATTACCCCAAGAAACTAGCACAAGAGGGATAACCTTGTTCTTAAGAACCTTTTCTCTTCGATCCTTGATTTCAACTGGTCGCTCCTCAAAGGTTAGGTCCTCCCGTACGGTCAACTCCGAATGATCCAAGACATGAGTCTCATCACGAACATACCTCCGTAGTTGAGACACATGAAACACATCGTGCACTCCTGCCAATGACTGGGGTAACGCCAAACGGTACGCTACCTCTCCAACACGCTCCAATATCTCGAAGGGTCCAACGAATCGAGGACTAAGCTTTCCCCGACTTCCAAAGCGAATCACCCCTCTAGTCGGTGATATCTTCAGGAATACCAAATCACCCACGGCGAACTCTAGAGGTCTTCTTGACGTGTCGGCCCAACTTTTCTGTCTGTCCTGAGCTGCCTTCATATGCTTCCTGATTGTATTCACCTTCTCGACTGTCTGTATCACCAAATCTGGTCCTAGTAACCTTCGTTCACCAACATCATCCCAACAAACCGGTGAACGGCACTTACGACCATACAGTGCTTCAAACGGAGCCATCCGAATTGTCGCTTGGAAGCTAATGTTGTACGAAAACTCCACCAGGTGTAGATGATCCTCCCAAGAACCTTTGAAGTCTAACATGCAAGCCCTCAACATATCTTCAAGGGTCTGGATTGTTCTCTCCGATTGTCCATCAGTCTGAGGATGATAAGCTGTGCTAAACTTCAATCGAGTCCCCAAACTTTCTTGTAAACTCTTCCAAAAGTGCGACAAGAACCGAGGGTCCCGGTCGGACACGATGCTTACCGGTACTCCATGCAATCTCACAATCTCTTGCATGTACCGCTCTGCCAAAGTCTCTGTCGATTGACCAACCCGAAAAGGAATAAGTGAGCTGCCTTGGTCAAACGATCGACAACCACCCATACAGCATTGTTGCCCTTTGGACTCCGCGGTAAAGCCGTCACGAAATCCATGGTTATATGTTCCCACTTCCACTGAGGAATCGGAAGTGGTTGCAACAAACCAGCAACCCTTTGGTGTTCAGCCTTGGCTTGCTGACACACCAAGCACTTAGCCAAGAAGCGAGCAATTTCCCGTTTCATACCTTCCCACCAGAAGTGCTGTCGAATATCTCGGTACATCTTTGTCCCTCCTGGATGTACAGAGTAAGCTGAACTGTGTGCCTCCTTCATAAGCTCTTCACGCACATCTCCTTTTGGCACACACACACGGCTACCATATCTCAACGAACCGTCTTCGTGGATCATTAAATCGGTTCGTAGTCCGACTTCAACCTGCTCTCGAAACTTTTGCAGTCTAGGATCCTGCGATTGTGCCGCTTTAATCTTCTCAACTAAGGACGATTGTACTTACAACTGCATCAACTGTCCTGTAGCATGTGGTAGCACAACCTCCAAGTCAAATCTCTGAAAATCCGCAATGATCTCCCTTTGTGCGGTCAACACCTGAATTGCTGGTAATCGACTCAGCGCATCCGGCACGACGTTGACTTTTCCCGGATGGTACTTAAGATCAAGGTCATAGTCGGCCATCAGCTCCAACCATCTGCGTTGCCTCATGTTCAACTCCTTCTGAGTGAACACATACTTTAACTCTTGTGATCTGTAAAGACTTCGACTCTCTCGCCCAAAAGGTAGTGTCTCCAAATCTTCAGGGCGAAGATCACGGCTGCAAGCTCTAAGTCATGGGTCGGATAGTTCTTCTCATGAGTCTTCAGTGGTCTCGATGCGTAAGCGACGACTTTCCCATTCTGCATCAAAACACATCCCAATTCCTTTCCGGATGCGTCGCTATGAATCACCAGTCCTCCTGAATCATCCGGTACGGTTAGGATAGGGGCGGTTATCAACTTCTGCTTCAACGTCTCGAAGGCCAATGCACATCCATCCGTCCAAACAAACGGTACCTCCTTACGCGTAAGCTTGGTTAACGGCTCAGCTAAACGAGCGAAGTTCTCCACAAATCTTCCGTAGTATCCGGCGAGTCTAAGAAAACTTCTTATCTCCGCAACATTCTTTGGAATAGGCCAATCTCGAACTGCTGTAATCTTTTCGGGATCAACGGCGATTCCATTGCCCGACACAACATGCCCCAGAAACTTCACTTCTTCCAGCCAGAATTCGCACTTACTCATCTTCGCGAATAACTTCTCTTGTCTCAGCGTCTGCAATGCGATCTTTAAATGCTCAGCATGCTCCTCCGGACTCTTCGAGTACACCAGAATATCGTCAATGAATACCACAATAAACTGGTCCAGGTATGGTGAAAAGACCCTGTTCATCAAATCCATGAATATTGCCGGCGCATTTGTTACTCCGAAGGGCATCACTAGATACTCGAAATGCCCATATCGAGTCCGAAACGCCGTCTTGCAAATGTCTTCTGCCTTCACTCGGACCTGATGATATCCTGATCGCAAATCCAGTTTCGAGAATACCTTCGCACCACTAAGCTGCTCAAAAAGTTCTCCAATGCGAGGGATCGGGTACTTGTTCTTAATAGTCACCCGGTTCAATTCTCGATAATCAATGCACATCCTTCTCGTGCCATCCTTCTTCTTTACTAAAAGAACTGGAGCTCCCCAAGGTGAGTTGCTGCTTCGAATCCATCCCTTCTCGAGTAATTCACCAACTTGTTTCTTAACTTCTTCCAATTCCACCGGTGCCATCGGATAATAAGATTTTGATACTGGCGCTGCACCAGGAATAAGGTCAATCGCAAACTCCACATCTCGCTTCGGCGGTAAGCCCGAAATATCTTCAAACACATCCATAAAATCGCGAACAACTGCCGGCTCTTCATTACTATCAACTTCCATAGCTGCAAGAACACTGTTTGTCGGCCTAACCCTAAACTCGACTGGCCCGACAGGACTGCTTCTTTACCGCAACGGCTATCTGCATCGTTGGCCGTGAAAGGTCCAGCGAGACTACTGAGTCTCGTCCATTCTGCTGCATGCACGTCCACGGTTGCTCCATTCTGTCTTAGTCCGATGAACTTCTCTTCCATTTCCTCCCGTGCAGTCCGCGGGAAGAATTTCTCCAGGAAACTCTTAGAGAAATCCGCTCAACTGATTGGCTTGGGCAAGCGGGTCTCCTCCACAGGCCATCACACTCGGCGTAAACCACTAGCTGAAGCGCACCACGACAACTCTCTTGTCCTCTGGGATCTGTGCCGCCATCAGTAAATCCTCCGTGTCACTAGCCTCTGCTCGGCTGGTAACAGCTCCTCCAGACCGGACCCAAAAGTCTGAAATCTGCTACGGTCCTTACTCGGTCAACTGGCTTTGCTACAGCGGTGTTTACAGACTGCTGAACGATCTGCAAACCTTCCTGAAACAAATCTGCTATTGCTGATTCAGCTCAGTCGGTCTCTTTGATTTCCAGCATTTCTCTTATCACTCCAAGCATGGCGGCTTCGCTCACACACCTCCGGTACGTCTTCAACTTCTTACCTGTCGTAATCCTGAACTCAAAACACCCAACATTAGCATGATGATAGATTCTGAATATAGATCAAAGCTAGAACTCCAAGATACTTAAATAGAGTACTGCATTGTAGCTATGCCGCGGTATCATAGCCGCAATTACTTAACTCCACCCAAGTCGCCCAAGTCCTAGGGATAACAAGAAGTTAGGTTTTCGAGTTGACAATGCAAAGTAAGTTTGCATGTCGTAAAAGATATAATCCGGAAGAATGTGATTCAAGAATGGTAAAACGGTCAAGGTGGCAGGACATGTTTCCTAATCACGGGTATTCTGATTCGTGTATCGGGTGCAATACCCAACTACAAAGAATCAACCCAATCAACCTATGGCTCTGATACCATAAAACCATGTCACGCCCCGCTTCCCAGAGTACGCAAGATTGGGCACGCGACATAGCCAACCATGCTACCTGTGGGTAGGAAGTATCCATCCACAGTCACATTACGGTTGTAAGGTTATCAAGAACAAGATAAAAAGCTAATCTAATACATGTCCAAATCCATAATAACAAGAATCAAATAAACAATAAGTGCGGAAGCTAATGATCCAATACAATGAATAAACAGTACGTCCCATAATGCGGACTCACATCTGGAAATGAAATGAAAATAAATAAACTAAACTCTAAGGAACTCACAGTTCAGCCTGCTGGCTGAAGTACTCCTGCTCGGTCGTCGATAGTGGTAAGGAATCTGGGCCATGCAAAACCCAGACGTCAGCGCGTCAAGACATCAAGTATATAGCATAAACATGGTAATAAGCAATGCAAGTATGAACATGAATAAAGCAGTAACAAGAAATAACAAGCAGGGTAATGTGCAATGGTGTCCAAACTGTCCTATCAGGTTTTCTACTCTATAGTCTTTGAAACCAATTGATGAATCGTCGATGTAACTCAATAGTATCCCGTGCGTGCCCGGGACCACGGTCAAAGCCCTCGGGGCTGAATCCGAGACGTGCCGCTAAGCAGTAAAAGTAGGTAGTAGGATGGACGAGTGATGTCAGCATCATCACTCCCGGACTGGACAAGCCCGTAAGACTGATCAGAACAAGTGTCGAACTGTTGAGTTACAAGTCGGTTTCACCTTTGATTTCCCCATACCCCCAAGCTATGTATGTCAGGTCAGGTATTCAGTAGTCAAGGACTAATGCCAACACAAAATCCGGTAAGAGTAGGTCTGTCTGGCTCGACAGCAGGAATGGTCAGGTTTGTCGGCATTAGGCATGAAATCAAGAAACAAGTAATGTCATGGTACAACAGGATGAGTCGGTATGTATGTACATGTCAGGTGTAGCAGGGTCAGGCCAATAGGTAGTGTAACCGGGTAAGTGCTCACAACTGGTAGACAATCAATAATGAACAGCAGCAGGAAACAGTAAATAACCATAATGTTCTATGTAACCACAGTGATGTTTGTATTCTCTCATTTATCAGGTTCACGCACCTTTGAGGTGCAATAGCCACAAGGTGAAGCAATATCGATAATATACGTAATGGAGTTACATGAATTTAAACTAAGCATAATAATTGTCTCATGGGTGATTTAACAAATGAAGTGAGGACGATCTACTTGGTTTAATTAGTTAAGTGTGACTTAATAGCAGACTGGTTAATACGAGCAACGATTACATTGATTTAAAGTTACGGATAATTATGACTAGCAATTCTAAGTTATAAAAGGTATCGATGTTATAAATAGCTGTGTGGTTATAATATGATGATTAAGTTTGTAGCATGTTAAAGCAAGTATTCGGATACTTGCCTCGACGGTTTCGCAAACCGGAACGCACGGATGTAATGTCGGCAGAAAACACAAGACGGACGCACGGGTCACGGATCGAGTCTAAACACGAACAGCGGGGCACGCGGACCGGAGTAACTTGCTGGAAAGTCGGGTCAAATCGTCATCAACATCATCCACTTCTTCAACTCGAACAGGAGCGCTCCCTTTGTGCCTCTTTCACTTGGTCTTGCATTGGGAGCAGCATTGAGTCCCATTCTTCCCCTCATACTTGTAGCAAGGGCGGCATATGGGGAATCCACAAACATGGCATACAGCAAAATGCAAAGCTCTCCGTCCACTGCTGTGCCCACGCCTCCGCCACAAAACTGGCACACTTGACTTCCCCCATACTTCAAACTCTTCCACGCCTCTGAGTCGAGGTCCATTGACCTCTACAAAAACCCAAAACGAGACAGACGACAATCGGGAAATTAACCAGCATCCTGCATCGGAGATAGTCGACTACATAGCAATCTTCATGGGAAGGTGACCATGGTCGAGCAAATATGATACGCTATGGCAACCAGCTGGCGGTCGTCCTGCCGAGGGTCTAACCCTGAATCTTCATCTTTGCAATTCAAACCGAAAGCCTCGGCGATTTCTTCTATCTTCCAACTATAGAGTCCGTTGCCTAAGGGACGATGATGGAGGCACACAGGTACCTTAGGGTTGAGGCGGGAAAGAGAGAGTGGAGAGAAAGGCGGAAGAGTCGTCGACGAGGAGGGGCCGTCGACGGTGAGGTGAAGGCGGTGGGGTTCTGGGATCGGGGAAAGGTCGGAGCTTGCAGGGAACTCGTCTTGAGGAAGTGGGGCGTCAGGAGGTCGGGAGAGAGAGATGCGGGAGGTGCAGAGGTGGTTGAGGAGGGGTCGACGAGGACAGTGGTGGTGGCGACGACGAGGCGAGGGCAAGCGAGGAGTTGGGTTTCCTGGGTTCGCTTTGCGGCGATCGGGCGAGGGAGGAGATGGCGAGGAGGTAAGGGTGACGATGGTGGTGTTGTCGGCGCAGGGCTGCGGCGGCGACGGGCATGGTGGCAGCCAGGGTGCGACGGCTAGAGCAAGGCGATAGGGTTACTCGTGGGTTTCTCGCGTTGGTTTCTGCGAGGAAGAAGGAAATTATATGGGATAGAGAGAGAGATTGTAGGGTGAGAGAGAGGTTAGAGAGAGAGAGAGAGAGAGAAAAAGGGGGCCCACGAAGGTTTTTACCCTCGTGATGATTGGCTGCATGCAAAATCTTTGGAGATTTATACTAAAGAAATAACAACAGTAAGATTTACAATGTTAAACAGTAACGGAATTTGATTTTAAAGTATATTTTTTAATTTTAATATATTTAATCAAACGGGCACTTTTGGCGCTAAATGAAATATTTTCAAATCGCGCCCGGGTTGCGCCCAAATGCTCCAAATTCAAAGTATAGGATTTTAAGCGAGTTCCAAATTTTGAAAAGAGGTGTTTAATGATTAAAATGCATGCCCCCAAGTCGGACACTTGCACGCGCATGTAGTCGTCCAAACTTGCCCGTTTAGCCGAACGGGACGGTATCTCGACACGCGGACGCTACCACGCGACTAGTGGCGACGAGTAGGCCAACATAGATACTTTAAATTTCATTTTAGGAGTTAAAATTTGTTATGTGCCAAAATGACTTAACCGGTTAAAATTTAGCAAAAAGCACCAAACAATCAGGAAAATTGGAATGAGCAATAAATAACCCTCAACTAGTAATATAAATAGTATTACTGGGCTCGGGTGTTACATCCACCGTGCCAAAAAGTCACCGGTAGGTAGTCTATCCCCTGCCATGCTCAACGTCAGCAACACGACCTTCTCGCCCCGGGGTACCTTACCGGGCCCACCATGTACCCGAGACGGTTCATCCAACTCCTCGAAACGGGTCTCGAAAGCCATAGCAAACTCATGGTGGACAACACTTACATCACTAGAAAACCGTAATTTTGCATATTTTAAAATGGGTAATAAGTTTTAGAAATTTTGCGGCTTTCCCCCAAAATCCAGAAATATCATAAATCTCAAGAAATCATCATGAATGCATACGTCAATGATAATGAATGCATATGGTATCAATGTTCAAGTTACAATGTATGATTAATAGACTAGGCATGAACAAATGATATAATGATATACATGCACATGAATAGCAATTCTACAATGTTATTTTAACGATTTATTGCAATAGTACAGGTTTAAGTATCAAATATGGTGACAATATTCTAGATTATAAGTTATCTAGTGTCGTAGCATGGCAATTACCAGGGCGTGTGTGTACGTATGAATAGTGCTCGTGCTGCATATAAAAACCCTGGCAAAGGTGCAGGTGTCCTATAGAATGGGTTCGCATATGTATGTCAAATAAAGCATGGATGTAGTTGCTAATATCACTAGAAATCTTTAACTACTTAAACTATCGGGCGACTTGCGCCATCCAAACGATAGTCCCCCGTAGATGTTACATCTACTCACCGGAAACCCCAGCTAGTTATGTCCAATCACCGCTTTCCCTTTTCGTGCCGCGTCCGAAGTCTTCGCGACCGAACCTGGAATTTGCATCAATACAAAACATAAGGTTACATATCATGAAACGACGCAAATCCCCAAACGAAAATATCAACGTTCATGAGTTAGGCACAAGGTGCGCGGAACACACACGAAAATCACAAAAACTAACTATAATCGTCGTTTTGGGCGCTCGGCAAAGCTAAAACCCGATAAAACCAAAAATCCACATTCACACACCCTAAAAGTCATAGGAGATGCCAATACAATAATCAAGATATCACAAAGAATTCATCACATAATTTCATAAAAAAATCTAGTAAGCATTTGCATTCCAAAGTTGGTGCAAACACCGTCGTCTTGCGACAAAAGACTACTATCAATTATAACATCCAACCGCACAACCAGTTAGCCACAAACACTATAATTACAACACATTAGCCATGCTTTAAATCCTATTTTCCAACACCAATTCCTTTCTTGATTTTTCATACTTAGCAAATACAATCAAAATTTCACACTAGAAAAACTTAGATTAGCATAATTTGAAGCCACCTAAGCAAAGTAACCTTATTAACTTAGGTTAGAAAACAACTAGATAGCAAAATAGATTTAATTAACTAAATAATGGTTTCTAAAACCCTAGTTAAACTCAAACCATTAACTTTAAAAACCTAGAATGAAATTAGCACTAATATTAACACTAAAACAACTCAATTAAAGAAATCTAACCATAAGAACTTAAATGGGTAAAAATTATACCACAAGATCTAGAGATCTAGCAAGAAGTTTTGCCTCCAAAGATGGTCTCCTAGCATTCAAGATCCATGCAAGAAAGGCTAAGAAGAATGGATGAAGGATGGGGATTAATTTGTGAGGTTTAATTTAGATTTTGATGGAATTTGAGATGAGTTTTGAAGAAAAAAAAAAGAAGGGAAGTTTTAGGGCTGTTGGGTGCAGGATTTTCGGCTGAGAGGGAGTGGGGAGAGGTGTGGGGGAGTTGTGGAAAAAGATCCAAGTCAACCCTCTCATATTACCATAATACCTTTACCTCAAATAAATATATATAACCCTTTTTAACCCATTTCCTCACATGATTTAAAGTCAAAAAGAGGGAAAGAAAATTCTTGGGCTAATGTGGGTATTACTGGCCAAGGGAGTGAGGAGTGAGTGTGAGAGATTTTACAAAAAAATTCTATGCAAAAAGACCCCCCACAATACCATATTTGCAAGTTTTAGTTCAAATAATTAAAAATTTTGTTTTCCATTAATAAAACCAATTAGAACTTGAAATAAATTACTAAAAAAAATTATATTACAAACTAGATTTTAATTAACATGATTCTAAAGATTAAAATTAGCCCATTTAAATTTGTATTTATCGCTAATTTAATTTATTTTTAACAGCTTAAAATAATATTAAAAATAGTAAAATAGGGAAAAAAATTTAAATGACCAGAAATTTATAAGTAACTCATTAGCTACTAAAAACTAGCAATTACCTATCCAAATTAGGTATAATTAGGCCTAAACTGCAAAATAACAAAAATGACGATTTACGGAAAAATACCAAATTTTCACCGATTTTCGGAAAAACACCAAAATGACTTTTCAAGGCGCTACAGAAAGTTTGTTGGATATCCCAAGCATTCGCAAGGGAATATCTTCTGCCTAACCGAGGAACAAAAGATGTTTTGTTTCTCAGCATGCCATCTTTGAGAGAGAGAATTTCTTATGAAGAAATTAGTGGTCATGAGGTAGAACTGGAAAGAGTTCCAGCTATACAAACTGCAGCTGATGATTTGGTAGAACCAAAGGATTCAATAGTAACCAACGAAGCTCAGCCTCTCCGCCGATCTAGTAGGGTTCCTCACCCACCTGAGAGATATTTCGGTTTTCTCTATGACAGTTGGAGCGAGGATTGCATCATGAGATGATGACCCAACTAGTTTCGAGCTGGCCATCAGGAGTGGAACTCTGTAAGAATGGCTGGATGCTTAGCGATCTGAGATGGAATCCTTATACACCAACAAAGTATGGACTTTGGTTACTTTATCTGAAGGGTTAAATCCCGATCAGGAGCAAGTATATCTTGAGAAGATTACTTGGTGTACATGGAAAAGTTGAGACTTTCAAAGCTATACTTAAGTCTATCCAGATCCTACTTGCCATTGCTACATACCATGACTACGATATCTAGCGGTTGGGTGTTAGGAATGCTTTTCTAAATAATGATTTAGAAGAGAGCGTCTATAAGTACACAGTCAGAGGGCTTCGTAGACAGTGGGAGCAACGGAAATGTGTGCAAGTTGTTTTATGAGATAAATCAGGCATCGCGGAGCTGGAACGTCTGTTTTGATGTGGTAGTCAACGAGTTTGACTTCATCAAATGGTAGATGAACCTTGTATATACAAAAGGGTAGTAGAGAGTATGGTGGTGATCCTCATAGAGTACGTGGATGACATACTCTTGATAGGGAAGGAGTTTCCTATGCTACGCTCGGTCAATCTCTGCTTATCACAAGGATTCTCCATATAGGATCAAAGTGATACCTCCTAAATCCTGGGTTTTGGATATATGAGATAGATCTAATTGGATGTTAGGATACTCACTAGTTGTAGTGAGATGGTATCAATCGATCCTAGGGAGAATCACTGGAAAGGTTCCTGGGTGATAAGAATGACTGAATGTCAGTCGCAGGCATTGTCTTTACCCTCAGTGGAGGGATGGTATGTTGGAAGAGTTCCAAGCTAGATACCGTGACTTACTAGAAGATTAAAGGCAAGATACATCATTACCAAGGATGCTAGCAAAGAGGCAGTCTGGATATAGATAATAGTTCATGAGATGAACTCAGTTCCTGCCATTGTGTGACAATGGAGTTGTGGCTTTAGACAAGGAACCCCCGTCCCATCAGAAATCCAGATATAATTATTAGGCAGTATCACCTGATCATGGAGATGGTTAATCTCCAGGGAGATCGAGGTTAGGAGAGTAGACACAGAGGACAACAACGCGGATTCACTCACAAAGGCCTTTTTCCCAGTAGAGACTTTTATAGGATGGTTGAGTATGAGATTCATTAACCACAGCTAATTGTTGGGTATGTGATACAACCACAGATGGCCCTAGTGCAAGTAGGAGATTGTTAGTTATATGTATTCCCTAGAGGCCATTACTGTACATACGATGTATATTGTAGTGGATGCTTGGACATATATAGGGAGGACTTTCTTGCTCGACATGATAGTACGCTATCTGGTTTCTCTTTATCTTAACATGTACTCTTATTGTCTCTATGTTACAGGTTGATAAAGCCCTTAGGATATGTACTCGACTACTGGGACTATGATGAGATCATACTGGTGGGGCCACGGTAGTCGACGAGTACATCCTATAACTGTTCCTAGTCGAAGGTGTATCGAGACAGGGCATCGATACACCAGAGTAGACTAGCGTATATACATCTTGACCCATATGATGGGCGATGGATGATCACATATCTATCGGTGTTTGACATCAAGGATGGTGTACGGGTGCTCAGTAGAGACTGGGTACACTGGACGGACTTGCCGAGAACTCCCAGATGGTATTATGCCTCACGTCAGATGGCAGTTCTCTGGTGACACTGGTACAGGTTAGTCTGTAGACCCGAGATCGTCAAAGAGTCTTGTGTGATTCCCATTGTGCTTTGATTTCCATCATACCACGTCCAAGAGGGCGTGCAAAAAGGTGGCTTTTGGGTACAGCCCCGAATCACATAGAGGCAATGAGCGATAGGAGGGGATTCATCTCTCCTGGTATAGGATGTTGATGTTGTGCTGTGTTCGATTGGCTATAACTGGAAATCCCTGGCCAGGGTTGCCGAGATCTACTGGTAAGTGTTATCAGTAGTTTCTCGAACTGTTACAGACCTCATATCGACATGACTTATCAAGCTACTGGGGTCTGACGTTTACCACCCCTAGGCGAGATATGCGACATATCAGACAAAGATACCGGACTGTACGGGAGTGTTACTAATTGGATTTGCAGGAGAATGTACAGGCTTGCTTGTTGATCTTCTGATCGCTCAATCCCTGGGTGGCTGTTACGTTTAGCTGACCGCTTGCAGCTTGTGGGTGTTTGATATGATCATCACCTACTGCCGGCGTATTGACGATTCTTTAGAGTCCTACACAGAGGTTTCTTGGCTCAGGAAAAACGGAGTAGGAGCACATATATGATATGTGCGGGACCGAGAACAATACGTGTATGTGATACCGTATTAGATTCTCACGATATGAGATATCGGCCGGGTATATGTGATATAGCCGGGTCATCGGATCAAGTGTTGATTCGATGAACTGATACAGATTATATTAGTCGGTTATTTGTGAAATAGCCGGATTATCGGATCAAGTGTTGATTCGATAATTTAATGTATAATTATATATTTGATATATTAAATGACATCAACAAATATACGCTCACTAAAAGATTCTTTTTCTCACTCAGGTAATACATTGATATATATGCGATATATGTTAATTGTATTATTTTATTTTGTTACAATAAATATTGTATATGTGATATATAATATTGTAACAAGTTATGATTACTAATGCAACATGATTAGTAGAGATTAAATATGGTTAGGGTTTGATTTGGGTTAATCTTTTCTAGAAGCTTCTAGAAGCTTTTATTTTGTTTCTTGCAAAGATATTTTGTTTAGATATTTTGCAAGATATTTCCTAACCCAACCCACACCCTTTAACCCTAGTTATATCTCTACAATGGTTAAGTCTTTCTTGACTTAACCATGGTTGCATTTGTAATTATAACACACTTTGATTATTCATCACAAAAGGTTTTAAGCATCTTCTTTCTTCTTCTTCCTTGGATAAAAAAGCTTTCTATCTTTTATGAAGTGATGATAATGAGTGAGATTAAGAAAATAAATGAGAGCTAAAATCCTACTTTATCATCCTCATCTAATCTAGCCAATTAGATTAGGGTGTTCACTTGATTAGTGAGTGAGAGCTTGTGTTAAAGAAACTTCAAGGTAGATCATCTTAGTTATCGAAGATCGGAAGCAAGCTTGCATCTTTCTCTTCATGGAGCCTCTCTAGAGTCCGGATACTCGATGATCGCAGCGAAGGGACCTCAACACGAAGCTTTGGAAGCGAACGACCGGACTACAAAGGTTGTAATCCCAAACTCTTAGAAGTAAAGTTGTTTACTTGCTATATGTTTCGCCTGATCTCTAGTCTAAGATCTTGGTTAGGATTGTTCGGCACGTCTAAATTTTAAATCGGGCATGGTTGATGCCTTGTAGAACCTTGTGAGAGTGCCTAGTAACCCTACACTAAATATCCTACGCCGACACAAAGATAATGAAACCCAAGGATAACGCCCAGAAAATTACACTGCGCACCTAGTGCACAAAACGCGCACGACATCGGCAAAAACCCTAGCTAGGGTCGCTAAACCACGCAACCACCAAGTCTAGACTCCGATCGTACCAATCGCGCAAACACAACACAATAAATACGAGGAAGATAATATATATAATCTCGCAACGACCAATTGACCCCACTTCCAAAATTCACCAAAACCTAGTAAGCAACTTATCGCAAATTTAGCATAATTAAAGCTAACACAATTCTAGCGATTACAAACATCGCAAAACAGCTTAAATAAATTATCCAAACCACTTCCATAATTTTAATCTCACCTAATTAGGTTTTAGTAAAACCTAGTATGCTAAAAACTCAATTAAACAAATTAGGAATTAACAACAATTATCATATTCCCACTAGGTTAAGTTTTCCTAATCAACAATTAACAATTAACCCTTTCATCAAGCCTAGCTTGATCTTTACTAAAATTATCCTGAAACCACAAATCATGCTAATTAAGCTATATAAAACAACTAAATAGCCAACTTAATGATTTAAAAATAACAATTAAGGATTAGGGTTTGAAATTATACCTCTTTAAGAACATAAAAGATCAACTAGATCCATCACCTAAGCCTCCAAAAATCATGTTTTTCATGAAGATCTAAGCAAGTTTAGTGAAGAAGAATGATGGGTTATTATTTGTTTAGGAGTTTTGTGGGATTATTTAATCATTTTTGATGATTTATTGAGCTTGGAGGAGATGAAAAAGAGCAAAGAAAATGAAAGGGCGGACTTGGGGAAAGGCTCAGCCATGGAAGAAATGGGGGGTGTTTTTGTGAAGTTTGTGGAAATTTCTAGCAAAAATTGTATTAAATGCTCATTAATGCAAAATGCCACCTTTTCTTTTCTTTTCTTTTCTTTTAAAAATAATTTCCTTTATCACAAAATATCTAGATATTTGGCAAGAATGGATTAAGACTAATTCTAGTGATTAGTTTAGCATAGATTTACATTAGTAGTAATTAACCCAAACCAAAAATATAATTACCACTAATAAGGTGCAAAATTATCAACTTAAAATAATAATTAATTAGGGAAAAATTCTATGTGAACCAAAACTTCCAATTGACCCCCAAAGCCCGCGCACTAGCACTATTCTAGCTAAACTAGGCACAGTCAAGTTTGTACTGATATTTGATCACAATCGGGTTAAAACGGAAAACACCGACTATTTTACCCTAAAATGGAAAAATTCGCATAACTATTTCTAAAACGTTACAATCTCCCCCCTTAAAGAAATTCGGTCCCCGAATTAAAATTTAACTAGCGTACCTTCGAAGAGATGAGGGAATTTCTTCCACATCTCGCTCTCGGCCTCCCAAGTCATCTCCTCACTAGTAGGGCTACGCCAAAGGACCTTCACAGATGGCAAGACCTTTGACTGAAGTTTCTTCACCTGCCGATCCAATATAACTACCGGCTGCTCGGTGAATGAAAGATCACGCTCAAGCTGAACGGTCTGGTTCTGAATCATGTGAGAAGGATCATGAAGGTATCTATGAAGTAGCGACACATGGAAGACGGGGTGAACATCCGGAAAACTAGGCGGGAGCGCCAAACGATAAGCAACAGAACCCACTCACTCAAGGATCTCGAAAGAACCTACAAATTTGGGACTGAGCTTCCCCCTCTTCCCAAATCGCATAACGCCCTTCATCGGAGAAATCCGCAGGAATACATGATCCCCCACTGTGAACTTAAGTCTGCGACGACGGCGGTCGGTATAAGACTTCTGCCTGCACTGGGCTGTTCTCATCCTGTCCTGAATCAGCTGGATCTTCTCTGTAGTCTCCTGAACTAGCTGGGGCCCCAAAACCCCACTCTCACTGAGTTCAGTCCAACAGACTGGCGATCGACACTTCCTACCATACAAAGCCTCAAAAGGCGCCATCTGAATCGTCTCCTGATAACTGTTATTGTAGGAGAATTTAATCAACGGCAAGTGACGATCCCAACTGCCACCAAAATCAAGCACACACGCACGAAGCATATCCTCCAGAGTCTGTATAGTCCGCTCCGACTGACCATCGGTCTGCGGATGAAAAGCGGTGCTAAAACTCAACCGGGTACCCAAAGCTTCCTGAAGCTTCTGCCAAAGACAGCTAGTAAAATGGGTACCTCTGTCGGATACGATGCATGTGGGAACACCGTGCAAACGCGTAATCTCATCTATATACAACTGACCATACTGAATATAACCGAAAGTGGTCTTCACTGGAAGGAAGTGAGCCGCTTTCATCAACCGGTCAACAATCACCGAAATGGAGTCATACCCTCGACTGGTCCTGGGTAGACCCACAACAAAGTCCATGAAAATCTGCTCCCATTTCCACTCCGGAAAGGGTAAAGGCTGCAACTCACCTGCCGGCCTCTGATGCTCAGCCTTGACTTGCTGACAAGTCAGGCACCTCGAAACGAAGTCCGAAATATTGCGCTTCATCCCTTCCTACCAGTAAAAGTCTCTCAAGTCACGATACATCTTTGTGGAACCTGGATGAACGCTAAAGGCTGACTGATGTGCCTGCTCTAGGATCTTGCGTCTCAACCCATCAGCATCTGGTACACACAAGCGAGTCCCGCATCGTAGCATACCCTGGTCATCAATCATGAACTCCGAAACTGTACCCTGCCGAATAAGCTCAAGAATCTCAGACAAACGGGCATCACTGGGCTGTGCCTCACGGATACGATCAAAAAGTAGTGGACGGGCGCGGACATGAGCAAGCTATCCCCCGGTGGAAGTGAACTCAAACTGTACTCTACCATCGCACAAGAACTGCCAATCTGCAGAAGACAGTCGCTGAACTGCGCTCAACTGGGACAAGCTACCCCAGGGCCTACGACTCAAAGCATCAGCTACCACATTCGTCTTGCTCGGGTGATAAAGGTGTAGGGTTCCTATCGACGGTAACAAGGTTTCAGGAGGCATCATCTATACCATTTTCAAAATTTTGTTGTTTCAAGGAATTCTAAACTAGAATCGATAACTAAAAAATCAAACGTAAACTAATGTAAACCATTTTACATCTAAGTGAAATAGAAATACAACCTTTGTAGATCGGTCCTTCACTTCAAAAGTTCCTTGTAGTAGTCCATTCGCTGTGATCATGGTACTCCCAGACTCTTGGACGGCTCCATGAGATGAAAGCAACGGTCATGCTTGAAGTCTTCGAGGCCGAAGATGATCTACGTCGAGGGAATACTAGCTTAAGATTCTACTTCACTAATGAAGAATTAGTGAAGCTTACACCCTATACTAAAGTGCTAATCTAGTAGAGGATGATGAAATATGAAGTGGGCTCACTTTAGAATTATTTTTCTCACAATACTTTCTCACTTTAATCAAACCCTAGAGAGATTTTTCTTTTGGAGGAAGAAGATGAAGAAAGAAGAAGAGAATGAACTAATTCAAGTGAGTTAAGCAACCATGGGTAAGTGGGTATCATATACTAACTCATGTAGAGACATAACTATGGCTAATTATAGTGGTTAGGTTAATAAATATTCTAAGTAAAACAAAATGAGTGGACTTTGTCAAAGCACTCACAAGCTTCTACAAGCTTCATGCATTCAACAATTATCCACTAATTTTGGATTTACTTTGAATATTAAAACCCCACCATTATAATTAATATGGTGTATGTCTTATACACCCATGTAGTGTGTATCAACAACCATGACACACACAAAACACAATTTAATATATCTCACATATATATTAAGTATGCACATGTGAGAAAAAATGCTTAAGTGAGCAAATGTTAGTTAATGTAAATTAGTATATCAAATATAAAATTATACACTAAATTATTAAATTAACACTTGATTTAATAATCCGTCTATATCATATATAACCGACTAACACTAAATGTACCAACTTATCGAATCAACACTTGATTCGATAACCCGGCTATATCACATATAACCGACCGATACAAAAGTCGCGAGAATAGAATACAGTATCACATACACGCATTATTCTCGGTCCCGCACATATCACATATGTGCTCCTATTTCGTTTTGCCTGAGCCAGTAAAACCTCTATGTAGGACTCCAAAGACTCGTCAATACGCCGGCAGTAGGTGATGATCACATCAAGCACCCACAAGCCGTCAGCTGTACAAGCTGGACGTAACGGCTACCCGGGTATTGAACGATCAGAACATCAGCAAGCAAGCCCGCTCCAACTCCTGTAAAAGCCTAATGGTAACACTTGTCGTACAGTCCGATCTCCTCGTCTGATATGTCGCATATCATGTCTAGGGATGGTAAATGTCAGACCCCAATAACCGATAAGTCATGCCGATGTGAGGCTCATAACGGGTCGCGAAACTACTGGTAACACTTACCAGTAAATCTCTAAATCATCCCTGGTCAGGGACTTCCCTGTTATGGCCAATCGAGCACAGCGCAACATCAACCCCCCAATACTGGGAGAGACGAAACCCCTCCTATCGCTCATTGCCTCTATGTGACTCAGGAATATACCCAAAAACCACCATTTTGCATGCCCTCTTGGACGTGGTAAGGTGGAAATCAAAGCACAGTGGGAATCACACAAGACTCTATGACGATCTCGGGTCTACAGACTAACCTGTACCAGTGTCACCAGAGAACTGCCATTTGACGTGAAGTATAATACCATCTGGGAGTTCTCGGCGGGTCCGTCCAGTGTACCCAGTCTCCACTGAGCACCCGTATACCATCTCTGATGTCAATCACCAATGGATATAGGATCATCCATCGCCCATCTATATGGGTCGAGAAGGTATACGCTAGTCTACTCTGGTATATTGATGCCCCGCCTTGATACACCTACGACTAGGGACATTAATGGATGAACTTATGGACTACCATGGTCCCACTAGTATGATCTGCATCATAGTCCTGGTAGTCAAGTACAAATCCTAAGGGCTTTACCAACATGTAACAAAGAGACAATCAGTGTATATGTTAAGATAAAGAGTAACCAGATAGCATACTATCATGTCGAGCAAGAAAGTCCTCCCTATATATGTCCAAGTATCCACTACAATATACATCTCATGTACAGTAATGGCCTCTAGGGCATACATATAACTAACAATCTCCCATTTGCACAAGGGCCATTTGATAGCAGTGGTTGTAGTATCCCATACTCAACCATCCCATAAAAGTCTCTCTTTTGGAAAAGGCCTTCGTGAGTGGATCCGCCGTGTTGTCCTCTGAGTCTACTCTCCTAACCTTGATCCCCTAGAGATCATCCATCTCCATGATCAGGTGATACTGCATTAGAATATGTCTGGATCACTGATGGGACGGGCATTCCCTGGCATAAGCCACAACTCCATTGTCATACAATGGTAGGAACGAAGTTCATCTCATGAACTAATATACACCCAGACTGCTTCTTTGGTAGCATCTTTGGTAGTGATGTATCAAGCCTTTATCGTCTAGTATGCCACGGTATCTATCTTGGAACTCTTCCAACATACCGTCCCTCTACTGAGGGTAAAGACAATACCTGTGACTGATGTTCAGTCGACCTTATCACCTTGGAAGCTATCCAGTGATTCTCCCCAGGATCGATTGATACCATCTCACTACACCCAGTGAGAATCCTAACATCCATTTAGATCTATCACATAGATCCAAAATCCCTGGATCTAGGAGGTATCACCTTGATCCTATATGGAGAATCAATGTGATAAAAGGAGATTGACCGAGTGTAGCATAGGAAACTCTTTCCCTATCAAGAGTATGCTATCTACGTACAGTACGAGGAAGACCGCCTTACTCTCTACTACCTTTTTGTATATAGAAGGTTCATCTACCATTTTGATGAAGTCAAACGCTTTGCCTACTTCATCAAAACAGATGTTCCAACTCCGTGATTCCTGCTTTATCCCATAAACCAACTTGCACACGTTTCCGCTGCTCCCACTGTCTACGAAGCCCTCTGGCTGTGTACTTATAGACGCTCTCTTCTAAATCACTATTTAGAAAAGCAGTCATGACACCTAACCGCTGTTAGTTATATGTATGCCCTAGAGGCCATTACTGTACATGAGATGTATATTGTAGTGGATGCTTGGACATATATAGGGAGGAATTTCTTGCTCGACATGATAGTATGCTATCTGGTTACTCTTTATCTTAACGTGTACACTGATTGTCTCTCTGTTACATGTTGGTAAAGCCCTTAGGATGTGTACTTGACTACCAGGACTATGATGCAGATCATACTAGTGGGGCCATATTATTCCATAAGTACATCCTTTAAGGTCCTTAGTCGTGGGTGTATCGAGACGGGGCATTGATATACCAGAGTAGACTAGCGTATACCTTCTCGACCCATATAGATGGGCGATGGATGATCCTATATCCATTGGTGTTTGACTTCAGAGATAGTATACGGGTGCTCAGTGGAGACTGGGTACACTGGACGGACTCGCCGAGAACTCTCAGATGGTATTATACTTCACGTCAGATGGCAGTTCTCTGGTGACACTGGTACAGATTAGTCTATAGACCCGAGATCGTCATAGAGTCTTGTGTGATTCCCACTGTGCTTTGATTTCCACCTTACCACGTCCAAGAGGGCGTGCAAAACGGTGGTTTTTGGGTACAGTCCCAAGTCACATGAAGGCAATGAGCGATAGGAGGGGTTTCGTATCTCCCGGTATTGGGGGTTGATGTTGCGCTATGCTCGATTGGCCATAATAAGAAAGTCCCTGGCCAGGGCTGGTTTAGAGATTTACTGGTAAGTGTTACCAATAGTTTCTCGACCCGTTATGAGCCTCATATCGGCATGACTTATTAGTTATTGTGGTATGACGTTATACCACCCCTAGACTTGATATGCGACATATCAGATGAGGAGACCGGACTGTACGGTAGTGTTACTGTCAGGGTTTTGCAGGAGTTGGAGCGGGCTTGCTTGTTGATCTTCTGATCGCTCAATACCCGGGTAGCCATTACGTCCAGCTAGTACCGCTAACGTCTTGTGGGTGCTTGATGTGATCATCACCTACTGCCGGCGTATTGACGAGTTTTCAGAGTCCTACATAGAGGTTTTACTGGCTCAGGCAAAACGAAATAGGAGCACATATGTGATATGTGCGGGACCGAGAATAATGCATGTATGTGATACTATATTCTATTCTCGCGACTTTTGAATCGGTCAGTTATATGTGATATAGCCGGGTTATCAAATCAAGTGTTGATTCGATAAGTTGGTATATTTATTGTTAGTCGGTTATATGTGATATAACCGGATTATTAAATCAAGTGTTGATTTAATAATTTAGTGTATAATTGTATATTTGATATATTAATTTACATTAACTAACATTGGCTCACTTAATGTAGCGTTTTGAAAATCGTTTCGGTGAAATTTCGGAAAATCGGTAAAATAAGGGGGTTTTCTGTAAAAAGTCAAAATGCAAATATCTTATTATAAAAATTAAATATACATATTCTAGCTATGTAATTGCTAGTATTTGGTGTTTATTGAGCCACTAGGAAATTTCAAATTTTCTAAAAAAAATTTATTTTATTATTATTTTAAGCCGTCACTAATACATTTAATTAGGGAAAATTACAATTTGGAATGAGTTGAAACAAATTTTGTGCATCATGACACACTAAAACAAAATGTAACATGTTGCTTTTAAATGAATTGGAGTTGTCATGAGGGTTCTAGAAATTTAGGAATGAGTTATTAGAAAATAAAAGAAAACTAAATAATTAATAAAAGACTTAATGAATGTGAATTTTGGAGAAGTTCCTACACTAACCCGCAAACCCACCCAACATGGCCGAACCCATGGGCTGCCCCCAAATCCCTAAGTCTCCATTTCATTTCCTTTTCAAATCAAATAGAAAATAAATTTGAAAGAAACTAATAAAATAATGAGGTATGGGCATACTTGAGGTATGGATTAATTTTGCTTTGACTTAGAATTCCCCCCCCCCACTCACACACACCTCACTCCTCTCCCTCCACTACCGAATCTGCAGCCCCATCTCCCCGCCCCCCAATTTCCACTTCATTCCATCTCATAAAATCCACAACTTAGCATCAAAAAATTCACTCAAAATCAACACAAAACCACACAAATCATTAATCTAACCTTTACCCATTATTTCTTTGCCTTATCTACCATGGATCATAGAGCTAGAGAGCAAGTTGGGAGGCCAAGTTTGCATGGGAGATCTCTAAAATTGTGGAGGTAAATCCTAACCCAAGTGTTTAGTTGTAGGTTGAATACTTTAAATCAACTTAATTAGGTGTTTAATTTAGGTTTTAAATCTGCAAGTTTAAATTCAAGAGAAGGGTTAAATTAAAGTTATGGTTGTGATAATTTATTCATGGTTGTGTGATGTATTTTAGCATCTTAAGACATGCAAAACCAAATCTTGTAGCTAATTTGCAAATTGTTATATTTATATTTCTCAAATTGTGATAATTATGCTAAATTGCTAACTAGGTTTTAGAAATTTAATTAAAATGTGGGATTAAAATCTAGTTAGGGTTTTTAGCACATCATTAAGGTTTCCATGTGTGGTTTAACCATTTAAAATATGCAAAACCAAGCTTAATTGTTAAATTGTGAATTTTGCTTTAAAAATTGTTAAAATTGGTTATTTTTGCAAACTTGAATTTTGGGTTAATGATAATTAGTGAGATTAAAAATATGGAAATGGTTTATATGACCTGGTTATGATACTTAGTGAATATTATGGCTATTAGTTGGGTTAAAACATCAAGTTTCGAATTAAAACGGTAATTAAGTGCTTTCTAGGTTTTGTGAAATAAATCGATTTGAGCAAATTTAAGGTTTTTATGAATTGCACCATATTTTCAATTAAATTCTAGTGCGTTATGAACGCGTGATTGGTATGTTGGGTTTTTCTCGATTGATTGACGTTTGTACATCGACATCGAGGGTTGGTTTGGCTATTTTGGCATGCGTAGGCGATAGGTTTTGACCTATGCGTGATACGCGTGCCGATTTGATTTTCGTGTGCTGTTTCGATTTCAAATTTGGTTTTAATGCGATACGATGCATTATGATATGTAGGTACCCCATGTGGACTTCGAGACGACAAGCAAGCACGTGGCGACGTCGGCACCGGCTAGCGAAGACCAGGTGAGTAGATTTATATCTACGGGGAGAAGTCGGGTGGAAGGCGTATAGCACTCCCGCAGTTCGTGGTGATGTATACGAATACGTATACACACATATATATATTGTTTATATATTGTTTGAGTATATTGATGATAATATGGATATTTGGTGTTCTTGGATGATTTAGTGTCGCGAAACCCTAGAGTAGTGGTCGCACTACACATGCACACACCAACCCATACTTGCATACTTTCTTCTTTCATTTGTGCTTTTACGGGAATATATAGTTATGTGTTCACATGGGTATGGGACTATGTGTTCACATACGGATTTGAGGATGATACTTGGGTTTGAGATGAGTCGATGAGATTTGTTTTGAGGTTGTGAATTCGGTGATATGACAGGATTCGTATTTGAGATACGACGTGACGTTGTAGCGGGTCCTTGACGTAGTGTTTCACACACGTCCATGCATACTTAGGCGGTATCAGTATTGTACTAGACGTAGATCAGTACCCCGATCATGATATTTGATAAAGAGGATACCAGGTGAATAGTATGATGAATGTGATATTAACCCGTACCCAGATTTGGGGATGCCGTACGACGGATTTACGTACGAGCTATATTTTGATGATTGATCCGCACTCTTGACTTGGGATGTCTGATTATAGATATGGTATCGGATATGATACTATTGAGGCGGGATCACCGACTAATATATATACATGTATGTATATGTATCGACTCAGATGTTAGGCGGTTTCCTTACCTGTAGCCCTTTAGTTTAGTTTAGTTATTAGATTGGATTCGATTCTTACCTATTTCAAAAACTAACGAATCGTGGGTATTTTAAAAGACAGCCCAAGGGATCCTACGGATATTTCAAAAGACGTATCTTTTTATAAAAACACCGTAGCCCCTATTTTCAAAACCCCATGATTCGTGTTATTTCAAAAGGCACCATTTATAGGACTTATATTAGATTAATGCAGATTAGTTATAGTTGCGTCTAGTATTCAGCTCCCGCTCATTATTGTGGTTCGCTTCGCATCGCATCGCAGGCTTATATTATGTTTCATACTCTATTATTGATATCATGCTGTTAGGACACCAGCACCATTACCGATGATGCGTATGTACCACGTACACTTACTTGCCGGCTCACACACATCTTCATCGGTAATTGCCATGTCACGTACACCTTAGAAAATATTAGTGCTTGACATAGCCTGTTAGCTAATAGTTTAGACATGATATTAGTGTACTTGCCTTATATGTTAGTTTAGACATTGTAGTTATTAACTGCTACTTCATGCATATTGTTATTCATTGTTATGCCGCATTCATGGATTCTCATGCATATATTCACTTTTTACGTGCTATTGAGGTTTTGGATTCGGATTTCCATGAGATTTTCTGGATTTGGGGAAAACCGCAAAACATATACAAACTTCTTCTTTCTCTTTTTAAATGAAAAGCGCGGTTTTTCCCATGATGTATGAGTCGTCCACCATGAGTTTGCTGATGGATTTCGAGACCTGATTCGAGGAGTTGGATGAACCGTTTCGGGTACATGGTGGACCCGGTAAGGTACCCCGGGGCAAGAAGCTCGTGGTGATGACGATGAGCCTGGCAGGGGGAGACTACCTACCGGTGATTTTACCCGACGCGTCGGATATCCGGAGGATACCGTCGTGGTCTTGAGATGGATGGTAGGGGTCGTTCTAGACTGACGACGCCCTAGAGATTGAGATTGAGACATTGAGATTTCGAGATATTGAGGTACTGAGATTTGATGATACAGGCCAGTACGGATAGCCGGAGCCTGAGGCTTTGAGACATTGAGATTTATGTTTTGTGTAGATGCTAGACACTGTTGATGCTGATTTCATTTATGATACCTTTTTTTAAAAATACAAAGGAAATCTCACTAATTTATGAAAACAGTTCTTCATTTACATGTATTCTGTTTTCATGCATTCATACCTCATTCATATGATATATTGCTACCTGAGGCACTGACACGGGCATATGAGATCACACTCGGGTTAGTTATTACCCTAGCCATTGTTATAGGCTGCATGTTATTCATATATTTGAGGATATATTATGATCATTGACCTAGGTTGCGTTATTTATGCGATTTCTGTGCGTAGATGTTTTTCTGCTCACGAGTTGGCAAATCACCCCCGTTGTGCCACAGTTCTTGCAGGTTTCACCGTACAAGTTTCATTACGACTTTGCTGGCACTATTTCCATTTCCGGGTGACTTGCTAGTAGGTGGGTTTATTTGTATCGTACCCATCATTACATCTTGTATATTATTATTCTGTTGTATCTAGAAGTTCCATCAACCGAACATGTATTTATTTTTGAGATAGAGACCAGTGATGTTATTCTTTCGACCTTAGAGTCGCGCGTATATTTCTGCGGATTTCTTATGGTTTTGAGTTTCCTTTTGAGTTTTTGATCCTCGCCGTTGGCGTTGTATATTATATTGCTTGTGTGGTTGTGACCGTCGTTTGACGAAGAGCTAGCTCCCGCTTGGGGATGCCTTTTATTGATTTCGTATACTATTCATGTTGTATCCCGTTTGGGGGCCAGTATTTACAAAGGAGACTCTGCCAAAATTTTCGGGAAATTTTTGATGTTTTTAGAAACCCGCATAATTCGGCTTATGCTATTAAAACTACTTATTTAAATTGGTTTTCCTTCACTCTACTACTTTTCTTGGTTTGCATTTCTGGGTTTTCGGCTTACTTGGATTACGTACGCCTCGAGACGTTTCGTAGTTTAAGAGCCGGTCATGTTCCGTACTTTCGGGACGTGACACTTAAGCAGTCTTTTCTCATTTGTGTGTACATGTAATATATATGTGATATATATTAATGTGCATTGTTTATTTGTGTGTGTCATGGTTGTTGATACACTTTGCATGGGTGTATGAGACATACACCATTATAATTATATTGGTGGGGTTTTAATATTCAAAGTAAATACAAAATTAGTGGATAATTGTTCAAAGCATGAATCTTGTAGAAGCTTGTGAGTGCTTTGACAAAGTCCACCCATTTTGTTTTACTTAGGATATTTATTAACCTAACCACTATAATTAGCCATGGTAATGTCTCTACATGAGTTAGTATATGATACACACTCACCCATGGTTACTTATCTCACTTTGGATTAATTTCATTCTCTTCTTCTTTCTTCATCTTCTTCCTCCAAAAGAAAATGGTTTCTAGGGTTTGATCCAAGTGAGGAAATATTGTGAGAAAAGAAATTCTAAAGTTAGCCCACTTCCTATTTCACCATCCTCTACTAGATTAGCACTTTAGTATAGGGTGTTTGCTTCACTTTGGTGAAGTGGTAGCTTGAGTTAGTAATCCCTCGACGTAGATCATCTTCGGCCTCGAAGACTTCAAGCAAGATCATTACCTTCTTCTCATGGAGCCGTCCACGAGTCCGGGAGCAACATGATCGCAGCGAAGGGACTACTACAAGGAGCTTTTGAAGTGAAGGACCGATCTATAAAGGTTGTATTTCTATTTCACTTAGATGTAAATGTTTTACATTTGTTTACGTATTATTTTCTAGTTATCGATTCTAATTTAGAGTTCCTTGAAACGGAAAATTTTTGAAAATGGCATGAACGATGCCCCCCGAAACCTTACTGCCGTCGATAGGAACCCTACAGTGATATCAGAGCCTAGCTAGGAAATTATACGGATAATATTAGATTACGAAACCGAAACAAACTCCGAAACTTGAAACCCTAAATTCCACTTTCTGTCGATTTTCAAACGAGCTCCAAAAATTTTGCAAATAAGTGCAGAATCATATTTGGGCAGAGAGATGAACATGGGAGAAAATTGGGACCATGTGCTCGGATTTGGGCCGAGCACATGGCCACAATTTCCGAGGAGGCCGGCCTGGTGAAGTGTTTTGGGTCCCAAATTTTTTCCATGTTTTGCTCTCTGGCTTTTGGGGTTTCAGGTGTTGTTTATTTTTGCTACTTTTTCATGTGATGATTAACTCAATACAAAGGCAACTCGGAGTGTTTCGTATTCGTAATTTTAACATTGTTTCAGGTTTTTCACATATTGTCTAGGCGAAATTAAAAAGTTTGATCGAATGTCAAAATCCCATTTTTCCAAGTTTAACGTATTCGGAAAAATATGCAAGTGATTCTTTGGACCCTCTAAAAGAACGTAAAACTTAACTCGATTATGTGGCCGTCAAAACCGCCACTTGAACCCTAGGGTTTGTGGTAGTTTAGCATTGTCACATGTGAGGCGTTGGTTTGACCCTTCTACGGCTGGTTCATAGGTACTGTGGCATCTTCTGGGTATTATTAAAACTGTGCTCAAGTGTTGAGCTGTCGGGAAATTGTGGGACTTTGATGAATCGATCGAAGAGTTTATCGTCTTCCGGATATTATGTGATGGGATACAATATTTGGAATCCACATGTTGTTATGAGATAACTAGTTTGAATGTTATAAATCTAGCAGTTTAGTCTCATTTGATCGGTTGCCACGGGATTTTGATGTGATCAAAAGTCCGTCGTAATCACGTAGCGTACGCGGATACTCGCCGGGTAAACTTAACAGATAGCCACACCCCATAGCCCCGACCAAGTGACTGTAGGAGAACCCCGTCGCCAAAAGCATCCGTTCAGGTGCTCGCGGCAGCGGTGTTCCGCCTTAGTGCACTTCGTCGACGGCATCGGGGGGTACAGCCGTCTACTAAAGTTTCCGACGAGCATTCGATCAGGATGTCGGGAATCTTGTTGAATTGCCCGACCAGATATTGAAAAGCGTTTTCGATATTAAGTCTAAAATGCGGGGTTTATAATTGTTAGGCATGTGATGTTTAAGGAATTCAAATGGTTAGGCATGTGATATCTAAGGTGGTTGCGGATTCCAACTGTTGTAGTTTTTCACTTTCTTTTCTACGACCGTAAGTGTAATATGTGGTGTATCGCTGGTTTCGGTGCTATATGTCAATGACTACTGGGATACGCATATTTACTTACGCTGATGATATGTGATGTTATGTGTTGCTGTATATGTTATATTGGATCGTCGTGTTTTGAATAGCCGGGGGTTTTATGTGAGATGAGAGTTTTTATTTTCATTCATGTAAAATTCATTGTATATAATATTCTTTTATTGGGGCACTTCCGGGTTGAAGATGATGTCACCATTGTATATTATTTACTTTTCCGTATTAGGAAAGACCCAAGGTGGGGAGCACAAGTAACCGGGTTCTAGAGTCCAGTGGGAGACCAACTCGAGGAGTCGAGTCCGGGTCTCCTAACTCTAGAATTGGTATGGTTGTTTGCCGCTCTCGTAGGGGTCTAATGATGTGGGTTTGGCTATTCATCGCAACCGCAGAATCCGTGTTTTATACAGGCTCAAAATAAAATACGGACCTCCTAGTATATCCAATATTTTATATGTTTTCTTCTGCGGCGATATCTGTGATGTGATCATTAGATATGTTGAGATGGATACTGTATATAGTACATATGATATATTATATAGACGTTACTTATGTTTTACACCCGCGCTAGCCCTGCCCCGCTCTGTCGTTAGTTACCTAACCTAACGGTGCATGATGGGACATCGAGGCGAATGCGGATGGCATAAGCGTACGTCGTATTTATCTGTGATTTTTAGGTAACTTAAATGATGAGACTTCATTAATGTGATTAATGAAAGAAAAGAAACCTAAAAGATGTTGTGGAATCGAATTTTCAAAAACAGGTAGCTACAGTGTAGGGTTCCTAGGCCCTCTAATGAAGTCTCACAAGGCATCAATCATGCCAATTTCAAAAATTATGAGTGCCGAGAAACCCTAATGCGGATCGTCGGCTAGATTTCTAGGCGAAACGGTAACTAGTTAACTACTTAACTAAAAGTTAGATGCTACAACCTTTGTAGATCCGGATATCCACTTCCTTAGCTCCACGTAGTCATCCTCTCGCTGTCCTTTTCGAATCCTAGACTCATTCGTCGGCTTCATCGGGAAAACGAGCGGAATAGGTCGTCGGCTTCGTGTCAAAGACGATCTACGTCGAGGTTGCACAAGCTCAAGCTCCGACTTCACAAACTTGTGAAACTTGTGAAGAAAACACCCAAAACAACTTGGCAAGAGGTAGAGGGTGAAGAAATAGGAGGTGGGTTCACTTTAGAATTGGATTTCTCTCACTAGAACTCAAGTTGCCATTGATGGCATCAAGGTTTCTTTCTTGAAGATGAAGATGAAGAAGAAGAAAGAATATGATAAGTGTTATGATAAAATAAAAATAAATCAATACTTATCATAATGTGAACCATAGTTAAGTGTAGAGAGTTAACTAAGGTTAGAAGAATGGTTAGGGTTTAGTGTGAAGACAAAATGGTCACAAAGTCAAAGCTTCATGAAGCTTCAACAATGTTCAAGAATGAAAGCAACCATTTTGTATTCTTATCCCATTCTTTTTCCAAAAATGAATAAATAAAAGAATGGATAACTAAAAACCCTAATCACTTTCTTAACCTAAGTTTAATTCTATACACTTAACCAAATAAGCATGCATCATCAAACATGATACAAACATGTGCACAAAAGTATATCACATATACAATTTGCACATCAAGTGAGAAAATCCATATAAAGTGAACCAATAATAGTTAATGCAATGCAATATATCAAATATATATAATTATACATTAAATCATCAAATCAACATTTGATTCAATGATCCGGTCATGTCGCACATAACCGACTAGAATCCAATGTATCGATTTATCGAATCAATGATTCGATAACTAGGTCATATCAAATATAACCAATCGAAACATATATCACGAGAATGAAATGCGGTATCATATACACGCATTATTCTCGGTCCTACACATATCTCATATGCGCTCCTATTTCGTTTCGCTTGAGCCAGGAAACCTCTGTGTAGGACTCTAAAGACTCGTCAATACGCCGGTAGCAGATGATGATCATATCAAGCACCCACAAGCCGCAAGCGGTCTGCTAAATTTAACGGCCATCCGGGTATTGAGCGATCAGAAGATCGACGAGCTAGCCCGCTCACACTCCTGTGAATCCAACCAGTAACACTTACCGTACAGTCCGGTCTGTTCGTCTGATACGTCGCATATCAAGTCTAGGGGTGGTAAACGTCAGACCCCAATAACCGATAAGTCGTGCCGATGTGAGGCTCATAACGGGTCGAGAAACTACTGGTAACACTTACCAGCAAATCTCTGATCAGCCCTGGCCAGGGACTTCCCTGTTACGGCCAATCGAGCACAGCGCAACATCAACTCCCAATACCGGGAGAGACGAAACCCCTCCTATCGCTCATTGCCTCCATGTGACTCGGGACTGTACCCAAAGACCAACGTTTTGCATGCCCTAATGGACGTGGTAAGGTGGAGATCAAAGCACAGTGGGAACTACACAAGACTCTATGACGATCTCGGGTCTACAGACTAACCTGTACAAGTGTCACCTGAGAACTGCCATCTGACGTGAGGTATAATACCATCTGGGAGTTCTCGGCGAGTCCGTCCAGTGTACCCAGTCTCCACTGAGCACCCGTATACCATCTCCGATGTCAAACACCAATGGATATGGGATCATCCATCGCCCATCTCATGGGTCGAGAAGCATATACGCTAGTCTACACTGGTATATCGATGCCCCGTCTCGATACACCCACGACTAGGGACCATGAAGGATGTACTTATGGACTACCATGTCCCCACTAGTATGATCTCTATCATAGTCCAGGTAGTCAAGTACACATCCTAAGGGCTTTATCAACATGTGACTATAAGACAGTTTAAAGAGACAAGTGTACATGTTAAGATAAAGAGTAACCAGATAGCATACTATCATATCGAGCAAGAAAGTCATCTCTATATATGTCCAAGCATCCAATATAATATACATCATCTGTACAATACTGGCCTCTAGGGCATACATACAACTAACTGTAGGGTTCCTAGTGTTAGTTATATGTATGCCCTAGAGGCCATTACTGTACATAGGATGTATATTGTAGTGGATGCTGGGACATATATAGAGAGGACTTTCTTGCTCGACATGATAGTATGCTATCTGGTTGAACTTTACCTTAACGTGTATACTGATTGTCTCTCTGTTACATGTTGGTAAAGCCCTTAGGATCTGTACTTGACTACCTGGACTATGATGCGGATCATACTAGTGGGGACATGGTAGTCCATAAGTACATCCTTCAAAGTCCCTAGTCGTGGGTGTATCGAGACGGGGCATCGATATACCAGAGTAGACTAGCGTATACCTTCTCGACCTATACAGATGGGCGATGGATGATCCCATATCCGTTGGTGTTTGACATCGGAGATGATATACGGGTGCTCAGTAGAGACTGGGTACACTGGACGGACTCGCCGAGAACTCCCAGATGGTATTATACCTCACGTCAGATGGCAGTTCTCTGGTGACACTGGTACAGAGTAGTCTGTTGACCCGAGATCGTCATAGAGTCTTGTGTGGTTCCTACTTTGCTTTGATTTCCATCTTACCACGTCCAAGAGGGCGTGCAAAACGGTGGTTTTTGGGTACAGTCCCGAGTCACATGGAGGCAATGAGCGATAGGAGGGGATTCGTCTCTCCCGGTATAGGGGGTTGATGTTGCGCTGTGTTCGATTGGCTATAACAGGAAATCCCTGGCCAGGGTTGCTGAGATTTACTGGTAAGTGTTACCAGTAGTTTCTCGAACAGTTATAGACCTCATATCGACACGACTTATCGAGCTATTGGGATCTGACGTTTACCACCCCTAGGCGAGATATGCGACAGATCAGACGATCAGACCGGACTGTACGGTAGTGTTACTGGTCGGATTCACTGGAGTGTGAGCGGGCTTGCTCGTCGATCTTCAGATCGCTCAATACCCGGGTGGCCGTTACGTTTAGCAGACCGCTTGCGGCTTGTGGGTGATTGATATGATCATCATCTGCTGCCGGCGTATTGACGAGTCTTTAGAGTCCTACACAGAGGTTTCCTGGCTCAAGCGAAACGAAATAGGAGCGCATATGAGATATGTGCGGGACCGAGAATAATACGTGTATGTGATACCGTATTCTATTCTCGCGATGAATGTATCGGAAAGGTTGTATGCGATATAACCTAGTTATCGATTGAAGCGTTGATTCGATAAACCGATACATTGAATACTAGTCGGTTGTGTGCGACATGACCGGATCATTGAATCAAGTGTTGATTTAATGATTTAATGCATAATTATATATTTGATATATTACTTTGCACTAACTAGTATTGGTTCACTTTAAACGGATTTTCTCACTTGTTTTGTGCACATTGTATATGTGATATACTTTTGTACACTTGTATGTATCATGTTTGATGATGCATGCTAACTTGTGTTTTGTGTAAAGTTTAAACCATGGTTATGTAATGGTTAGGGTTTTCATTTTCATATCTATTTATTTATTTGTTTATTCATTTTGGAAAATGATAAACATAAAGCAAAATGGTGGCTTTTTTTGGAAGCTTGTTGAAGCTTCATGAAGACTTTGACCAAAGTGACCATTTTGTCTCATGCTTAACCCTAACCACTCCATTAACCCTATTTTAATCTCTACACTTGACCATGGTTTTTGATGATAAGTATTCTTTTATTTTTTATTTTCTAAAAGAACTTATCATAACAATTTCCTTCTTCTTCTTCATTTCTTCAAGTGAAGAAAGCTTGCCTCCATCAATGGCAAGTGATGAAAAAGAGTGAGAAATCCAAATCTAAAGTCTACCCACTTCCTATTTCTTCATCCTCTACCTCTTGCCAAGTAGTAGAGTGTGTTCTCTTCACAAGTTTTTGGACTTGGTGAAGTCGGAGCTTGATTTAGCGATGCCTCGACGTAGATCATCTTCGGCATGGACATCGACGACCTAGCTTGCCCATTCTCCGACGAAGCCGACGCTAGAGCCCGGATTTGATTTGGACAGCGGAGAGGACTTCGTTGCGGAGCTATGGAGGTGGAGCACCGGATCTACAAAGGTTGTATTTCCGTATTCCCTTAGTTAAGTGTTAACTAGTTAGCTTTTTCGCCTAGAAATCTAGCAAACGATCCGTAGTCGGGTCTCTCGGCACCCGTTAAATTTTATAATGGCATGTTCGATGCCTTGTGAGACCTCATTAGGGTGCCTAGGAACCCTACAGTGGTATCAGAGCCTAGCTAGAGCCTTAGGCGAAGTCTAGACGGAATTTGAAGTCCGAACGAACCCGAAACCCCAATACAAAATGCTCTCTGTCCTTTTTCTGAAAACAGGGATTTTTCCAAATTAAAAATTACTAAAAAATTCAGCAAGAAAAAATAAGAATTACGATGCAAAAATTATTGGATGAACAGTAACTTAGGCGGCGGAACCGCGGCATAAGCCCTGCTTATGCGGCGGTTCCGCGGCTCAATCATGACGTCATCCCTTACTGTTTGCACAGTAATACCTGATAAATTCTTCTGGATTTTCTGGGAATTTTTAAAATTTATTCAAGAGTTGAATTTTCTGGGTTGTTTTGGGGATTCGAATGTTCGATCGGATTATCGAATTTTGTCTGTGTGGCTTTCCGGATAAATTTTAGAATATGTTAAAAAGTTCGACCGGATATAAATACCCAATTTTTCCCCTGTCGGGAAATTTCCAAGTGTTGGATTTTTCCGTAGTTTAACGACGTTCTAAGTAGTGCAAGTAACGCGATGGTCCCTCTAGAAGACACAAACCTTAACTCGATTATGTGACCGTCTTGAACTGCCGTTTGAACCTTCGGGTTTGGGGCAGTACGGCGTGCCACATGTGAGGCGTTGGCTTGACCCTTCTACGGCTGGACCGTCGGTACTGAGGCACGAACTGAATGTTGTTAGACTTATTTCATGTGTTGATCTGTATCGGGAAAACTTGGGTGTTCGAATATTCAATCGGAAAGTTTAACATTTTCTGTTTATCTGGAATGGGATACAATAATTGGAATTCACAAGAAGTTATGAGATAACGGAATGAATATTATAAACGTAGCAGTTTAGTCTCACTTGATCGGTTGCCATGGAATTTTGATGTGATCAAAAGTCCGTCGCAATCACGTAGCGTACGCGGATACTCGCCGGGTAAACTTAATAGACAGCCTCACTCCATAGCCCCGACCAAGTGACTGTAGGAGAACCCCGTCGCCGAAAGCATCCGTTCGGGTGCTCGCAGTAGCGGTGTTCCGCCTTGGTGCACTTCGTCGACGGTATCGGGGGTGCAGCCGCCTACTGAAGTTTGCGACGAGCATTCGATCAGGATGTCGGGAATCTTGTTGAATTGCCCGACTTGATATTGAAAAGAGTTTTCGATTTTGAGACTAAAATGCGGGGTTTATAATTGTTAGGCATGCGATGTCTAAAGAATTCATTTGATTAGGCATGCGATGTCTATGCAGATTGCGGATTCCAACTGTTGTAGTTTTACATTTTCTTTTCTGTGACCGTAAGCGTAATATGTGATATCGCCGGTTTCGTTGCTATATGTCAACGACAATTGGGATGCGCATATTTACTTACGTTGATGACATGTGATGTTATGTGTTGCTGGATATGTTATATTGGATCGTCGTGTTTGAATAGCCGGGGGTTTTTATGTGAGATGAGTGTTTTTCATTTTCATTCATGTAAAAACTTGTATGTAATATTCTTTTATTGGGGCGCTTCCAGGTTGCGGAAGTTGTCACCTCTTGTATATTATTTACTTTTCCGCACTAGGTAGACCCAAGGAGGGGAGCACAAGTAACCGGGTTCTGGAGTCCAGTGGGAGACCAACTCGAGGAGTCGAGTCCGGGTCTCCTAACTCTAGAATTGGTAGGGTTGCTTGCCGCTCTCGTAGGGGTCTAGGGGTGTGGGTTTGGCTATTCATCACGACCGTGGAATCCGTGTTTTATACTGGCTCGTATTGAAAACACGGACGTCCTAGTATATCCAATATTTCATATGTTTCTTCTGCTGCGATATCTGTGATGTGATCATGTGATGTTCTATGATAGATACAGTATATAGTATATATGATATATTATATAGGCGTTACTTATGTTTTACACCCGCGCTAGCCCTGCCCCGCTCTGCCGTTAGTTACCTAACCTAACGGTGCATGAGGGGACATCGAGGCGAATGCGGATGGCATAAGTGTACGTCGTATTTATCTGTGATGTTTAGGTACATAATTGATGGGACTTCATTAATATGATTAATGAAATAAAAGAAACCTAAGATGTTGTAGAATCGAATTTCAAAATAAAACAGGTAGCTACAGTTCTTGCTTTGCACAGCGGTATATGCGATATATCCTGCACCTTATTCGATGAGGAAAGGACCGAGATCCCTTCACCTGGAGTGACTCCTTTAGCAATAACTGGCAGATGCTACACACTCGGTTTGTCTTTTGATTGCTTTTAAGTGTTTTTGCTTTGCACAGTGATATATATGATATATCCCGCACCTCATTCGACGAGGAAAGGACCGACGATCCCTTCACCGGGAGTGACTCCTTTAGCAAAACTAGAAAAGCCTCAAAAGCACTCCATTTTTAAAATTCATTTGATTCTACGACGATATCAAGTTCATTACGCAATAGGTTTTCAGAAAAACCTGTCGTAGCCCTCCGTCATTTCAGATAAGTAGTAGTTAGTATTCGTGCTACGTTTGTTGGCCTGCGTCAAGGCGTAGTGTGCGGTAGCTAACTGGTGCTTATCTGCATAAGCATATTATGTGATTGGATTAGTGTAGTCGTGCGACTTTGTTGGCCTGCGTCAAGGGTCGTGCAGGTGGGTTTAATTCAATCAGGAAATGACGGGTTGAACTTGACTAGCGGACTATGGTTTGTTGGCCTGCGTCAAGGTCATAGGACGCTGGGGGCAAAATATTATCGGGAATTTCAAGTGTTGAAATTTGCAATGAGATTGCATACCTTCTATGAGATAGTTGGATCCCGATACCCGCTGCGAGTAAGAGTTACTCCTGGGAGAGTTTTACATATTACAATTAGCCGATCAAGTAGGTGTCTAGAAAGGTGTTAACGAGGTTACGCCTCTGGGAAAACGAGGTTTACATTAATTAGGTTCGTGCGAAAGCACGGGGGACCTCCCTCAAAGTACCGACACTGGCCTGGCTGAAAGATTGGCGAACTTGTAGTGTGTAATTAATCCCGGCTAGTCTTTCCTTTTAGGGTTTGAAGGAAGATTTGATAAAAAGCAGTGGGAGCCATCCTGATTAGATAAAATAATAACCAATCTATTCTTGACAGAGCGCACACTGAGTGTTTTCTTCTCTCTCTCTCCAGGTAGCGACCATATCACGCCTTAATCTAGATAATAATACGGATTATTGACCGAACCCGCTTGTTATACTGAGCTGGGGAACGTTGGTCCCGCTCCAACTTATAATTGTTATAAGACAGAGCAGGAAATTGGGGAATACCAGATTTCCCGTGCCGCCCAAACGAAGAGAGTGCATGCTGATGCATCATCTTCGGGTGTGTTCATTATACAGAACTATTTCTCAGTATCCTTTACGTCCTGGGTATATGATACCGGATCAGGATCCAAGATATGTAATCAGTTACATAGGGCTACAGAAAGGTAAAGAACTGAGAACGGGTGATAAGTTTCATATGGCAGAAAACGGGGCAAGAGTTGCAGCCAAGTCTGTCGGTCACTATCACCCTGTATTACAATACATTGATTCTGAACGAATGTTATTAGATACCGAACCTGATATACAAAATCATATCTGTCTCTTTATTTGTAAAGAAACGATAAAATTTTGTATTGTTGGATAATGTTTTGAACATTTCCTATATCAAAAGTTGATCGGTTCAGGCACGTTATCTAAAAACATTAATGTTCTAAATCAAACTACAGTTCTTAGTATACGGATCACACACAAGAGGAAGAGTTCAGAAATGAACGAATTCTTCTTGAGGCATTGTAGACTAGGTCAGATCAATATGACATGACTAGCAAGAGTTACATATAGATGCATATTTAAATCAGTTTGAATTTACATCTTGTGAAACTCGCCAGTCATGTCACAAAGATAAGATGACCATAGCTCCGTTTACTGGAAACAGAGAAAGAGTTACTGAACTCTTGGGATGATACATGTTGATGTATGTTAGATCCCCTGTCTACACATGCCAAGACTGGTTCTTTATACTTCATTACGTTCTCTGATGATCTCTCAAGATTCAGACCTATGTTCCTGTTGAAACACAAGTCCGAACCTTTTGAGATATTCACAGAATATAAGCGAGAAGTAGAGAACCAAAATACGGGTATAAGTATTATGTCCTATGATGAGATCAGGGAGGAGAATACTTGTGCATGGAATTCCTGGAATATTCTAAAGGAGAATGAGATTCTCTCTCAGCATTACTCCTCTGTATACACCATAGCACGATGGTATATCGGGGCGGAGCAATCACACCCTATATGATAAGGTGCGCTCTATGATGAGTACTACTGAGTTGCCTATTTCCTTTTGGGAGTTATGCACTTGAGAAGCTGCATACCTATTGAATAGGGTTCCAATCAAATCTGTTGCCTACCGCTTCATATGTGATATGGAAAGGGAAGAGCCCATATCTTAAGTTGGTTAAGATTTGGGGTTGTCTGGCCTATGTCTAAAAGCAAAATCCGGACAAGCTCGAGGCAAGGTCTGTTATGTAGAACTGGAAAGGTTCCAGCTATACGAACTACAGCAGATGATTTGATAGAACCAAGGGATTCAGTAGATTCCAACGAACCCCAGCCTCTCCGCCGATCTAGTAGGGTTCCTCACCCACCTGAGAGATACTTCGGTTTCTCTATGACAGTGGGAGCGAGGAATGCATCATGAGATGATGACCCAACTAGTTTCGAGCTGGCCATCAGGAGTAAGACTCTGTAAGAATGGCTGGATGCTTAGTGATCTGAGATGGAATCCTTATACACCAGCAAAGTATGGACTTTAGCTGCTATATCTGAAGGGTTAAATCCCCATCAGGTGCAAGTATATCTTGAGAAGATTACTTGGTGTACATGGAAAAGTTGAGACTTTCAAAGCTAGACTTGTTAAAAGTTTGCATCATTGACCAGGTGTGGATAATGATGAAACCTTTTCAAGTAGCTATGCTTAAGAACATCCAGATCCTACTTGTCACGGTTACATACCATGACTACGATATCTGGTGGTCGGGTGTCATGACTGCTTTTCTAAATGATGTTTAAGAAGAGTGCGTCTATAAGTACACAGCCAGAGGGCTTCGTAGACAGTGGGAGCAGCGGAAACGTGTGCAAGATGCTTTATAGGATAAAGCAGGCATCGCGGAGTTGGAACATCTGTTTTGATGAAGCGGTCAAAGAGTTTGACATCATCAAAATGGTAGATGAACCTTGTATATACAAAAAGGTAGTAGGGAGTATGGTGATGATCCTCGTAGAGTACGTAGATAACATACTCTTGATGGGGAAGGAGTTTCCTATGCTACGCTCGGTCAATCTCCGCTTATCACAATGATTCTCCATATAGGATCAAAATGATACCTTCTAAATCCTGGTGTTTGGATCTATGAGATAGATCTAATTGGATGTTAGCACTCTCACTAGTTGTAGTGAGACGGTATCAACCGATCCTGGGGAGAATCACTGGAAGGGTTCCAGGGTGATAATGACGACTGAGTGTCAGTCGCAGGCATTGTCTTTACCCTCAGTAAAGGGACGGCATGTTGGAAGAGTTCCAAGCTAGATACCGTGACATACTAGACGATAAAGGCACGATACATCGTTACTTAAGATGCTACCAAAGAGGCTGTTTGGGTGTATATTGGTTCATAAGATGAACTACGTTCCTACCATTGTGTGACAATGGAGTTGTGGCTTATGCCTAGGAACGTCCGTCCCATCAGTGATCCAGACATGTTCTAAGGCAGTATCACATGATCATGGAGATGGTTGATCTCCAGGGAGATCGAGGTTAGGAGAGTAGACTCAGAGGACAACACAGCGGATCCACTCACGAAAGGCCTTTTCCCAGAGAGAGACTTTTATGGGATGGTTGAGTATGAGATACTGCAACCACTGCTATAGATGGCCCTAGTACAAGTGGGAGATTGTTAGTTATATGTATGCCCTAGATGCCATTACTGTACATAGGATGTATATTGTAGTGGATGCTGGGACATATATAGGGAGGACTTTCTTGCTCGACATGATAGTATGCTATCTGGTTGAACTTTACCTTAACGTGTATACTGATTGTCTCTCTGTTACATGTTGGTAAAGCCCTTAGGATCTGTACTTGACTACCTGGACTATGATGCGGATCATACTAGTAGGGACATGGTAGTCCATAAGTACATCCTTCAAAGTCCTTAGTCGTGGGTGTATCGAGACGGGGCATCGATATACCAGAGTAGACTAGCGTATACCTTCTCGACCTATACAGATGGGCGATGGATGATCCCATATCCATCGGTGTTTGACATCAGAGATGATATACGGGTGCTCAGTGGAGACTGGGTACACTGGACGGACTCGCCGAGAACTCCCAGATGGTATTATACCTCACGTCAGATGGCAGTTCTCTGGTGACACTGGTACAGAGTAGTCTGTTGACCCGAGATCGTCATAGAGTCTTGTGTGGTTCCCACTGTGCTTTGATTTCCATCTTACCACGTCCAAGAGGGCGTGCAAAACGGTGGTTTTTGGGTACAGTCCCGAGTCACATGGAGGCAATGAGCGATAGGAGGGGATTCGTCTCTCCCGGTATAGGGGGTTGATGTTGCGCTGTGTTCGATTGGCTATAACAGGAAATCCCTGGCCAGGGTTGCTGAGATTTACTGGTAAGTGTTACCAGTAGTTTCTCGAACAGTTATAGACCTCATATCGACACGACTTATCGAGCTATTAGGGTCTGACGTTTACCACCCCTAGGCGAGATATGCGACAGATCAGACGATCAGACCGGACTGTACGGTAGTGTTACTGGTCGGATTCACTGGAGTGTGAGCGGGCTTGCTCGTCGATCTTCAGATCGCTCAATACCCGGGTGGCCGTTACGTTTAGCAGACCGCTTGCGGCTTGTGGGTGATTGATATGATCATCATCTGCTGCCGGCGTATTGACGAGTCTTTAGAGTCCTACACAGAGGTTTCCTGGCTCAAGCGAAACGAAATAGGAGCGCATATGAGATATGTGCGGGACCGAGAATAATACGTGTATGTGATACCGTATTCCATTCTCGTGATGAATGTATCGGAAAGGTTGTATGCGATATAACCTAGTTATCGATTCAAGCGTTGATTCGATAAACCGATACATTGAATACTAGTCGGTTGTGTGCGACATGACCGGATCATTGAATCAAGTGTTGATTTAATGATTTAATGCATAATTATATATTTGATATATTACTTTGCACTAACTAGTATTGGTTCACTTTAAACGTATTTTCTCACTTGTTTTGTGCACATTGTATATGTGATATACTTTTGTACACTTGTATGTATCATGTTTGATGATGCATGCTAACTTGTGTTTTGTGTAAAGTTTAAACCATGGTTATGTAATGGTTAGGGTTTTCATTTTCATATCTATTTATTTATTTGTTTATTCATTTTGGAAAATGATAAACATAAAGCAAAATGGTGGCTTTTTTTGGAAGCTTGTTGAAGCTTCATGAAGACTTTGACCAAAGTGACCATTTTGTCTCATGCTTAACCCTAACCACTCCATTAACCCTAGTTTAATCTCTACACTTGACCATGGTTGTTGATGATAAGTATTCTTTTATTTTCTATTTTCTAAAAGAACTTATCATAACAATTTCCTTCTTCTTCTTCATTTCTTCAAGTGAAGAAAGCTTGCCTCCATCAATGGCAAGTGATGAAAAAGAGTGAGAAATCCAAATCTAAAGTCTACCCACTTCCTATTTCTTCATCCTCTACCTCTTGCCAAGTAGTAGAGTGTGTTATCTTCACAAGTTTTTGGACTTGGTGAAGTCGGAGCTTGATTTAGCGA
Organism: Agapanthus africanus; assembly: GCA_030015575.1. NCBI lineage: Eukaryota > Viridiplantae > Streptophyta > Magnoliopsida > Asparagales > Amaryllidaceae > Agapanthus > Agapanthus africanus. The sequence goes on along the minus strand of CM057340.1, from coordinate 438,339,515 downwards.
TGCCTCGACGTAAATCATCTTCGGCATGGACATCGACGACCTAGCTTGCCCATTCTCCGACGAAGCCGACGCTAGAGCCCGGATTTGATTTGGACAGCGGAGAGGACTTCGTTGCGGAGCTATGGAGGTGGAGCACCGGATCTACAAAGATTGTATTTCCGTATTCCCTTAGTTAAGTGTTAACTAGTTAGCTTTTTCGCCTAGAAATCTAGCAAACGATCCGTAGTCGGGTCTCTCGGCACCCGTTAAATTTTATAATGGCATGTTCGATGCCTTGTGAGACCTCATTAGGGTGCCTAGGAACCCTACACCTAGGCATCCTAATGTGGTCTCACAAGGCATCAACCATGCCAATTTCAAAAAATCTAGGTGCCGAGAAACCCGACTACGGATCGTTTGCTAGAAAACTAGGCGAAAAGATAACTAGTTAACACTTAACTAAGGGAATACGGAAATACAACCTTTGTAGATCCGGTGCTCCACCTCCATAGCTCCGCAACGAAGTCCTCTCCGCTGTCCAAATCAAATCCGGGCTCTAGCGTCGGCTTCGTCGGAGAATGGGCAAGCTAGGTCGTCGATGTCCATGCCGAAGATGATCTACGTCGAGGCATCGCTAAATCAAGCTCCGACTTCACCAAGTCAAGAAACTTGTGAAGAAAACACACTCTACTACTTGGCAAGAGGTAGAGGATGAAGAAATAGGAAGTGGGTTAACTTTAGTTTTGGATTTCTCACTCTTTTCCAACAATCACCATTGATGGAGCTTGGTTTTCTTCAAAGAAGAATGAAGAAGAAGAAGAGCAAGAAGAAGATAAGTATTATGATAAGAATAAAAGAATAAATAAAAATCCATTCTTATCATAATTCTCACCATGGTTAGGTGTAGAGAATTAACTTGAGTTAATTGAATTGGTTAGGGTTAAGCATGAGACAAAATGGTGACTAAGTCAAAAGTTCATGAAGCTTCATGAAAGAAAACAAAAGAAGCCACCATTCTATTTTATGCAATTTTATTTTCCAAAAATAAAAACAAATGAATAAATGAATAATCAAATAAAAACCCTAACCATTTCTTTAACCAAGGTTTAATTCTTTACACAAACCCTAATTTGCATGTATCATCAAATATGATACAAACAAGTGCACAAAATCATATCGCATATGCAATGCGCACAACCGAGCGAGAAAATCCATTTAAAGTGAACCGATACTAGTTAATGCAAAGTAATATATCAAATATATAATTATGCATTAAATCATTAAATCAACGCTTGATTTAACGATCCGGTCATGACGCACATAACCGACTGGTACCATTAGTAACATCTTATCGAATCAACACTTGATCCGATAACCCGGCTATATCGCATATAACCGATCAATGTCACATCGCGAGAATCGAATACAGTATCACATACTGGTATTATTCTCGGTCCCGCACATATCTCATATGCGCTCCTATTTCGTTTCGCTTGAGCCAGGAAACCTCTATGTAGGACTCTAAAGACTCGTCAATACGCCGGCAGCGGATGATGATCATATCAAACATCCACAAGCCGCAAGCGGTCTGCTAAACGTAACGGCCACCCGGGTATTGAGCGATCTGAAGATCGACGAGCAAGCCCGCTCACACTCCAGTGAATCCAACCAGTAACACTACCGTACAGTCCGGTCTGATCGTCTGATCTGTCGCATATCTCGCCTAGGGGTGGTAAACGTCAGACCCCAATAGCTCGATAAGTCGTGTCGATATGAGGTCTATAACTATTCGAGAAACTACTGGTAACACTTACCAGTAAATCTCAGCAACCCTGGCCAGGGATTTTCTGTTATAGCCAATCGAACACAGTGCAACATCAACTCCCTATACCGGGAGAGACGAATCCCCTCCTATCGCTCATTGCCTCCATGTGACTCAGGACTGTACCCAAAAACCACCGTTTTGCATGCCCTCTTGGACGTGGTAAGATGGAAATCAAAGCACAGTGGGAACCACACAAGACTCTATGACGATCTCGGGTCAACAGACTACTCTGTACCAGTGTCACCAGAGAACTGCCATCTGACGTGAGGTATAATACCATCTGGGAGTTCTCGGCGAGTCTGTCCAGTGTACCCAGTCTCCACTGAGCACCCGTATATCATCTCTGATGTCAAACACCGATAGATATGGGATCATCCATCGCCCATCTGTATGGGTCGAGAAGGTACACGCTAGTCTACTCTGGTATATCGATGCCCCGTCTCGACACACCCTCGACTAGGGACTTTGAAGGATGTACTTATGGACTACCATGTCCCCACTAGTATGATCCACATCATAGTCCAGGTAGTCAAGCACACATCCTAAGGGCTTTACCAACATATAACAGAGAGACAATCAGTATACACGTTAAGGTAAAGTTCAACCAGATAGCATACTATCATGTCGAGCAAGAAAGTCCTCCCTATATATGTCCCAGCATCCACTACAATATACATCCTGTGTACAGTAATGGCCTCTAGGGCATACATATAACTAACACTAACAATCTCCCACTTGCACTAGGGCCAGCTGCTGTAGTATCACATACTGAGCATCCCGAAGAGTCTCTCAAACTGTATCTGGGGAATGGCCTTCGTGAGTGGATCCGCCGTGTTGTTCTTCGTGTCAACCCTCCTGACCTCGATCTCCCGGCGATCAACTATCTCCCGGATCAGGTGATACCGCCTTAGAATATGCCTGGATCGCTGATGGGACCTGGGTTCCTTGGCAAAAGCCACCGCTCCATTATTATCGCAATACAAAGGTATTGGATGCTCAATGGATGGAACCACTCCAAGTTCAGTAATGAACTTCTTGATCCAGACAGCCTCTTTGGCAGCATCGTTGGCAGCGATGTATTCAGCCTCCATCGTCGAGTCTGCCACGGTTTCCTGCTTGGAACTCTTCCAGCTAACCGCCCCTCCGTAAAGGGTAAAGACAAAACCCGACTGCGACTTAGAGTCATCCTTATCACTCTGGAAGCTCGAATCGGTAAAGGACTCCACTTGGAGTTCTCCGTTACCATACACCAAGAACATATCTCTAGTCCTTCGCAAGTACTTGAAAATGTTCTTCACAGCTGTCCAGTGACTCTCTCCAGGATCTGCTTGATACCGACTCACTACACTTAGTGAGTATGCAACATCGGGTCTGGTACATAGCATCGCATACATGATAGAGCCTACTGCCGAAGCATAGGGTATCCCTTGCATGCGAGCTCTCTCCAAATCAGTCTTGGGAGACATCTCTTTAGAGAAAGTGAGTCCAGAGATCGTGGGCAAGTTCCCACGCTTAGATTCTTCCATACTAAACCTCTTTAGTATGGTGTCAATGTACCTGGATTGGGACAATCCCAAAATCCGTTTGGATCTATCTCTATAGATCCTTATCCCCAATATGCAGGAGGCATCAACAAGATCTTTCATTGAGAATCTTTGTGATAAGAAGAGCTTGACCGATTGCAGCATAGGAATATCATTTCCTATCAAGAGTATGTCGTCCACGTACAATACGAGGAAGACAACCTTACTCTCTGCCACCTTCTTGTAGATACAAGGTTCATCTGGGTTTTTGACGAAATCAAACTCTTTGATAACGACATCAAAGCAGATGTTCCAACTCCGCGATGCTTGCTTTAATCCATAAATGGATTTAAGCAGTTTGCACACCTTCCCGCTGCTCCCACTGTCTACGAAGCCCTCTGGCTGAGTCATGTACACGCACTCTTCTAAATCACCATTTAGAAAGGCGGTCTTAACATCCATTTGCCAGATTTCGTAGTCATGATATGCAGCGATGGCAAGCATTATTCGGATGGATTTAAGCATAGCCACTGGAGAAAAGGTTTCGTCATAGTCCACACCTGGTCTTTGACGAAAACCCTTTGCTACAAGTCTAGCTTTGAAAGTCTCCACTTTCCCATCTACACCAAGTTTCTTCTTGAAGATCCACTTGCTCCCAATGGGTTTTACCCCTTCAGGAGCAACTTCCAAAGTCCATACTTTGTTGGTGTACATGGATTCCATCTCGGACCACATAGCATCCAGCCATTTCACTGAGTCCCTACTCGTGATGGCCTGCTCGAAGCTAGTTGGGTCATCATCCTCCATGATGTAATCCTCGCTCCCTCCATCCATGAGAAAACCGTAGTATCTCTCAGGTTGGCGAGGAACCCTACTAGATCGGCGGAGTGGCTGGGGTTCATCGGGAACTACGGAATCTTCTGGTTCAACCAAATCTTCTGTTGTAGTCTGTGTCGCTGGAACCTCTTCCAGTTCTACCTCAATGCCACTTATCTGTTTCATAAGAAAACTTTTTTCTAAGAAAGTGGCATGTCGAGAAACAAACACCTTTTGTTCCTCGGGGTGGTAGAAGATATACCCTTGTGAATTTTTGGGATATCCTACAAACTTACATAAGACAGATCTTGCCTCGAGTTTGTCCGGATTTTGTCTTTTGACATAGGCTGGACAACCCCATATCTTAATATAATTAAGATGTGGTCTCTTCCCTTTCCATATCTCATATGGAGTGGTAGGCACTGATTTGGTAGGAACTCTATTCAATAGGTCCATGGCTGTCTCAAGCGCATATCCCCAGAAGGAAATAGGTAACTCAGCTGTACTCATCATTGAGCGCACCATATCTAATAGGGTGCGGTTTCTCCGTTCAGATACACCGTTGTGCTGTGGTGTATATGGAGGAGTCAGCTGAGAGAGAATCCCATTCTCTTTTAGGAAGTCCAGGAATTCATTGCTCAAGTATTCCCCTTCTCGATCAGATCGTAGGATTTTAATACTTTTCCGGTTTGGTTCTCGACTTCTTGTTTATATTCTCTAAATTTCTCAAAAGCTTCTGATTTGTGTTTCATCAGGAACATATATCCGAATCTAGAGAGATCGTCAGTGAATGTAATGAAGTACGAAGAACCATCCCTGGCATGTGTAGACATAGGACCGCATACATCACTATGTATCAGTCCTAAGAGTTCGGTAACTCTTTCTCCGTGTCCCGTAAACGGAGCTTTGGTCATCTTGCCTTTGAGACATGACTGGCAAGTGTCATAGGATGAAAATTCAAACGGATTTAAATATCCATCCTTATGCAACTTAGCCAGTCGTGTCGCATTGATGTGACCCAGTCTACAATGCCACAAGAAGGATTCGTTCAGTTCAGAACTCTTCCTCTTGTGTGTGTTTGTTATGCTCAGAACTGTTGATTGGTTTAGAACATAAATGCCATTGCACAATGTGCCTGATCCAACCAACTTTTGGTTACGGAAAATGTTCATAACATTATCCTGTAATACAAAATTATATCCCTCTTTACTCAATAAAGAAACAGATATAATGTTGCATATCAGGTTCGGCATGTAATAGCATTCGTTCAGAACCAATGTATTACCAGTTGGTAATTCAAGGTGATATTCCCCGACAGTCTTAGCTGCAACAATTGCACCATTTCCAACTCTTATGTCTTTATCACCTTCTCCAAGTTCTCTACCTTTTCTAAGCCCATGTAACTGATTACATATATGGGATCCTGACCCCGTATCTAATACCCAGGACGTAGAGCAAATGGAGAAACAGTTCTCTGTAACGAACACACCCGAAGAAAATGCATCATCATGTACTTTCTTCATTCGGGTGGCATGGGAATCCTGGTATTCCCCTATTTCCTGTTCATTCCTATAACTCTTATAAGAAGGAACGGAACCAACATTCCCCAGCACAGTATAACATGCGGGTTCGGTCAATACATCCATATTATTATCTTGATTAAGGCATGAAATGGTCGCTACCTGGAGAGAGAGAGAAGAAAACACTTTAGCGTAAGCTCGTGCAAGATCAGATTGGTTATTATCTTATCTAATCAGGATGGCTCCCACTTCTTTTTATCAAATCTTCCTTCAAACCCTAAAAGGAAAGACTAGCCGGGATTAATTACACACTACAAGTTCGCCAATCTTTCAGCCAGGCCAGTGTCGGTACTTTGAGGGAGGTCCCCCGTGCTTTCGCACGAACCTAATTAATGTAAACCTCGTTTTTCCAGAGGCGTAACCTCGTTAACACCTTTCTATGACACCTACTTGATCGGCTAATTGTAATGTGTAAAACTCTCCCAGGAGTAACTCTTACTCGCAGTGGGTATCGGGATCTAACTATCTCATAGAAGGTATGCAATCTCATTGCAAATTTCAACACTTGAAATTCCCGATAATATTTTGCCCCTAGCGTGCTATGACCTTGACGCATGCCAAACAACCCATAGTCCGCTAGTCAAGTTCAACCCGTACATTTCTTGATTGAATTAAACCCACCCGCACGACCCTTGACGCATGCCAAACAACGCCGTGCGAATACCCTAATCCAATCGCATCGTATGCTAGCAGATAAGCACTAGTTAGCTACCGTACACTACGCCTTGACGCATGCCAAACAACCGCAGCACGAATACTAACTAGTACTTATCTGAAATGACGGAGGGCTACGACAGGTTTTTCTGAAAACCTATTGCGTAATGAACTTGATATCATTGTAGAATCAAATGATGTTTTGAAATGGAGTGATTTTGAGGCTTTTCTAGTTTTGCTAAAGGAGTCACTCCCGGTGAAGGGATCTCGGTCCTTTCCTCGTCGAATGAGGTGCGGGATATATCATATATATCACTGTGCAAAGCAAAAACTCTTAAAAGCAATCAAAACCAAACCGAGTGTGTAGCATCTGCCAGTTACTGCTAAAGGAGTCACTCCCGGTGAAGGGATCTCGGTCCTTTCCTCATCGAATAAGGTGCAGGGTATATTATATATACCGCTATGCAAAGCAAGAACTGTAGCTACCTGTTTTATTTTAAAATTCGATTCCACAACAGCTTAGGTTTCTTATCTTTCACTGATCACATTAATGAAGTCCCATCATTTAAATACCTAAACATCACAGATAGATATGACGTACACTTATGCCATCCGCATTCTCCTCGATGTCCCCTCGTGCACCGTTAGGTTAGATAACTAACGACAGAGCAGGGCAGGGCTAGCGCGGGTGTAAAACATAAGTAACGTCTATATAATATATCATATATACTATATACTGTATCTATCACAGAACATCACATGATCACATCACAGATATCGCAGCTGAAGAAACATATGAAATATTGGATATACTAGGACGTCCGTGTTTTTAATACGAGCCAGTATAAAACACGGATTCCACGGTCGTGATGAATAGCCAATCCCACACCCCTAGACCCCTACGAGAGCGGCAAGCAACCCTGCCAATTCTAGGGTTAGGAGACCCGGACTCGACTCCTCGAGTTGGTCTCCCACTGGACCCCAGAACCCGGTTACTTGTGCTCCCCTCCTTGGGTCTATCCTAATGCGGAAAAGTAAATAATATACAAAGGGTGACAACTTCCGCTACCTGGAAGTGCCCCAAATAAAAGAATATTACATACAAGTTTTTACATGAATGAAAATGAAAAACACTCATCTCACATAAAAACCCCCGGCTATTCGAACACGACGATCCAATATAACATATCCAGCAACACATAACATCACATGTCATCAACGTAAGTAAATATGCGCATCCCAATTGTCGTTGACATATAGCAACGAAACCGGCGATATCACATATTACACTTACGGTCCCAGAAATGAAAGTGTAAAACTACAACAGTTGGAATCCGCAACCTCTTTAGACATCACATGCCTAATCAAATGAAATACTTAGACATCACATGCCTAACAGATATAAATCCCGCATTTTAGTCTCATTATCGAAAACTCTTTTCAATATCATGTGGGACTAAATTGCTAGATTTATAACATTCATTTAGTTATCTCATAACTGTTTGTGAATTCCAATTATTGTATCACATTCCAGATAAACAGAAAATGTTAAACTTTCCGATCGAACAGTCGAATACCCAAGTTTTCCCGATACAGCTCAACACATGAAATAAGTCTAACAACATTCAGTTCGTGCCTCAGTACTAACGGTCCAGCCGTAGAAGGGACAAGCCAACGCCTCACATGTGGCACGCCGTACTCCCCCAAACCCGAAGGTTCAAAGGGCAGTTCAAGACGGTCACATAATCGCGTTAAGGTTTGTTGTCTTCTAGAGGGTCCATCGCGTTACTTGCACTACTTAGAACGTCGTTAAACTACGGAAAAATCCAACACTTGGAAATTTCCCGACAGGGGAAAAATTGGGTATTTATATCCGGTCGAACTTTTTAACATATTCTAAAAATTATCCGGAAATGCACAAAGACGAAATTTGATACCCCGATCGAAACACCGAATCCCCAAAGCAACCCCAGAAAATTCAACTCTTGAATAATTATTAAAAATACCCAGGAAAATCACCACTGGAAACTAAGAATTACTGTGTAAAATTATTAAAATATTGAGGCCGTACGGCCGCGGATCAGCCGCATGAGCCATGCTCATGCCGCGGATCCGCGCCGTCTTAGTGGAATTAGGGTCATGAATTTCACAGTAAACCATAGAATTTCCTTCTGTTTTTTCTGCATATTTTTAATATCGAAAAACTCCAGATTTTGGAAAAAGTCCAGAGAGCATGTTTGGTTTAGGGTTTCGGGTTCGTTCGGGCTTCAAATTGCGTCTAGACTTCGCCTAAGGCTCTAGCTAGGCTCTGATACCACTGTAGGGTTCCTAGGCACTCTAATGAAGTCTCACAAGGCATCAATCATGCCAATTTCAAAAATTATGAGTGCCGAGAAACCCTAATACGGATCGTCGGCTAGATTTCTAGGCGAAACGGTAAACTAGTTAACTACTTAACTAAAAGTTAGATGCTACAACCTTTGTAGATCCGGATATCCACTTCCTTAGCTCCACGTAGTCATCCTCTCGCTGTCCTTTTCGAATCCTAGACTCATTCGTCGGCTTCATCGGAAAAACGAGCGGAATAGGTCGTCGGCTTCGTGTCAAAGACGATCTACGTCGAGGTTGCACAAGCTCAAGCTCCGACTTCACAAACTTGTGAAACTTGTGAAGAAAACACCCAAAACAACTTGGCAAGAGGTAGAGGGTGAAGAAATAGGAGGTGGGTTCACTTTAGAATTGGATTTCTCTCACTAGAACTCAAGTTGCCATTGATGGCATCAAGGTTTCTTTCTTGAAGATGAAGATGAAGTAGAAGAAAGAATATGATAAGTGTTATGATAAAATAAAAATAAATCAATACTTATCATAATGTGAACCATAGTTAAGTGTAGAGAGTTAACTAAGGTTATAAGAATGGTTAGGGTTTAGTGTGAAGACAAAATGGTCACAAAGTCAAAGCTTCATGAAGCTTCAACAATGTTCAAGAATGAAAGCAACCATTTTGTATTCTTATCCCATTCTTTTTCCAAAAATGAATAAATAAAAGAATGGATAAATAAAAACCCTAATCACTTTCTTAACCTAAGTTTAATTCTATACGCTTAACCAAATAAGCATGCATCATCAAACATGATACAAACATGTGCACAAAAGTATATCACATATACAATTTGCACATCAAGTGAGAAATTCCATATAAAGTGAACCAATACTAGTTAATGCAATGCAATATATCAAATATATATAATTATACATTAAATCATCAAATCAACATTTGATTCAATGATCCGGTCATGTCGCACATAACCGACTAGAATCCAATGTATCGATTTATCGAATCAATGATTCGATAACTAGGTCATATCAAATATAACCAATCGAAACATATATCGCGAGAATGAAATGCGGTATCACATACACGCATTATTCTCGGTCCTGCACATATCTCATATGCGCTCCTATTTCGTTTCGCTTGAGCCAGAAAACCTCTGTGTAGGACTCTAAAGACTCGTCAATACGCCGGTAGCAGATGATGATCATATCAAGCACCCACAAGCCGCAAGCGGTCTGCTAAACGTAACGGCCATCCGGGTATTGAGCGATCAGAAGATCAACGAGCTAGCCCGCTCACACTCCTGTGAATCCAACCAGTAACACTTACCGTACAGTCCGGTCTGTTCGTCTGATACGTCGTATATCAAGTCTAGGGGTGGTAAACGTCAGACCCCAATAACCGATAAGTCGTGCCGATGTGAGGCTCATAACGGGTCGAGAAACTACTGGTAACACTTACCAGCAAATCTCTGATCAGCCCTGGCCAGGGACTTCCCTGTTACGGCCAATCGAGCACAGCGCAACATCAACTCCTAATACCGGGAGAGACGAAACCCCTCCTATCGCTCATTGCCTCCATGTGACTCGGGACTGTACCCAAAGACCACCGTTTTGCACGCCCTCATGGACGTGGTAAGGTGGTGATCAAAGCACAGTGGGAACCACACAAGACTCTATGACGATCTCGGGTCTACAGACTAACCTGTACAAGTGTCACCTGAGAACTGCTATCTGACGTGAGGTATAATACCATCTGGGAGTTCTCGGCGAGTCCGTCTAGTGTACCCAGTCTCCACTGAGCACCCGTATACCATCTCCGATGTCAAACACCAATGGATATGGGATCATCCATCGCCCATCTCATGGGTCGAGAAGCATATACGCTAGTCTACACTGGTATATCGATGCCCCGTCTCGATACACCCACGACTAGGGACCATGAAGGATGTACTTATGGACTACCATGTCCCCACTAGTATGATCTCTATCATAGTCCAGGTAGTCAAGTACACATCCTAAGGGCTTTATCAACATGTAACTATAAGACAGTTTAAAGAGACAAGTGTACATGTTAAGATAAAGAGTAACCAGATAGCATACTATCATATCGAGCAAGAAAGTCATCTCTATATATGTCCAAGCATCCAATATAATATACATCATCCGTACAATACTGGCCTCTAGGGCATACATACAACTAACATACAGTTCTTGGTTTGCATAGCGGTGTTCCTTGTAGAACATCATGCACCTTATTCGATAAGGAAAGAGCCGAGATCCCTTCACCGGGAGTGACCTCTTTAGCAATAACTGGCAAATGCTACAACCCTCGGTTTTGTTTTTGATTGCTTTTCTAGTTCTTTCTTTGCATAGTGATATTGTGAATATCCTACACCTCATTCGACGAGGAAAAAGCTGAGATCCCTTCACCAGGAGTGACCTCTTTAGCGAAACTAGAAAAAGCCTAAAAAACACTCCATTTAGAAATCATTTGATTCTACAACGATATCAAGTTCATTACGCAATAGGTTTTCAGAAAAAACCTGTCATAGCCCTCCGTCATTTCAGATAAGTCCTACTTAGTATTTGTGCTACGTTTGTTGACCTCCATCATGGAGTAATGTGCGGTAGCTGACTAGTATTTATCTGCTTATGCATATGATGCAGATTAGATTAGGGTAGTCGTACGACCTTGTTGACCTCCGTCAAGGGTCGTGCGGGTGGGTTTGATTCAATCAAGAAATGACGGGTTGAACTTGACTAGTAGCCTATGATTTGTTGACCTCCGTCAAGGTCATAGGGTGCTAGGGGAAAAATTATCGGGAATTTCAAGTGTTGAAATTTGTAATGAGATTGCATACCTGCTATGAGATAGTTGGATCCCGATACCCACTGCGAGTAATTATTACTCCTGGGAGAGTTTTGCACTTTATAATTAGCCGATCAAGTAGGTGTCTAGAAAGGTGTCAACGGAGTTACGCCCCTGGGAAAACGAGATTTATTTTAATTAGGTCTGTGCGAAAACACGGGGAACCTCCCTCAAAGTACCGGCACTAGCCTGGCTGAAAGATTGGCGAACTTGTAGAGTGTAATTAATCCCGGCCAGTCTTTCCTTTTAGGGTTTGAAGGAAGATTTGATAAAAACAGTGGGAGCCATCCTAATTAGATAAAATAATAACCAATCTGATCTTGCAAGAGCGCACGCAGAGTATTTTCTTCTCTCTCTCTCCAGGTAGCGACCATGTCACGTCTTAATCAAGATAATAATATGGATGTATTAACCGAACCCGCTTGTTATACTGCGCTGGGAAACGTTGGTCTCGCTCCAACTTATAATTGTTATAAGACCGAGCAGGAAATAGCGGATTACCAGGATTCCCGTGCCGCCCAAACGAAGAAAGTGCATGATGATGCATCTTCTTCGGGTGTGTTCATTACCAAGAACTGTTTCTCAGTATCCTCTACGTCCTGGGGATGAGATGTAAGTTTACGGTAGCGCCCCGGCCGTCTGTCCGAGGCCAAAATGCGGAAACGAAAACTTTTCATAAACTTGAAACCGGCGCTATCGCAGACTTTAATCCCGGATCGAACCATTAACCTATAACTAGCAACTAGAGAAAGGTTAGAAAAGCTATACCGATTGATCCGTGTCCTTCGGTCTTTAACCACCATCTCTAGCTCCTCGCGGCATCTCCGATCTCCTCGTCGAAAAGGGAACCACATCTTCGAGTCTTTTTACGGGCTCCCGCTTCTTCCGAAGCAACTCGGACACGAAGTTTGCTAGCCGACGTGTCCAAGGCGATGTAGAGAATGTGTGTGATAACTTTATCTCTTGGATCCATTGATTCTCAACGCATGAGAGTGTATGGATGGAGGATTGAAGATGAAGCCATGGTGGAAATGGTGAGCTAGAGGAAGAAGAAGAAGAGGAGGCATTTTTCTTTCTTGTGTTGAATTATTGTGAGAGCAAGAATGAAACTCAAGAGCCAACCCAAAGAGATACGGCTGCCCTTTCTCTCTCCATCCATCAATTCAACACACTAATCAATCACTAAACATGACATGGTTCAAAGAATAAGACCATGAGTCACCACCCTTGTCCATGTCATAATTAATGCACCTCATAATGAATTAAGCTCACTATTTCCACCAAAGTAAACATTAACCCAAAGGTTTACAACAATAAAAAGATACGGCAACATCTAAAGTAAACTCGTGATGGATCACAAGGATACCCCTCACCTGTATATATATACCTGCATCTGCATTCCGACTGAATGCGAATGCGATGAGACTAAAGTAATCCAACAAATCTAATATTAGGATTCGGCTTAAACCAAAGCCCACTAGTATGATCTGTCCGATCATGATCCGTGCACTACTGCACGTATATGATCGAACCCTGCCATAATACCATACGGCCTCTACAACGTTTCGCCCGAAACTTGAGAAACTGTCTGTGGGGGACTCTAAGGACTCGTCAATATTTTGGCTGTGGATTTAACCACTAGCAAGTCAGTGGTACTATCTGTACGTAACGGGCTACCAGGTATTGACCAAAAGGGAGGTCGATGAGCGAACTCATCCTGACACCCTACTGAGCCTGTCAGTGACAATATCCGTACAGTCTGGTCCGTTCGTCTATGAGCATCGCATGTCGGGCCTAGGAGGTTGGTAAAAGTCAGACCCCTAAAAGCGGTACAAGTCATGTCGGAGTGTAGCCCAGAACACCCTGAGACACTACTAGAATACCTACCAGTAAATCTCCTGCCTTGGCAAAGGACTTCGTGTAATGGCTCTCCTAGACATAGCGCAATCTCACCCCCAATACCGGGAGAGACGAAACCCCTGCCGATCCGCTCACTGCCTCCATATGGCTCGAGACTGTACCCAACTAAAACCTGTTTGCATGACTCCTTTAAGCCGTGGTAGGGTAGTAATCAAAGCACAGTAGGAACTCACACGAGACAACTGACGATCTTAGGTCGATGAACTAACCTGTACACATGTCACCAGGGAACTGCTATATGACATCAGGTGTAATACCAAGTAGCATATTCCCGGCGAGTCCTTTCCGGTGTACTCATAACCCAATGAGCACCTGTATACATCTTAGGTGAACCAACTGACACCAATGGCTTGTGAGACCGGCCACCGCCTCTCGTCGGGGTCTCGACTGTATACCCTAGTCTACTCTGGAGTATCGATGCCCCGTCTTGAAAACTCCCTCGACAAGGGACCTTTTAAGGATGTGCTTATAGACCCCAGCTACTACGTATATGATCGCCATCATACTGCTGGCAGTCAAGCAAGAATCCTAGGGGCTCTCTCAACATGTAATAGCGACCTGTAAGGTCTCCTAAAGCAGTACACGATGATAAAGATAAACCAGATAGCATACTATCATCTCGAGTAAGACAATCCTACCGGCATAGGTCCTCCCTCAATCATTGCAATCACGTGCCTGTGATCCAACAATGGACTCTGAGGGCACTATATCCAACAATCCCCCACTTGCACTCAAGGATAATTATTGTGGTGTCGCATACTCACAGCCCGTATGATACCGAACACCCAACTCCTCTACTAATCAGTCTTACAAAGCCCATTTGCGAAACTATTGCATTCGAGGAACAGCCTTAGTGAGTGGATCCGCCCAAATGTTTCTTTCTATGTCTCTCTTTATCTCAAGTTCGCGGAGAAAGCCATCTCCCGAAATGAGCAATACCTTTCTTAGAATATGTCTGGATATCTGATGGGACCTAGTTCATAAATGAACTCCAAATCTAAACTTCTTAGACTGTATCGTCAACTGAACTTAATCAGTATCCTGCTCCATGCCTCCTTCAGTATCCGCTTGGACCACCTGTCCAAAATACTGCCCCTCGTCAGAGGGAAAACTACAACTCTGACAGTCACTCTGTCATCCAGGTCACCTTAGAAGCCTGGAATGATAACTGTCTCCTAAAAGAGGCTATTGTTATCATATCCCTAGAACATCTACTTATGTTCTAAAATTGCTTCCGAACGTTTCTCCAGGATAGGATTAATATCAACTTATTGTATCTAGTGCAAAAAACAACGTCTGGTGTGGTACTTGACATCTCATGATCGACTCAATTGCCTAAGCAAGTGATCTGCCAATCATGCACATCCCTCTCCCCTTTAGTCTGTAAGACACCTTTGGAGAGGGTGACTCCATCACCTGCAGGTACACTACCGTGCCAGGAGTCGTCCATTCTAAAACACCTTTAGAATGCTGTCTAAGTACCCAGATTGGGAAACTACCCAAATCTAGATCTAAAACCATAGATCTAGTAACCAGAATGTCAGATATTATATCTATATCCTATGTGGAGAAACCACTGTGTGACAACCAAAGTATAACCGATTGTAGTATAAGAATTTCACTTCCTACTCTGTGTATATCATCCAAATACCAGGACATCACACCCTACTACCTTCTTAACAGATCCATCCCTATTCTGATGAAGTAAAACCTATGACTGTCACATCAGAAACAGATGATCTATCTCTGCTATATCTGATTTAGTCCATAAATAGACATAAGCTACCTGTCCACTATGCTTCCGCTGCTCCCACTGACTACGACAACCCTCTGGCAGAGTCATATACACGTACACTTTTAAAGCTAGTTTAGAACGACGCTATACTCATCCTCCTGCCGGGTCTCACAGTCTGGAACAACAGCAATGGCAAGTCTGGGTAAACAAGAACCTCCCTGTCACCGTTCTTGAGGCTACCGGAGTGCCTCTCGGGTGCCTGAGCTTACCCACCATATCTGCGGAGTGTCTAATGGAATGTCAAACCAGATTGAATCTTTAGGTTCTTATCAAATTTTCAGTAATCGTTTGCGGTTCTGGAATCACTTCCAGTTCTACCATACTCCCACTATTGTTTTCTGAAAAAGTCCATTTTACTAAAACTGTGGCGAGTCAAGAACAATATCACTATTGATCTTCCAGATGGTAGATAGTCAACCCTCGTCATAGCCTAGGTCAACCCACAAACTGCCATTACAGAAACGTGCCTTGAGTTATCCAGAGTCTGGTTTTAACCATAAGCCGGACAACTCCCCGTACCTTAACATTGTTAAGATATGAACTATTCTATATCCAATATAGAAACAGAGGCACTGATTTAATTGGAACCAGATTCAAATCATGCAGCTGTCTCCAGTGCATGTCAACTAAATGGAGAGAGGCCGATCAGCATTACTCAACTTAGGAATACATCCAGATATGAGTAATCTGAAAGAGAAGCAAGTTCTCATAATCATTACTATCAACTGAATACCATACACAAGTATCTGCATCTTCGATCACCTTGAAGAATCCTGATACTTGCAACACTTGGTTCTCTAGTTTATTCTTATACCTATAACTTCTCAAATCTTAGACCTTGCATTTCTACGAAACACATGTCTAAGAACTAGAGAAGTCATAAGTAAACAGAATATAGTACGAGTACCAACCCCTCTGTCCTCATGGATACTGGACAACATACAATAAACTGTATAAGTCCCCTGAGTCTAATAACTCATTCCCTGTGTGTCGTAGGTTGAAAACTGTGCTTATGGTTAAGAAGAATTACACCGCTGTTTAATGCTCCTTACCTAACCATCCACTGATATAGGTAAATGTCATAGATATAATTTCAAAAAGTTATATATCACTTTATAAAAATAAACATACAGATATATCAATTTGAAATTGGTGCATAACAACGGATATTCCAAACCAAATATTTGCCGTCTGGCAAACAACCCAGGTGATTTCCTCAAATATTACCAATTACAACGAATCTCGATATAATGAGGATGATCACCCAATTCCCAATAACTTACTCCCACTCATCATCTGTAAAACCATACTGATGTGAGAATCAAACCTGGTAAATACATATCCTGGAGCAAGGGCTAATTGGGAAATCGGTTTTCTTTTAACAATACACAGTGAAACTGAAACATGTAAATGTTTCGAAGGGGTATCCGGGTATTCCTAGTAATGCCTCTTCCATTATCAAATTCACAACTATAACCGTATGTTTCTTTGCCATCTCTCCAAATCCCTTTATATGTCTTTAGTCATTATCTTCTGTACACCCTATTAGGCTAAATGGTTTTCTTCCTTCCCTACCGTTCGGCACCAGCCTATGGTTTGGAAGAAGACTATCCAATAAGCATAATAGGTTTACTGTCCTAATCCTAGGAGCACTCGCAACCCGAGAGAAGGTAAAGATAAAAGACAACTGAATGAAACCTTATTCCTATTTCTCCTGAACCAGAATCCATCCCCGAACTGGAACAAGTTCCTTCGAGTTCGTATATAACCATACGATGGAGTATCCAAATAACTGTGGATCTTCGTAGTGATACGGGGTGTTATGGAGAAATACAAAGTTGAAATGGGAGTGGAGATGAAATACTTGGTTTGGTCTTGAATAGCAGTCGCAATTTACTTTGCCCTCTTACTAATCACTTTATTTGTCTTTACTTAATACCTTCTGTACACCTTCGTTAGGCTAATTGGTTTTCTTCATTCCCCACCGTTCAGCACCTACCTATGGTTTGGAAGAAGACTATCCAATTAGCATAATAGGTGTACCGTCCTAATCTAAGGAGCACTCGCAACCTGAAAGAAGGTAAAAGGAAAAGACAATTGAATAGTCCTATTCATTTTCTCCAGAACAGGAAACCATCCTTGAATCTGGAACAAGTTCCTTCGAGTTCGTATATAACCATACGATGGTTTTATCCAAATGAAGTGGATGTTCATAGTAATACGGGGTGTTCGGGAGAAAAGGGTAAAAGTAGGAGTGGCAATGAGGTATGCAACTCAGACAATCCAAAATCCAGTGTTTTAAGAAGGTTCGGTTAACTTGGTCACTAAGTTAGAGTCTAGGGTTGGGCCATGGTTGCTGCCAAAGATAGAGAGAAAAGAAACACTCTGTGTGCACTCTAACCTAGATCAGATTGGTTATCAGTTTATCTAATCAGGAAACCTCCCACTGTATCGTCAAATTCTTCTCCAAACCTAAAAGAAGAATTAGTCGGGATCACTCGAGGAGTAAACTAACTCATCAGTGGGAATCGGGATCCAACTATCATTGCATGATAACGTGATGGAATCCATCCACGTTATCACACTCCAGAAGGTATGCGCATATCTGGCAAGTTTCAGTTCCTTTAGAAACCCCCGATGTGATTTTTACCCCATGCTCTTATGACCTTGACGAAGGCCAACAAATCATAAGTCACATGTCAAGTTCTACCCGTCATTGTCCAGGTTAATTTGGATCCACCCATACAAGCCCTTAACGAAGGCCAACAAGGCTATACGACTGTCCCAAACCAACACATCTATCTATGCAGCAGAAAAGTAACAAATAGCTACCATACACTATGCCTTGACGAAGGCCAACAAACATAGCATGAATACTAAGTGCTACCCGTCTGAAATGACGGAGGGCTACGAATGGTTTTTGGCGAAAAACCTTTAACGTAATGAACTTGATATCGTTGAAGGAACCAGATAGCTTTTTATAAAAATATAGTGGCGAAAACCTTTGCTAAAGAGGTCACTCCCGGTGAAGGGATCTCGGCTCTTTCCCCGTAGAATGAGTTGCAGGATATTCCAGCTGAATACCACGATGCAAAGCAAAAAGTAATCGGCTATAGTGAAGTTATTACCCTGACGCAAACTTCTGTCCAAGAGGTCACTCCCGGTGAAGGGATCTCGGCCCTTGCATCGTCGACTGAGGTGCTGGATATTCATAACCGAATACCACTGTGCAAAACAAAAGAGAACGTCCTTGCAATAACAGCTTTTTGAAAAATGTTCCAACAACATCAGAATAGGTTTGTTTAGCTTGCATTGATCCAAATCAATGCAGTCCCATCAATTAATCACACCACAAAAGAACGAAAATATGATGTACGTATATGCCATCCGCATTCGCCACTGGGTCCCGTCATCACCGTTAGGTTACTTAACTAACGACAGAGCGGGGACTGGACTACCGTGGGTGTAAAACATATACAACATCTACTAGTATATATATCAATATATAATATTCGCTCATGGCGTGATAAAATGCAACATCACAGAAATGTAATAAGCATCACAGAACAATACAGATAATCTGGGATCCCCGGGTTTCATAGAGCCACTACTGAAACCCGACGTTCCCCTGATCGTGTGGATAGCCTGTGCAATGAAATCCTAGACCCATACGGGTGCGGCAACTTACCCGCCAAAACTTGAAGCGAGGCAGCCCCCTTCAACAAAGTGAATGGACCACCCAGCACTTCACGGAATCCGGTAACTTGAGCACCCCTCCTTGGGTCAACCTATACCCCCTACGAGTGCGGCAAATAGCCCGCCAATTCTAGAGTGAAGCCCCCTCCGTCTCAAAGCCATGAGATGCGGGCCCGTTGCCTTCTAGAACCCGGCTACCCGTGCACCCCTCCGCGGGGTAATCCTAGTACAGAAAGTAAAATATATACAACGGGTACATCGACCTCAGCCCGGTCGTGCCCCAAAAGAATAATAAACAAACAGGCAGTGACGGCAGTCCACATGTCAGATGCTCACCCCCCAATATCAAATGTACAAATACAACCAAACTGTATAACCATTGCATCCAGGCTATCCACCACGACAAATCCGCAATATCACAGCACAATACAGAACACCAACGTGAATGTCACGTTCGCAAATCCGTCTAAAAGAACAATAGCAATTAGACAAGATTTACTGCTCGAATGACATTCACGGTCACAGATATAATGTAAGTACTGTAAACTAACATATTTAAATTTTCGATCGACAAAATTTCCCGAAGTGGGCCCCAAGTACAAATCCAGCACTCAAAATAATCTGGGCCAAAAATAAAAATTCCAGAAACCCCAATTCCAAGTCAGAGACCACTGTAGAAAAATTGGTGGACTGATGCTACAGTGGTGCGGCGGAACCGCGGACAAAACGAGGGTAAGGCTGCGGTTCCGCGGTGATACAGTGAGATCACTCCATAAAATTTCAGCAGTGGTCTTAAAAAAGACTGCCTGATTTTCTGTAATACTCAAAATAATTTTTAGACCCCAAGATAAATTCGACAGAAACTTCGTTTTTGAAATTGCGGTTTCGGAAATTTTGTTCGATCGATATTTTTAATACGTTAGAATAAGCTAGTAAAGGTTAATGGCGTAGCTCTGATATATATAAGTTTACGGTAGCACCCCGGCCGTCTGTCCGAGGCCAAAATGCGGTAACGAAAACTTTTCATAAACTTGAAACCGGCGCTATCGCAGACTTTAATCCCGGATCGAACCATTAACCTACAACTAGCAACTAGAGAAAGGTTAGAAAATCTATACCGATCGATCCGTGTCCTTCGGTCTTTAGCCACCATCCCTAGCTCCTCGCGGTATCTCCGATCTCCGGTCTCCTCGTCGGAAAGGCAACCACATCTTCGAGTCTTTTTACGGGCTCCCGCTTCATCCGAAGCAATTCGGACACGAAGTTTGCTAGCCGACGTGTCCAAGGCGATGTAGAGAATGTGTGTGATAACTTTGTCTCTTGCATCCATTGATTCTCAACGCATGAGAGTGTATGGATGGAGGATTGAAGATGAAGCCATGGTGGAAATGGTGAGCTAGAGGAAGAAGAAGAAGAGGAGGCCTTTTTCTTTCTTGTGTTGAATTATTGTGAGAGCAAGAATGAAACTCAAGAGCCAACCCAAAGAGATATGGCTGCCTTTCTCTCTCTATCCATCAATTCAACACACTAATCAATCACTAAACATGACATGGTTCAAAGAATAAGACCATGAGCCACCACCCTTGTCCATGTCATAATTAATGCACCTCATCATGAATTAAGCCCACTACTTCCACCAAAGTAAACATTAACCCAAATGTTTACAACAATAAAAAGATACGGCAACATCTAAAGTAAACTCGTGACGGATCACAAAAATACCCCTCACCTGTATATACATACCTGCATTCGCATTCTGACTGAATGCGAATGCGATGAGACTAAAGTAATCCAACAAATCTAATACTAGGATCCGGCTTAAACCAAAGCCCACTAGTATGATCCGTTCGATCATGATCCGTGCACTACTGCACGTATATGATCGAACCCTGCCATAATACCATACGGCCTCTACAACGTTTCGCCCGAAACTTGAGAAACTGTATTTAGGGGACTCTAAAGACTCGTCAATATTTTGGCTATGGATTTAACCACTAGCACGACAGTGGTACTAGCTGTACGTAACGGGCTACCAGGTATTGACCAAAAGGGTGGTCGATGAGCGGACTCATCCTGACACCCTACTGAGCCTGTCAGTGACAATATTCGTACAGTCTGGTCCGTTCGTCTATGAGCATCGCATGTCGGGCCTAGGAGGTTGATAAAAGTCAGACCCCCAAAAATGGTACAAGTCGTGTCGGAGTGTAGCCCAGAACACCCTGAGACACTACTGGAATACCTACCAGTAAATCTCCTACCTTGGCTAAGGACTTCGTGTAATGGTTCTCCTAGACACAGCGCAATCTCACCCCCAATACCGGGAGAGACGAAACCCCTGCCGATCCGCTCACTGCCTCCATGTGGCTCGAGACTGTACCCAACTAAAACCTGTTTGCATAACTCCTTTGAGCCATGGTAGGGTAGTAATCAAAGCACAGTGGGAACTCACACGAGACAAATGACGATCTCAGATCGATGAACTAACATGTACACATGTCACCAGGGAACTGCTCTCTGACGTCAGGTATAATACCAACTAGCATGTTCCCGGCGAATCCTTTCCAGTGTACTCATAACCTAATGAGCACCTGTATACATCTTAGGTGAACCAACTGACACTAATGGCTTGTGAGACCGGCCACCGCCCCTCATCGGGGTCTCGACTGTATACACTAGTCTACTCTAGAGTATCGATGCCCCGTCTCGAAAACTCCCTCGACTAGGGACCTTTTAAGGATGTGCTTATAGACCCCAGCTCCCACGTATATGATCGCCATCATACTGCTGGCAGCCAAGCAAGAATTCTAGGGGCTCTCTCAACGTTTAATAGCGACCTGTAAGGTCACCTAAAGCAGTACACGATGATAAAGATAAACCAGATAACACACTATCATCTCGAGTAAGACTGTCCTACCGGCATAGGTCCTCCCTCAATCATTGCAATCACGTGCCTGTGACCCAATAATTGACTCTGAGGGCACTATATCCAACATGAGATACCAGATCAGAATCCCATATATTTAATCTGTTACATGGGGTACAGACAGGTGGAGAACTGAGAACGGGCGATAAAAATTTCAAGAGTTGGAAACGGTGCAATTGTTGCAGCCAAGTTGTTGGCAGTTATCACCCTGTATTATCAAGTACATTGATTTTGAACGAATGTTATTAGATACCGAACCTGATATACAACATCATATCAGTCTCTTTATTTAGTAAAGAAGGATATAATTTTGTATGATTGGATAATATTTTGAACATTTCCTATATCAAGAGTTGATCGGTTCAGGCACGTTATCTAAAAGCATATACGTTCTAAATCAAACCACGGTTCTTAACGTACAAAACACACACAAGAAGAAGAGTTCAGAAATGAACGAATCCTTCTTGAGGCATTGTAGACTAGGTCAGTTTGAATGCGACACGACTAGCTGAATTTACATTAAGATGCATATTTAAATCAGTTTGAATTTACATCTTGTGAAACTTGTCAGTCATGTCACAAAGATAATATGACCACAGTTCCATTTAAAGAAAACAGAGAAAGAGTTAGTGAACTCTTGGGATTGATACATGATGATGTATGTAAGTCCCCTGTCTATACATGCCAGGACTAGTTCTTTGTACTTCACTACATTCACTGATGATCTCTCATGATTCGGACATATGTTCCTGTTGAAACAAAAGTCTGAAGCTTTTGAGAAACTCAATGAATATAATTCAGAAGTAGAGAACCAAAATGGGTATAAGTATTATGTCCTTTGATGTGATCAGGGAGGAGAATACTTGTGCACGGAATTCCTGGACTATTCTAGAGGAGAATGAGATTCTCTCTCAGCATTACTCCTCCGTATACACCACAGCACAACGGTATATCGGGGAGGAGCAATAGCACCCTATGCGATATGGTGTGCTCTATGATGAGTACTACCGAGTTGCCTATTTCCTTTTGGGGGTTATGCACTTGTGAAGCTGCATACCTATTGAATAGCGTTCCAATCAAATTAGGTGTCTACCACTCTATATGTGATATGGTATGGGAAGAGCCCATATCTTAAGTAAGTTAAGATTTAGGGTTGTCCGGCCTATGTCTAATAGCAAAATCCGGACAAGCTCGAGGCAAGGTCAGTTCTGTGGAAGTTTGTTGGATATCCCAAGCATTTGCAAGGGAATATCTTCTACCGCACCGAGGAACAAAAGGTGTTTTATTTCTCGGCATGCCACCTTTTTAGAAAAGGAATTTATTTTGGAAAAGAAATTTGTAGACATGCTGTAGAACTGGAAAGAGTTCCAACTATACAAACTACAGCTGATGATTTGGTAGAACCGGAGGATTCAATAGTTCCCGATGAAGCTCAGCCTCTCCGCCGATCTGGTAGAGTTCCTCACCCACCTGAGAGATACTTCGGTTTTCTCTATGACAGTAGGAGTGAGGATTGCATCATGAGATGATGACCCAACTTATTTCGAGAAGGCCATCAAGAGTGGGGACTCTGTAAGAATGGTTGGATGCTATACGATCTGAGATGGAATCTATGTACACCAACGAAGTATGGACTTTGGTTGTTATATCTAAAGGGTTAAATCCCCATTAGGAACAAGTATATCTTGAGAAGATTACTTGGTGTACATAGAAAAGTTGAGACTTTCAAAGCTAAGACTTGTTGAAAAAGGTTCTCGTCATCAACTAAGTTTGGATAATGATGAAACCTTTTCTGGGGCCTATAAGTCCATCCGGATCCTACTTGCCACTGCTACATCCCATGACTACAATATCTGGCGGTTGGGTGTCATGACTGTCTTTCTAAATACTGATTTAGAAAAGAGCGTTTGTAAGTACACAGCCAGAGGGCTTCGTAGACAGTGGGAGCAGCGGAAACGTGTAAAAATTTCTTTACAGGTTAAAGCAGGCATCGCGGAGTTGGAACATCTGTTTTGATGTGGTAGTCAAAATGTTTGACTACATCAAAATGGTAGATGAACCTTGTATATACAAAAAGGTAGTAGGGAGTATGATGGTGATCCTCGTATTGTACGTGGATGACATACTCTTGATAGGAAAGGAGTTTCCTATGCTACACTTGGTCAATCTCCTCTTATCACATGGATTCTCCATATAGGATCAAGGTGATACCTCCTAGATCCAGGGTTTTGGATCTATGTGATAGATCTAAATGGATGTTAGGAATCTCACTAGGTGTAGTGAGATGGTATCAATCGATCCTGGGGAAAATCACTGGATACCTTCCAGGGTGATGAGGTCGACTGAATGTCAGTCACATGCATTGTCTTTACCCTCAGTAAAGGGACGATATGTTGGAAGAGATCAAAGCTATATACCGTGGCATACTAGACGATAAAGGTTGGATACATCGCTACCTAAGATGCTACCAAAGAGGCAGTCTGGGTGTATATTTGTTCATAAGATGAACTTCGTTCCTACCATTGTGTGACAATAGAGTTGTGGCTTATGCCTTAGAACGCCCGTCCCATCAGTGATCTAGACATATTCTAAGGCAGTATCACCTGATCATGGAGATGGATGATCTTCAGGGGATCGAGGTTAGGAGAGTAGACTCAGAGGACAACACGGCGGATCCACTCATGAAGGCCTTTTCCCAGAGAGAGACTTTTATGGAATGGTTGATTATGAGATACTACAACCACTGCTATCAGATGGCCCTAGTGCAAGTGGGAGATTATTAGTTATATGTATGCCCTAGAGACCATTACTGTACATGAGATGTATATTGTAGTGGATGCTTGGACATATATAGGGAGGACTTTCTTGCTCGACATGATAGTATGCTATCTGGTTACTCTTTACCTTAACATGTACACTGATTGTCTCTCTGTTACATGTTAGTAAAGCCCTTAGGATGTGTACTTGACTACCAGGACTATGATACAGATCATACTAGTGGGGCCATGGTAGTCTATAAGTACATCCTTTAAGGTCCCTAGTCGTGGGTGTATCGAGACGGGGCATTGATATACCAGAGTAGACTAGCGTATACTTTCTCGACCCATATAGATGGGCGATGGATAATCCCATATCCATTGGTGTTTGACATCAAAGATAGTATACGGGTGCTCAGTGGAGACTGGGTACACTGGACGGACTCGCCGAGAACTCCTA
Source organism: Agapanthus africanus (assembly GCA_030015575.1). Lineage (NCBI taxonomy): Eukaryota > Viridiplantae > Streptophyta > Magnoliopsida > Asparagales > Amaryllidaceae > Agapanthus > Agapanthus africanus. Next base: position 438,314,382 of record CM057340.1, on the reverse strand, counting down.
GATGGTATTATACCTCACGTCAGATGGCAGTTCTCTGGTGACACTGGTACAGGTTAATCTGTAGACCCGAGATCGTCATAGAGTCTTGTGTGATTCCCACTGTGCTTTGATTTCCACCTTACCATGTCCAAGAAGGTGTGAAAAACGGTGGTTTTTGGGTACAGTCCCAAGTCACATGGAGGCAATGAGCGATAGGAGGGGTTTTGTCTCTCCCGGTATTGGGGGTTGATGTTGCGCTGTGCTCGATTGGCCATAACAGGGAAGTCCTAGGCCAGGGCTGGTTTAGAGATTTACTGGTAAGTGTTACCAGTAGTTTCTCGACCCGTTATGAGCCTCATATCGGCATGACTTATCGGTTATTGGGGTCTGAGGTTATACCACCTCTAGACTTGATATGTGACATATCAGACGAGGAGACCGGACTATACGGTAGTATTACTGTCAGGCTTTTGCAAGAGTTAGAGCGGGCTTGCTTGCTGATCTTCTGATCGCTCAATACCCGGGTAGCCGTTACGTCCAGCTACTACCGCTGACGGCTTGTGGGTGCTTGATGTGATCATCATCTATTGTCGGCTTATTGACGAGTCTTTAGAGTCCTACATAAAGGTTTTACTGGCTCAGGCAAAAGGAAATAGGAGCGCATATGTGATATGTGCGGGACCGAGAATAATGCGTGTATGTGATACCGTATTCTATTCTCGCGACTTTTGTATTGGTCAGTTATATGTGATATAGCCGGGTTATCGAATCAAGTGTTGATTCGATAAGTTGGTACATCTAGTGTTAGTCGGTTATATGTGATATAGATAGATTATTAAATCAAGTGTTGATTTAATAATTTAGTGTATAATTGTATATTTGATATACTAATTTACATTAACTAACATTGGCTCACTTAAGCAGTCTTTTCTTACTTGTGTGTACATGTAATATATATGTGATATATATTAATGTGCAATGTTTATTTGTGTGTGTCATGGTTGTTGATACACTTTGCATGGGTGTATGAGACATACACCATTATAATTATATTCGTGGGGTTTTAATATTCAAAGTAAATACAAAATTAGTGGATAATTATTCAAAGCATGAAGCTTGTAAAAGCTTGTGAGTGCTTTGACAAAGTCCATCCATTTTGTTTTACTTAGGATATTTATTAACCCAACCACTATAATTAGCCATGGTAATGTCTCTACATGAGTTAGTATATGATACACACTCACCCATGGTTACTTATCTCACTTTGGATTAATTTCATTCTCTTCTTCTTTCTTCATCTTCTTCCTCCAAAAGAAAATGGTTTCTAGGGTTTGATCCAAGTGAGAAAATATTGTGAGAAAAGAAATTCTAAAGTGAGCCCACTTCCTATTTCACCATCCTCTACTAGATTAGCACTTTAGTATAGGGTGTTTGCTTCACTTTGGTGAAGTGGTAGCTTGAGTTAGTAATCTCTCGACGTAGATCATCTTCGGCCTTGAAGACTTCAAGCAAGACCATTGCCTTCTTCTCATGGAGCCGTCCAAGAGTCCGGGAGCAACATGATCGCAGCGAAGGGACTACTACAAGGAGCTTTTGAAGTGAAGGACCGATCTACAAAGGTTTTATTTCTATTTCACTTTGATGTAAATGGTTTACATTTGTTTACGTATTATTTTCTAGTTATCGATTCTAATTTAGAGTTCCTTGAAACGGCAAATTTTTGAAAATGGCATGGACGATACCCCCCGAAACCTTGCTGCCGTCGAAAGGAACCCTACAATCGCCAGATATCGTAGTTATGGTGTAGGGTTCCTAGGCACACCCATGAGGTTCTACAAGTGATCAAACATGGCCAATTCAAAAAATTTCTATGTGCCAAGTGACCCTAAGCAAGATCGTAACTAGAGGTATAGGCGAAACAATATATGTTAACAACTTAACTAAGAGTAAACGGAAAATACAACCTTTGTAGATCCGGTACTCCACCTCCATAGCTCCGTGTTGACGTCCTTCCGCTGTACCCATCAGAATCCTAGACTCTTGCGGTGGTTTCATCGGAGAAAAAATCGGGCTAGGTCGTCGACTTCGATGCCGAAGATGATCTACGTCGAGGAAACTCAAGATCAAGCTCCAACTTCACCAAGTCATGAAACTTGTGAAGAAAACACCCTATACTACTTGGCAAGTGGTAGAGGATGAAGAAATAGGAAGTGGGTTCACTTTAGAATTGGATTTCTCACTCTTTTTCTCAAGACACCATTAAAGGATGCAAGGTTTTCTTCATCTTGAAGAAGAAGAAGAAGAAGAAAAGATTATGATAAGAATAATGAAAAAATAGAAAATAAGTGATCCTTATCATATTTTCAACCATGGTTTAGTGTAGAGAATGAACTAGGGTTTAGTTGAATGGTTAGGTTTAGGAGATGAAGACAAAATGGTCACTTAGTCAAAGATGCATGAAGCATCAAGAAAGTTCTAGTATAAAAGCAACCATTTTGTTTTTCCTTTTTCTTTTAACTAAAATAAATAGATAAATAAATAAAGCAATGGAAACCCTAACCATTAACTAAACATAGTGTATAGCATACACACACCCAAGGTTGCATGTATCATCAAACATGATACAAACAAGTATACAAAAATATGTCACGTATACAATGTGCACTTCAAGTGAAAAAATCCATTTAAAGTGAACAATATTAGTCAATGTAAAGTAATATATCTAATATATAATTATACATTAAATCATTAAATCAATACTTGATTTAACGATCCGGTCATATCGCATATAACCGACTAATATCAATAGTAACAACTTATCGAATCAACACATGATCCGATAACCCGGCTATAACGCATATAACCGATCAATGTCACAAATCGCGAGAATCAAATAAAGTATCACATACTGGTATTATTCTCGGACCCGCACATATCTCATATGCGCTCCTATTTCATTTCTCTTGAGCCAGGAAACCTCTGTGTAGGACTCTAATGACTCGTCAATACGCCGGCAGCAGGTGATGATCATATCAAACACCCACAAGCCGCAAGCGGTCTGATAAACGTAACGGACACCCGGGTATTGAGCGTTCAGAAGATCGACGAGCAAGCCCGCTCACACTCCTGTGAATCCAACCAGTAACACTTACCGTACAGTCCGGTCTGTTCGTCTGATATGTCGCATATCTCGCCTAGGGGTGGTAAACGTCAGACCCCAGTAGCTCGATAAGTCATGCCGATATAAGGTCCATAACATAGCATGAAACTACTGATAACACTTACCAGTAGATCACTGCAACCCTGGCCAGGGATTTCCGGTTATGGCCAGTCGAGCATAGCACAACATCAACCCCCAATACCGGGAGAGACGAATCCCCTCCTATCGCTCATTGCCTCCATGTGAATCGGGACTGTACCCAAAAACCACCTGTTTGCACGACTCAGTAGAACCGTGGTAGGGTGGAAATCAAAGCATAGTGGGAGACACACAAGACTCTATGACGATCTCGGGTCTACAGACTAAGCTGTACCAGTGTCACCAGAGAACTGCCATCTGACGTGAGGTATAATACCATCTGGGAGTTCTCGGCGAGTCCGTTCAGTGTACCCAGTCTCCACTGAGCACCCGCATACCATCTCTGATGTCAAACACCAATGGATATGGGATCATCCATCGCCCATCAAATGGGTCGAGAAGATATACGCTAGTCTACTCTGGAATATCGATGCCCCGTCTCGATATTCCCATGACTAGGAACATTGAAGGATGTACTCATTGACTACCCAGGCCCCACTAGTATGATCTGCATCATAGTCCTGGAAGTCGAGTACACATCCTAAGGGCTTTATCAACATGTAACAGAGAGACAGAAAGTATACATGTTAAGATAAAGAGCAACCAGATAGCGTATTATCTTGTCGAGCAAGAAAGTCCTACCTATATATGTCCCAGCATCCACTACAATATACATCCAATGTACAGTAATGGCCTCTAGGGCATACATATAACTAACAATCTCCCACTTGCACTAGGGTCATCTGTAGCAGTGGTTGCAGTATCACATACTCAACTATCTTATATAAGTCTCTCTCTGGGAAAAAGCCTTTGTGAGTGGATCCGCCGTGTTGTCCTCTGAGTCTACTCTCCTAACCTCGAATACCCTGGAGATCAACTATCTCCATGATCTGGTGATGCTGCCTCAGAATATGTCTGGGTCACTGATGGGACCAGGGTTCCCGGGCCAAAGCCACACTTCCATTGTCGCACAATGGTAGGAACCTAGTTCATCTCATGAACCAATATACACCCAAACTGCCTCTTTGGTAGTATCTTTAATAGCGATGTTACCAGCCTTTATCGTCTAGTTTGCCACGGTATCTAGCTTGGAACTCTTCCAACATACCATCCCTCCACTGAGGGTAAAGACAATGCCTGCGACTGACATTCAGTCGTCCTTATCACCCTTGAACCTTTCCAGTGATTCTCCCCCGGATCGATTGATACTATCTTACTACAGCTAGTGAGAATCCTAACATCCATTTAGATCTATCTCATAGACCCAAATCCCAGGATTTAGGAGGTGTCATCTTTATCCTATTGGAGAATCCAGTGATAAGAGGAGATCGACCGATCGTAGTATAGGAAACTCTTTTCCTATCAAGAGTATGTTGTCTATGTACAATACAAGGATGACCACCTTACTCTCTACTACCTTTTTGTACATACAAGGTTCATCTACCATTTTGATGAACTCAAACACTTCGACTATCACATCAAAACAGACGTTCCAACTCCGCGATGCCTGCTTTATTCTGTAAAGCAACTTGCACACGTTTTCGCTACTCCCACTGTTTACGAAGCCCTCTGGCTGTGTTCTTATAGATGTTCTCTTCTAAATCATTATTTAGAAAAGTAGTCATGGCACCCAACCACCAGATATCGTAGTCATGGTATGTAGCAATGGCAAGTAGGATCCGGATGGACTTAAGCATAGCCACTGGAAAAGGTTTCATCATTATCCATGCCTGGTCGATGACGAAAACCTTTAACAAGTCTAGCTTTGAAAGTCTCAACCTTTCCATCTACACCAAGTAATCTTCTCAAGATATACTTGCTCCTGATGGGGTTTTAACCCTTCAGATATAGCAACCAAAGTCCATACTTTGTTGGTGTATGAGGATTCCATCTCAGATCACTAAGCATCCAGCCATTCTTACAGAGTCTCTACTCTCGATGGCCTGCTCGAAACTAGTTGGGTCATCATCTCATGATGCATTTCTCGCTCCCACTGTCATCGAGAAACCGAAGTATCTCTCAGGCGGATGAGAAACCCTACCAGATCGGCGGAGAGGCTGAGGTTCGTCGGGAACTATTGAATACTTTGGTTCTGTCAAATTATCAGCTACAGTTTTGTATAGCTGGAACCTTTCCAGTTCTATAGAACTGACCTTGCCTCGATCTTGTCCGGATTTTGCTTTCGACATAGGCCGGACGACCCAAAATCTTAACTTACTTAAGAGATAGGCTCTTCCCATACCATATCTTATATGGAGTGGTAGGCACTGATTTGATTCGAACCCAATTCAATAGACATGCAACTTCTCAAGTGCATAACCCCCTTAAAAGAAACAGGTAACTCAGTAATACTCATCATAGAGCACACCATATCATATAGGGTGCTATTGCTCCGCCCCGATACACCATTGTGTTGTGGTGTATTCAGAGGAGTAACACTGAGAGAGAATCTCATTCTCCTTTAGAATAGTCCAGGAATTCCATGCACAAGTATTCTCCTCCCTGATCTCATCATAGGACATAATACTTATACCCGGTTTTTGGTTCTTTACTTCTAACTTATATTCTGTGAATATCTCAAAAGGTTCGGACCTATGTTTCAACAGGAACATATGGCTGAATCTTGAGAGACTGTCAGAGAATGTAATGAAGTACAAAGAACCGGTCCTGGCATGTGTAGACAGGAGACCTTACATACATCATCATGTATCAGTCCCAAGAGTTCACTAACTCTTTCTCCGTTTCCAATAAACAGAGCTATGGTCATTTTATCTTTGTGACATGACTGGCAAGTTTTATAAGATGTAAATTCAAACTGATTTAAATATGCATCTAAAATGTAACTTCAGCCAGTCGGGTCGCATTGATATGACCTAGTCTACAATGCCTCAAGAAGGATTCGTTCATTTCTGAACTCTTCCTCTTGTGTGTGTTCTGTATACTAGTAACTGTAGTTTGATTTAGAACGTCAATGCTTTTAGATAACGTGCCTGAACCGATCAACTTTTGATATAGGAAATGTTCAAAACATTATCCAACAATACAAAATTTTATCATTTCTTAACTTATAAAGAGACTGATATGATTTTGTATATCAGGTTCGGTATCTAATAGCATTTGTTCAGAATCAATGTATTTGTAACACAGGGTGACAATGACCAACAGACTTGGCTGCAACACTTGCCCCGTTTTCTGTCTCATGAAACTTATCACCCGTTCTCAGTTTTCTACCTTTCTGTAGCCCTATGTAATAGATTACATATCTGGAATCCTAATCCGGTATCAAATACCCAGGATGCAGAGGATACTGAGAAACAGTTCTTTGTAATGAACACACCCGAAGGAGATGCATCATATGCACTTTCTTCTTTTGGGCGGCATAGGAATTCTGGTATTCCCCTATTTCCTGCTCTGTCTTATAACAATTATAAGTTGGAGCGGGACCAACGTTCCCCAGCTCAGTATAACAAGCGGGTTCGGTCAATACATCCATATTATTATCTTGATTAAGGCGTGATATGGTCGCTACCTGGAGAGAGAGAGAAGAAAACACTCTGCGTGCGCTCTTGCAAGATTAGATTGGTTGTTTATTTTATCTAATCAGGATGGCTCCCACTGTTTTTATCAAATCTTCTTTCAAACCCTAAAAGGAAAGACTAGCCGGGATTAATTACACTCTACAAGTTCGTCAATCTTTCAACCAGGCCAGTGTCGGTACTTTGAGGGAGGTTCCCCGTGCTTTCGCACGGACCTAATTACAGTAAACCTCGTTTTCCCAGAGGCGTAACCCCTTTGACACCTTTCTAGACACCTACTTGATCCGCTAATTGCAAAGTGCAAAACTCTCCCAGGAGTAACAATTACTCGCAGTGGGTATCGGGATCCAACTATCATATAGAAGGTATGCAATCTCATTGCAAATTTCAACACTTGAAACTCCCGATAAAGGTTTTTACCCCTAGCACTTATGACCTTAACTATGGTCAACAAATCATAAGCACTAATCAAGTTCTACCCGTCATTTCGTGATTAATTAGACCCACCAACATGACCCTTAACTATGGTCAACAAAGTCACGCGACTATCCTAACTAATCGCATCATATGCGGTGTAGGAAGACATCACTTAGCTACCGTACACTGTGCCTTAACTAAGGTCAACAAACACAGCACGAATACTAAGTACTCTACTTCCTAAAATGAAGAAGGGTTGAGAATGGTTATTAATAAAATGTTTAACGCTTTGAACTTGATCTCGTTGCGGAATCAAATGGTTTTTAAATGGAATGTTTTTGAGGCTTTTCTAGTTTTGCTAAAGGGGTCACTCCCAGTGAAGGGATCGTCGGCCCTTTCCTCGTCGAATGAGGTGCGGGATATATCATATACATCACTGTGCAAAGCAGAAACTATAGAAGCAATCAAAAGACAAACCGAGTGTGTAGCATCTGCCAGTTATTGCTAAAGGAGTCACTCCCGGTGAAGGGATCTCGGTCCTTTCCTTATCGAATAAGGTGCAGGATGTTCTACAAGGAACACCGCGATGCAAAGCAAGAACTGTAGCTACCTGTTTTATTTTTGAAATTCGATTCCACAACATCTTTTAGGTTTATTTTCTTTCATTAATCACATTAATGAATATCCCATCATTTAAGTCCACCTAAACATCACAGATAAATATAACGTACGCTTATGCCATCCGCATTCGCCTCGATGTCCCGTCTGCACCGTTAGGTAAGGTAACTAACGGAAGATCGAGGCAGGGCTAGCGCGGGTGTAAAACATAAGCAACGTCTATATAATATATCATATATACTATATACTATATCTATCTGAACAAATCACATGATCACATCACAGATAACGCAGCAGAAAATATCATATGAAATATTGGATATACTAGGACGTCCGTGTTTTTAATACGAGCCAGTATAAAACACGGATTCCACGGTCGTGATGAATAGCCATATCCTACACCCCTAGACCCCTACGAGAGCGGCAAGCAACCCTACCAATTCTAGGGTTAGGAGACCCGGACTCGACTCCTCGAGATGGTCTCCCACTGAACCCTAGAACCCGGTTACTTGTGCTCCCCTCCTTGGGTCTATCCTAATGCGGAAAAGTAAATAATATACATCAACGGTGACATCTTCCGCAACCTGAAAGTGCCCCAATTTCAAAAAATGTACAGAGAAGGATTTTGCATTAGGGTTTCGGTTCGATCGGACTTCTAACTCCGTCTACGCATCGCCTAAGGCTCTAGCCTGGCTCTGATACCACTGTAGGGTTCCTAGGCACACCCATGAGGTTCTACAAGTGATCAAACATGGCCAATTCAAAAATTTTCTATGTGCCAAGTGACCCTAAGCAAGATCGTAACTAGAGGTATAGGCAAAAAAATATATGTTAACAACTTAACTAAGAGTAAACGGAAAATACAACCTTTGTAGATCCGGTCCTCCACCTCCATAGCTCCGTGTTGACGTCCCTCCGCTGTACCCATCGGAATCCTAGACTCTTGCGGTGGTTTCATCGGAGAAAAAATCGGGATAGGTCGTCGACTTCGATGCCGAAGATGATCTACGTCGAGGAAACTCAAGATCAAGCTCCAACTTCACCAAGTCGTGAAACTTGTGAAGAAAACACCCTATACTACTTGGCAAGTGGTAGAGGATGAAGAAATAGGAAGTTGGTTCACTTTAGAATTGGATTTCTCACTCTTTTTCTCAAGACACCATTAAAGGATGCAAGGTTTTCTTCATCTTGAAGAAGAAAAGAATATGATAAGAATAATGAAAAAATAGAAAATAAGTGATCCTTATCATATTTGCAACCATGGTTTAGTGTAGAGAATGAACTAGGGTTTAGTTGAATGGTTAGGTTTAGGAGATGAAGACAAAATGGTCACTTAGTCATAGATGCATGAAGCATCAAGAAAGTTCTAGTATAAAAGCAACCATTTTGTTTTTCCTTTTTCTTTTAACTAAAATAAATAGATAAATAAATAAAGCAATGGAAACCCTAACCATTAACTAAACATAGTGTATAGAATACACACATCCAAGATTGCATGTATCATCAAACATGATACAAACAAGTATACAAAAATATGTCACATATACAATGTGCACTTCAAGTGAGAAAATCCATTTAAAGTGAACAATATTAGTCAATGTAAAGTAATATATATAATATATAATTATACATTAAATCATTAAATCAATACTTGATTTAACGATCCGGTCATATCGCATATAACCGACTAATATCAATAGTAACAACTTATCGAATCAACACTTGATCCGATAACCCGGCTATAACGCATATAACCGATCAATGTCACAAATCACGAGAATCGAATACAGTATCACATACTGGTATTATTCTCGGTCCCGCACATATCTCATATGCGCTCCTATTTCATTTCGCTTGAGCCAGGAAACCTCTGTGTAGGACTCTAAAGACTCGTCAATACGCCGGCAGCAGGTGATAATCATATCAAACACCCACAAGCCGCAAGCGGTCTGATAAACGTAACGGCCACCTGGGTATTGAGCGATCAGAAGATCGACGAGCAAGCCCGCTCACACTCCTGTGAATCCAACCAGTAACACTTACCGTACAGTCCGGTCTGTTCGTCTGATATGTCGTATATCTCGCCTAGGGGTGGTAAACGTCAGACCCCAGTAGCTCGATAAGTCATGCCGATATAAGGTCCATAACATAGCATGAAACTACTGATAACACTTACCAGTAGATCACTGCAACCCTGGCCAGGGATTTCCGGTTATGGCCAGTCGAGCATAGCACAACATCAACCCCCAATACCGGGAGAGACGAATCCCCTCCTATCGCTCATTGCCTCCATGTGAATCGGGACTGTACCCAAAAACCACCTGTTTGCACATCTCAGTAGAGCCGTGGTAGGGTGGAAATCAAAGCATAGTGGGAGACACACAAGACTCTATGACGATCTCGGGTCAACAGACTAAGCTGTACCGGTGTAACCAGAGAACTGCCATCTGACGTGAGGTATAATACCATCTGGGAGTTCTCGGCGAGTCCGTTCAGTGTACCCAGTCTCCACTGAGCACCCGCATACCATCTCTGATGTCAAACACCAATGGATATGGGATCATCCATCGCCCATCACATGGATCGAGAAGATATAAGCTAGTCTACTCTGGAATATCGATGCCCCGTCTCGATATTCCCATGACTAGGAACATTGAAGGATGTACTCATTGACTACCCAGGCCCTACTAGTATGATCTGCATCATAGTCCTGGAAGTCGAGTACACATCCTAAGGGCTTTATCAACATGTAACAGAGAGACAGAAAGTATACATGTTAAGATAAAGAGCAACCAGATAGCGTATTATCATGTCAAGCAAGAAAGTCCTACCTATATATGTCCCAGCATCCACTACAATATACATCCAATGTACAGTAATGGCCTCTAGGGCATACATATAACTAACACATGGTATGTAGCAATGGCAAGTAGGATCCGGATGGACTTAAGCATAGCCATTGGAGAAAAGGTTCATTATTAAACCACACCTGGTCGATGACGAGAACCTTTTTACAACAAGTCTAGCTTTGAAAGTCTCAACTTTTCCATCCACACCAACTAATCTTCTCAAGATATACTTGCTTCTAATTGGGATTTAACCCTTCAGATAAAGAAACCAAATTCCATACTTTGTTGGTGTATATGGATTCCATCTCAGATCGCTTAGCATCCAGCCATTCTTACAGAGTCACCGCTCTTGATGGCCTGCTCGAAACTAATTGGGTCACCATCTCATGATGCAATCCTCGCTCCCACTGTCATAGAGAAACTGAAGTATCTCTCAGGTGGATGAGGAACCCTACCAGATCGGCGGAGAGGGTGAGGTTCGTTGGGAGCTACTGAATCCTCCGGTTTTACCAAATCATCAGCTGCAGTTTGTATAGCTGGAACTCCTTCCAGTTCTACCTCATGACCATAAATTTCTTCCAAAATAAATTCCTTTTCTAAAAAGGTGGCATGCCGAGAAATAAAACACCTTTTGTTCCTCGGTGTGGTAGAAGATATTCCCTTGCAAATGCTTGGGATATCCAACAAAGTTCCACAGAACTGACCTTGCCTCGAGCTTGTCCGGATTTTGCTTTTAGACATAGGCCGGACAACCCCAAATCTTAACTTACTTAATACATGGGCTCTTCCCATACCATATCTCATATGGAGTGGTAGGCACTGATTTGATTGGAAACCAATTCAATAGGTATGCAGCTTCACAAGTGCATAACCCCAAAAAGAAATAAACAACTCAGTAGTACTCATAATAGAGCACACCATATCACATAGGGTGCAATTGCTCCGCCCCGATGCACCGACGTGCTGTAGTATATACGGAGGAGTAATGCTGAGAGAGAATCTCATTCTCTTTTAGAATAGTCCGGGAACTACATGCTCAAGTATTCTCCTCCCTGATCTCATCAAAGGACATAATACTTATACCCGTTTTGGTTCTCTACTTCTAACTTATATTGTTTGAATATCTCAAAAGGTACAGACTTGTGTTTCATCAGGAACATATGTCCGAATCTTGAGAGATCATCAGTGAATGTAATGAAGTCCAAAGAACCGGTCCTGGCATGTGTAGACAGGGGACCTACATACATCATCTTGTATCAATCCCAAGAGTTCACTAACTCTTTCTCTGTTTCCTATAAACGGAGCTCTGGTCATCTTATCTTTGTGACATGACTGGCAAGTTTCACAAGATGTAAATTCAAACTGATTTAAATATACATCTAAATGTAACTTAGCTAATCGGGTCGCATTGATATGACCTAGTCTACAATGCCTCAAGAAAGATTCATTCATTTCTTAACTCTTCCTCTTGTGTGTGTTTTATACGTTAAGAACTGTGGTTTGATTTAGAACGTATATGCTTTTAGATAACGTTCTTGAACCGATCAACTCTTGATATAGGACATGTTCAAAACATTATCCAACAATACAAAATAATATCCTTCTTTACTAAATAAAGAGACTGATATGATGTTGCATATCAGGTTCGGTATCTAATAACATTCGTTTAGAATCAATGTATTTCGTAATACAGGATGATAACTGCCAACATCTTGGCTGCAACAATTGCACTGTTTCCAACTCTTACAACTTATCACCCGTTTCCAGTTCTCTACCTATCTGTAGCCCATGTAACAAATTACATATATGGGATCCTGATCCGATATCATCATACCCAGGACGTAGAGGATACTGAAAAAACAGTTCTAGGTAATGAACACACCCGAAGAAGATGCATCATCATGTACTTTCTTTGTTTGGGCAGCACGGGAATCCTGGTATTCCCCTATTTCCTGCTCGGTGTTATAAAAATTATAAGTTGGAGCGGGACCAACGTTCCCTAGCTCAGTATAACAAGCGGGTTCGGTCAATACATCCATATTATTATCTTGATTAAGGCATGACATGGCCGCTACCTGGAGAGAGAGAGAATAAAACACTCAGCGTATGCTCTTGCAAGATCAAATTGGTTATTATTTTATCTAATCAGGATGACTCCCACTGTTTTTATCAAATCTTCCTCCAAACCCTAAAAGGAAAGACTAGCCGGGATTAATTACACCCTACAATTTCGCCAATCATTCAGCCAGGCCAGTGCCGGTACTTTGAGGGAGGTTCCCCGTGCTTTCGCACGGACCTAATTAAAATAAACCTCGTTTTCCTAGGGGCGTAACCCCGTTGACACCTTTTTAGACACCTACTTGATCGGCTAATTGTAATGTGTAAACTCTCCCAGGAGTAACTCTTACTTGCAGTGGGTATCGGGATCCAACTATCTTATAGAAGGTATGCAATCTCATTGAAAATTTCAACGCTTGAAATTCCCGATAATTTTGCCCCAAGCGATCTATGACCTTGACAAGGTCAACAAACCATAGAACGCAAGTCAAGTTCAACCCATGATTTCCTGATTGAATTAAACCCACCCGCACGACCCTTGACAAGGTCAACAAGGCCGCACGACTACCCTAATCAAATCGCATCATATGCTAGCAGATAAGCACTAATCAGCTACCGCACACAATGCCTTGACAAGGTCAACAAACGAAGCACGAATACTAAATACTATTTATCTGAAATGACGGAGGGCTACGACAGGTGTTTAAGAAAACCTTTTTCGTAATGAACTTGATATCGTTGTAGAATCGAGTGATTTTGAAAATGAGTGTTTTTTGAGGGTTTTACTAGTTTTGCTAAAGAGATCACTCCCTGTGAAGGGATCTCGGATCTTTCCTCATCGAATAAGGTGCAGGATATATCATATATATCATTATGCAAAGCAAAAACTCCAAAAAACTAGTCAAAGGACAAACCGAGTGTTGTAGCATCTGCCAGTTTTGCTAAAGAGGTCACTCCCGGTGAAGAGATCTCGGCTCTTTCCTTATCGAATAAGGTGCAGGATGTTCTACAAGGAACACCGCTATGCAAAGCAAGAACTGTAGCTACCTGTTTTTGAAAATTCGATTCCACAACATCTTTAGGTTTATTTTCTTTCATTAATCTAATTAATCAAGTCCCATCATTTAAGTTACATAACCATCATAGATAAATACAACGTACGCTTATGCCATCCGCATTCGCCACTATATCCCCTCGTGCACCGTTAGGTTAGGTAACTAACGGCAGAGCGGGGCAGTGCTAGCGCGGGTGTAAAACGTAAACAACGTCTATATAATATATCATATATATTATATCCAGTATCTATCTTAACATATCAAATGATTACATCACAGATATCGCAGCAGAACACAACATATGAAATATTGGATATACTAGGATTTCCGGGTTTTATTTTAAGCCTATATAAAACACGGATTCCACGGTCGTGATGAATAGCCAATCCCACACCCTTAGACCCCTACGAGAGCGGCAAGCAACCCTACCAATTCTAGAGTTAACAGATCCGGTCTCGACTCCACGAGATGGTCTCCCACTGGACCCTAGAACCCGGTTACTTGTGCTCTCCACCTTGGGTCTATCCTAATGCGGAAAAGTAAATAATATACAATGGTGACATCATCCTCAACCCGGAAGTGCCCCAATAAAAGAATATTACATACATTGAATTTTACATGAATGAAAATAAAAACTCTCATCTCATATAAAACCCCTGGCTATTCAATAACACGACGATCCAATATAACATATACAGCAACACATAACATCATATGTTATCAACGTAAGTAAATATGCGTATCCCAATTGTCATTTACATATAGCAACGAAACCGGCGATACATCACATATTACACTTACGGTCGCAGAAAAAAATAGACGATGTTAAACATTCCGATCTAATCAACAAACACCCACAATTACCCAAAAAGCTCAACACTTGAGCGTAGTTTAAAATTATTCAGTACTGCCACAGTACCAATGGACCAGCCGTAGAAGGGTCAACCAACGCCTCACACGTGGCACCGCTGAACCACCACAAACCCGAGGGTTTAGTGGCGGTTCTGACTGTCACATAATCGAGTTAAGGTTTTGTTCTTCTATAGAGCCCATCGCATAACTTGCATGATGTTTGAATGGTTTATAACTACGGGAAAAATCCAACACTTGGAAAATTTCCCGGCAAGGGTTAAAGCGGGTATTTGACATCCGATCGAACTTTTTAACACCGTCTAAAGTAACCCGAAAATAGTTAGAATTACGACTATGAAACACTCCGAGTTGCCTTTGCATTGAATTAATCATCACATGAAAAAGTAGCAAAAATAAACAACACATGAAATACCAAAACCTAGAGCAAAGAACAAGGAAAAAAATTTGGGACTATTCCACTCTAGTCTGGCCAGCCTCCTTGGCCCAAAGCCCAATGTGCTCGGCCCAAATCCGAGCACAGGGTCCCCATTTTTTCCTATGAACTTATTTCTGCTCATTGATAATTCTGTACTTGTTTGCAAAATTTCTGGGGCTCATTTGAAAAACGACAGAATGCAGGTTTTAAGGTTTCAAGTTTCGAAGTTTGTTTCGGTTTCGTAATCTAACATTATCCGTATAATTCTCTAGTTAGGCTCTGATACCACTGTAGGGTTCCTATCGACGGCAGCAAGGTTTCGGAAGGTACCGGCCATGCCATTTTCAAAAAATTTCCGTTTCAAGGAACTCTAAACTAGAATCGATAACTAGAAAATCAAATGAAAACTAATGTAAACCATTTTACATCTAAGTAAAATAGAAATACAACCTTTGTAGATCGGTCCTTCAGTTCAAAAGCTCCTTGTAGTAGTCCCTTCGCTGCGATCATAGTAATCCCGGACTCTTGGACGGCTCCATGAGAAGAAGGCAACGGTCTTGCTTGAAGTCTTCGAGGCCGAAGATGATCTACGTCGAGAGAATACTAGCTCAAGCTTCTACTTCACTAATGAAGAATTAGTGAAGCTAACACCCTATACTAAAGTGCTAATCTAGTAGAGAATGATGAAATAGAAAGTGGGCTCACTTTAGAATTATTTTTCTCACAATACTTTCTCACTTTAATCAAACCCTAGAGAGTTTTTTCTTTTGGAGGAAGAAGATGAAGAAAGAAGAAGAGAATGAACTAATTCAAGTGAGTTAAGCAACCATAGGTGAATGGGTATCATATACTAACTCATGTAGAGACATAACCATGGCTAATTATAGTGGTTAGGTTAATAAATATCCTAAGTAAAACAAAATGAGTGGACTTTGTCAAAGCACTCACAAGCTTCTACAAGCTTCATGCATTCAACAATTATCCACTAATTTTGTATTTACTTTGAATATTAAAACCCCACCATTATAATTAATATGGTGAATATCTTATACACCCATGTAGTGTGTATCAACAACCATGACACACACAAAATACAATTTAATATATATCACAAATATATTAAGTGTCCACATGTGAGAAAAAATGCTTAAGTGAGCAAATGTTAGTTAATGTAAATTTGTATATCAAATATAAAATTATAACTAAATTATTAAATCAACACTTGATTTAATAATCCGGCTATATCACATATAACCGACTAACACCAAATGTGCCAACTTATCGAATCAACATTTGATTCGATAACCCGGCTATATCACATATAACCGACCGATACAAAAGTCGTGAGAATAGAATACGGTATCACATACACGCATTATTCTCGGTCCCGCACATATCACATATGTGCTCCTATTTTTTTTTGTCTGAGCCAGTAAAACCTCTATGTAGGACTCTAAAGACTCGTCAATACGCCGGAAGTAGGTGATAATCACATCAAGCACCCACAAACCGTCAGCGGTACTAGCTGGACCTAACGGCTACCCGGGTATTGAACGATCAGAAGATCAGTAAGAAAGACCGCTCCAACTCCTACAAAAGCCTAACGGTAACACTTGTCGTACAGTTCGGTCTCCTCGTCTGATATGTCGCATATCAAGTCTAGTGGTGGTAAACGTCAGACCCCAATAACCGATAATTCATGCCGATGTGAGGCTCAAAACGGGTCGAGAAACTACTGGTAACACTTACCAGTAAATCTCTAAATCAGCCCTGGCCAGGGACTTCCCTGTTATGGCCAATCGAGCACAGCGCAACATCAACCCCCCAATACCGGGAGAAATGAAACCCCTCCTATCGCTCATTGCCTCCATATGACTCGGGATTGTACCCAAAAACTACCGTTTTGCACGCCCTCTTGGACGTGGTAAGGTGGAAATCAAAGCATAGTGGGAATCACACAAGACTCTATGATGATCTCGGGTCTACAGACTAACCTGTACCAGTGTCACCAGAGAACTGCCATCTGACGTGAGGTATAATACCATCTGGGAGTTCTCGGCGAGTCCGTCCAGTGTACCTAGGCTCCACTGAGCACCCGTATGCCATCTCTGATGTCAAACACCAATGGATATGGGATCATCCATCGCCCATCTATATGGGTCGAGAAGGTATACGCTAGCCTACTCTGGTATATCGATGCCCCATCTCGATACACCCACGACTAGGGACATTAAAGGATTAACTTATGGATTACCATGGCCCCACTTGTATGATCTACATCATATTCCTGGTAGTCAAGTACACATCCTAAGGGCTTTACCAACATGTAACAGAGAGACAATCAGTGTACATTTTAAGATAAAGAGTAACCAGATAGCATACTATCATGTCGAGCAAGAAAGTCCTCCCTATATATGTCCAAGCATCCACTATAATATACATCTCATGTATAGTAATGGCCTCTAGGGTATACATATAACTAACAAAAGGATCTCACAATCATAATCCTTCATAAGCTCCATCCAACGGCGTTTTTCCAGATTCAGATCCCGCTGCTGGAAGATCTACTTCAAGCTCTTGTGATCCGTGAAGATCTGACACGACTCCCCGTACAAGTAGTGTCTCCAAATCTTCAACGTAAAGACCACCGCGGCCATCTCATGATCGTGAGTGGGGTAATTCTGCTCGTACTTCTTCAGCTACCTAGAAGCATAAGCAATCACTCTATCATGCTGCATCAGTACACAACCGAGCCCCACTCGAGAAGTATCACAGTAAATAACATAGCCGCCCGATCCAGAAGGCAAAGATAGAACTGGTGCCGTCGTCAACCGAGTCTTCAACTGCTGAAAACTCTGCTCGCATGTATTAGTCCAAAGAAAAGGAACCCCCTTCCGGGTCATCCCAGTCAGCGGTGCAGCGATACTCGAAAAATCCTACACGAAACGGCGATAATAACCAGCTAAGCCTAAAAAGCTGCGGACTTCAGTCACAGATACAGGTCTGGACCAAAGCTGCACAGCCTCGATCTTCCTCGGGTCCACAAGAATACCATCTCTAGTCACCACATGACCCAGGATATCCACTCTATCAAGCCAAAACGCACACTTTGAGAATTTAGCATACAACTGGTGCTCTCTCAATGTCTGCAAAGCAATCCTCAAGTGCTGCTCATGCTCCTCACGACTCCTAGAGTAGACCAGAATGTCATCAATAAACACAATAATGAACTGGTTGAGGAACAGCCTGAAAATCCGGTTCATCAGATCCATGAACGCTGTTGGCGCATTGGTGAGTTCGAATGACATCACTAAAAACTCATAATGCCCATAGCGCGTACGAAAAGCAGTCTTCGGAATGTCATCATTCCGAACCCGCAACTGATGATAACCCGAACGCAAATCAATCTTAGAAAAATGTTTCACACCTTGGAGCTGATCAAATAAATCGTCAATGCGAGGTAAAGGATACCTATTCCGCACCATAACTCGGTTCAATTGATGATAATCCATACACAACCTCAAACTGCCGTCCTTCTTCTTGACGAACAAAACAGGAGCTCCCCACGGCGAAACACTCGGACGCACAAGTCCCCTATCAATCAACTCTTGCAATTGATCTTTAAAGTCTCTAAGCTCCGCCGGAGCCATCCGATATGGCGGTATAGAAATAGGCCCCGTGCCGGGAATCAGATCAATGCAAAACTCAATATCACGCTCTGGCGGCAACCCAGGTAACTCATCGGGAAAGTCGTCGGGAAACTCTCGAACGATAGGAACCCGGTCCAACGACTCCACTGTAGCTCCAGTATCATGAATGAAAACCAAGAATCCCCGACATCCCCTCCTCAAAACCCGACTAGCGTAAAGGACAGAAATCAAACTGTGAGGGGTAGCATCACGGTCCCCCTGCACAACAAGCACTGACTCGTCGGGAAAAAAAAACCTAACTGTCTTCTCGCGGAAGTCCACGGACGCGTAGAATGTAGCTAACCAGTCCATGCCCAAGAAAACGTCGAAGTCCAACATCTCAAGAAGGATCAAGTCGACGGACAAATCTTTGTATTCTATACGGACAGCACAAGACCGGAACACGTGTCGCGCAACAAACGACTCTCCAGCAGGAGTAGTCACGACAAGCGGCTGATCTAGCAAACACGACTCGCGGCCCAAACTCGGCACAAAGTGCGTAGAAACATAGGAATGCGTAGATCCCGGATCAAAAAGAACATGTGCGTCAAAAGAACATACAGAAAGGATACCTGAAACCACTGCATTGGACGCCTGCGCGTCCTGATGAATCAACGCAAACACCCGAGCCTGTCCTCTACCGGAGACTGGCTGACCTCCGCCTCTACTACCCCGCCCTCTCGGTACAAAACCACCGTGACCCCGACCTCTCTGCACATGAGTCTGACGCGGAGCAACAACAGGCATAAGGGGCAACGCCCTCTGAGGTGGAGAAGGTGGTAAGGTAACCTGCGGTACAGCTGCCATACTCATACGTGGCTCAGCACAATCTCGAGCCCGATGACCCCGACTCCCGCACCGGTAACATCCAGAAGCAAACTGCTGACTCTCCTGAGGATAAGAGCTAAAAAGCCGACCTCGTCACGAACCTCCACTACCCCCAGTATCTAAACGTGAACTGTCACGACGTCTAAATGCATGCCTCCACGCTGAATCACCAGTACAAACCCTCGTCGGTTCCGGAGCAACCGACGACTCAGAAAGACGCTCCTCTACCAATAGGGCTGCGTCTACCGCTGCTACATAGGTGTCGCAATGCTGAATGCTAATAGCGAGGAACAAATGGGTAAGCAGGCCTCGAACAAACCTCTTAACCCGCATCTCCTCCGTAGCTACCAAATACGGAGCATACACAGAAAGCTCGGTAAACAGCACATCATACTCAGCCACCGTCATCCCCGGAGTCTGGCGTAATGACTCGAATCTGCGCGCTCGCGCGTCCCTGACACTAGGTGGAAGAAACGGGTGAGAAACACCGTCACAAACTCAGCCCAGGTCATAGGAGAAAGACCTGCGGCTCTGCCCCTCTTCAAGGACTCACACCACTTCTGGGCCAGACCATCCAGACGAAAGCTCGCAAACTCCACCCATCTCACGTCAGAGCATCGAAGCGAATGACAAATCCTGGCCATCTGGTCGATAAACGACTGCGGATCCTCGGTTGCATCTGTGCCAGTGAAAACCGGAGGCCTCAGCCTCATAAACTCTGACAGTGACACGGTGATAACCTCCGGAGTTGTAGCTGCGACTGCCGGAACAGTAGGTACCATCATGGCCCCCGCAAAGGGTGGAACAACCGCCTGCCCCTGCGCTCGAATGGCCTCAACCAAAGACCCCATCATCTAGCGCAAGTCCTGCATACCAGCCCCAAGCATAGCAATCTGCTCCGGTACAACAGGCGTACCGCCCTGGTCAGTCCTCGTCTCAGACGAGTCAACTCAGACCTCGGCCCTCGTGGCCGCTCTGTGCCCTCATAATCTTCGGCGGCATATAGGCTGGAAATTGAAACAAGATTCGATAAGGAAACAGGAATCGAATCACAAGGATGTATATAATCACGGAAGGAATTTTCAATCAATAAGTCCTAAGGTCACTTAGGCAGAGTACCGTGTCGTAAATATGCCGCGGAACATACGCACGCTACGTCACTCTGCTTAAGCTACCTACTCCATCATACCAAGGTCATCCTACACTCCGAAAGGTAAAAACCTAGCGTTCTGATACCAACTTTGTCATGACCCAAAAGTTAGGCCCGTAACCGGCACTTAAACTACGAAACGTCAACAGGCGTACGCAACTTAAGTAAGCCGAAACCCAGAAATCTGAACCACCCAAAACTGGATAACCGGAGAAAAACATAGTTTTAAAACATTCGAAAAATCTTAAGTGAAATCTTTAACTTTAGTTTTCTTTCTTGAAAATTTCGGCAGCACCTCCCTTGTAAAAACCAACCCCAAAAACGGGTACAACATAGAATAAAAATAAAGCATCCCAAACGGGAGCAAATCACGCCCAACGGCGGAGACAACCACCACAAGCATATATACGACGCCGTAGCGAAGAAATATAAATGAAAACAGCATAGGGAGGTAAAACTTTATAACAAGACCGACTCCCACGAGCACAGCACCCAAAGTCACCAAAAATATATACAACACCGAATCCTCACAACTCGTCTCTAAGTCAAATATAAGAAGTGGTAGATGGAGAATACTAGATCAACAAAAAAGATACCCAATGTACAAAACGGATAACCGCGAACCCACATAATAGCAAAGGCCTCACATCCAACCGTAGCGGTATCTGCAAAAGTAGAGATAAAAAGACGCCCTGCCGCGACTACTCTGAGGGTAAGTCCTGCAAAACACTGTGGCACAACGGGAGTGAGTTGCCAACTCATGAATAGTAAATAACATCATACTGTAATCGCAAGTATGCACAAACAGCGATAAATCTATCACATGTAATCTGATAGCATAAGTATGGCTATATGAATGTGCAACAATCATGTCAAGGTACATCATCAGGGTACTACAACTATATGAAGCAATGCATATCAAAATAAATCCTAAGTGTGGGATAATATAAATAATCTCATGCACAAATCATAAGCATGGAAAAACCCGGTGTAAATCAACAACACTCCAAATCCCAAAATCATCATATCGGCCCTCTGATCGGCCCTGTAAATCTCATGTAACCTGAGTGTCAAACATCGACACCCGAAATATCATGAAAACTGGTGCCCAGCATCGGCACATAAATACTCGTATCCATACGTTCCTCGAATCCTAAGTGTCCAATATCGACACTTATGATCCACGTATCGGTCCTCTGATATCCATACGTTCCTCGAAACCCAAGTGTCCAACCTCAACACTCGTGTTCCACATATCGGTTGCTCTGATATACATGTGTTCCTCGAAACCCAAGTGTCCAACCTCTACACTTGTGTTCCACGTATCGGTTTCCAATATCCATAAATCTCTTGGAATATAAGTGCCTAACATCGACACTAGAAATCCCCAAATCGCATGAAAACATATCTCAAATGCGTAAATCCATTTAATATAACATATGCAACATAGAACAACAATATGAGCATATCACGGGAAAAGTCCGCTATTTAAATGCATCAAGTCATTAAATATATCACGCGGTTCCCAAGTATCCGAATCCCACATACATATATAACAGCGTCCCATACCACCGATATATATCGTATAAAACTGAACATGTAACAATAGCAAAGTATATGTGTGAGCATGTAGGTATAGCAAGGCATATATGTAAGCATGTAGGTATAGCAAGGCATACTATATGTCACATGCACCATCGCACAAAAATAAATGCCTCTATGTCGCTAACCAATAGCAAGGTATATCATATGAATATCTGTGTTGTGCATATCATGGCAATTTTCGACAGTGTGTGTGTAGCATGCAATAGGTGCTCGTGCAACATGGACTGTCAATAATAGTGCAGTGTACAATAGGTACAGATTCAGGCACAACAAGTAACTATATGCAATGAAGTTCATATGCAAATAACATGCAGCTATCATATCATATCCAGCCCTGATGCATAATGCCATACGGGCAATTTCCCCGTAGATGTTAAATCTACTCACCGATGATCTCGAGCTACGAAAATCTGACCACATGCTTCCCTTTATTCGCGGCGTCCGAAGTCCCCGCTTGCGACCCTAAAATTTCACAAACATAGCACATAAGCTAAATATCTTATGCCGACACAAAGATAATGAAACACAACGATAACGCCCAGAAAATTACACTGCGCACCTAGTGCACAAAATGCGCACGACATCGGCAAAAACCCTAGCTAGAGTCGCTAAACCACGCAACCACCAAGTCTAGATTCCGATCGTACCGATCGCGCAAACACAACACAATAAAATATGAGGAAGATAATATATATAACCTCGCAACGACCAATTGAACCTACGTCCAACATTCACTGAAACCTAGTAAGCAACTTATCGCAAATTTAGCATAAGTTAAAGCTAACACAATTCTAGCGATTACAAACATCGCAAAACAGCTTAACTAAGTTATCCAAACCATTTCCATAATTTTAATCTCACCCAATTAGGTTTTAGTAAAACCTAGTATGCTAAAAACTCAATTAGACAAATTAGGAATTAACAACAGTTATCATATTCCCACTAGGTTAAGTTTTCCTAATCAACAATTAATAATTAACCCTTTCATCGAGCATAACTTGATCTTTACTAAAATTATCATGAAACCACAAATCATGCTAATTAAGCTATATAAAACAACTAAATAGCTAACTTAATGATTTAAACATAACAATTAAGGATTAGGGTTTGAAATTATACCTCTTCTAGAACACAAAAGATCAACTAGATCCATCACATAAGCCTCCAAAAATCATGTTTTTCATGAAGATCTAAGCAAGTTTAGTGAAGAAGAATGATGGGTTATTATTTGTTTAGGAGTTTTGTAGGATTATTTAAGAATTTTTGATGATTTATTGAGCTTGGAGGAGATGAAAAAGATCAAAGAAAATGAAAGGGCAGACTTGGGGAAGGGCTCGGCTATGGAAGAAATAGGGGGTGTTTTTGTGAAGTGTGTGGAAATTTCTAGCAAAAATATAATAAATGCTCATTAATGCAAAATGCCAGCTTTTCTTTTCTTTTAAAAATAATTTCCTTTATCACAAAATATTTAGATATTTGGTAAGAATGGATTAAGACTAATTTTAGTGATTAGTTTATCATAGATTTACATTAGTAGTAATTAACCCAAGCCAAAAATGTAATTACCACTAATAAAGTGCAAAATTATCAACTTAAAATAATAATCAATTAGGGAAAAATTCTATGTGATCCAAAACTTCCAATTGACCCCCAAAGCCCGCGCACTAACAATATTTTAGCTAAACTAGGCGCAGTCAAGTCTGGACAAAGTTTGATCACAATCGGGTTAAAGCGGAAAACACCGACTATTTTACCCTAAAACGGAAAAATTCGCATAACGATTTCTAAAATGTTACAATCGCCCAAAATACCGAAATCAAAGATGGCGGAAACAGTCCCACTCTGGCACATCCTCTAAAGATCTCTGGCCAACTGTCATGGTCACCCATAACATGCCCCGTCGACGATGCCGAACTCAGGCCTACTGGGTGTGCGTAATATGACCGATTCTGGGTCCAAGTCTTCTCGTATAGTATTCCAGAAAGGTTCTGTCGAGGTCTCTCCCAAATCCCGTTCCTACCGAACTGCCCGGAAGTTATCACCCTTTACTAAATCTATTTCTTGTTCCGGGACGGCTGCATACTCATCGCGACTCCTTCTGGAAGATATATCCATATTCAACGCCTCTGCATGTGTATCACATCTCTGATGTCAATGGAGTGGAACGTCATCTCATCGAAATCTCGTACGAATCTCTTACTCCAGTTTTCTCTAATGTCGACTGATTCGGACTCGTCTCTTCGTAACTGTATAGACTGCGCTCCAACGGCTATACTCATATCTGGAGTCTCCCAAGTAATGTATCACATCATATGATATCCGAATGACGTCGAACTTTTCGATCGATTCGTCAAAGTTCCATAATCTCTCAAGAGCTCAACATCTTGAGTACAGTTTAATAATATTTAGTACATGCCACAGTACTTATGGACCAGCCGTAGAAGGGCAAACCCAAGCCCCATTAATGGCACCGCGGAACTGCTGCAAACCCTAAGTTTCAAAAGCGTTCCCATGGTCATTATATCGAGTTAGGGTTTCATTCTTCTAGAGGGTCCACGGAATTACTTACATGTTTTTCCGAATACTTTAAACTTGGAAAAATGGGTTTCTGACATTCGATCGTTTTCCATCGACTCCCAACGTACCTGCATGAAGTCTTCTCTAGCTGGAATCAATCAATCTGATGACCTCGCATTGGGGTAGGCAACGAATCACATGTCCTAGTCATTCCTCCTTGGGTGACTAGCGATCTTCTATCATATCTTTAAGTATGACTCGTGCGGTATTAGCTTCAAACATCTGGGCGATATCTCGTCAGTCGCAGCAACAACTGAATCATTCATCCGCACGCTGAACAGTGCCTCAATCATCAAGAATAATCGGTGCATTGACGATCGTCACATTCTTGCTGGCCTCTAGCAGTGGCCCAATCCTCTAGTGCTGATCTACACGTTCGAGAAATTTTGAAGAAGCAATCCATCAAACGCTCATGGCGTGAAAACGCAATAGGACGATACATCTATGCAATCGTGTGTCCCTGGGATCACGCCCTGGTCAGTCCTCGTCCGTTAAAAGCTCGTGCTGACCGCAACTCTTGCTACAGCTCTCTCTGCCTATGCAATCATGGTAACAAATCACCAACCGATATCGATGAGGATAGATCATAGGAATGAATATAATACTGTGCAAAGAAATGTGCATCCTAAGGCTTCTTAAGTGGAGTAGTGTATCGTATGTATGCCGCGGAACATACACACGGTACGTCACTCTACTTAAGTCACCTACTCCATCAACCAAGGTTAACCTACGCGATGAAAGTTCGGGTGTAATACCCCCTCGACCAAGTCTAAGTTCTGTAAGGTCAAGCCTAGGTTCCGAATATATATATATATATATATATATATATATATATATATATATACATACATACGCCCTAGACTCCGCATAGTCAAACATAGACTCGAACCAAGGTTAACCTAGCGCTTTGATACCAACTTTGTCACGACCCGAAATGGCACGTGACTGGCACTTGAATCATATGAAGTCTATAAGACCCTATCTAATTCAAGTAAGCCAAAAATCCCAGAAATCTAAACCATTTTAAGGAAGAAGTGAAGAAAACTTATTTTAAAGCAAGTGGTTTTAATAACATAAGTCGAAGTATGCATTTTTAAAATCTCAAGTCTTTTCTGAAAATTTCGGCAGAGTTTCCTTTGTAAATACTGGCCCCAAAAGGGTACAACACATGAAATATATATAAAGGCATCCCCAAGCGGGAGCTAGCTCTTCGCCAATTGGCGGTCATAACCACGCAAGCAATATAATATACAACGCTAAAGGGCGAGGATCAAAACACAAAAGGAAACCAATATCATCAAGAAAACCATAATAATACAGTGCGCGACTTTAAGGTCGAAAGAATATACAACTGGTCTTCTAGGTCTAATAAATATACAAGTCTGGTTGATGGAGTTACTAGATACAACTAAAATAATAAAAGTACAATGGTGGTCACGTTACGAGTGAACACACCTACCAAAGCAATCACCCGGAAGGAAGCAGTGTGCCAGCAAAGCCGCCAAGAAAACCTGTACGGCAAAACCTACAAGAAACTGTGGCACAACGGGGGTGAGTTGCCAACTCGTGAGTAAAAAACATCACCGAACAGAAATCGCATGTATGACTCAATCCTAGGTCATACGATAATAATATCCTCAAAATAATATAGCCTGAAGCATAATATAATGGCAAGGTAAACATCTATACATAAGTGTAATACCAAGTGCTCGTGTCAGTGCATCAGGTAACAATATATCATATATATGATGTATGAAGCATGAAAACAGAATACATATAAATAAGAAAACTGTTTTCTTAATTTAGTGAGATTTCTGTATATATAAATCGAGGTATCATGAATGAAATCAACATAAAATCAGTGTCTAGTATCGACACAAAATATATATCTCGCTATCTCAATATCTCAGGCTCCGGCAATCCGGACTAGCCCGTAAAATCAAATCTCAGTACCTCAGGCTCCGGCAATCCAGACTGGCCTATACTCCAATCGGTATCCTTCGGATATCCATCGAGTTACAGTACAATCACCGGTCAGTAGTGCTCCCCTGCCAGGCTCAATGCCATCATCTACGACCATCTTGCCCCGGGGTACCGCACCGGGTCCACCATGCACCCACAGACAGTTCCTCCTCCTCCTCGAATCGGGTGTATGATATCGCTCAAGAGCCGAGAAAACTCATGGTGGACATATCTCAAATCATATCATGAGAAAACTGCAATTTTCTATCTTTAAAATGATAATAAGTTTATAAAATCCCTGCGGTTTCTCCAAATCCAGAAATCTCATGGAAATCCAAAATCCCAATCTCAAGAGTAAATAACCAAGGAAATACCGGCAATAAGCTACATAATATTGCATGACAAATGAGTATATCAATGCATGGGATATCAAGCAAAGAATGCAATAATTAAACTAGCATATAACAGCAAGCGCACTAGTACTATGTCGAAACTATCAGCTAGCAATTTATACAATGAAATAGTGTTTTCTAATGTGTACGTGACATGGCAATTACCGATGATAATGTGTGTGAGCCGGCAAGCAGGTGTACGTGGGGCATAGGCATCATCGGTAATGGCGCTGGTGTCCTGACAACATGATTTTAATAATAACTAATGAAAACACAAATAAGCATGCGATGCGATGCGAACAGAAAGGATATGCGGAACATGAATAATAACGCGACATATAAAAATATACATGTATGAGTCATACAGTTTTGATATTTGAAATAACATGAATCGGGTGTTTAGAAAATAGGGGCTACGGTGTTTTTAAGAAAAGGTACGCCCTTTGAAATATCCGTAGTATCCCTTGGCCTGGCTTTAAAATACTCCCGATTCGTTAGTTTTGGAAATAGGTATGACTCGAGCCCAATCTAACATCTACTAAGTAAGCTACGGGACTAAACTAACAGACTAATCGAAAGGGTAAGGAAAACCACCTAAGTCTGAGCCGATATCCATATCTAGTAGTCGGTGATCCCGCCTCAATAGTATCACGTACGATACAATATATAATATGACATCCTCGAGTCAAGAGTGCGGATCTATCATCATAATTATATCTCGTACGGTAAATCCATCATACGGCATCCCAAATCTGGGTACGGGTCGAATATCACATTTATCTCATTATTCATCTGGTATCCTTATCATCATATCCTGAATTTGGGTACTGATCTAAAATCTAGTACATACTGATACCATCAACATATATATGCGTGTGTATGAAAACACATCGCCTAAAGACCCGCTATAATATCATGTCGTATCTCATAATACGAACCAAGTCACATCACCGATCTCGTGGCATCATGCCCAATCACATCGACTCATCTCCAAGTACCATATACTATCCTCATTATCTATGTATATGTATGTATATATATATACACACATACTCACATACATATATGTATATATATATATGTATATATCCCCATATACGCACAAGTAAAACAAATATATGTGTGTGTGTGTGTGCGCAAAACTTTACGCTAGGGTTTCGCGACTAAGAAGCTAAACTAAGTTACTTCTAATTACACTAAAACTAACCTATGAACACCTACCTATCTTGATAATCATAAGTCTCACATTACACACATTTATATATATAATATAACGTAATCGTATTTTACACTATGAAACTGCGGGGGTGCTATACGCCATCCACCTGACATCCCCCATAGATATATATCTACTCACCTTGATCCTCGCTTGCCGAAGTCGATGTCGCCAACCTCTTCTTCATTATCCGAAGTCCACGTGGGGGTACCTATATATCACACTTAGTATCGTAAACTGAAATTGCACGCGGAAACCAAAACGGCACGCGTATCACACATGGGTTAAAACCTATGGTCTACACATGCAAGAATAACCAAACAACCCTCGTCGCTGACATACAAACGTCAGACGACGGGACACAATATAAAATACCAAATCCCAATTCATTAAAAGCCGCAAAACGAAATCAGAAACTTAAGAAAACCTCTCCAGATTTTGCCTAAGATGAAATTAGCCAATTTTGCACATGTGGAAAGTCTAATTTACTGAAGATAAAGCCCTGGACCAAACACGAATCATTTCCACACTACCCAGGCCGCAATTTGCGGCCAATAGGAATAAATCTGCGGCCAGAAAGTTGATAGGGGGTCTCAGTTTTTGGGTTAGCTTCCAGGTTGCCTGCACACATCTCAGTCTTTACTAAATATTTTTCAGGTGCCCCGGGTCATAGCAGTTCTCTGATTACCATCATAATTCCTAAAATCTTCCGATATCGGGGTTTCTAAGTTCGTGTATTGGGGCTTAAATCTCTAGTTTTGTCCAGCATTCTAACACTAAAGGGGTTTAAGATCGCCACTAAACCTTAATTTACACTTGACAACTCATAAGATCCCCTAACCTCATCTTGGAATTTTCAAAGCTCACTAAACTACACTTAAACATTTCTAAACTAATATGGATGCTAAAGGAATTGAGATACCACACTAATGATAAAAGAATTACCTCATTTGGCAACTCAAGAATTTTCTTGAGTTGCCCCAAGTCTTCAAAATCCAATTTTTCTTGATCCATCATGGTTGTAGTGAGCTTGTGTATGATTTTAGTGAAGAGAATGAAGTGTTTTGATGTGTTTTTCATAGAGTTGTGAGGGGTTGAGGTGGTGGAGGGAAGAGGGCATCTATGGTGAAGGAGAGGAGAGGAAAATGATGGAGATAATGGAGGGAAAGAAATGGCCATGGTCAACTTGACCCCTCACCTCTCTCTCTCTCTTCTCTCTCATGCTCATACTTCTTTCTTTCTTCATTTCTTTTTCTTTCCCTTTTTTTCTTCTCATTTTAAAACCAACCATGCAAGAAAAATAAAGAAAAAGCCATGGTAGAAAAATGTAACAATGTGTAATATGACATAGTGCATGTCATGTGTACAAATCAAGATTAATGCATGATCAGTGATATTTAATCGCGATTAGCATTAAAATGGAATATAATTAATCATAAAGAATTTATAATTTGCTTAAATCATATAAAACACCCTCATTTCCATAACTCCTATGATTTTCCAAATATTTTCCAATTTATCTGTAATTAATTATACTGTATCATAAAAATATTCATAATATTTATATATTAATTATATAAATTCCCAAAAATAATATTTTATTTTTCTGAAATGTTACAGAAACCCTCTGGATGATCTATATAAACACACTTTTCCAAATTTCCATTCAGAAAAGCGATCTTTACGTCCATCTGCCAAATTTCATAATCATAGAAGGCAGCAATGGCCAGTAGGATCCGAATGGATTTAAACATAGCCACTGGAGAGAAGGTTTCATCATAGTCGAAGCCAGGTCTTTGACGAAACCTTTTGCTACAACTCTAGCCCTATAGGTTTCAACCTTTCCATCTGCATTAATCTTCTTTCTGAAGATCCATTTGCAGCCTACGTGTTTTACCCCTTGAGGTGCAATGTCCAAAGTCCAAACTTTATTGGTGTATATGGATTCCATTTCGGTCCGCATTGCAACCATCCATTTTACTAAGTCTCTGCTCGTAATGGCCTGCTACAAACTAGTTGGCTCATCATCATTGATGATGCAATCCTCTCTATCCACGTCTACGAGAAAACCGTAGTATCTCCCAGACGGATGAGACTGCCTACTAGATCTGTGGAGTGGCGCAGGGTCGTCCAGTTCTTTTGAAAGTTCTGATTCCACTATGCTTTTAGTAATAGTTTGTGGTTATGGAATTTCATCCAGTTCTATTGCGCTCCCACTTATTTCTTTTTCAAGAAATTGAGTCTCCAGAAAATGGGCATGCCGAGAAACAAAAACCTTTTGTTTCTCTGTGTAATAGAAAAGATATCGCCTGAAGTTCCTTGGGTATCCCACAAACTTACACAGTACTGATCGTGCCTCAAGTTTGTCTGCATGCTGCTTTTTGACAAAAGCTAGACATCCCCATATCTTAAGATACTTAAGATAGGATTTCTTCACACTCCACATTTCATATGGTGTGGTGGGTACAGACTTAGTAGGAACTTTGTTCAAAAGATATGTAGCAGATTCTAGTGCATAACCTCAGAAAGATTGCGGTAACTCAGCATTACTCATCATGGAACGTACCATATCTAATAAGGTGTGGTTCCGTCTTTCCGATACACCGTTGTGCTGAGGTGTGTATGGAGGAGTAAGCTGAAAGAGAATTCCATTCTCTTTTAAATAATCCAGGAACTCGGCACTTAAGTATTCACCACCTCGATCAGATCGAAGTGTCTTGATACTTTTGCCTGTTTTTTTTTCCACTTCATTCTTATATTCTTAGAATTTCTCAAAGGCCTAGAATTTATGTTTCATCAAAAATACATGTCCATACCTCGAGAAATCATCCGTAAAAGTAATGAAGTAGGAATAATCACTTCTTGCATATGTAGATATTGGACCACACACGTCGCTGTGTATGAGTCCCAAGAGCTCGGTGCTCTTACTCCGTGTCCAGTGAACGGAGTCTTTGTCATCATTCCTTTGAGACATGATTGACAAGTTGCATAAGACAGATATTCAAACGGATCCAAATATCTCTCTTTATGTAATTTCGTCAACCATGTTTCATTGATGTGACCTAGTCTGCAATACCATAAGAAAGCTTAATTTAATTCTGGAGACTTTCTTTTAAGTGTGTTCTGGACATTGAAAACCTGGTGTTGATTTAATACGTTTATACCGTTGTCTAGTCTACCTGACCCAATCAAACCATGATTAAGGTGAATGTTTACAACATTGCTTACAAATATAAAATCATAACTTTCTTTAGATAGTAAAGATATAGAGATGATATTAAATGTCAAACTAGGTACACAAAAACAGTTACGCAAAACCAAAATATGTCTACTTGTCAATCCTAGATGATATTCCCTTATGGAAACAGCATCCACGCTCGCTCCGTTAGTAACCCTAAAGGTCATATCACCTGCCTTCAAAACTCTACGGTTTCTCAGTGCCTGCAATGAATTACAGATATGAGATCCTGAACCGGTATCCAATACCCAGGAAGTAGAGTTGATTGACAGACAGTTTTCAATCATAAACACACTTAAAGACGAAGCCACAACTTGCTTTGAATCCTGGTTCTGGGCTTTCCTGGCCCTGCAGTCCTTTTTCCAATGATCTTTCCTGTGACAATAGAAGCATTCATCTTTCCCTACTGTTGGCCTCCAAAATTTTGCCTTGCCCTTCGCCTGTATGTTACTAACACCGCCTTTCGGCTTGGTGGGGGCCTTCTTCTTCTTCCCCTTGGCTTTCGCCTTGGGTCTAGAGGAGAAAGATTCCCCAATAAGCAGAGCGGGTGTCTCCCTAGTATTCTTCAGGGCGCTCTCTGCACTCCTCAACATGTTGAGGAGTTCTAAAAGTGTAACTTTCTTATCTTGAATATTGAAATTCAAGATAAACTGAGCACAGGTAGAAGGGAGGCACTGTAGAATCAAGTCTGTATACAACTCATTCTCCAACGTGGTCCCAAGGTTCACGAGCTTTTCAATATAGCTAATCATCT
This sequence comes from Agapanthus africanus, assembly GCA_030015575.1. NCBI lineage: Eukaryota > Viridiplantae > Streptophyta > Magnoliopsida > Asparagales > Amaryllidaceae > Agapanthus > Agapanthus africanus. Next base: position 438,281,873 of record CM057340.1, on the reverse strand, counting down.
TAAGGATGTGGTCCCTTACAGATGACCCGATAATCAACCTCGCCTGAAACAATTTCTTTGAGGTCTCGTATCTTGCGATACGAGATTGCTCTCCATATAAATCCTTGGTATGGAGGAAGATAGAAGCTAAATCCATCTTCTCGTGCCGCCTCTGGTGTTCATTATCCATAAAGGCCAGCACGAGGCACTTGGCTTTTGCACAGTCTATTTCCCTTGTCTTACGGATCTCAATATCCGCGACGGTGGAATCTGGATCTGGGATGGCGGGGGCTTTGGTAGTAAGGAGGTAGCCCAGCTTGTCATAGGTTATGGCCATCTGGACATTCCGTAGCCAATCTTTATAATTTGGCCCCGTCAATATATTTTTATCTAGCAGTAACTTAAGCCCAGTCATTTTGGTCGCTGCAATTAGGAGAGAGAGAAGAAACACTCAGCATGATGCTCTTGCAAGTTTAAATTGGTTATTAGTTTATCTAAACAGGATGGCTCCCACTGTTTCCTTAAATTCTCCTTTGAACCATAAAAGAAGAATTAGTCGGGATTAATCACACCCTACAATTCTTGCTTAACCTTTTGGCCAGGCTACTGTCGGTACTTTGAGGGAGGTTTTCCAATGCTTTCGCAAAGTTCCTTAATTACATAGCCTCTTTTCCCTGGAGGCGTAGCCCTGCTAACACCGTTCTAGACACCTACTTGGTTTATAGCATTGATTGTAAAGTGAAAAACTCTCCCCAGGAGTAATAAAACTCATGATGGGATCGGGATACAACTATCATTGTGTGACAACTTTGAAGGAATCCTACCAAAATCATCACACTCCATATGGTATACAAAACTAGCAAATTTCCTTTTCTTTTGAAACTCCCGATGTGGATTTTCGCCCCAGGCCTTATGACCTTGACGAAGGCCAAAATATCATAAGACGCAAGTCAAGTTCTACCTGTTATTGTCCAGGTTAATCTGAACCCATTCGTATAAACTCTTGACGAAGGCCAAAATAGTTGTACGCCTGTCCCGGATTAATGCATCTATCTATGCTACAGATGAATACCCAGCAGCTACCAACCACTATGCCTTGGTGAAGGTCAAAATACATAGTTTGAATACTACGGAATACCTATCTGAAATGGCGGAGGGCTACGGCTGGTTTTTGCAAAAACCGTGAACGTAATGAACTTGATATAGTCGAAGGAACCATGAGATCTTTTAAAAGGAGTGGTTTAAGCTCCGCATTTAAAAGTTGTTTTGTAAAGAAAACCGAGTGGTTTTGAAATTGTTCCAACGATTTAACTTTGGTTTATTTTCTTTGCATTAAACAATATTAATGCTGTCCCATCATTTAATCCTATCATTACAGAAAGAAACGAAAATAGAACGTATGCTTATGCCATCCGCATTCACCACGGGGCCCCGTCATGCACCGTTAGGTTACTTAATTAACGGCAGAGCAGGGGCTGGACTAGCACGGGTGCAAAACATAAGCAACGTTTATTATATAATATATATATAGCCATTCGTCTATATATATATATATATATATATATATATATATATATATATATATATATATATATAGCCATTCGTCTCACGCAATAATAGTCATTCCAGATCATAGATCACAGCAACACAGACAAATGAATATATTGGATATACTAGGATTTCCGTGTTTCGTCTTAGCTTAGAATTAAAAACGGATTCCACGGTCGTGATGAATAGCTAAACCCCACCCTTGACCCCTACGGGTGTGGAAAACTACTCGCCAAATTCTTGAAGTGAAGCAACCTCTCTCAATAAAATGAGTAGACCACTCGGCACTTCAAGAACCCGGAAGTTTGTGCACCCCCTCCTTGGGTCCATCCTAGGTGCAAGAAAAAGTAAATGAAATAATACAACGGTGGTTACAACCTCAACCTGGATGTGCCCCGCAAAGGAATATTACATCAATTTACAAATATACATGAATGAAAGAAAAGAACACTCTTCCTATATCCCCTCGGCTATTCATTCATGATGATCCAATACATCATATCCACAAACCATCAACAAGATACTTGATATGTGCAACCCGCACTACTCGACATATAGAAATTAGTAGATGTTTAGCAACACATATACAAACAAAATACACAGTTAATCAAGAATTTAGAATTTCGATCGATTTTGACTTTCGCATTTACCCTATGTACAAACCAGTACATAAACAAATCTGGGCAAAAAACAAATGTACCAAAAATCACATTTCCTTGAACCTGAACCACAGAAAAAATATGGAGCACATTGGCCATAACTAGGCCGCGGATCCACGGCCAAATGACCTATTTGATCGCAGATTAGCGGTCGAGTTATGAGCTTAAGTGCTCGAAATTTTTTCTTGGTCATATAAATGCCTGCTCATATTTTTAAGGTCACTGAAAATATTTTTTGAACAACTTTGAAAATCGAACAGCAAGTATGAAATGGAAATACGATTTCGGATAATTTCCGTCGATCGAAGTTCTAAATACTTGCTAACAAGCTAGTTAAGATTTAAGTAGGCTCTGATACCACTGTAAGTCGATGTCGCACACACCACGTGGTTTGTGGAGAAGCGGAATTTACAAAAACGATTTTATGAATTGCAACACCGACCTATCATACAGGATCTTTTCGGAAACCTTAACTAGCTAAGCACTTAAAGGTTCTAAACTACTATGATAGAGTTTTATACCTCCTTGATTCTAATCCTTCGAGTCTTCTTGTCCTTTCCTTGAGCTCCTAGAAGGTGAGGATCTAGCTCCGTCGTCAGCCTCCTCATGTCAAAGATGATCCACCCGAGAGTCTATGGTTCAAGCTCCAACCTTAAAACCGAGGTAACTAAAGTACCTAGTTTGCTAAACTAGGTAGCTTAGGAGATGTAGAGAGTTAATTGGACAATATTACCTCATAAAACCCTAGGATTCATAACTCATGTGAGGGTTAGGGTTTTGGAAAAGAAGGAAGAGAACTGTCACGACCCGGAAAAGGCATGCGAATGGCACTTAAATCATGTGAAGTCTATAGGACCCCATCTAATTCAAGTAAGCAAAAAGCCCAGAAATCTAAACTTTTTTAGGGAAAAATAGTGAAGGTGAAGTTTTGAAATAACGGCATAATGAAATCAAGATCTTTCTTTTAAAAACATAAGTAATATCATACGAAAACAATGTTTTGTAACTATTTTGAAAACATGTCCCGTCGTTTTAAATTTGGGCAGTACCTCATTTGTAAATTTTAACCCAAAAACAATACAATCAATAATAATAATAGTCATCCCCAAGCGGGAGCTAACTCTTCGCCAATTGGCGGAAACAACCATGCAAAGATATAAATATACGACGCCACAGGCAAAGATCAAACACAGAAAGAAAGTAAGAAACCAAAACATCATCAAGTAAAACAAGCCTAAAGATAAATACATGAGCGTGACTCTAAGTCCGAAAGAATATACAAGGTATCTATGTCAACAATATACAAAGTCTGGTTGATGGAGCTTTAACTAGATACAACTGAAATAAATATACAAGTATATAAAGGTGGTCATGATGCAAATGTATCCCACCTATCAATGCAATCACTCTGAAGAAGGTAGTGTGCCAGCAAGCCGCAACGGAGCAGGTGCGGTCGGTCCTGCAAGAAAACTGTGGCACAACGGGGGTGAGTTGCCAACTCGTGAGTAGAAGACATCACCGAGTAGAAACCGAATGTTTGACTATCTCCTAGGTTATACAGTAAGATAATAATGATATAGCGATATCAAGTGATAACAAGGGTAATAATATAAGCATATGTGCAATACCTAAGTACTCGTGTCAGTGTCATACTGTAGTAACATGTCATGTACATCATGTATAAATGCATCATCCAACCTGTGTCCAGCAACAACACAAAAAATCATGATAAAACCTAAGTGCCAAGCATCTACACTCAAAAACATCATGAAAACCGTGTCCATCAGCGACACATAATCCTCATATCTCGGGCTCCGTCCATCCGGATCGGCCTTATATCGTCTGATCTCACGACTACGGTCGGTATCCTCCGGATATCCGCCGAGCCAAATGTTAGTGTATATGCCCTAGAGGCCATTACTGTATCATACTAGTTTGTATATTACTTAATGGATGCTTGGGATATTCACCTTGTATATACAATCTTGCTCAAAATAGTAGTATGCTACTTGGTTTGTTTCTACTTCAATGTGTACTTGTGTTTATTTCAGTATATCACTTATACGCATTAGTGGAGCCCTTAGGATCTTTGCTTGATTACCAGCGTTGTGATGGCAGTCACACTAGTGGGGGCTGGGTAATCTATAAGCACATCCTTATTCAGGTCCCTGGTCGCAGGACTATCGAGACAGGGCATCGATACTCCGGAGTAGACCAGCGCATGCGCTTCTCATCCCAGTGTGGGAGACGGTCTGTCCCACAGCCGTCAGTACGTCGTACTTGAGATAGTATGCGGGTGCTCGTTAGGTTACGGGTACACTGGACAGGACTCGTCGGGAACTGACTAGTTGGTATTATACCTATCGTCAGTTATCAGTTCCCAGGTGACATGAGTACAGCTTAGTCCGCTGACTTGACACTGTCACTTCGCCTCGGGTGTGTTCCCACTGTACTTTGATCACTACCCTACCACGGCTCAAAGGAGTCGTGCAAACAGGTGGTAGTTGGGTGCAGTCCCGAAGCACTTGGAGGCAGTGACGGTTAGACAGGATTCGTCTCTCCCGGTATTGGGGGTTGACATCGCGCTGTGTCTAGGAGAGCCATTACACGAGTAGTCCCTGGCCAGGGCAAACGAGATATACTGGTAGGTTTCCAGTGTTATCTCAGGGTGTATTGGGCTTCACTCCGGCACGACTTGTACCGCTATTGGGGGACTGACGTTTACCGCCCCCTAAGCCCGCCATGCGATGTATCAGACGAACAGACCGGACTGTACGGAGAATGTCACGCTCAGGCTTAGTAGGAGTTCAGATGGGTTTCGCCTCGTCGGTCTTCTTGTCGGCATTACCTGGGGACCGTTACGCACAGCTAGTGCCGCTTGCGGTCTGTGGTTAAACCCACTGCCAGCGTAGTGTCGAGTCTTTAGAGTCCCACACAGAAAGCTTTTCGCCTTTAGGCAAAAGAGTAGAGGTCGCATGGTATTGCGACAGGTCGCATGGTTTTGCGACAGGGTTCGGTCACATCCGTGCACTTGTGCACGTACAGTGTCCGGACAGTTTACACTAGCGGGCTTTGGTTTAAGCCAGATCCTAGTGTACCTTATGGGATTGGATTTATCCAGTTTGCATTCGTGTTCCTCGGAACGCGGATGCGGGTGTGTATGCACAGTTGACAGGGAGGCAGAGGCAGCGGATTCTCATTAGGGTTGTTGACAGTTGACCGTTGACTTTTTGACTTTATGCTCAACCCTAATGAGAATATGATATGTGATTAACTATTATATTAATTAAGTATTATGGTGATATGGTTGTTGACTTGTTGACTTTTGTTGACTTGTTGACTTTGGTGACTTGTTGACTTTTGTTGACTTGTTGACCGGTTGACTAGGCTTGACTAGTTGACCATCATGATAACCATGGTTATCATTTCATGCCAAAGACTTTTTCTTGCTTGTTCATTTGAGTAAAATGAGTGCATGACATGATAAGGTTATGGTTACTTCAACCATCACATAAGACTTTTGTTGATATGATGAGTTATCATTGCTTTGGATTATGAGAGGGTGAGAGACAAAATACTTGCTCATTCTTTTCTTGCTCATTCTCTCTCTTGTTCTTGAGCTCTCCTCTTGCTCTCACCCTCAACCTCTTGCTCCCTCTCTTGATCTATGGTTCTCTTGTCTCATGAGTTGAGAATCAAGAACCATAGATAAAATCCCATTCTAAATCATCTCTACTCATTCTAGTTCACTAGGTTTAGCAAACCAAGTGAACTAGTTTCTTCAAAGAACGAAGAAGGAGCTAAAGGTTGGAGCTTTCAAGTGGATCTATCTTCGGCGTACGGAGACAACGAGAAGGAGCCATCGAACCACCATCGGAGCTTGAAGAGAAGGAGTTCAAGTTTAGGTATAACCATCTTCATCCGAGTAGCTAACTCTCTTTAGCATAGTTTGCTAGTTTTAGTTTAGACAACGATCCCGACCATAGTTTAGTCCATGTTGCCTCTTGCGATAAAAATTCGTTTTTTATACCGTTTCCGCCTCCCCGTAAGAACCGGGGGTCGCAATATGGACTTACAGTGGTATCAGAGACTAACTAAACTTAAACTAGCTTGGTAGTGAAGTGTAACGAAGTTCGGAACCGGAAAAATCCAAAAACCAAACTTTACAAAAACCTGAGTTTCTGTTGAAATATTTTCTGGTCAAAATGAAAAACTTTATACTTGTAAATTCGGCTCAGGGTTTTGTGTGAACACCCAAGAAAAACGATACAATGACTCGTCTAAACTTCCGCCCTTCCGCCGCGTGAGCCTTCTTAGCCGCCGCGGAACCGCCGCGAGTTGTTGTCTTCTCTGCATCGTTTTTCGTGCAGTGTGTTTGTGTGTTGGTTTTGGGATTTTTAAAATATATTATATGTGCCCAGATTGTCCAGAAAAGAAATTTCCTTTTGGGGTCCTATAATTCCGTATTTTTTCCGAACTTCACTGCACTTTGACTATGATGGTTATATCTGTGATGCTTGCATGTATTGAACGTCGGCTAATCGCTATAAGTCGATTAGTCAGGGTTATACATGATCTGTAATGTGCTGGAATGTGTATATGAATGTGTTGGACTGTCGCGGGTGAATAGCCGGGGTGGATGTGAGATGAGCTTTTGTTTTTCTTTCATTCATTGTAAATGTAAATTGATGTAATAATATTATTTGTTTGGCCGCACAACCGGGTCGGGGTTGTAGCCGTCATTGTATAATTCTTTTTACTGTTTTTGCTCCTAGGATAGACCCATGGAGGGGTGCACAAACTACCGAGTACTTGGCGGGTAGTTTGCCGCACCCGTAGGGGTCTTGGGTGGGGTATTTGGCTATTCACCGCGACCGTGTTATCCGCTTTTCGTTTCAGGCTCGAAAGGATTGCGGATTGCTAGTATATCCAATGCATTCATCTGTGATCTGTAATGTCTATCATTGCTTACTATTTAGGCGTTGCTTATGTTTTACAGACGCGCTAGCCCAGCCCCCGCTCTGTCGTTAGTTAAGTAACCTAACGGGTAATGACGGGGCCCAGTGGCGAATGCGAATGGCATAAGCGTACGTCATATTTTGGTTGTTTTCTGCAATGGTAGGGTTAAATGATGGGACGCATTAAAAGTACTAATGCAAGAATATCACGCATTAAAAGAACTAATGCAAGATAATAAACCAAGTTAAAGTCGTTGGAACACTTTCGAAAAACCACTCGGTTCTTTTCAAAATAACTTTTAAATGCGGAGCTTGAGCCACTCCTTCTAAAAGCTATCTCGTTCCATCGATTAAATCAAGTTCACTACGTTCACGGTTTCGCCAAAACCATTCGTAGCCCTCCGTCGTTTCGTATGAATATTCAATAAGTATTCAAGCTGTGTTTGTTGACCTTCGTCAAAGCATAGTGATTGGTAGCTATTGGGTATTCATATGTAGCATAGATAGATGCGTTGGTTTGGGACATTCGCATTACCTTGTTGACCTTCGTCAAGGGTACATACGGGTGGATTCAAATTAACCTGGATAATGACGGGCAGAACTTGACATGTGACTTATGATTTGTTGACCTTCGTCAAGGTCATAAGAGCATGGGGCAAAAATCCACATCGGGAGTTTCATAAGTACTGAAACTTGCTAGATTTGCATACCATTTGGAGTGTGATGATTCTGGTAGGATTCCTTCAGTTTCGTCACGCGATGATATTTGGATCCCGATCCTACTGTGAGTATATGCTACTCCTCGGGAAATTTCTCACTTAACGATCAATGCTATAAACCTAGTAGGTGCCTAGAAAGGTGTTAGCGGGGCTACGCCCCCAGGGAAAAGAGGTTCTCTAATTAAGGAACTTCGCGAAAGCGTTGGAAAACCTCCCTCGAAGTACCGACACCGGCCTGGCTGAACGGTTAAGCAAGTATTGTACGGTGGGATTGATCCTGACTAATTCTTCCTTTATGGTTTGAGGAGGGATTCGAGAAACAGTGGGAGCCATCCTGTTTAGACAAACTAAAAACCACTCTAAACTTGCAAGAGCATCATGCTGAGTGTTTCTTCTTCTCTCTCCTAATTGCAGCGACCAATCAACATGACTGGACTTAAGTTACTCCTAGATAAAAACAAACTGACAGGGCCAAACTACAAAGATTGGCTCAGGAATGTCAAGATAGCAATCACTTATGACAAGCTGGGGTATCTTCTTACCACCAAAGCTCCCCCTGTCCCTGGTCCAACTTCCAGCGTCGCGGATAAGGAAATCCGTAAGACTTGGGAGATTGATAGCGCGAAGGCCAAATGCCTCCTGCTTGCCTCGATGGACAACGAACATCAGAGGAGGCATGAGAATATGGACATGGAGTCCATATTGCTCCATACAAAAGAACTGTATGGAGAGCAATCACGTATCGCAAGATACGAAGCGTCGAAAAAGTTATTTTCGACAAGAATGGCCGTCGGATCATCAGTAGCCGAGCATGTGCTAAAGATGATCGGCTTCATTGAGGAACTCGCTGACCTAGGGATCACATTGGAGAGTGAGCTATATACGGATATAGTTCTCCAGTCCCTTCCTTCCACTTACGCCCAGTTTATACTGAACTTCAACCTACAAGAAAAAGAGGTTGAACTATCAGAGCTCCTCAACATGCTGAGGAGCGCAGAGGGCACCCTACAGAAAGGTAGGGAAACATCCACTTTGTTTGTAGGAGGATCATCTTCTTCTAGGTCCAAGGCGAAAGCCAAGGGAAAGAAGAAGAAGGCCCCCGCCAAACCAAGGGGCGGTGTTGGTAAAGTGGATACGAAGGGAAAAGGCAAAGCAACAAAGATAGCGGGGAAGCTTGTGGATAAGGAAGAATGCTTCTATTGTCATAAGAAAGGACACTGGAAGAATGATTGCAGGGCCTGGAAGGCCAGAACACAGGAATTGAAGCAGGTTGCAGCTTCAGCTTCAGGTGTGTATGTTATTGAAAACTGTCTTTCAATAAACTCTACTTCCTGGGTATTGGATACCGGATCAGGATCTCATATCTGTAATTCTTTGCAGGCGTTGAGAAACCGTAGTGTTTTGAAGGCAGGTGACATGACCCTCAAAGTTGCGAACGGAGCTAGCATGGATGCTAAAGCCGTGGGGGACTATCACCTGGGAATGTCAGATGGACATGTTTTGGTTTTGCGTAATTGCTTTTTTGTACCCAACGCAACTTGTAATATCATTTCTGTATCTTTAGTTTCTAAAGAAGGTTATGAATTTGCGTTTGTAAGTAATGTTGTAAACATTCACCTTAATCAAGTTTTGATTGGGTCAGGTACATTGAGTAATGGTATATACGTGTTAAACCAACCACAGATTTTCAACGTCCAGAATACACACAAAAGAAAGTCTCCGGAAATGAATCAGACTTTCTTATGGCATTGTAGATTGGGTCACATCAATGAGAGAAGGTTGACTAAGTTACATACAGAAGGATATTTGAATGCGTTCGAATATCAATCGTATGCCACTTGTCAATCTTGTCTCAAAGGAAAGATGACAAAGACTCCATTTACTGGACAAGGAGTAAGAGCGAGCGAGCTCTTAGGACTCGTACACAGTGACGTGTGCGGTCCAATGTCTACACATGCCCGAAGCGGACATTCTTACTTCATTACTTTTACGGATGACTTCTCAAGGTACGGTTATGTCTTCTTAATGAAACATAAGTCCGAGGCCTTTGGAAAATTCCAGGAGTATAAGAATGAAGTAGAGAAACAGACCGGCAAAAGTATTAAGATTCTAAGATCGGATCGAGGTGGAGAATACTTAAGTGCCGAATTCCTGAATTACTTAAAAGAGAATGGTATTCTCTCTCAGCTTACTCCTCCATACACTCCGCAACATAACGGTGTATCGGAGAGACGGAACCGAACCCTATTGGATATGGTTCGGTCCATGATGAGTAACGCTGAGTTACCGCGATCATTCTGGGGATATGCACTAGAAGCAGCTGCGTATCTCTTGAACAAGGCTCCTACCAAGTCTGTGCCCACCACCCCATATGAGATGTGGACTGGGAAGAAACCCTGTCTTAATTATCTTAAGGTATGGGGATGTCCAGCTTTTGTAAAAAAGCAGCATGCGGACAAGCTTGAGGCACGTTCAGTACAGTGTAAGTTTGTGGGATACCCAAGGAACTCCAGGGGGTATCTTTTCTATTCCGCTGAGGAACAAAAGGTTTTTGTTTCTCAGCATGCCCGCTTCTTGGAAACTGAGTTTTTGGAAACCCAGATAAGTGGGAACACAATAGAACTGGAAGAAATTCCAGAACCACAGACTGTTACTGAAAGCTTAGTGGAACCAGAGGGTTCAACAGAACAGGACATTCCTACGCCGCTCCGCAGGAGTAGTAGGCAGTCTCATCCGCCCGAGAGATACTGCGGTTTTCTCATAGACGGGGATAGAGAGGATTGCATCATAGATTATGATGAGCCTACTAGCTTCCAGCAGGCCGTTCAGAGCGTTGACTCAGTGAAATGGCTGGATGCATTGCGGACCGAAATGGAGTCCATGTACACCAACAAGGTATGGACGTTGGACATTGCTCCAGACGGGGTAAAACCCGTAGGATGAAAGTGGATCTTCAAAAGGAAGATTGGTGTAGATGGACAGGTTGAGACCTATAAAGCTAGGCTGGTAGCAAAGGGTTTTCGTCAAAGACCTGGCTTGGACTACGACGAAACCTTTTCTCCAGTAGCCATGCTGAAATCCATTCGGATCCTTCTTGCCATTGCTGCCTTCCACGATTATGAGATCTGGCAAATGGACGTAAAGACAGCTTTTCTAAATGGAAATTTAGAGGAGTGTGTCTATATGGACCAGCCAGAGGGTTTCATTCAGAGTGGGAGCAGCGGAAAGGTGTGCAAGTTGCTTAAGTCCATCTATGGACTAAAGCAGGCATCGCGGAGTTGGAACATCTGCTTTGATGAGACGGTCAAAGAATTTGGCTTTATCAAAAATCCAGATGAACCATGCATCTATAGTAGATTTGTAGCGAGAACTGTAGTATTCCTCGTTTTATACGTGGATGACATTCTCTTAATAGGAAATGACATTCCTATGCTACAATCTGTCAAGGGGTTCTTGTCACACAGGTTCTCCATGAAAGACCTGGGTGATGCCTCATACATTCTGGGTATCCGGATCTACCGTGACAGATCCAAGAGGATATTAGGACTTTCACAGTCCAGGTACATCGACACCATACTGAAGAGGTTCAGTATGGAAGATTCCAAGCGCGGTAACCTACCGGCTTGTCACGGGATCACCCTCTCTAAAGAGATGTCTCCCAAGACTGATTTGGAGAGGGATCGCATGTCTATTATACCCTACGCTTCTGCGGTAGGCTCTATAATGTATGCGATGTTGTGTACCAGACCGGATGTAGCTTATGCACTGAGTGTGGTAAGCCGGTATCAGTCTAACCCAGGGGAGAAACACTGGATAGCGGTAAAGAACATTCTCAAGTACCTGAGAAGGACTAAGGAGATGTTCTTGGTGTATGGCGGAAAAGACCTCCAGATCGAGGCCTTTGCTGACTCCAGCTTCCAGAGTGACAAGGATGATTCCAAGTCCATGTCGGGTTTTGTCTTTACCCTCAATGGAGGGGCGGTGTGTTGGAAGAGTTCCAAACAGGAAACCGTTGCAGACTCGACGATGGAAGCGGAATACATCGCTGCATCTGATGCCGCAAAAGAAGCTGTCTGGATGAGGAAGTTCTTGAAAGAACTTCAGGTGGTTCCGTCCATTGTTGATCCAATACCTCTGTATTGCGACAACAACGGGGCTATAGCTTTAGCGAAGGAACCCAGGTCCCATCAGAAATCCAGGCACATCTTAAGGCGGTATCACCTGATCAGGGAGATCGTAGATCGCCAGGAGATCGAGGTTCGGAGAGTCGCTTCAGAAGACAACACTGCAGATCCATTCACCAAGGCCTTGCCCCAGACTCAGTTCGAGCGGCTGATCGAGATGATAGGTCTTCGATACGCCAGTACATGGCCTTAGTGCAAGTGGGAGATTGTTAGTGTATATGCCCTAGAGGCCATTACTGTATCATACTAGTTTGTATATTACTTAATGGATGCTTGGGATATTCACCTTGTATATACAATCTTGCTCAAAATAGTAGTATGCTACTTGGTTTGTTTCTACTTCAATGTGTACTTGTGTTTATTTCAGTATATCACTTATACGCATTAGTGGAGCCCTTAGGATCTTTGCTTGATTACCAGCGTTGTGATGGCAGTCACACTAGTGGGGGCTGGGTAATCTATAAGCACATCCTTATTCAGGTCCCTGGTCGCAGGACTATCGAGACAGGGCATCGATACTCCGGAGTAGACCAGCGCATGCGCTTCTCATCCCAGTGTGGGAGACGGTCTGTCCCACAGCCGTCAGTACGTCGTACTTGAGATAGTATGCGGGTGCTCGTTAGGTTACGGGTACACTGGACAGGACTCGTCGGGAACTGACTAGTTGGTATTATACCTATCGTCAGTTATCAGTTCCCAGGTGACATGAGTACAGCTTAGTCCGCTGACTTGACACTGTCACTTCGCCTCGGGTGTGTTCCCACTGTACTTTGATCACTACCCTACCACGGCTCAAAGGAGTCGTGCAAACAGGTGGTAGTTGGGTGCAGTCCCGAAGCACTTGGAGGCAGTGACGGTTAGACAGGATTCGTCTCTCCCGGTATTGGGGGTTGACATCGCGCTGTGTCTAGGAGAGCCATTACACGAGTAGTCCCTGGCCAGGGCAAACGAGATATACTGGTAGGTTTCCAGTGTTATCTCAGGGTGTATTGGGCTTCACTCCGGCACGACTTGTACCGCTATTGGGGGACTGACGTTTACCGCCCCCTAAGCCCGCCATGCGATGTATCAGACGAACAGACCGGACTGTACGGAGAATGTCACGCTCCGGCTCAGTAGGAGTTCAGATGGGTTTCGCCTCGTCGGTCTTCTTGTCGGCATTACCTGGGGACCGTTACGCACAGCTAGTGCCGCTTGCGGTCTGTGGTTAAACCCACTGCCAGCGTAGAGTCGAGTCTTTAGAGTCCCACACAGAAAGCTTTTCGCCTTTAGGCAAAAGAGTAGAGGTCGCATGGTATTGCGACAGGTCGCATGGTTTTGCGACAGGGTTTGGTCACATCCGTGCACTTGTGCACGTACAGTGTCCGGACAGTTTACACTAGCGGGCTTTGGTTTAAGCCAGATCCTAGTGTAACTTATGGGATTGGATTTATCCAGTTTGCATTCGTGTTCCTCGGAACGCGGATGCGGGTGTGTATGCACAGTTGACAGGGAGGCAGAGGCAGCGGATTCTCATTAGGGTTGTTGACAGTTGACCGTTGACTTTTTGACTTTATGCTCAACCCTAATGAGAATATGATATGTGATTAACTATTATATTAATTAAGTATTATGGTGATATGGTTGTTGACTTGTTGACTTTTGTTGACTTGTTGACTTTGGTGACTTGTTGACTTTTGTTGACTTGTTGACCGGTTGACTAGGCTTGACTAGTTGACCATCATGATAACCATGGTTATCATTTCATGCCAAAGACTTTTTCTTGCTTGTTCATTTGAGTAAAATGAGTGCATGACATGATAAGGTTATGGTTACTTCAACCATCACATAAGACTTTTGTTGATATGATGAGTTATCATTGCTTTGGATTATGAGAGGGTGAGAGACAAAATACTTGCTCATTCTTTTCTTGCTCATTCTCTCTCTTGTTCTTGAGCTCTCCTCTTGCTCTCACCCTCAACCTCTTGCTCCCTCTCTTGATCTATGGTTCTCTTGTCTCATGAGTTGAGAATCAAGAACCATAGATAAAATCCCATTCTAAATCATCTCTACTCATTCTAGTTCACTAGGTTTAGCAAACCAAGTGAACTAGTTTCTTCAAAGAACGAAGAAGGAGCTAAAGGTTGGAGCTTTCAAGTGGATCTATCTTCGGCGTACGGAGACAACGAGAAGGAGCCATCGAACCACCATCGGAGCTTGAAGAGAAGGAGTTCAAGTTTAGGTATAACCATCTTCATCCGAGTAGCTAACTCTCTTTAGCATAGTTTGCTAGTTTTAGTTTAGACAACGATCCCGACCATAGTTTAGTCCATGTTGCCTCTTGCGATAAAAATTCGTTTTTTATACCGTTTCCGCCTCCCCGTAAGAACCGGGGGTCGCAATATGGACTTACACCAAACTATCACCGGTAGGTAGTGCTCCCCCTGCCAGGCTCATCGTCTACATCTCGAGCTTATTGCCCCGGGGTACCTTACCGTGTCCACCATATACCCACAGACGGCTCATCCAACTCCTCGAATCGGGTCTCGAAAACAAGCTCAGAACCGAGAAAACTCATGGTGGACATGAAATATCATATCAAGGGAAAAGCCGCCTTTTTAAATATTTCAAGTTTCGAAAGGTATCTTGCGGTTTCCCAAATCCACGAAATCGAAATAAAACATCATATGAGAGTATATATATAAATTACTATAGCAATGTATGTATGTATGATGCAATTCATAATGCATACTAGTACAAGAATAAATGTCTAACTATCAATAATGAATGCGGTACAACATATATTTATCCATGGCAGTTTTTATAGTGTGCGTGGGATGGTAATTAGCGATGATGATGTGTGTGAGCCGGCCAGTATGTGTACGTGCAACATACGCATCATCGGTAATGGTGCATGTGTCCTAGCAGACGAGATCTTAAAAGCAAATGGAAACACATGTATATATACAATACAATGCGAATAATATGAGCATAGTAGAAGTAAACAGTAACACAACATTAATAAAGTGTATATATAAACATTAATAAAGTGTATATATATATATATACACACACGAGCCATACGGTTACCGTATTTAAAATAGCACGAATCGTTGTTTTTAGAAAAGTAAGGGCTACGGTGTATTTTTGAGAAAAGAGATATCTTTTGAAAATCCGTAGCATCCGTTGGTTTATCCTTGGAAAATGCATACGATTCGTTGGTTTGAAAATAGGTATGACTAAACTAAGAACCGAATCAAAAGTGATAAGAAATCTATAGCATATCAGAGTTGATATATCTAGTAGTCGGGGATCGAGCCTCATAGCATTACGTACAGTAATATCCATCGTACAATATTCTCGAGTCAAGAGTGCGAATCAATCATCATATGTACGGTATAGTCCGTCGTACGACATCCTCAAAATCGAGGGTACGGGTCAATATCATATATATCATAATTTGTACGGTATCATCCATCGTACCATATCATAAACAAGGGTACGGATCTCAGGTCATGTATATTCTATTGTTTCACCAAGTCACATGATATCGCATGTTATGTATATAACACCCAACGATCCTTTACTATGTCGCATCATATATGATGCCTCATCTCAAACATATAACAAAGTCTCTTAACATCCTGCTCGATCGCATCGACTCAAAACCATATAAAATCATATCCTCATCTTACACGTATATGTATACTATATATATCTGTGTGTGTGTGTGTGTGTGTCAACACATCCATATATATATATATATATATACATATACATATATACATATACACACATATCAAGTCAAGTGTGTGTGTGTGCGCGCGACAAAGTAAAACCGACGACTCACGACTAAGAAACTAAACTAAGAGTAAACCATCATACAAATACGCATAATCTAACCTATAGTCTCCTAGAGCCCTACTTGCTAAGTATCCAAGTCTCATATAGGCATATATAAAATATATAAGTATCCTATTCTACGGTTGCTGGGATGCTATAAGTCATCCACTTGACTTCCCCCGTAGATATACATCTACTCACTTTCGATCCTCGCTTGCTGAAGTCGATGAACGCCATGCTCTCTCTTGTCTTCCCGAAGTCCACGCGAAGGTACCTACAGTTTCAAGTACATTGTATCATAAACAAGAATCAAATACAAAAACTGATATGGCATGTGGAGTGCACATAGGTTAGAACCTACGGCCTACGCATGCAAGAATAACCAACAACTCTAGACGTTGACGTACAAACGTCAAATGACTGAGCCAAAACCTCAAATAACAAAACTCAAGTCTTTAAAAGTCGTAAAACGAAAACAGAAACTTTGAAAAACATCTCCAGATTTTGCCTCAGGTGAAATTGGGACATTTTGCATATAGGATAGGTCTAATTAACAGACAAAGGATCCATGGAACAAACACGAGCCAAATCTATCATGCCCAGGCCGCAAATTGCGGCCAGAATGGAAATTTTGGCGGCCAAGTTGTGGAGTTAGGGGCTCGGGTCTCAGGGGTAGTCTTTAGGTCACCTGCATGTCCCTATATATTTTTCAGGTCCTCCGGGTCATAGCAGATCCCTAAATATCATCATAAATCCTACAAAATCCGATATCGGCAAATCTAAAGTTCAAGTCTTGGGGTTTTAATCTTTGGTTTTGTCCATAATACTAACACTACAGGGGTTGTGGTCACTAAATACACCACAATTACACCTTCACAACTCATAAAATCTCCTAAACCTCATCTAGGAATTTTCCAACATCACTAAACCTCATCGGTTTAACTCTAAACTACAAAAAGGAAGTAAGGAAACTCAAATCTTAACTAAAGGTGTAGGATATACCTCATGTAGCAACTGAAGAAAATTATAGGATTACCCAAAGTGTTCAAAATCTCCACTTAACCCTACCATGATGCTTGTAGTGAGCTTGTGGTCATTTTTGGTGCAGGGTGTTAGGTTACGGCAGCGCCCCGGCCATCAAACCGTGGCCAAATGCAGAACAAAAATTTACAAAACTGGAGCTACCATGTCCTGATGCCCGGATCTACCCTAAACCCTATACTGGCAATATGTAAAATTAGAAGTTAGATGGTTATACCGAGTTGATCCGTGTCCTTCGGTCTTGAATCATCATCCCAAGCTCCTAGAGGCTCTTTGATCGAATTTGGTTGCTGGTCTTCCTCCATCTACGATGATCCACCTGAGGGAAACGGCGCAAGCTTCAGCCTCGCCAAGCGAGGCAACCGACGCTCCAAGGTTGCTAGCAATGAAGAGTGGAGGTATAGGAATGTGTCACTATAATTTTCCTCTCATCACAATGCTCAAAAGAGCAACTCAAGAAGATGAAGGAGGTGAGGAAACATATGGCATGAGCAACTCAAGAATGGCTAAGTATTTTCAAGAGAATGAGAACGGAGACATGAAGCAAGTGAAGAATCAAGAGAAGAGAAGAAATGAGCAAGGCCACTCAAGGAAAAAAATGTGGCTGCCTCTCACTCACTCTCAATCATGCACACACACAAAATATCTCTTTTCATTTTCTAATAAACAATTCCAAGCCATATCTCTCTATATGCCATGACCCATGCTCATGCCAACTCACCCTCCACCTCATTTCCAAATTAATTTTCTAAAAAGAAAATCAATTAATGAGGTGGGCACCTTCTAGAAACTATTCCGTATAAATACGGAATACAGCCCGGTATACGTATCGAAATACAATACGCGTATTCGTAGAAAAATACGAATAGCCAAGAGAGAAAATGAATAGTGAACAATAATACTAGAATACATATATATAAATTATTAAATCAAAACCTGATTTAATAATCCGGCTTAATCCTAACCCGCTAGTATTATCAACCGTCCGATTAAAGTCTGTGCAGCCTGTATACATATTTAATCGGACACCTGTATGTACCAACATATGTCATCTACACCATATCGCCTGAACCGTGAAAACCCTCTGTGTGGGACTCTAAAGACTCGTCAATACGCTGGCAGTGAGTTTAACCACAAGCACGTCAGCGGCACTAGCTGTACGTAACAGCTACCCAGGTATTGAGCAAAAGGGAGGCCGACTAGCAAACTCATCCTGAACCCCTACTAAGCCTGACAGTGACAATATCTGTACAGTCTGGTCTGTTCGTCTAAGAGTATCGCATATCGAGTCTAAGGGGTGGATAAAGTCAGACCCCTAATAACGCGATAATTCGTGTCGGTATGAAACCCATCACCACATGAGAAACTACCGATCCTAAATCAGTAATTCTTGACTACCTTGGCCAAGGATTTCTAGTGATGGCCATCCGTGCACTGCGCGACATCAAACCCCAATACCGGGAGAGACGAATCCCCGACAATCCGCTTACTACCTCCATATGGCTCAGGACTGTACCCAACTAAAACCTGTTTGCATGACTCCTTTGAGCCGTGGTAGGGTAGTAATCAAAGCTCAGTAGGAACTCACACGAGACAAATGACGATCTCAGGTTGACAGACTAACCTGTACACATGTCACCTCAATACCTCCAGGCTGTGATATGCGACATATCAGACGAAGAGACCGGACTGTACGGTAGTGTTACTGATTGGATTCGCACGAGTATGAGCAGGCTTTCTTGTTGATATTCTGATCGCTTAATACCCGGGTGGCCGTTACGTTTAGCAGACCGCTTGCGGCTTATTGGTGTTTGATATGATCATCACCTACTGCCGGCGTATTGACGAGTCTTTAAAGTCCTACACAGAGGTTTCCTGGTTCATGCGAAACGAAGTAGGAGCACATATATGATATGTGCAGGACCGAGATTAATGCGCGTATGTGATACCGCATTCTATTCTCGCGATATGTGATATCGATCGGTTATATGAGATATAGCCGGGTTATCGGATCAAGTGTTGATTCGGTAAGTTGATACATTTGATATTAGTCGGTTGTGTGTGATATAGCCAGATTATTAAATCAAGTGTTGATTTAATAATTTAATGTATAATTATATATTTGATATATTATCTTGCATTAACTAATATTAGCTCACTTAAGTTTTCTTTTTCTCACTAGTGTAGACTTAGTATATATGTGATATATATTAATGTACATTATTTTGTGTCATGCTAGATGCCACATGCTACATGGGTGTATGAGACTTACACCATACTTATGTTAATGTTAGGTTTTATTTATTTAAAGTTAATCAAAAATTTTTGGAAATTAGTCACATGGTTCAAGCTTGTAGAAGCTTGTGGAACCATTGACTAAGTCCATTAATTTTGTTTTACTTGTAGATATTTATTAACCTAACCATTATTGTTAGCTATGGTTTATTCTCTACATGAGTTAGTCAATAACACTAACTCACCTATGGTTGCTATTCTCACCTCATGCGTTTCATTCTCATCTCGACTTCATCTTCTTCCTCCTCATGAAAAAGCTTGCTAGCTTTTCTAAAAGTGAGGAAATATTGTGAGAAAAATAAATCTAAAGTAAGCCCAATTCCTACTTCATCATCCTCTACTATATTAGCCATTTAGTTTAAGGTGTTTGCTTCATTAATCTACCATTAGTGAAGAGCTAGCATGAGCTTGAGTCTCCTAGACGTAGATCATCTTCGGGCTTGAAGACTTCGAGCAAGCTTGTTCATTTCTTCATGTGAACCCTTACTAGAGTTCGGGTGTTCACTACTTGGAGCGAAGGGACTACTATACGGAGTTTTAGAAGTGAAGGACCGGTCTACAAAGGTTGTATTCCTCATTCACTTAGATGTAAAGTTGTTTACATTGTAGTTCGTCTAAATTTCTAGTTAAGATTCTAGGGTTAGGGTTCTTTAGTATGGCAAAAATTTGAAAACGGCATGGACGATGCCTCCCGATACCTTGCTGCCACCTGATTAATCATCTTTTGTGTGTAGTAAAATGTTTAACAACCAAAGAAATTTATACCACAATCAATTAACGGTGTCGATGTAGAGCGTTAATGAATACGGATCGTCCACTGAGATGCGAGTACTTGTTCGATTTTGCTTTAGATGAGTCGAATTGAAAATATAAAAGAAAATTCAAGAAAGTTGATTCAAGATTTGTGAGATTTAGGTTCAAGAAACATAAAGAAAATAGATCTAGAATCAAGAATCAAGAAGATGTCCAATATCAATTTGAATTATCAAGAATATGAAGAATAGCTTATAGGATTCGATCAAATTAGTAGCAATGATGATTCTAACAATGACTTATCTTATCTATTGATGAATTGTAGCTAAGACGATGGTGATGAATGAATATTAGGGATCTATTGAAAAAACTAGAGTCTCTTTCTCTATCCCTTGTTTTTTCATTGATCATCATTCGGATCTAGCCTTTAGCAAAGAGAGTCATCAATTATTTAATCCCTAATTTGCAACGAAATTTGCAAGAATGTGATCCCGGTCCAAATTAGGTCATTGATGATTCTTTTTCCTAAAGTTCACAAATCCCATAAGACATAAAATTAGTATTAGGATTTTATCATCACTTGATTTACCGATTCTCTCGAATCCTTTACAAGCGGAGATTTCACTCACGCATCATGAAAATTAAAGAATCAAGAACGAAGAATTTCATAATGCAAGAATGTAAAGAAAGCGAGAATTACAATTATCACCTTTATTAAATCTCCTTCAAATTACACCTCTCAATTTCGAGTTTACAAGACTAGCACTCGATCGCTCCTTTGGAAAGGAATTTGTCGTCAATCTTTGCTTGGCTCAATTGTCATGATTCTTGGATCGTCTAGGATCACGTGCTCGGATGACGAACGGCCTTGTGATAAAGGATCTTCGATTGTCACTTGATTTTTCTCTCAATGGATCTTGATCTTGAATTGGAATTTGATTTGGATTTTGTTTTGGATCAGGTTGTGTCACTCAACTTATGCAATGATTTGCCTCAATATTCAACAACCTTAGAATGAAGCCCTAGGTATCCTTTTATAGCTTTTCCTCTATCTTCCCCTAGAAGCTAGTTTGTTATGAAGCTTGCATAGGAAGCTAGGTAGGTACCAAGCTTACACAAGAAGTTTGGCTGTTGTAGAGAAGCTTCTGGAGAAATATAGGGTTTTTGAAGAGTCTTGAGGAAGCTTGGCAGTTGAAAGGAGGCCTCTGGAAAAAGTACCAACCGCCGACGAGTCAGATCGGCTACGGATCCACGGCGGATCAGCCTGACTCGGCCGCGGGTCCACGGTCGTTTGATGAGTTTGATGGCTGGTTTTCTCTGTGTCTCTTGATGTTGGCTTTAGGGTTCTTCTCTGATACCTGGAATCTTATTATTGTTTCTTGGTTACTGCCATATTTCAAGTTTTTGACTTGATGCGTTTTATCGGCACTTTTGTGATTCCGGTTCTTTGACATGAAGAATTTCATGCACACAATCTTGATAAAAGTGTTAAGATATACAAAATCATGCTTGTAGTAATAAACACTCAATTTCCCTCTTAATGCCGGTTATAATGTATAATACATGTTATTTGATATTTTGCAGACGAATTGCTAATATGTGCTATATTTATACCAAACACCTTTAGATGATTAAAAAGAGTAGGGAAATTGATGTGTTAAGAATGCAATATTTTCGACCGATCAAATTCCCCCAAACTTAATATTGGTCGTCTCGAGCAAACATCTTTTATTCAAAAAGAAGGAGAAAATATAAGAAAAATAAAAACTAACTAGCACACTTTCGTAGGCAACACGATTGCACTGAGCACGTGCAACAAGCCTTTAAACCTCTAGGTGTCCCTAGTAGGAGTTGTCTCCTGAGAGTTTTCGGCGGATTGCACCCACAAAATCCCATAATAAGAGGAAGACTGTGAAAGTTACATATAAAGATAAGAATTGTAAAAGAAAGACTTTGAAAATTAGAGTTTCCAACTACACTATCTTTTCAGTTGTCATGAGCCCTATCTTAATAGTCATGAAAAGATGTTAGAAATCACATCATCCCTCAATAAAACATCGTATTTATTCTTCATTCCTACCTTTCTTCCAAACATTAATCATATACCCCTACGTGTGTGTAAAGGACATCCCTACACTCGGAGAATTCAATTTAAGCTATCATACTCTTGTCCACCTACCTCAATACTTTTTAGTCGGTGAATATTTAGATGGGATTGCTCACACATTTTTCATGCGATCGTTAATACTTCTTGAGGTACTAACCGACCGATTACTCATGTGCATGCAGATTAGGCGTATTTAATATTTTTCTCGTCTTGCAACACCTAAGGCTTAGCAGTGACTCCCAAACTAGTTGGTCTAAGGCACTAGGTGATGAAGCACCCTCGCTATATTTTTTTATTATTGTTGCCTTGGTGTTTACAAAAGCAGTGTTCATTTTTCTACATTTTTTCTTCATTTATAAATTTCTTCGTACTTTGGCTTTTAAACAAGAGCATTTCAAGGTATCCTCTACTATCCCGAGTTTCAAGACGTGTGTAGGTGCGTATAGTAGGGTATCAACATTTAAATGTTTGGCTTCCAGAATAGGAACTATTTTTCAGACTTATTTTTATTCTCAGATTGGTGACTACCTTCATCTTACAAACCCTTAGGACAACGGCTCATAACTACTTATTACTAGTTTTGTTTAAGAAAACGTCTAACTTTCTTGGTTTTCATAAATTTTTCTCATCTTTTGGATGTAATTTTTCACTATCTAATCTTTTATTATAAAATTAAATATTAAATTTTTTTTAATGTTTTGTGCTTATGCAAAGTAATATGCAAAGTGATGCGTAAATAAGCACAAACCTCCCCAAAACCTGTTTACAACAGTGTCCTCACTGTTGCCATCTGTTAAATCTCAGAATCCTGTAAACTTGGGAGGAAAAATTTATTGATGGGGGCGATAATATATGAAAATCTCCCCCAAACTTATTCTTTTCACTCACCTCCAGTCTAAAGATGATACAGTATTTTTCAAGATATGGAGGTGAGACGGAGGAATTTTAGTCAAGATAAAGCGGCTCTTGTAAAAACAGGAGCTCCTCCGTGGGGTCAGTAGAAAAATACGGTTTTAATCTATGTCCATTTACTTTGAAAATTGTACCGTTTTCAACATTTTCAACCTCCACTGCCCCGTGCGGGTATATATACCGCACAACAAAAGGTCCTTTCCACCGAGATTTTAGCTTACCCGCATGAAGATGGAGACGTGAATCATAAAGAAGGACTTGTTGACCAGGTGTAAAAGTTTTTCTCAAAATGTTTTTATCGTGAAATACCTTAGTCCGGTTCTTTACAATTACAGCATTATCATAAGCTTCATCACGGAGTTCGCTTAGCTCGTTTAATTGCAGCTTCTGAAAGTTGCAGGCTTGATTTAAGTCAAAGTTCAGTTCTTTAATGGCCCACATTGCTTTGTGTTCAATCTCGACCGAAAGGTGGCAAGCCTTGCCAAACACTAGACGGTAAAGAGACATACCTGGATCGGTTTTATAAGCGGTACGAAATGCCCAAAGAGCATCCGTCAATTTGGTTGACCAATCTTTTCGATTTTTAGAAACTGTTTTCTCCAAAATTTGTTTGATTTGTCTGTTTGAAACCTCAGCTTACCCGCTCGTTTGGGGATGATAGGGGGTGGAAAGTTTGTAGTTGATTGCATATTTCCGCATCAAAATCTCGAAAGACCGATTACAGAAATGCGTCCCGTTATCGCTAATGATAACACGTGGGTGTCCAAATCGTGAAAAGATATTATCTTTAAGGAACTTAATGACAACCTTATTATCATTAGTGCGACAAGGAATAGCTTCCACCCATTTCGAGACGTAATCAACCGCAAGCAATATGTACAAATTCCCAAAGGAGTTGGGAAAAGGACCCATAAAATCAATACCCCAAACGTCGAAAATTTCAACCACCAGGATTGGTTGAAGTGGCATCTCATTTCTCCGAGAAATCCTACCCGTGTGTTTACACTGTGGAAGGGTTTTGCAATGATCAGATGCATCTTGGAATAAAGTCGGCCAATAAAAACCGCATTGTAAAACCTTCTCTGCCGTCTTTCAAGGACCAAAGTGACCTCCACATGCCTGATCATGACAGAAAGATAGAACACTCTTGAATTCATCATTGGGGAAACATCGACGAATGATCTGATCAGGACAATACTTAAACAGATAGGGCTCATCCCAGTAAAAATGTTTTACTCGGGATTAAAATCGATATTTGTCCTGTTTAGACCATTCGCGGGGAATAAGTCCCGTAGCAAGATAATTCACAATATCCATGAACCAAGGTTCGTCGGATACGTTCAAAAGTTGTTTGTCTGGAAAAGAGTCATTAATTGGCAGGGTCACAGGTGAAGAAGAGATGCGCGAAAGATGGTCGGCTACTACGTTTTCACATCCTTTCTTATCTCGAATGAAAAGATCAAATTCTTGTAATAGAAGGATCCAACGTATTAACCTACCTTTAGCATCCTTCTTTGCCAAAAGATGTTTTAAGGCGAAGTGGTCAGTGTATGCAACAATTGGTGAGCCAATCAAGTAAGGCCGGAATTTTTCTAATGCAAATACAACTGCCAAAAGTTCTTTCTCAGTAGTCGTATAATTAATTTGAGCATGATTCAAGGTCTTGCTTGCATAATAAATCACGTGTGGCATCTTTTCAATATGCTGTCTTAAGACTGCACCAACTGCAAAATCTGATGCATCACACATAAGCTCAAACGGGTGGTTCCAATCTGGAGATGATAGAACGGGGGCTGTAGTGAGGGAATTCTTAAGTGAGTCAAATGCAGCCTCACAATCCGATTCAAAGTGAAAGGTTGTGTCCTTGGCCAAGAGAAAAGTTAAGGGTCTCGCAATTTTGCTAAAATCCTTAATGAATCTCCGATAAAAGCCTGCATGGCCAAGGAAAAATTGTATATCTTTGACGCATTCGGTATGAAGAAGGTTATGAATGACATCTATTTTAGCTTTTTCAACCTCAATGCCTTTCCGTGAAATAACATGTCCAAGCACAATTCCCTCTTGGACCATGAAATGGCATTTTTCCCAATTCAAGGTTATGTTCTTCTCCTTACAACGAATAAGAACTGCATCAAGATGAGATAGGCAGTCATCAAAAGAATCTCCGAATATCAAGAAATCTTCCATGAAAATCTCTAGAAAATTCTCAACCATGTCTGAGAATATCCACATCATACACCGCTGAAATGTAGCAGGAGCATTGCATAACCCAAAGGGCATGCGTCTATAAGCAAAAGTACCAAAAGGACAAGTAAATGTGGTTTTATCTTGATCCTTTTTGGCAATAGGGACCTGGTTAAATCCAGAGTATCCGTCCATGAAACAATAATATTCACGTCCGGCTAAGCGTTCTAACATCTGGTCAATGAAAGGTAGAGGAAAGTGGTCTTTCCTCGTTGCAGTATTGAGTTTTCTATAATCAATGCATACACACCACCCAGTTTGAGCGCGTGTCTGGATCAACTCATTAGCCTCATTTGTTATGACCGTGATACCAGATTTCTTAGGGACTACATGAATTGGACTTACCCATTGGCTATCAGAGATTGGGTAAATGATACTACTGTCAAGGCATTTGACGATTTCTTTCTTGACCGCCTCCTTCATGACGGGATTCAACCATCTCTGTGGTTCTCGTGTTGGTTTGGCTTCATCCATCAGATGTATATGATGTTCAACAATCAAGGGACTAATCCCTTTGATGTCAGCCATAGTCCAACCAAAAGCCTGCCTATTAGATCTCAATACCGTCAAAAGTGCATTCTCTTGCTCTGAGGCTAGAGAAGCGGATATGATCACTGGTAAAGACTCATTCTCACCTAAATATGCATATTTAAGATGAGAAGTTAATAATTTGAGATCTAATGTCGGTGGAGAAACAATAGAAGGTGGGGGTAAAAGAATGACATTCAGATTCACAAAGAAGCTCGTAGCCTACAAAGGATACAAACTCGGAAGGTGATGAGTCAAAAGGTTCAGACTCAGGAGTGGACTCATCAAAAATGTCCTCACTAACATATGCAAGATCAAACATTGATGTGCTAATGTCGTCGAGATCTTCAAAGCAAAGTTGATCAACCTCGCAACTTTCGGGAGCTATCTCGTGGACAGAACAGACATCCAGAATATGAGCAGAGGGTTCAGACGACTGACTTCCAATTTTGTAAATGTTCAGTTCAATTGTCATTTTACCAAAAGATAGGTTCATAGAACCATTTCGACAGTTAATGACAGCATTGGAAGTGGCAAGGAATGGTCGATCCAGAATCACCAGAATTTGGTTTCGTAGGTTTGCTATAGGTTGTGTATCAAGAACAATAAAGTCCACAGGGAATATGAATTCCCCGACTTTTATCAACACATCCTCAAGTTCACCCCTAGGTTTGGTGATTGATCGGTCTTCTATTTGGAGAGTGCAATGAGCTGGTTTCAACTATCCAATCCCTAACTGTTCGTAGACAGAGTATGGAAGCATGTTGACACTTGCACCAAGGTCAAGTAGAGCACGGTTGATGTTTTTATCCCCAATAGAAATAAAGATTGTAGGACATCCAGGGTCCTTACGTTTCTTTGGTAACTGTGGGGTAAAAGCAGTGCTAACATTATTTGTCATGAAGACCTTTTTGGGCACTTGAGTCTTCCTCTTCCTAGTGCACAAGTCCTTTAAAATTTTCGCATAAGACGGAACTTGTTGGATAGAATCTAGAAGAGGGATATTGATCTTAACCTGTTTGAACATTTCCATAATCTTCTCCATATGCGGACTCGATTTGTTTCCCCTTAACCGATTCGGATAAGAAGCTTTAGCAATAATAGCTGGGTCCAACATTGGAGAAGGTGGTGTGTGTGGAACTGATCCCAGAATAGGAGTGGGGATCATCTTTGGTGGACTAGAAGAAGTATGCTGAAGGTTCGAGCCTTGAGGAAAACGAAGAATAGGCTCACAAGAAGGTGGTGGGGTAGACGAACAAGGGTCAGAAGTAAAAGTGGAAGTGGAAGGAAAAGTGGAAGTGAAAGCCGGGGTGTTATTGATATTTTCATCATGATTATCAATCTCTTCACCGACTTGATTATTCAGCACTCTTCCGGATCTCAACGTTGTAATTGCATTCACATTGTAGTATTGTGAATGTCCAGGATTCGGTAGGGGTTGAGACGGAAGTTTCCCTTTCTCTCTAGCACTCATTTCGGCATTTATTCGTGCAATTTGTGCTTCCATCGATTTTATACTCTCAGCTTGGGAGGCGGAGTTTTTCTTTATATCATCGACAGAAGACTTAACCTCAGCCGAAACTTGCATGAAATTTTTCAGAATCAAATTCATGGTTTGTGCGAGTGAAGAGGAGTCATCAGTACCGGTCAATTGCAAAGAATTATATGGTGCAGAAGTGTTGACCGGATTTTGAAAATTTTGTGATTGATAGGGGCGCTGAGTCAGTTGTAGTGGTTGCTGTTGTTGTGGAAGGACCCTTTGAAAGTTATTTTGGTTTGGAACCGTGTTTTGATTTTGGTGTTGGTTCCAAGCAAAGTTAGGGTGATTCCTCCAACCCTGATTATAAGTGGAAGAATACAAATCATTTCTAGGTCTTTGCTGGAAAGCAGCATTTGTATGCTCTTGACCTTGAAATGGAGAATTCAATGGACATTCTTCCGTCAAATGTGATGGATCAGAATAGCATCCACAGACAGTTTTGGGGAGTGTCATCGGATTTAGGAAGGCTAATAAAAATTTGTGTTCCATAGCTTTGAGTTTCTTTTGCATTGCTGCCATTTCAGCTCTAACTCCTATGGAAACATCCAGTTGATGGATACCACCCCTAGACGATGGTTGACTTGCACTCTCCCACTGTAAAGATTTTTCAGCGAAATCTTCTAAAAATCTCCAAGCTTCACCATCGTCTTTAGACATGAAGTTGCCTTGACACATGGATTCAAGATTCAGTTTTGTTGTAGGATTAATGCCCTCATATATGATTCTACACAGATCCCATCGGTGGATTCCGTGATGAGGACATTGAACTAACAGAACCTTGAAGCGTTCAAAACACTTCGAAAATGGTTCATTAGGAAGATGGGTAAATTGATTTATTTCGCTACGGACTCGAGCTGTCTTATGATTGGCATAAAATTTCTTTAGGAAAGCTACGATGAATTCATCCCAGTTTGAAATAGAATGTGCGGCTGTGTTATAAAGACACTTCTCGGCTAAATAGCACAAAGTGAACGGGAGAAGACATAGATGCATAGCATCCACAGAAAGCTGTGAAGTACCCATCATAGCGCATACGTTTTCAAATTTGGTAATAAAGACGTATGCGTCCTCAGACTCGAGACCGTGAAATTTGGGTAAAAGATTGATGTATTGAGATTTGATTTCGAAATTGTCCCCATTGGCTGGTGGAATGGAAAGACAGGTAGAAAGAGGACCACGAATAGGGTAGCATATTTCTTGGAGAGAGATGCGAGGCGGATTCTGCGCACCTGCGGACGGTGGCAGAGTGGTGTTAAAGAAGTTCGATGGAGAACCGTCCATCGAAGTGGATGTGGTTGTAGGTGAAGAAAAAGTAGATGTAGAATTACCGACTTCGGAGTCGATAGGAGAAACGTGGACAAGACGGGCACTAGAATCCCGTGTCCAGCCGAGCATGCACTAAATGGTTTAGCACGAGTGGCAACGTTGTGATAATTAGAGAAAAGTTTAGATTGGTGTTTTGAAAAAATTACGGATATTTTGAAAAATCAAATAACAAAATATGCACAAGCAACCCTAGATCTAATGGTCACCTAGGTCAAGTCTCTAGACCGCTCCTAGACTTCCAGAAGACAAATTGCAGGATAGATTCTCTACTGCCTCTTTATCCCTTCTATGGCCAGGTAAGTTCCAGGTAAGTGGGAGGTTCTCCACTACGTAAGTAGTGGGCCTAATTAAGTAACCACTAGCCTTAGACACCACAAAAGAAATGCGGATAAACAGTACATTACCCGCAACCTCCTTCTGTCCTAAGTGAGCGCGAGGGTCCTTAGAGTCATGTCTAGTTATTTTTTAGTTAATGAGGGTGATGCGGATGCAAGTTTTGTGATTTTTGGGGCTTAGGAAGGGTGATGAACTCCCCACCTAATCTGAATTTGGTCTTTGCCCCTTAATTTCCGTGTTAAAATATGCAAACAACCAAGATCAAACACGCAACAAATTTTTTTTTAGCGGCGCTGCGGATTTTGCAAAGAATCCTGGAGAAATTGGTTAATGGACAAGAGCAGAGAGGAGATAAGAAAGTCAGAGATATACCTGAGAAATTTGGAGCATTGAATCGACCAGAACGCCGCGGTTCTGCCGCAAATTCAAGGTAAATGCCGTGGTTCCGCGGTTCAGTTGCAAGATCTCTGAACAAACTTTGGTACAGATGCTCCTTTTGCTTCACTGGCCTTCTTGAATGCTCCAGAGTATTTTTTCTCTTTCTCCACTGATTCCAGATTCCCTTGCAGAAATCACAACTAATCGTTAAGCACTTGTTGCGATTTTGATTGAAATTTTTGATGGAATAAAATAATTTTCAACTCAAATAACAAGAACGAACAAAATAGCACGTGATCCCCGGCAACGGCGCCATTTGATTGATCATCTTTTTCTGTGTAGTAAAATGTTTCACAACCAAAGAAATTTATACCGCAATAAATTAACGGTGTCGATGTAGCGCATTAATGAATACGGATCGTCCACTGAGATGCGAGTACTTTTTCGATTTTCTTTAGATGAGTCGAATTGAAAATATAAAAGAAAATTCAAGAAAGTTGATTCAAGATTTGTGAGATTTAGTTTCAAGAAACATAAAGAAAATAGATCTAGAATCAAGAATCAAGAAGATGTCCAATATCAATTTGAATTATCAAGAATATGAAGAATAGCTTGTAGGATTCGATCAAATTACTAGCAATGATGAATCTAACAATGACTTATCTTATCTATTGATGAATTGTAGCTAAGACGATGGTGATGAATGAATATTAGGGATCTATTGAAGAAACTAGGGTTTCTCCTTCTCTATTCCTTGTCTTTTCATTGATCATCATTCGGATCTAGCCTTTAGCAAAGAGAGTCATCAATTATTTAATCCCTAATTTGCAACGAAATTAGCAAGAATGTGATCCCGATCCAAATTAGGTCATTGATGATTGTTTTTCCTAAAGTTCACAAATCTCATAAGACTTAAGATTAGTATTAGGATTTTATCATCACTTGATCTACCGATTCTCTCGAATCCTTTACAATCGGAGATTTCACTCACGCGTCATGAAAATTAAAGAATCAAGAATGAAGAATTTCATAATGCAAGAATGTAAAGAAAGCGAGAATTACAATTATCACATTTATTAAATCTTCTTCAAATTACACCTCTCAATTTCGAGTTTACAAGACTTGCTCTCGATCGCTCCTATGAAAAGGAATTTGTCATCGATCTTTGCTTGGCTCGATTGCCGTAAGTCTTGGATCGTCGAGGATCACGTGCTCGAATGACGAACGGCCTTGCGATAAAGGATCTTCGATTGTCACTTGATTTTGCTCTCAATGGATCTTGATCTTGAATTGGAATTTGATTTGGATTTTGTTTTGGATCAAGTTGTGTCACTCAACTTGTACAATGATTTGGCTCAATAGTCAACAATCTTTGAATGAAGCCCTAGGTATGCTTTTATAGCTTTTCCTCTATCTTCCCCTAGAAGCTAGGTTGTTATGAAGCTTGCATAGGAAGCTAGGTAGGTACCAAGCTTACATAAGAAGTTTGGCTGTTGTAGAGAAACTTCTGGAGAAATCTAGGATTTTTGAAGCGTCTTGAGAAAGCTTGGCAGTTGAAAGGAGGCCTCTGGAAAAAGTGCCAACCACCGACGAGTCAGATCGGCCGCGGATCCGCGGCAGATCGGCCTGACTCGGCCACGGATCCGCGGCCGTTTGATGAGTTTGATGGCTGGTTTTCTCTGTGTCTCTTGATGTTGGCTTTAGCGTTCTTCTCTGATACCTGGAATCTTATTATTGTTTCTTGGTTGCTGCCAGATTTCAAGTCTTTGACTTGATGCGTTTAATCAGCACTTTTGTGATTCCGGTTCTTTGACCTGAAGAATTTCCTGCACACAATCTTGATGAAAGTGTTGAAATATACAAAATCATGCTTGTAGTAATAAACACTCACTTTCCCTCATAATGCCGGTTATAATGTATAACACATGTTATTTGATATTTTGCAGACGAATTGCTAATATGTGCTATATTTATACCAAACATCTTTAGATGGTTAGAAAGAGTAGGGAAATCGATGTGTTAAGAATGCAATATTTTCGACTGATCACCGCCCTCCGGAACCCTACAGTGGTATCAGAGCTAAGCTAGAGTTTAAACGATGTTTGTTAGATTACAAAACTGAAACTACTCCGAAACTTAAACAACGAAATCCAGTTTCTGTCGAATTTTAAATGGCCTCTAAAAAATTTTTTAGCAATTGCAGAATGTTGTATGAGATATGACATGAACACCTAGAAAATTTGAAGGGGTTTGCTCGGAAAATGGCCGGCCACAATGAGGGAATATCCGAGCTCCTCGGCCCACTTGAGTAATTTTGACTTCAAATTTTCATGGTGTTCCAGTCTCTGGGTTTTGGTGTTTCAGGTGTTGCTAGTTTTTGCTAAATTTGCATGTGATGTTAACTTTCTGCAAAGGCAATTCGGTGTGTTTCGTAATCGTAATTCTAACATCTATTAGGGTTATTTAGACGATATTAAAAAGTTCGAACGGATATCAATAACTCATATTTTCCCTCGCTGGAAATTTTCAAAGAGTTCGATTTTTTCCAACTTTAAAATTTTCAGAAAATCATGCAAGCGATTCTGTGGACCCTCTAGAAGAACAATACCCAAACTCGACTTTTTAGATCGCGGAACCGCGGTCATACCCTAGGGTTTGCGGCAGTTCCATGGCGACATGAGTGAGGCATGGGTCGGCCCTTCTACGGATGGTTCATAGGTGTTGTGGCATGTTCTGGGTACTTTTTGAACTCCACTCAAGTGTTGAGCTCTTTGGAAAATTTTGGGTGTTTATTCATTCGATCGAAAAGTTTAACATCGTCTAGATATCTGTGATTGTGATACAATATTTGGAATCCACAAATTTAGTTATGTGATAACTACTTTGAATTTTATAAATCTAGCAATTTAGTCTCAAATGATCGGTTGCCAGGGAATTTTGATGTGGATCAAAAGTCCATCGCAATTATGTAGCGTACGCGGATACTCGCCGTGTAACCTTATTAGATAGCTACGCCCCATAGCCCCGACCAAGTGACTGTAGGAGAACTTCGTCGCCAAAAAGCATCCGTTCGGGTGCTCGCGGCCGCGGTGTTCCGTCTTAGTGCACATAATCGACGGCATCAGGGGTGCGGACGTCTACTAAAGTTTCTGACGAGCATTCGATCAGGTTTTCGGGAATCTTATTGTATTACCCAACAGGTTAGTGGAAAGTGTTTTCAATATCGAGACTAAAATGCGGGGTTTATAAATGTTAGGCATGTGATGTCTAAGGAATTCATTTGGTTGGGCATGACATCCAAAGTATGAGATACATTGGGTTTATGATGTCTAAGGTGGTTGCGGATTTCAATTGTTGTAGTTTATCACTTTCTTTTCTGCGACCGTAAGTGTAATATATGGTGTATCGCTGGTTTCGTTGCTATATGTCAACGACAATTGGGAAATGCATATTTACTTACGTTGATGACATGTGATGTTATGTGTTGCTGTGATATGTTATATTGGATCGTCGTGTTTTTTAATAGCCGAGGTTTTTATGTGAGATAAGAGTTTTTCATTTTCATTCATGTAAAAGCTTGTATGTAATATTCTTTTATTGGGGCACTTCCGGGTTGAGGATGATATCACCATTGATGTATATTATTTACTTTTCCGCATTAGGATATACCCAAAGAGGAGGGCACAAGTAACCGGGTTCTAAGGTCCAGTGGGAGACCATCTCAAGGAGTTGAGACCGGGTCTCCTAACTCTAGAATTGGAAGGGTTACTTGCCGCTCTCGTAGGGGTCTAGAGATGTGGGTTTGGCTATTCATCGCGACCGTGGAATCAACAATTTTTATTGGCTTAAATAAAACACGGAATTCCTAGTATATCCAATATTTCATATGTATTCTACTGCTACTGATATTATGTGATGTGATCACTTGATATGTTGAGACGAATGCTTATATTATATATATGATAATATATAGTAAATATTGATGCTTTCGTTTCTTCTGTGATGCTTAGGAAGCATAATTGATGGGACTTCATTAATGAGATTAATGAAAAGAAAAGAAACCTAAAGATGTTGCAGAATCTTGTTTTAAAAACTGGTAGCTCTAGTTCTTGCTTTGGATAGCTGTATTCCTTGTAGAATATTCAGCACATTATTCGATAAGGAAAGAGCGAGATCCCTTCACCAGGAGTGACCGCTTTAGCGAAACTAGCAGATGCTACAACTCACATGGTTTGTCTTTTGATTGCTTCTATAGTTTTTGCTTTGCATAGTGGTATTTTTGAAATATCCAGCACCTTATTCGATAAGGAAAGAGCCGAGATCCCTTCACCGAGAGTGACCTCTTTAGCAAAACTAGTAAAAGCCTCAAAAACACTCCTTTTCAAAATCACTCAATTCTACAACGATATCAAGTTCATTACGCTCATGGTTTTCTTGCGTAGCCCTTCGTCATTTCAGATAAGTACTACTTAGTATTCATGCTACGGTAATTTGGCCTGCGTCAAGGCATAGTGTGCGGTAGCTAACTAGTGCTTATCTGCTGCATACGATGCGATTGGATTAGGATATTCGTACGGCGTTGTTTGGCCTGCGTCAAGAGTCGTGCGGGTGGGTTTAATTCAGTCAAGAAATGTACGGGTTGAACTTGACTAGCGAACTATGGGTTGTTTGGCCTGCGTCAAGGTCATAGGACGCTAGGGGAAAAAGATTATCGGGAATTTCAAGTGTTGAAATTTGCAATGAGATTGCATACTTTCTATGAGATAGTTGGATCCCGATACCCACTGCGAGCAAGAGTTACTCCTGGGAGAGTTTTACACATTACAATTAGCTGATCAAGTAGGTGTCTAGAAAGGTGTTAATGGGGTTACGCCCCTGGGAAAACGAGGTTTATTTTAATTAGGTCCGTACGAAAGCACGAGGAACCTCCCTCAAAGCACCGACACTGGCCTGGCCGAAAGATTGGCGAACTTGTAGGGTGTAATTAATCCCAGCTAGTCTTACCTTTTAGGGTTTGAAGGAAGATTTGATAAAAACAGTGGGAGCCATCCTAATTAGATAAAATAAATAACCAATCTGATCTTACAAGAGAGCACGCAGAGTGTTTTCTTCTCTCTCTCTCCAGGTAGCGATCATGTCATGACTTAATCAAGATAATAATATGGATGCATTGACCGAACCTGCTTATTATACTGAGCTGGGGAATGTTGGATCCGCTCTATCTTATAATTGTTATAAGTCCGAACAGGAAATAGGGGAATATCCGGATTTCCACGCAACCTAATCGAGGAATAATCATGATGATGCATATTCTTCGGGTGTGTTCGTTACCAAGAACTGTTTCTCAGTTTTCTCTACATCCTAGGTATGAGATACCAGATCAGGATCCCATATATGTAATCTGTTACATGGGCTACAGAAAGGTAGAGAACTGAGAATGGGTGATAGGACTCTAAGTGTTAGAGAATGGTGCAATTGTTGCAGCCAAGTCAGTTGGCAGATATCACCTTGTATTACCAAATGGTTAATACATTGATTCTGAACAAATGTCATTAGATACCGAACCTGATATACGACATTACATCGGCTTCTTTATTAAGTTAAAGAAGGATATAATTTTGTATTGCAGGATAATGTTGTGAACATTTTCCTTAATCAAGAGTTGATTGGATCAGGCACGTTATGAAATGGCATATATGTTCTAAATCAAACCATAGTTCAAAGTATCTAGAACACACACAAGAGGAATAGTTCAGAAATGAACGAATCCTTCTTGTGGCATTGTAGACTAGGTCATATCAATGCGACAAGACCAGCTAAGTTATATAAGGATGAATATGAGAATCTGTTCGAATTTTCATCTTATAATACTTGCCAGTCTTGTCACAATGGTAAAATGACCAATACTCCGTTTACAGGAAATAGAGTAAGAGTTATTGAACTCTTAGGACGGATACATGATGATGTATACGGTCCTATGTCTACAAATGCCAGGCTTGGTTCTTCGTACTTCATTATATTCACTGATCATCTCTCGAGATTCGGACATATGTTCCTGTTGAAGCACAAGTCTGAAACTTTTGAGAAATTCAAGGAATATAAGCTTGAAGATTGAGAACCAGGCGGGTAGAAGTATTAATGTCCTACGATGTGATCGAGAGGGAGAATACTTGGGCATGGAGTTCCTGGATTTTCTAAAAGGAGAATGTGATTCTCTCTCAGCTTACTCCTTCGAATACACCACAGCACAACGGTGTATCGGGGCGGAGGTGTCGTGCCCTATGAGATATGACGCGCTCTATGATGAGTACTGCTGAGTTGCCTGTTTCCTTTTGGTGTTATGCACTTAAGAAACTGCATACCTATTGAATGGGGTTCCATCCAAATCAGTGCCTACCACTCCATATGAGATATGGTATAGGAAGGGACCATCTCTTAAACGAGTTAAGATATGGGGTTGTCCGGCCTATGTTAAAAAGCAAAATCCGGACAAGCTCGAGGCAAGGTCAGTTCTGTATAAGTTTGTTAGATATCCCGAACATTCGCAAGGGAATATCTTCTACCACACTGAGGAGAAAAATGTGTTTTGTTTCTCAGCATGCCGCCATTTTAGAAAAGGAATTTCTTGTGAATAAATTTGTGGTAATGAGGTATAACCGAAAGAAGTTCCAGCTAGACAAACTAACAGCTGATGATTTGGTGAAACCAAAGGATTCAATTGTCTCCAACGAACCTCAGCCTCTCCGCGAATCTGGTAGGGTTCCTCATCCACTTAAGAGATACTACGGTCTTCTCAGTGACAGTGGGAGCGAGGATTGCATCATGGTATATGATGGCCCAACTAGATTCAGGCAGGCCATCACAAGTAGAGACTTTGTGAAATGGCTGGATGCTATGCAATCAAAGATGGAATCCATATACACCAACAAAGTATGACTTTGAATGTTGCACATGAAGGGGTAAAACCCATAGGGAGCAAATTGGATCTTGAGAAGATTCTTTGTGTAAATGAAAAAGTTGAGACTTTCAAAGCTATGCTTAAGTCCATCAGGATTATAGCAAGCATCGCAGAGTTGGAACATCTGTTTTGATGTGGCAGTCAAAGAGTTTGACTTCATCAAAATGGTAGATGAACCTTGTATATACAAGAAGGTTGTAAAGAGTGAGATTATCTTCCACGTATTATACGTAGATGGCATACTCTTGATAGGAAATGGTTTCCTATGCTACACTCGGTCAAGCTCCTCTTATCACGAGGATTCTCAATAGAAGATCTAGATGATACCTACTACATCTTGTAGATTATAATCTATAGTGATAGATCTAAGTGGATGTTGAGAGTGTCCCAAATACAGGTACATTAACACCGTACTAAAGGGGTTTAGTATGGAGGATTCTAAGCGTAGTGGTTCGCCCACTTACTCATGAATCACTCTCTCCAAAAAGATGTCTCCCGAGACTGATTTGGAGAGAGCTCGCGTGAAAGGTGTAGGGTTCCTAGGCACTCTAGTGAAGTCTCACAAGTGATCAAACATGCACAAATCAAATTTTACGGGTGCCTACAAACCCGACTACGGATCGTTTACTAGATATTTAGGCGAAACAAGCAAACTAGTTAATATTTTTAACTAAGGGAACGGATATACAACCTTTGTAGATCCGGTCCACCACCTCCACGGCTCCGCAATGAAGTCCCCTTGCTGTCCAAATCATGTCTTGGGCTCTAGCGTCGGCATCATCGAAGAATGGGCGGGCTTGATCGTCGGTTCGATGCCGAAGATGATCTACGTCGAGGCATCGCTAGAACAAGCTCCAACTTCGCCAAGTCGGAAAAACTTGTGAAGGAAACACCCTATACTACTTGGCAATAGGTAGAGGATGAAGAAATAGGAAGTGGGTAAACTTTAGTTTTGGATTTCTCACTAGACTTCATGACTTGCCATTGGAGTAGCAAGCTTTCTTCAATGTTGAAGAAGATGAAGAAGAAGAAGAAGATATGATAAGTTAAATTAAAAATAGAAAAGAAAATACAATACTTATCATATCTTTGACCATGGTTTAGTGTAGAGACTTAACTTAGGTTAGATGAGTGGTTAGGGTTAGGTATGAGACAAGAATGGTGACTAAAACAATGCTACAAGAATCTTCAACTAAAAAACAAGAATAGCCACCATTCATTTCTCATTTTCTTTTTCTTTTGAAATAAATAAAATAAAAAGATAAATGAAAAAGATGAAACCCTAATCACTAAATAACCATGGTTTAATACTTTACACAAAACCAAACAAGAATGTATCATCAAACATGATACAATCATGTGCACAAAGAAATATATCACATATACAACTTGCACAATTCAAGTGAGAAAATCCTTTTAAAGTGAACCAATACTAGTTAATTCAAAGTAATATATCAAATATATAATTATACATTAAATCATTAAATCAACACTTGATTCAATGATCCGGTCATGTCGAATATAACCGGCCAGTATCCTATGTATCGGCTTATCGAATCAATCCTTGATTCGATAACTAGGTTATATCGCATATAACCAATCGATACATAGATCGTGAGAATGGAATACGGTATCACATACACGCATTATTCTCGGTCCCGCACATATCTCATATGCGCTCCTATTTCGTTTCGCTTGAGCCAGGAAACCTCTGTGTAGGACTCTAAAGACTCGTCAATACGCCGGCAGCAGATGATGATCATATCAAGCATCCACAAGCCGCAAGCGGTCTGCCAAACGTAACGGCCACCCGGGTATTGAGCGATCAGAAGATTGACGAGCAAGCCCGCTCACACTCCTGCGAATCCGACCAGTAACACTACCGTATAGTCCGGTCTGTTCGTCTGATATGTTGCATATCTCGCCTAGGGGTGGTAAACGTCAGACCCCAATAGCTCGATAAGTTATGCTGACTTAAGGTCCATAACATTCGTGAAACTACTGATAACTCTTACTAGTATATCACTGCAACCCTGGCCAGGGATTTCCTGTTATGGCCAGTCGAGCATAGCACAACATCAACCCCCAATACCGGGAGAGACGAATCCCCTCCTATCGCTCATTGCCTCCATGTGAATCAGGACTGTACCCAAAAACCACCTGTTTGCACAACTCAGTAGAGCCGTGGTAGGGTGGAAATCAAAGCACAGTGGGAGACACACAAGACTCTATGACGATCTCGGGTCAACAGACTAAGCTGTACCAGTGTCACCAGAGAACTGCCATCTGACGTGAGGTATAATACCATCTGGGAGTTCTCGGCGAGTCCGTTCAGTGTACCCAGTCTCCACTGAGCACCCGCATACCATATTCGATGTCAAACACCAATGGATATGGGATCATCCATCGCCCATCGCATGGGTCGAGAAGATATGCGCTAGTCTACTCTGGAATATCGATGCCCCGTCTCGATATTCCCACGACTAGGAACATTTCAAGGATGTACTCATGGACTACCCAGGCCCCACTAGTATGATCTACATCATAGTCCTGGAAGTCGAGTACACATCCTAAGGGCTTTATCAACATGTAATCAGAGAGACAGAAAGTATACATGTTAAGATAAAGAGCAACCAGATAGCGTACTATCATGTCGAGCAAGAAAGTCCTACCTATATATGTCCAAGCATCCACTACAATATACATCCAATGTATAGTAATGGCCTCTAGGGCATACATATAACTAACAAAAGGGATACCCTATGCTTCGGCAGTACGATCTATCATGTGTGCGATGTTAAGTACCACACTAGATGTAGCTAACTGTTCAGTCGAAATTATTGCAATTCTTAACATAACAATTTCCCCAGTTTTCTAATCATCTAAGGGTGTTTGTTATAAATATAACACATATTACAAGTTCATCTGGAAAATACCAATTACCATGTGTTATACATATAATCAACATTCTTTGAAGGAAATTGTA
This sequence comes from Agapanthus africanus, assembly GCA_030015575.1. Classification (NCBI taxonomy): domain Eukaryota; kingdom Viridiplantae; phylum Streptophyta; class Magnoliopsida; order Asparagales; family Amaryllidaceae; genus Agapanthus; species Agapanthus africanus. The sequence goes on along the minus strand of CM057340.1, from coordinate 438,242,600 downwards.
TGTTAATATTTCACGCATAATATTTTGTATATCTCTAACATTCTTCATTGAGATCTTGTGCAAAAATTAGCCCAGATCAAATATCGGAATCAGAAATTCGCCGATGAAAATACAAGAAATCAAAGAGTTAAATTCTGGCAGAGATTCAGTAGAGAGAAGAAGATTCCAGATATCAAATATAAACCCCAAGACCAACACCAGAAGATTCAAGAGAAATGAAGCCATGATCTCATAAATCGGCCGCGGAACCGCGGCCGAGTCAGCCCGAGTCGCCGCGGATCCACGGCCGGGTTAGGGGATCGGGGATCGACGTTTTTCCAGAAGCTTCCCTGTAACTTCTTAGCTTGCTGAGGATGCTTCATAACTACCTAGCTTACTCTAGAAGCCTTTGCATAACTACCTAGCTTATTGAGGAAGCTTGATTAGGGGCTATAAAAAGGGACATAAGCCTACATTAAAAAGGTTGTTGGTTGTTGTTGATTGTTGTTGAGTGATTGTTATCCAAAACCAAACCTAGATCCAATTCAAAATCAAGATCCAAAATCAAGAATCGTGAGAAATTCATCGCGCGACTTCATTCAAGATCCTTTACGCGAAACTGATCGTCATCAACTAGCACGTGATCCTCGATAGATCCAAGACTCACGGTGGTCGAGCGAAGCGAAGATCGACGGAGAAATTACCTCTTCAAGGGAGTGATCGAGAGCGAATTTTCTTGTAATCTCGGATTGAAGAAGTTGTAATTTGAAGTTGATTAATAAAGGTGATCATTACTCTTAGTCTTGCTTTCTTTACATTTTCGCATTATGAAATCTCTATTTGTTGATTCTTCTATTTTTCATAATGTGTGAATAAATCTCCGCTTGCTAAGGATTCGAAGGAATTTGGTAGATCAAATAGTGAAAGAATTCTATATTCATCTTAAGTCTTATGGAGATTATAAATTTTAGCAACAAGGAATCATTAATGTCCAAATTGTGAGTGAGATTCATCTATTGAGAATTTCATCACAATTTGGGGATTAGATTGATGATCTTTCTTGTTAAAGGTTAGATAAGAATGGCAATCAATGAAAGGACAAGGGGCAATGAAGGAGAAACCCTAGTTTCTTCAATGGATCCCTAATTCTCATTGTTAGCATCGATCTAGTTTTAATTCTACCAATAGTTAAGATAAATTATCTTGAATAATCATCATTGGCTATCAATTCCGTTCGAATCCTACAAGTCTTCTACAATTTTCTTGATAACTAATTCTTGAACATTATCTTGAATTCTCTTTCTTGAAAACGATATCTTAAATTTCTTGAAAATATGAATTCGACTCAATCTTGAACTATTTCTTGATTTTCTTTAATAATTCTTTCGACTCAACTAATACAAGAATCGACTTATTCCTTGCATCCCAGAGGACGACCCGTACTCACTAACGCTCGTTACACGCGACACCGTTATTGATTGCAGTTATTATACGACTAAAACATTTCACCACTTCTTTACTAAATCTTTTCTTCTTTAAAATCGAAGAAGGTGAAACTATCAATTTTTGAAATCAATCAAATGGCGCCGTTGCCGGGGATACGTGTGTAATTTTTTCTTTCTTGTTATTTGAGTTGAAATATTATTATTCCGTCAAAATTTGAATGAAAATCGTATCATGTGCTTAACGACTAGTGTGTGAATTTTGCAAGGGAAACTGGAATCATCCGAGCAGAGAGATAAAGATTCAGGTCATTTCATCAAGACCAGAGGAGCAAGGGGAGCATCAATACCAAAAATAATTCAAAGAACCGTTCAATAGACCACGGAACCATGGAAAGAAGCTGAAATCCATGGTGGAACCGCGGCAGTTTCGACGAATTAGGGCTCCAGTTTTCTCTGGTATATTCTATACATTCTTCTCTCTCCTCTGATTAGTCCAATAACAACTTTTCTGCAGGATTCTTTGCAAAAACTCGCTGCGCTTAAAAATTCTTGTTGCGTGTTTTGATATTGGTTGTTTGTGCATATTTTAATACGGAAATTAAGGGGCAAAGACCAAATTCAGATTAGGTGGGGATTTCATTACCCTTCCTAAGCCCCAAAAATCATAAAACTAGCATTCGCATCACCCTTCATTAACTAAAAAAGATCTAGACAAGACTCTAAGGACCGTCACGCTTAATTAGGACAGAAGAAGGTTGTGGGTAATCTACTGCTTATCCGCATTTCTTTTGTGGTGTCTAAGGCAAGTATGTCTAAGGCAAGTGGTTACTTAATTAGGCCCGCTACTTACATAGCAGGTACCTCCCACTGACCTGACACTTACCTGGCCACAGGAGGGATAAAGAGGTAGTGAAGGATTTATCCTGCGATTTGTCTTCTAGAATTATAGGAGCGGTCTAGTGACTTGACCTAGGTGACCGTAGATCTAGGGTTGATTGTGCATTTTTGTGTGATTTTTCTAAATCCGTCTTTTTCAAAACAAACAACAAACTAAACTTTTCTCTAATTATCACATATGCTGCCACTTGCGCTAAACTCGCTTAGTGCATGCTCGGCTGGACACAGGATTATAGTGCTCGTCTTGTCCGCGTTTCTTCTATCGACTCCAAAATCGGTATTTCTTCATCTTCTTTTTCCTCACCACCCACCACAACCACCGAGATGGACGGATCTCCAACAAATTTCAATAACACCACCCGCAGGTGCGCAGAACTACTGCGTATATCTCTCCAAGAGAGATGCTACTTTATACGTGGTCCTCTTTCTACTTGTCTTTCCATACCACCAGCCAATGGGGACAATTTCGAAATCAAACCACACTATATCAATCTTTTACCTAAATTTCACGGTTTCGAGTCTGAAGACGCATACGTTTTTATCACCAAATTCGAAAACGTATGTGCTATGATGGGCACTTCACAACTTTCTGTAGATGCTATGCGTTTACGTTTTCTCCCGTTTACTTTGTAGGATTTAGCCGAAAAGTGGCTTTATAACACACCCGCACACTCTATTTCCAACTGGTACGAATTCGTTATAGCATTCCTTAAGAAATTTTATCCCAATCATAAGATTGCCCATGTTAGGAGTGAAATCAACCAGTTTTCCCAACTTCCCAATGAACTATTTTGGAAATGCTTTGAACGGTTCAAGGATCTGCATGTCCAATGTCCTCATCACAGAATCCATAGATGGGATCTATGCCGAATTATATATAAGGGCATTAATCCAACGACAAAACAGATGCTTGAAACTATGTGTAAAGGCAATTTCATGTCTAAAGACGATGGTGAAGCCTGGAAATTTTTGGAAGATTTTGCTGAAAACACTTTGCAATGGAAAAGCGTTAGTCATTCATCTAGGGGTGGTATCCATCAACTTGATGTTTCCATAGCAGTCAAAGCCAAAATGACAGCAATGCAAAAGGAACTTGAAGCTATGGAAAACAAATTTTTATTAGCCTCCCTAAATCAGGTAACGCTTCCTAAAACCGTGTGTGGATGCTGTTCAGATCCATCACATCTGACGGAAGAATGTCCTTTGAATTCTCCGTTTTAAGGTCAAGAACACACTAATGCTGCTTTTCAGCAACGACCTAGAAACGATCCTTATTCTTCCACATATAATCAAGGCTGAAGGAATCGCCCTAATTTTTCTTAAAACCAACACCAAACTCAAAATACGGTTCATAACCAAAATAACTTTCCAAGGGTCCCCCACAGCAACAGCAACCACCACAGAATCAGTACCCCTTGCAACTACAAAATTTTCAAAATCCGACCAACAATTCTTCACCTTATAACAATTCTTTGCAATTGGCCGGTACCGATAACTCCGCTTCACTCGAACGGACCTTGGATTTGTTTATGAAACATACCATGCAAATGTCAACTGATATAAGGTCTTATATCGATACCATAAATAAAGACTCCGCCTCATACGGTGAGAGTATTAAATCGATAGAAGCACAAATTGCACAATTAAATGCCGCAATGAGTGCTAGAGAGAAAGGGAAACTTCCGTCTCAACCCGTACCGATTCATGGCCACTCACAATATCACAATGTGAGTGCTATACCACAATGAGATCTGGAAGAGTGCTGAATAACCAAGTCGGTGAAGAGATTGATAATGAGGAATCAATCAATGATACCCCGGCTTCCACTTCCACTTCTGACCCTAGTTCATCTTCTTCCGAGCCTATTCTCCATTTTTCCCAAGGCTCGAACCCTCAGCCCACTCCTTCTAGTCAACATAAGACGATCCCCACTCCAATTCTGGGATATGTTCCACCCACACAACCTTCTCTAATGTTGGACCCAGCTCTTATTGCTAAAGCTCCTTATCCAAATCGGTTAAGGGGAAACAAACCAAGACCACAAATGGAGAAGATTATGGAAATGTTTAAACAGGTTAACATAAATATCCCTTTTCTAGATGTTATCCAACAAGTTCCGGCTTATGCGAAAATTCTAAAGGACTTGTGCACTAGGAAGAGGAAGACTCAAATGCTGAAAAAAGTGTTCATGACGAGTAATGTTAGCACATCTTTTACCCATCAATTACCAAAGAAACGTAAGAACCCTGGTTGTCCTACAATCTCTAGTTCTATTGGGGGTAAAAATATTAATCGTGCTCTACTTGACCTTGGCGCTAGTGTTAACCTGCTTCCATACTCTGTCTACGAGCAGTTAGATATTGGAGAGTTGAAACCTGCCCACTGCACTCTCCAGATGGCAGATCGATCTATCACCAAACTTAGGGGTGAACTTGAGGATGTGTTGATAAAAGTCAGGGAATTTATATTCCCAGTGGACTTTATTGTTCTAGATACACAACCTGTAGCAAACCCACGGAACAAAATTCTGGTGATTCTCGGTCAACCTTTCTTAGCCACTTCCAATGCTGTCATTAATTGCTGAAATGGTTCCATGAACTTATCCTTCGGGAAAATGACAATTGAGCTTAACATTTACAAGCTAGGAAGTCAACCATCTGAACCTTCTGCTCATATTCTTGATTCCACGAGATAGCTCCTGAAAGCTGCAAGGTTGATGAACTTTGCTTTGATGATCTTGACGACATTAGTACATCATTGTTTGATCTTGCACAATATCATAGTGAGGACACTTTTGATGAGTCCACCCCCGAGTTTGAACCTTTTGACTCATCACAAAATTCAGTAGCACTTTCCGAGTCAATATCCTACACAGGTTATGAACTTTTTCGAGAATCCGAATATCATTCCCTTACCCCACCTTCTGTTGTCTCTCCGCGGACATTAGATCTCAAACTATTACTTTCACATCTTAAATATGCATATTTAGGTGAGAATGAGTCTTTGCCCATGATCATATCCACTTCTCTAGCTTTAGAGCAAGAGGATGCTCTTTTGAGGGTCTTGAGATCTAATCGGCAAGCATTTGGTTGGACAATGGCAGAAATCAAAGGGATTAGTCCCTTGATTGTAAAACATCATATACATTTGATGGATGAAGCCAAGCCAACCCGAGAACCACAAAGACGGTTAAATCCCATCATGAAGGAGGTGGTAAAGAAAGAAATTGTCAAGTGCCTTGATAGTGGTATAAATTACCCAATCTCTGATAGCCAATGGGTAAGCCCTATTCATGTGGTCCCTAAAAAGTCTGGCATCACGGTTATAACAAATGAGGTTAATGAGTTGATCCAAACACGCACCCAAACTGGGTGGCGTGTATGTATTGATTATAGAAAACACAATGCCGCAACGAGGAAAGGGCACTTCCCTCTATCTTTCATTGACCAGATGTTGGAACGATTAGATGGACATGAATAATATTGTTTCATGGACGGATACTCTGGCTATAACCAGGTCCCTATTGCTGAAAAGGATCAAGATAAAACAACATTTACTTGTCCTTTCGGTACATTTGCTTATAGACGCATGCCCTTTGGGTTATGCAATGCTCCCGCTACATTTCAGCGGTGTATGATGGGGATATTCTCGGACATGATCAAGAATTTTATGGAGATCTTCATGGACATTTTCTCTATATTCGGGGACTCATTTGAGGATTGCCTATGTCATCTTGATGCTGTTCTTACCCGCTGTAAGGATAAGAACTTAACTTTGAATTGGGAAAAATGCCATTTCATGGTCCAAGAAGGTATCGTGCTTGGACATGTCATTTCACGAAAAGGTATTGAGGTAGACAGAGCTAAAATATATGTCATCCATAACCTTCCCTATTCCAAATGCGTCAAAGATATACGATCTTTCCTTAGTCATGCAGGATTTTATAGGAGATTCATTAAGGATTTTAGCAAAATTGCTAGACCTTTGACTCTTCTCTTGGCCAAGGATACAATATTTAACTTTGATTTTGGATTATGAGGCTTCTTTTGAATCACTTAAGAGATATTTCACTACAGCCCCGTTCTATCATCTTCTGATTGGAACCCCCCTGTTTGAGCTTATGTGTGATGCATCAGATTTTGCTGTTGGTGCAGTCTTAGGACAGCACATTGATAAGATACCACACATGATTTATTATGCAAGTAAGACCTTGAATGATGCCCAAATTAATTATACAACCACCGAGAAAGAACTCTTGGCAGTTGTATTTGCATTAGAAAAATTCAGGCCTTACTTGATTGGCTCACCGATTATGGTTTACACTGATCACTCCACCCTAAAACATCTTTTTTCTAAGAAAGATGCTAAGGGTAGGTTAATACGTTGGATCCTATTATTACAAGAATTTGATCTTGTCATACGAGATAAAAAAGGATGTGAAAACGTAGTAGCCGACCATCTTTCACGCATCTCTTCTTCACATATTGTGACCTTTCCAATAAACGACTCTTTCCCTGACGAACAGCTCTTAAACGTATCCTGCGAACCTAGGTTCGTGGATATTGTGAATTATCTAGCGACGGGACTTATTCCCAGCGAATGGTCTAAACAAGACAATCATCGATTTCTATCCCGAGTAAAGCATTTTTACTGGGATGAACCTTATTTGTTTAAGTATTGTCCTGACCAAATCATTCGCAGATGTGTCCCCAATGATGAATTCAAGAGTGTTCTGTCTTTCTGGCATGATCAGGCATATGGTGGTCACTTTGGTCCACGAAAGACGGCGGAGAAAGTTTTGCAATATGGTTTTTATTGGTTTATATTATTCAAAGATGCATTTGATCATTCCAAAACTTGTCCACGGTATCAACACACAGGTCAAATTTCTTGGAGAAATGAGATGGCACTCCAACCTATCTTTGTTGTGGAAATTTTCGACGTTTGGGGTATTGATTTTAGGGGTCATTTTCCCAACTCTTTTGAGAATTTGTATATCTTGTTAGTGGTTGATTACGTCTCAAAATGGGTGGAAGCAAAATCATGTCGCACTAATGACAACAAGGTTGTTATTAAGTTCCTTAAAGAAAACATCTTTTCGCGATTTAGACACCCTTGCGCTATAATTAGCGACAATGGGACGCATTTCTGTAATCGGTCTTTCAAGACTTTGATGCGGAAATATTCAATCAACCACAAACTTTCGACGCCCTATCATCCCCAAACGAGCGAGCAAGCTGAGGTTTCCAATAGGCAAATCAAACAAATTTTGGAGAATACAGTTTCTAAAATCCGGAAAGATTGGTCAACCAAATTGACGGATTCTTTTTGGGCATTTCGTACTGCTTATAAGACTGATCTTGGTATGTCTCCTTACCGCCTAGTGTTTGGAAAGGCTTGTCACCTTCCTGCCGAGATTGAACATAAAGCAATGTGGGCCATTAAAGAACTTAACTTCGATTTAAATCAAGCCTGCAACTTTTGGAAACTGTAATTAAATGAGCTAAGCGAACTCCGTGATGAAGCTTACGATAATACGGTGATAGTAAAGAACCGGACTAAGGTATTTCACGATAAAAATATTTTGAGAAAAACTTTTACCCCAGGACAACAAGTCCTTCTTTACGATTCCCGTCTCCATCTTCATGCGGGTAAGCTAAAATCTCATTGGAAAGGACCATTTGTGGTGCGGTATGTATACCCGCACGGGGCAGTTGAAGTTGAAAATAGTAAAAACGGTTCAATTTTCAAAGTGAATGGGCATAGATTAAAACCGTATTTTTCCACTGACCCCACGGAGGAGCTCCTGTTTTTACAGGAGCCGATTTATCATAGCTGAATTTCCTCCGGCTCACCTCCATTTCTCGATAATATTGTCTCGTCATAAGATTGGAGGTGAGTAATAAAAAATAAGTTTGGGGGAGATTTTCACGTTCATTCATTCTTGTCCCTATTAATAATTTTTCCTCCCTAGTCTATAGGTTTTTGAGATTTAAAAGATGACAACAGTGAGGACACTGATGTAAACAGGTTTAGGGGAGATTTGTGCTTATTTACGCATTACCTTGCATTACACTTTGCATAAGCAAAAAACATTAAAAAAAATTGATAATAAAATATTAGAAAGTGAAAAATTACATTTAAAAGATTGGAAAAGTTTAAGAAAACCAAGAAAGTTAGATGTTTTCTTAAACGAAACTAGTAATAAGTAGTTATGAGCCGTTGTCCTAAGGGTTAGTATGATGAAGGAAGTCACTAATCTGAGGATAAAAATAAGTCTGAAAAATAGTTCCTATTCTGGAAGCCAAACATCTGAATGTTGATGCCCTACTATACGCACTTACACACGTCTTGAAACTCGGGATAGTAGAGGATACCTTGAAATGCTCTTGTCTAAAAGCCAAAGTACGAAGGAAGTAATAAATGAAGCATAAAAGTATAAAATGGTGAAGAAAAATGAACGCTGGTTTTGTAATCACCAAGGCAGCATAAAAAAATATAGCAAGGGTGCGTCATCACTTAGTGCCTTAGACCAACTGGTTTGGGTGTCACTGCTAAGCCTTAGGTGTTGCAAGATGAGAAAATTGCTAATTACGCCTAATAAGTGAGCACATTTAGTAATCGGTCGGTTAGTACTTCAAGAAATATTAACGGTCGCATGAAAAATGTGTGAGCAATTCTATCTAAAATATTCACCGACTAAAAAGTACTGAGATAGATGGACAAGAGTATGATAGCTTGAATTGAATTCTCCGAGTGTAGGGATGTCTTTTACACACACGTAGGGGTATATGATCGGTGTTTGGAAGAAAGGTAGGGATGAAGAATAAAGGCGATGTTTTATTAAGGTATTATGTGATTTCTAACATCTTTTCATGACTATTAAGATAGGGCTCATGACAACCGAAAAGCTAGTGTAGTTGGAAATTCTGATTTTCAAGTTTTTCTTTTATAAATCTTATCTTTATATGTAACTTTTACAGTTTTTCTTTTATTATAGGATTTTGTGGGTGTAGTCCGCTGAAAACCCTTAGGAGACAACACTTCTCCTACTAGGGACACCTAAAGGTTTAAAGGCTTGTTACACGTGCACAGTGCAATCGTGTTGCCTACGAAAGTGTGCTAGTTAGATTTTTCTCTTTCTTTCTATTTTCTCCTTCTCCTGAATAAAGGAAAGTTTGCTCGGGACGATCAAAGTTAAGTTTGGGGAATTTGTTCAGTCGAAATTATTGCAATTCTTAACATAACAATTTCCTCACTTTTCTAATCATCTAAGGGTGTTTGTTATAAATATAACACATATTACAAGTTCATCTGGAAAATACCAATTACCATGTGTTATACATATAATCAACATTCTTGAAGGAAATTGTATGTTAATATTTCACGCATAATATTTTGTATATCTCTAACATTCTTCATTGAGATCTTATGCAAAAATTAGCCCAGATCAGATATCGGAATCAGAAATTCGCCGATGAAAATACAGGAAATCAAAGAGTTAAATTCTGGTAGAGATTCAGTAGAGAGAAGAAGATTCCAGATATCAAATTAAACCCCAAGACCAACACCAGAAGATTCAAGAGAAATGAAGCCATGATCTCATAAATCGGCCGCGGAACCGCGGCCGAGTCAGCCCGAGTCGCCGCGGATCCGCGGCCGAATCAGGGGATTGGAGATCGACGTTTTTCCAAAAGCTTCCCTGTAACTTCTTAGCTTGCTGAAGACGCTTCATAACTACCTAGCTTACTCTAGAAGTCTCTGCATAACTACCTAGCTTATTGAGGAAGCTTGATTAGGGGCTATAAAAAGGGACCTAAGCCTACATTAAAAAGGTTGTTGGTTATTGTTGATTGTTGTTGAGTGATTGTTATCCAAAACCAAACCTAGATCCAATTCAAAATCAAGATCCAAAATCAAGAATCGTCAGAAATTCATAGAGCGACTTCATTCAAGATCCTTTACGCGAAGCCGATCGTCATCAACGAGCACGTGATCCTCGATAGATCCAAGACTCACGGTGGTCGAGCGAAGCGAAGATCGACGGAGAAATTACCTCTTCAAGGGAGTAATCGAGAGCGAATTTTCTTATAATCTCGGATTGAAGAAGTTGTAATTTGAAGTTGATTAATAAAGGTGATCAATACTCTTAATCTTGCTTTCTTTACATTTTTGCATTATGAAATCTCTATTTATTGATTCTTCTATTTTCATAATGTGTGAATAAATCCCCGCTTGCTAAGAATTCGAAAGAATTTGGTAGATCAAATGGTGAAAGAATTATATATTCATCTTAAGTCTTATGGAGATTATAAACTTTAGCAACAAAGAATCATTAATGTCCAAATTATGAGTGAGATTCATCTATTGAGAATTTCATCACAATTTGGGGATTAGATTGATGATCTTTCTTGTTAAAGGCTAGATAAGAATGGCAATCAATGAAAGGACAAGGGGCAATGAAGGAGAAACCCTAGTTTCTTCAATGGATCCCTAATGCTCATTGTTAGCATCGATCTAGTTTTAATTCTACCAATAGATAAGATAAATCATCTTGAATAATCATCATTGGCTACTAATTCCGTTCGAATCCTACAAGCCTTCTACAATTTTCTTGATAACTAAATCTTGAATTCTCTTTCTTGAAAACGATATCTTAAATTTCTTGAAAATATGAATTCTACTCAATCATGAACTATTTCTTGATTTTCTTTAATAATTCTTTCGACTCAACTAAAGCAAGAATCGACTTATTCCTCGCATCCCAGAGGACAACCCGTACTCACTAACGCTCGCTACACGCGACACCGTTATTGATTGCGGTTATTATACGACTAAAACATTTCACCACTTCTTTACTACATCTTTTCTTCTTTAAAATCGAAGAAGGTGAAACTATCAATTTTTGAAATCAATCACTAACTCACTAGGTGTAGTGATCAGGAATTAATCAGATCTTGGGAGAATCACTGTATAGCTGCGAAGGACATTCTTAAGTACTTGAGAAGCGCTAAAAGAATGTTCTTGGTTCAAGATTCCAGAGTGATAAGGTCGACTGAAAGTCAGTCATGGGCTTTGTCTTTACCCTCAATGGAGGGAGGGTATGTTGGAAGAGTTCCAAGCTAGATCGTGGCATACTAGACGATAAAAGATGAATACATCGCTACCAACGATACTACCAAAGTGGCTGTATGGACATTTCTTGTTCATGAGATGAACATGGTCCCTACCATTGAGCGTCCAATAACTGTTATTGTGACAACAATGGAGTTGTGGCTTTGGTCTAGGAACACCGGTCCTATCAGCGATCCAGACATATTCTAAGGCAGATATCACCTGATCAGGGAGATGGTTGATCTCCAAGGGATCGAGGTTAGGAGAGTTGACCTGAAAGATAACACGGCGGATCCACTCACAAAGGCCTTTCTTTAGAGAGACTTCTATAGGACGTTGAGTATGAGATACTGTAACAAATGGCCTTAGTGCAAGTAGGAGATTGTTAGTTATATGTATGCTCTAGAGGCCATTACTGTACATGTGATGTATATTGTAGTGGATGCTTGGACATATAAAGGGAGGACTTTCTTGCTCGACATGATAGTATGCTATCTGGTTGCACTTTATCTTAACATGTACACTTATTATCTCTCTATTACATGTTGATAAAGGCTTTAGGATGAGTACTAGACTATCAGGATTATGATGCAGATCATACTAGTGGGGACAGGGTAGTCGGTAAGTACATCCTTCAAATGTTCCTAGTCGTGGGAGTATTGAGACAGGGCATCGATACTCCAGAGTAGACTAGCGTATGCGCTTCTTGACCCATATGATAGGCGATGGATGATCTCATATCCATTGGTGTTTGACATCAGAGAAGGTATACGGGTGCTCAGTGGAGACTAGGTACACTGAACGGACTCGCCGAGAACTCCTAGATGGTATTATATCTATCGTCAGATAGTAGTTCTCCGGTGACAGTAGTACAGGTTAGTCTGTCGACCCGAGATCATCATAGAGTCTTGTGTGATTCCCACTATGCTTTGATTTCCACCTTACCACGTTCAAGAGATCATGCAAAACGATGGTTTTTGGGTACAGTCCCGAGTCACATGAAGGCAATGAGCGATAGGAGGGGATTCGTCTCTCCCAGTATTGGGGGTTGATGTTGCGCTATACTTGATTGGCCATAACAGGAAATCCCTGGCCAGGGTTGCTGAGATTTACTGGTAAGTGTTATCAGTAGTTTCTCAAACCGTTATGGACCTTGCATCGGCATGACTTATCAGGCTATTGGGGTCTGACGTTATACTACCCCCAGGCTGTGATATGCGACATATCAGAAGAAGAGACCGGACTGTACGGTAGTGTTACTGATTGGATTCGCAGGAGTATGAGCAGGCTTGCTTGTTGATCTTCTGATCGCTCAATACCCGGGTGGCCGTTATGTTTAGCAGACCGCTTGCGGGTTGTGGGTGTTTGATATGATCATCACCTACTGCCGGCGTATTGACGAGTCTTTAGAGTCCTACACAGAGGTTTCCTGGTTCATGTGAAATGAAGTAGGAGCATATATGTGATATGTGCGGGACCGATATTAATGCGCGTATGTGATACCGCATTCTATTCTCGCGATATGTGATATCGATCGGTTATATGAGATATAGCCGGGTTCTCGGATCAAGTGTTGATTCGATAAGTTGATACATTTGATATTAGTCGGTTGTATGTGATATAGCCGGATTATTAAATCAAGTGTTGAATTAATAATTTAATGTATAATTATATATTTGATATATTATCTTACATTAACTAATATTAGCTCACTTAAGTTTTCTTTTTCTCACTAGTGTACACTTAGTATATATGTGATATATATTAATGTACATTATTTTGTGTCATGCTAGATGCCACATACTATATGGGTGTATGAGACTCACACCATGCTTATGTTAAAGTTAGGTTTTATTTATTTAAAGTTAATAAAAATTTATTGGAAATTAGTCACATGGTTCAAGCTTGTAGAACCTTGTGGAACCATTGACCAAGTCCATTAATTTTGTTTTACTTGTAGATATTTATTAACCTAACCATTGTTGTTAGCCATGGTTTATTCTCTACATGAGTTAGTGTATGACACTAACTCACCCGTGGTTGCTATTCTCACCTCATGAGTTTCATTCTCATCTCCACTTCATCTTCTTCTTCCTCATAAAAAAAGCTTGCTAGCTTTTCTAAAAGTGAGGAAATATTGTGGGAAAAATAAATCTAAAGTGAGCCCGATTCCTACTTCATCATCCTCTACTATATTAGCCATTTAGTTTAGGGTGTTTGTGTTGGATATATGTATGCCCTAGAGGCCATTATACGATAGTGTTTGTGTGTGTGTGTATTCAGAGGACAGTCTTGCTCGACATGATAGTATGCTATCTGGTTGCTCTTTATCATATGTTCACTTGATTATGCTTTTACTCATTTGATACATGTTGATAAAGCCCTTAGGATATTTGCTTGACTACTGGGATTATGATGTGGATCATACTAATGGGACACCTATAGTTTATAAGCATATCCTTGAAATGTTCCTAGTCGTAGGTATATCGAGACAGGGCATCGATATTCCAGAGTAAACTAGCGTATACCATTCCTGTTCCATATGATGGGCGATGGATGATCCCATATCCATCTGGTGTGGTGACACCAAAGATTGTATACGGGTGCTCAGTGAGACTGGGTGCACTGAACGGACTCGCCGAGAACTCCTATATGGTATTATATCATACGTCGGATTGCAGTTCTCAGGTGACACTGGTACAGGTTAGTCTGTAGATCCGAGATCGTCATAGAGTCTTGTGTGTCCTCCGACTCTACTTTGATCTCCACCCTATTATGGCTCTACTGAGTCGTACAAACAGGTGGATTTTGGGTATAGTCCCGAGGCACATGGAGGCGGTGAGCGATAGGAGGGGTTTCTTCTCTCCCGGTATTGGGAGTTGATGTTGCGCCATGCTCGATTGGCTATAACAGGAAGTCCCTGGCCAGGGCTGCTGAGATTTACTAATAAGTGTTATCAGTAGTTTCTCGATCTGTTATAACCATATACCGACATGACTTATTGAGTTATTGGGGTCGACGATTCCATCCCCAGACTCGATATGCAGCATATCTGACGAAGAGATCAGACTGTACGGTATGTATTTCCAGTTGGCTCGATGGAGTTTTGATAGGTTCGCTTGTTTTTCTTCTGATCGCTCAATACCCGGGTGGCCGTTACGTTTAGCTGACCGCTTGCGGCTTGTGGGCGTTTGATGTGATCATCACTTACTGCCAGAGTATTGACGAGTCTCAAAGTCCCACACAGAAATTTCCTAGCTCAGGCAAAACGATGTGGTGTGCATATGAGATATGCGCGGAAGCTGTTGGAGATAGTGCCCTCAGAGTCAATTACTAGATCACAGGCACATGATTGCAATGATTGAGGGAGGACCTGTCCCAGTAGGACAGTCTTACTCAAGATGATAGTATGCTATCTGGTTTAAATTTATCATCGTGTACTGCTTTAGGTGACCTTACGAGTCGCTATTACATGTTGATAGAGCCTCTAGGATTCTTGCTTGACTACCAGCAGTATGAGGGCGATCATATACGTGAGAGCTGGAGTCTATAAGCACATCCTTAAAAGGTCCCTAGTCGTGGGAGTTTCGAGACAGGGCATCGATACTCCAGAGTAGACTAGTGTATACAGTCGAGACCCCGACGAGGGGCGGTGGCCGGTCTTACAAGCCACTGGTGTCAGTTGGTTCACCTAAGATGTATACAGGTGCTCATTGGGTTATGAGTACACCGGACAGGACTCGCCGGGAACCTGCTAGTTGGTATTATACCTGACGTCAGATAGCAGTTCCCTGGTGACATGTGTATAAATTAGTTCATCGACCTGAGATCGTCATTTGTCTCGTGTGAGTTCCCACAGTGCTTTGATTACTACCCTACCACGCTCAAAGGAGACGTGCAAACAGGTTTTAGTTGGGTACAGTCCCGAGCCACATAGAGACAGTGAGCGGATCTGCAGGGGTTCGTCTCTCCCGGTATTGGGGGTAAGGTCGCGTTGTGTCTAGGAGAGCCAGTACATGAAAAGTCCTTGGCCAAGGCAGGAGATTTACTGGTAGGTATTCCAGTAGTATCTCAGGATGTTATGGGCTACACTCCGACACGACTTGTACCTCTTTTGGGGGTCTAACTTTACCAACCCCCTAGGCCCGCCATGCGATGCTCATAGACGAACGGATCGGACTGTACGGATATAGTCACTGACAGGCTCAGTAGGGTGTCAGGATGAGTTCGCTCATCGATGTCCCTTTTGGTCAATAACTGGTAGCCCGTTATGTATTGGCTAATACCTCTGACGTGCTAGTGGTTAAATCCACAACCAAAGTATTGACGAGTCTTTAGAGTCCCCTACAGACAAGTTTCTCAGGTTTCGGGCAAAACGCTGTAGAGGCCGTATAGAGATATGGCAGGGTTCGATCAGATACGTGCGGTATTGCACGGATCGTGATCGGACGGATTTTACTAGCCGGCTTTGGTTTAAGCCGGATCCTAGTATTAGACAGTGTAGTTTTGTCTTTTTGCATTTGTGTTCAGTGGGAATACAAATGCAGGCATGTATATGCAGTAGCGTGGTTTTCCTGTAATTTATTACGGGATCAGTTTTCTGAAGTTGCCAGTTTGCATTCCGTTCCGGCCGGTTTTCTTTTGTTCCTTCACGGCCGGACTTTTCGATGAAGGGGGTTATTTGCAAGTGTGCAAATAATATTTGTGGAGGGGGTTTATTGTGATTGTGGCTTCATCATGATGAGATTCCTTTTGAATCAATCCTATGCATTAAATGAGAAAGGGATTGAGTTGGATTGGTTTTTGACCTTGGTGTGACTTAAATCCTTTTATTTTCTATCATACATATTTTTTTCTTGCTTGATTCCTTTTTTCTCATCTCCACCATTTTTCCACCATGAGGGACCGGCCACTTTTGAAGGGAGAAATGAGAGAAGTTCTTTTTGATGGGTGGCATTCTTTCATCATCTCATTTTTCCTTGCTAGGAAAAATGAAAGCACCATTTTTCCTTATCTTCATTCCTCCACATCCATGGCAACTTCACTACCCCAAAGAGACAACCATTCTATACTACACCTACAGTACTCTTGGATGCGTCGGCTTGCCAACTTCGCGCCCGAGTTGCCTCGGTCCAGAGGTGGGAGCCCGTAAAAAAATTTGGCTACGTGGTGCCCTTTCCGACGAGGAGGTGATGGACGGAGATTCCGTGGGAGATCGGAGTGGAGACGAAGACCGAAGGACATGGATCGCTTGGTATAACTCTCTACCCATCTTTTAGTTTGATAGTAGCTAGGTTAATGGCCCGATCCGGGATTAATTGTGCGCGGCGGTGCCGGTTTGCAAGTTTCGCAAAGTTTTTCGTTTCCGCTTTCCGGCGTCGGATCGACGGCCGGGGCGCCGCCGTGCACTTATATTGGTATCAGAGCCACGCCATTAACTTAGCCTAGCTTGCTCTAACGTGTTTAGAACTCGATCGAATAATAAAACCCCAAAAACCGTATTTTCTTGTGCATTGGGTTTCTGTCGAAATTTTTTTGGCTCCAAAAATTTTTCAGGGTGTTGCAGAAACATGTGCAGAGAATTCTAAGAACACTGTAAAATTTTGGTGATCTAATCCCTCAAGAGAGCCACGGAACCGTGGCCATAACCCCACTTTGGCCGTGGTTCCGCCGCATGAATATAGCTTCATTGCACCAATTTTTTTCAGTGGGTCCTAGTCTGTGTAATAGGGGTTTTGGGATATTCTTTTTGGGCCCAGATTTTCTGTGAGTGCTACAGTAGTGCTTGGGGCCCACTTCGGTAAATTTGCTCGATCGGATATTTTAAACATGTTAGTTCACAGTATTTACATTATATCTGCGACCGTGAACGTCATTTGATCGGTAAATCCTGTCTAACTGCTATAGCCCGGTTAGACGGATTTGCGAACGTGACATTCACGTTGATGTTCTGTGTTGTGCTGTGATGTTGCGGATTGGTCGTGGGGGATAGCCTGGTTGCAATATTAGTACAATTTTGTTTTATATGTACATTTGATATTGCGGGGCGAGCGTCCGACATGTGGACTGCCGTCACTGCCTGTTTGTATTATTCTTTTGGGGCACGACCGGGTCGAGGTCGATGTACCCGTTGTATGTATATTTTACTTTCTGTACTAGGATTACCCCGCGGAGGGGTGCACGGATAGCCGGGTTCTAGAGGGCAACAAGCCCGCATCTCATGGCGTTGAGACGGAGGGGGCTTACTCTAGAATTGGCAGGGCTATTCGCCGCACTCATAGGGGGTACAGGTTGACCCAGGAGGGGTGCCCAAGTTACCGGATTCCGTGAAGTGTTGGGTGGTCCATTCACGTTGCTGAAGGAGGCTGCCTCGCTTCAGGTTTTGGCGGGTAATTTGCCGCCCCCGTAGGGGTCTAGGATTTTCATTGCACAGGCTATCCGCACGACCAGGGGAACGTCGGGTTTCAGTAGCGGCTCTATGAAACCCGGGGATCCCAGATATCTGTATTGTTCTGTGATGCTGGTTACATTTCTGTGCTGTTGCTTTTTATCACGCCTTGAGCGAATATTATATATTGATATATATACTAGTAGATGTTGTATATGTTTTGCATCCGCGCTAGTCCAGTACCCGCTCTGTCGTTAGTTAGCTAACTTAACGGGTGATGACGGGACCCAGTGGCGAATGCGGATGGCATATACATACGTCATTATTTTCGTTCTTTATTGGTGTGATCAATTGATGGGACTGCGTTGATTCGGATCAATGCAAGATAAACAAACCTATTCTTATGTTGTTGGAACATTTTTCAAAAAGCTGTTATTGCAAGGGCGTTCTCTTTTGTTTTGCACAGTGGTATTCAGTTGGAATATCCTGCTCCTCAGTCGACGAGGCAAGGGCCGAGATCCCTTCACCGGGAGTGACCCCTTGGACAGAAGTTTGCGTCAGGGCAATAACTTCACTATATCCGATTACTTTTGCTTTGCATCATGGTATTCAGTTGGAATATCCTGCACCTCATTCCACGGGGAAAGAGCCGAGATCCCTTCACCGGGAGTGACCTCTTTAGCAAAGGTTTTCGTTACTATATTTTTAAAAAGCTATCCGTTCCTTCAACGATATCAAGTTCATTACGTTAAAGGTTTTCGCCAGAAACCATTCGTAGCCCTCCGTCGTTTCATATGGATAGTCAATAGTATTCAAGCTGTGTTTGTTGGCCATAGTCAAGGCACAGTGTTTGGTAGCTATTGGGTGTTCATATTCTTCATAGATAGATGCGTTGGTTTGGGACAGTCGTATAGCCTTGTTGGCCCTAGTCAAGGGCTTGTACGGGTGGGTTCAAATCAACCTAGACAATGACGGGTAGAACTTGACATGTGACTTATGATTTGTTGGCCTTAGTCAAGGTCATAAGAGCATGGGGCAAAAATCACATCGGGAGTTTCAAAAGAAACTGAAACTTGCCAGATATGCGCATACCTTCTGGAGTGTGATAACGTGAGTGGATTCCGTCACGTTATCATGCAATGATAGTTGGATCCCGATTCCTACTGATGAGTTGGTTTACTCCTCGGGTCATCCCGACTAATTCTTCTTTCTGGTTTGGGGAAGAATTTGACGTTACAGTGGGAGGTTTCCAGATTAGATAAAGTGATAACCATTCGGATCTAGGTTAGAGTGCACGCTGAGTGTTTCTTTTCTCTCTCTCTTTGGCAGCGACCATTGACCCGACCCTAGACTATGACTCAGAGACCAAAATTAACTGAACCTTCTTAAAACACTGGCTTTTGGATTGTCAGAGTTGCAAACCTCATTGCCACTCCTACTTTTACCCTTTTCTCTAGGACACTCCGTATCACTACGAACGTCCACTTCCATTGGACAAAACCATCGTATGGTTATATACGAACTCGAAGGAATTAATTCGAGGATGGTTTCAGGTTCTGGAGAAAACGAATAGGACTATTCAGTTGTCTTTTCCTTTTTCCTTCTCTCAGGTTAAGAGTGTTCCTTAGATTAGGAAAGTACACCTATTATGAAAATTGGATAGTCTTCTTCCAAACCATAGGCAGGTGCCGACCGGTAGGGAATGAAGAAAACCAATTAGCCTAAACGGTGTACAGAAGGTATTAAGTTAAGACAAAGAAAGGGATTAGTAAGAGGGCAAAGTAAATTGCGACTGCTATTCACGACCAAACCAAGTATTTCTTCGCCAATCCTAAATCACCTTTGTATTTCTCCAAGACACTCCGTATCACTACGAAGATCCCAAGTTTATTGGATACTCCATCGAATGGTTATATACGAACTCGAAAGGAACTTGTTCCAGTTCGGGGATGGATCCTGGTTCAGGAGAAATAGGAATAAGGTTTATTCGGTTGTCTTTTATCTTCACCTTCTCTCGCATTGCGAGTGCTCCTAGGATTAGGACAGTACACCCATTATGCTTATTGGATAGTCTTCTTCTAAACCATAGGCTGGTGCCGAACGGTAGGGAAGGAAGAAAACCATTTGGCCTAAAGGGGTGTACAGAAGGTTATGACTAAAGACATATGAAGGGATCTGGAGAGATGGCAAAGAAATATACGGTTATAGTTGTGAATCTGGATGATGGAAGAGGTATTACTAGGAATACCAGGATACCCCATCGAAACATTTCAATGTTTCAGTTTCACTGTGTACTGTTAATAGAAAACTGATTTCCCAATTAGACACTTGCTCCAGGGTATGTATTTACCAGGTATGATTCTCACATCTGTATGGTTTTACAGATGATGAGTGGGAGTAAGTTATTGGGAATTGGGAGATCATCCTCATTATATCAGAATTCGTTGTAATTGGTGATATTTGAGGAAATCGCCTGGGTTGTTTGCCAGACGGCAAATATTTGGTTTTGAATATCCGCGGTTATGCACCAATTTCAAATTGATATATCTGTACGTCTATTTTCATAGAGTGAGATATAACTTTTTGAAATTATGTCTATGACATTTACCTATATCAGTGGATGGTTAGGTGAGGAGCATTAAACAGCGGTGTAATTCTTCTTAACCATAAGTACAGTTTTCAACCTACGACACATAGTGACTGAGTCACTAGACTCAAGGGACTTATACAGAGTATTGTATATTGTCCAGTGCCCATCAGGACAGAGGGGTTGGTCCTCGTACTATATTCTGTTTACTTATGACTTCTCTAGTTCTTAGATAAGTGTTTCGTAGAAACACAGGGTCTAAGTTTTGAGAAGTTATAGGTATAAGAATAGAGTAGAGAACCAGGTATTGCAAGTATCGGGATTCTTCAAGGTGATCGAAGATGTAGATACTTGTGTATGGTATTCAGTTGATAGTAATGAGAACTTGCTTCTCTTTCAGGTTACTCATAATTGGAAGCATTCGTAAGTTGAGTAACGCTGATCGGCCTCCTTCCATTTAGTTGACATGCACTGGAGACAGCTGCATGATTTGAATCTGGTTCAATTAAATCAGTGCCTCTGTTTCTATATTGGATATAGAACAGTTCATATCTTCACATTGTTAAGATACGGGGAGTTGTCCGGCTTATGCTTAAAACCAGACTCCGGATAACTCAAGGCACGTTTCTGTAATGGCTGTTTGTGGGTTGACCCGGGCTATGACGAGGGTTGACTTTCTTCCATCTGGAAGATCAATAGTGATATTATTCTTGACTCGCCACAGTTTTAATAAAAATGGATTTTTTCAGAAAATAGTAGTGGGGGTATGGTAGAACTGGAAGTGATTCCAGAACCGCAAACGATTACTGAAGATTTGATAAGAACCTAAAGATTCAATCTGGTTTGACATTCCATTGGCCACTCCGCAGATATGGTGGGTAACCTCAGGCGCTCGAGAGGTACTTCGGTATGCTCAAGGACGGTGGCAGGGAGGTTCTTGTTTACCCAGACTTGCCATTGCTGTTGTTCCAGACTGTGAGACCCGGCAGGAGGATGAGTATAGCATCGTTCTGAACTGGCTTTAGAAGTGCACGTGTATATGACTCTGCCAGAGGGTTGTCATGATCAGTGGGAGCAGCAGAAGCATTGGTGGACAGGTGGCTTATGTCTATTTATAGACTAAAGCAGATATAGCGGAGATAGATCATCTATTTCTGATGCGACAGTCATAGGTTTGACTTCATCAGAATAGGGGATGGATCTGTTAAGAAGGTAGTAGGATGTGATGTCCTGGTATTTGGATGACATACACAGAGTAGGAAGTGATATTCCTATACTACGATCGGTTGTACTTTGGTCGTCACACAGTGGTTTCTCCACATAGGACTTGGATATTATATCAGACATTCTGGTTACTGGATCTGTGGTATTAGATCTAGATTTGGGTAGTTTCCCAATCTGGGTACTTAGACAGCATTCTATGAGTATTTAGAATGGACGACTCCTGGCACGGTAGTGTACCTGCAGGTGATGGAGTCACCCTCCCTAAAGGTGTCCTACAGACTAAAATAGAGAGGGATGTGCATGATTGGCAGATCACTTGCTTAGGCAATTGAGTCAATCATGAGATGTCAAGTACCACACCAGATGTTGTTCTTGCATTAGATGCAATAAGTTGATATTAATCCAATCCTGGAGAAACAATTGAAAGCAGTTTTAGAACATAAGTGGATGTTCTAGGGATATGATAACGACAGCCTCCTTTAGGAGACGGTTATCATTCCAGGCTTCCAAGGTGACCTGGACGACAGGGTGGTCGTCAGAGTCATAGTTTTCCCTCTGACGAGGGGCAGTATTTTGGAAAGGTGGTCCAGGTGGATACTGAGGGAAGGCATGGCGCAGGATACTGATTAAGTTCAGTTGACGATACAGTCTAAGAAGTTTGGATTTAGAGTTCATTTATGAGCTAGGTCCCATCAGATATCCAGACATATTCTAAGACAGGTATTGCTCATTTCGGGAGATGGCTTTCTCCGCGAACTTGAGATAAAGAGAGACATAGAAAGAAACATCAGAGAGGATCCACTCACTGCGGCTATTCCTCGAACGCAATAGTTTCGCAAACGAGCTTTGTGAAACTGACTAGTAGAGGAGTTGGGTGTTCGGTATCACACGGGCTGTGAGTATGCGACATCGCAATAATTAGCCTTGAGTACAAGTGGGAGATTGTTGGAGATAGTGCCCTCAGAGTCAATTATTGGATCACAGGCACGTGATTGCAATGATTGAGGGAGGACCTGTCCCAGTAGGACAGTCTTACTCAAGATGATAGTATGCTATCTGGTTTATCTTTATCATCGTGTACTGCTTTAGGTGACCTTACGAGTCGCTATTACACGTTGATAGAGCCCCTAGGATTCTTGCTTGACTACCAGCAGTATGAGGGACATCATATACATGAGAGCTGGAGTCTATAAGCACATCCTTAAAAGGTCCCTGTTCGTGGGAGTTTCGAGACAGGGCATCGATACTCCAGAGTAGACTAGTGTATACAGTCGAGACCCCGACGAGGGGCGGTGGCCGGTCTCACAAGCCACTGGTGTCAGTTGGTTCACCTAAGATGTATACAGGTGCTCATTGGGTTATGAGTACACCGGACAGGACTCGCCGGGAACCTGCTAGTTGGTATTATACCTGACGTCAGAAAGCAGTTCCCTGGTGACATATGTACAAGTTAGTTCATCGACCTGAGATCGTCATTTGTCTCGTGTGAGTTCCCACTGTGCTTTGATTACTACCCTACCACGCTCAAAGGAGACGTGCAAACAGGTTTTAGCTGGGTACAGTCCCGAGCCACATGGAGGCAGTGAGCGGATCTGCAGGGGTTCATCTCTCCCGGTATTGGAGGTGAGGTCGCGCTGTGTCTAGGAGAGCCAGTACATGAAAAGTCCTTGGCCAAGGCAGGAGATTTACTGGTAGGTATTCCAGTAGTATCTCAGGGTGTTCTGGGCTACGCTCCGACACGACTTGTACCGCTTTTGGGGGTCTGACTTTACCAACCCCCTAGGCCCGCCATGCGATGCTCATAGACGAACAGACCGGACTGTACGGATTTTGTCACTGACAGGCTCAGTAGGGTGTCAGGATGAGTTCGCTCATCGACGTCCCTTTTGGTCAATACCTGGTAGCCTGTTATGTATTGGCTAATACCTCTGACGTGCTAGTGGTTAAATCCATAACCAAAGTATTGACGAGTCTTTAGAGTCCCCCACAGACCAGTTTCTCAGGTTTCGGGCAAAACGCTGTAGAGGCCGTATGGAGATATGGCAGGGTTCGATCAGATACGTGCGGTATTGCACGGATCGTGATCGGACGGATTTTACTAGCCGGCTTTGGTTTAAGCCGGATCCTAGTATTAGACAGTGTAGTTTTGTCTTTTTGCATTTGTGTTCAGTGGGAATACAAATGCAGGCATGTATATGCAGTAGCGGGGTTTTCCTGTAATTTATTACGGGATCGGTTTTCTGAAGTTGCCAGTTTGCATTCCGTTCCGGCCGGTTTTCTTTTGTTCCTTCACGGCCGGACTTTTCGATGAAGGTGGTTATTTGCAAGTGTGCAAATAATATTTGTGGAGGGGGTTTATTGTGATTGTGGCTTCATCATGATGAGATTCCTTTTGAATCAATCCTATGCATTTAATGAGAAAAGGATTGAGTTGGATTGATTTTTGACCTTGGTGTGACTTAAATCCTTTTATTTTCTATCATACATATTTTTTTCTTGCTT
Source organism: Agapanthus africanus (assembly GCA_030015575.1). NCBI lineage: Eukaryota > Viridiplantae > Streptophyta > Magnoliopsida > Asparagales > Amaryllidaceae > Agapanthus > Agapanthus africanus. Next base: position 438,218,464 of record CM057340.1, on the reverse strand, counting down.
GATTCCTTTTTTCTCATCTCCACCATTTTTCCACCATGAGGGGCCGGCCACTTTTGAGGGGAGAAATAAGAGAAGTTCTTTTTGATGGGTGGCATTCTTTCATCATCTCATTTTTCCTTGCTAGGAAAAATGAAAGCACCATTTTTCCTTATCTTCATTCCTCCACATCCATGGCAACTTCACTACCCCAAAGAGACAACCATTCTACACTACACCTACAGTACTCGTGGACGCGTCGGCTTGCCAACTTCGCGCCCGAGTTGCCTCGGTCCAGAGGTGAGAGCCCGTAAAAGAATTTGGCTACGTGGTGCCCTTTCCGACGAGAAGGTGATGGACGGAGATTCCACGGGAGATCGGAGTGGAGACGAAGATCGAAGGACACGGATCGCTTGGTATATCTCTCTACCCATCTTTTAGTTTGATAGTAGCTAGGTTAATGGCCCGATCCGGGGTTAATTGTGCGCGGTGGTGCCGGTTTGCAAGTTTCGCAAAGTTTTTCGTTTCCGCTTTCCGGCGTCGGATCGACGGCCGGGGCGCCGTCGTGCACTTACAGAAGCTCGATTAAATACGAGTATGAGATACCGTGTATTAATCGGGCGTTTACTATTGGTCGCGTCGTATGAGATATGACCGGTTTATTAAATCAAGTGTTGATTTAATAATGACTTTTAGCTCACTTTTATTAAACCTTTTCTTTATAGATGTATGCATATATATATATATATATATATATATATATATATATACATACACATGATGATGTGTATGCACACATACATACATACAAGTGTATCATGGTTGATGATACATGGATGATGGCAATGCAAGACTCACATGGTTCAAATTAATGTGTATTTTTGTTTTGAGATAAAAGAAAAAGGAAATTAACAAATGACTCATAATTTCTACACTCTTCTAGGGTTGACCATTGACTTAACCCTAGGTTTATTTCCTTTGTTATTTTAACTCATCACAAAATATCTAGATACTTCTTTTAACCATGGTTGGATGTGAGAGTGTCTCACATATATATCCTTTTGTTTTTATTTTAAAACATAACAATTATCCTTTTGTCTCTCATGAGCTCAAGGTTGCCATCTTCTTCTTCCTCATCTCTCATGCTCTCTTAGTTATTCTAGTGAGTGTGTAAGCTAAAAAGAAAGGGTTTTTGTGTGAGAAAACAAACCACACAATCATTCTATACTAGTTTAGCCTATTAGTTTAGAGTGTTAGCTTCACTTCCTCATTCATCAAGTGAAGCAAGGAGCTTGGGCAAAGGAGCTTCGGGTGGATCGTCGTGGACTTGGAGGGAGCTTAAGCAAGCCGGTTCCAACTCGAGGAGATCCAAGGAGTCAAGGAAGGAAGTCTACAAAGGTTGTATCACTTAACCCTTAGTGTAGATTTCTTCTAGTATGTGATGCTAGTTAACTGTTACCTTAAATTTCTAGTTCGATTCATGGTTAGTTTGCTTAGCACCCTCTTTAATTTTTGTTATGGCATGTGTGATGCTTCCAAACCCTAGGTAAGGTGCTATGGAAACCTTACAGTTTGCTTCACTAATCTACCATTAGTGAAGAGGTAGCATGACCTTGAGTCTCCTCGACGTAGATCATCTTCGGCCTCGAAGACTTCGAGCAAGCTTTTTCATTTCTTCATGTGAACCCCTACTAGAGTTCGGATGTTCACTACTTGGAGTGAAGGGACTACTACACGGAGCTTTATAAGTGAAGGACCGGTCTACAAAGGTTGTATTCCTCATTCACTTAGATGTAAAGTTGTTTACATTGTAGTTCGTCTAAATCTCTAGTTAAGATTCTAGGGTTAGGGTTCTTTAGTACGGCAAAAATTTGAAAACGGCATGGACGATACCTCCCGAAACCTTGCTGCCGCCCTCCAGAACCCTACACATCCTCCTGTCGGGTCTTATAATCTAGAACAGCAGCAATGGAAAGTCTGGGTAAACAAGAACCTCCCTGTCACCGTCTCTGAGAAGGCCGAAGTACCTCTCGGGTGCCTGAGGTTACCCACCAAATCTGCGGAGTGGCTAATGGAATGTCAAATCCAATTGAATCCTCGGGTTCTATTAATTCTTCAGTGATCGTTTGTGGTTCTGGAATCACTTCCAGTTCTACCATACTTCCACTTTTGTTTTCTGAAAAAATCCATTTTACTAAAACTGTGGTGAGTCAAGAACAATATCACTATTGATCTTCCTGATGGTAGAAAGTTAATCCTCGTCAAAGCCCGGGATAACCCACAAACTGCCATTACTGAAACATGCCTCGAGTTTAACCGGATTCTGGTTTTAAGCATCAGCCGGACAACTCCCTATACCTTAACATCGTTAAGATACAAATTGATTCTATATATATATCCAATATAGAAACAAAAGCACTAATTTAATTGGAACCAGATTCAAAATCATGCAGCTATCTCCAGTGCATCAACCAAATGGAAATAAGCCAATCAACATTACTCATCTAGGAGAGCATCCATAAATGAATAACCTGATAGAGAAGCAAGTTCTCAAAACTATTACTATCAACGGAATACCAAACACAAGTATATACATCTTCGACTACCTCGAAGAATCATGATACTTCCAACAAATGGTTCTCTTCTTTATTCGTATACCTATAACTTCTCAAAATCTGGACCTTGTCTTTCAACGAAATGCTTGTCTAGAACTGAAGAAGTCATGAGTAAACAGAATATAGTACGAGTACCAACCCTATTGTCCTAATGGACACTGGACAACATACAATACTTTGTATAAGTCTCCTGAGTTCAATAACTCAAACCTTGTGCGTCGTAGGTTGAAAACTGTACTATGGTTAAGAAGAATTACACCGCTGTTGAATGCACCTTACCTAACCATCAACTGATATAGGTAAATGTCACAGACATAATTTCAAAAAGTTATATCTCACTTTATAAAATAAACGTATAGATATTTCAGTTTGAAACTGGTGCATAACTACGGATATTCAAAACCAAAAATTTGCCATCTGGCAAAACCCAGGTGATTTCCTCAAATATCACCAATTACAACGAATTCTGATATAATGAGGATCTAATCACCCAATTCCCAATATCTTACTCCCACTCACTATCTATAATAACATACAGATGTGAGAAACTGATATGGTAAATACATACCCTGGAGTTAGATTCCAATTGGGAAAACAGTTTTCAATTAACATCGCACAGTGAAACTGAAACATGAAAATGTTTCAAATGGGTTAACTGGTATTCCTAGTAACTCCTCTTCCACAATCCTGATTCATGACTGTAACCGTATACTTCCATGCCCTCACTCCAATCCTTTTATTATGTCTTTACTTATTATCTTCTGTACACCTTCTTTAGGCTAATTGATTTTCTTACTTTCCTACCCTTCGGCGCCAGCCTAAGGTTTGGAAGAAGACTATCCAATAAGCGTAATAGGTGTACACTCCTTATTCCAGGAGCCCTCGCAAAATGAGAGAAGGTAATGGGAAAAGACATCTGAATAATCCTATTCTATTTCTCCTGAACCGGAAACCATCCTCGAATCTGGAATGAATTCCTTCGAGTTCGTATGTAACTATACGATGGCATGTCCAAGCATTATGGATGTTTCTAGTGATACGAAGTGTTCTGGAGAAATCCAAAGTGGTTGTGGGAGTGACAGGGGTATACACGGTTTTGTCGTGAATGATAGCAATCGCAATTTTCTTTGTCGTTATTCTGATCCCTTTATTTGTCTTTATTTATTACTTTCTGTACACCACACTTAAGCTAATTGGTTTTCTTCCTTCCCTACCGTTCGGCACCTGCCTGTGGTTTAGAGGAAGACTATCCAATAAGCTCAATAGGTGTACCCTCTCCTAATCCTAGGAGCCCTCACTACCTGAGAGAAGGTAAAGGGAAAAGACAACCGAATAATCTTATTCAATCTCTCCAGAACCAGAACCCATCCTCGAATCTGGAACAAGTTCCTTCGAGTGCGTATGTAACTATACGATGGATTTATCCAATAAAAGTGGATGTTCGTAGTGATACGGAGTGTTCTGGAGAAATGCAAAAGTGATATAGAAGTGGCAAGGATATATGTGACACCGTGACATTCCAAAAACCAAAGTGTTTTAAGAAGGTTTGGTTAACTGGGTTCATGAGTTTTAGTTAAGGGTCGGGCCATGGTCGCTACCTGAGAGAGAGAGAAAAGAAACACTCAGCGTGCACTCTAACTTAGATCAGAATGGTTAATCACTTTATCTAATCAGGATGTCTCCCACTGTTTCCTCGAATTCTCCTCTAAACCCGAAAGAAGAATATGTCGGATCATCTAAAATCACCCGAGGAGTAATCCTACTCATTAGTGGGAATCGGGATCCAACTATCATCACATGATAATTTGATGGAAGCTACTCAAGTCACCACACTCCAGAAGGTATGCGCATGCCTGGCAAGTTTCTTGTATGTTTGAAACTCTTAATGTGATTTTTACCCTTAGGACCCAAGCGACCTTGACACAGTTAACAAATCAAAGATTCCTAGTCAAGTTCAACCCGCCATTATCCAGGATTGCATTAAACCCACACGTACGAGCCCTTGACTCAGTCAACAAGGCCGCACGACTGTCCTAATCAATCGCATTAATATGCCACAAATAAGCACTACTTAGCTACCGCACACTACGCATTGACACGGTCAACAAACGCAGCACGAATACTAACCAATACTTGTAAGAAATGATGGAGGGCTACGGCTGGTTTTTGGTGAAAAACCTTTAATGTAATGAACTTGATATCGTTGAAGGAACCGAGTGGTTTTATAAATATATAGTGGCGAAAACTTTTGCTAAAGAGGTCACTCCCTGTGAAGGGATCTCGGCTCTTTCCTCGTCGAATGAGGTGCAGGATATTCCTAACTGAATACCACGATGCAAAGCAAAAGAATCGACTATAGTAAAATTATTACATTGACACCAACTTTTACTTAAGGGGTCACTCCCGATGAAGGGATCTTGGCCCTTGCCTCGTCGAATAAGGTGCAGGATATTCATAATCGAATACCACTGTGCAAAGCAAAAGAAAACGTCTGTAATGTCAGTTTTTAAAAAAACTTAGTTCCAACAACATCGTATAGGTTTGTTTTATCCTTGCATTGATAAGAATCAAAGCAGTCCCATCAATTAACATATTACACCAGATTAAAGAACGAAAATAAAATGTACGTATATGCCATCCGCATTCGCCACTGGGTACCGTCATCACCCGTTAGGTTACTTAACTAACGACAGAGCGGGGACTAGACTACCGCGGGTGCAAAACATATACAACATCTACTAGTATATATATATAAATATATATAACAATCGTCCCAGGCATGATATAAAGCAACATCACAGAAGCATCACAGAAAATCAGCCAAGCAACACAGAGTGGTGGATAATGTTGGAGCCCCGGGTTTCATTTGAGCCGCAAAAGAGACCCGACGTTCCTTTGTTGTGTGGATAGCCTGTGCAATGAAAACCTAGACCCCTACGAGCGCGGCAAGTTACCCGCTAAAACCAGAAGTGAGGCAACCCCCTTCATCAAAGTGAATGGGCTACCCGGCACTTCACGGAATCTGGTAACTTGAGCGCCCCTCCGTGGGTCATACCTATACCCCCTACAAGTGCGGTGAATAGCCCGCCAATTCTAGAGTGAGTCCCCCTCCGTCTCAACGCCATGAGATGCGGACCCGTTGACCTCCAGAACCCGGCTATTCATGCACTCCACCACGGGGTAATCCTAGTACAGAAAAGAAAATAATATGTACAAGGGTGACATCGACCTCAACCCGGTCGTGCCCCAAACAAATAATATACAAACTTGCAGTGACGGCAGTCCATATGTCGAATGCTCGTCCCGCAATATCAAATGTACAAATGAGACTAAACTGTACTAACATTGCACCCAAGCTATCCACCACGACGATCCAACCACAACACAGCACAACACAGAACATCATCGTGAATGTCACGTTCGCAAACCCGTCTAAAAGAACATATAGCAATTAGACGAGTTGTACCACTCTAATGACATTCACGGTCGCAGATAGTAATGCATGTACTGATAAACATTTAAACAGTGTTAAATTATCGACTTCGAAACACCCCGAATTGCCCCTGAACAATAGATAACAAAATATCCGAACTGGGCCAAACAAGCAATACCACTGAATCAATATTCCAGAGACCAGACCATACACAAAATATGAAGCCCAAAGTCCCTCCCCAAGCCGGCCAGCTCGGAAATTTTGAGCATGTGCTCGGGTGAAAACAGGTGAAATGGGTTCGTATTTGGTGTGTGCTCTTGTGGTCATACAAGTAGTCTTCTGCAGTTGCTTAAAAAAAATTTTGAAGACTCTGAAATTTCGACAGAAACTGAAATATGCAGTGCACTGTTTTGGGGTTGTTTCGGTTTCGATACTTTAAACATTGTTTAAACTACTAGTAAGGGGTTTACGGGTTGGTTTTGATACCATGTTGGGTTACGGCAGCGTCCCGGCCACCAAACTGTGGCCAAATGCGAAACAAAAATTTACAAAACTGGCGCTACCATGACCCGATGCCTGGATCTACCCTAAACCCTATGCTAGCAATATGTAAAACTAGAAGTTAAATGGTTATACTGAGTTGACCTGTGTCCTTCGTTCTTGAACCATCATCCCAAGCTCCTAGAGGCTCCTTGATCGAATTTGGTTACCGGTCTTCCTCCATTTACGATGATCCACCTGAGGAAAAAGGCGCAAGCTTCAGCCTCGCCAAGCGAGGCAACCGACGCTCCAAGGTTTCTAGCAATGAAGAGTGGAGGTGTAGGAATGTGTCACTATAATTTTCCTCTAATCACAATGCTCAAAAGAGCAACTCAAGAAGATGAAGGAGGTGAGGAAACATGTGGCATGAGCAATTCAAGAATGGCTAAGTATTTTCAAAAGAATGAGAATGGAGCCATGAAGCAAGTGAAGAATCAAGAGAAGAAAAGAAATGAGCAAGGCCACTCAAAGAAAAAAATGTGGTTGCCTCTCATTCACTCTCAATCATGCACACACACAAAATATCTCTTTTCATTTTCTAATAAACAATTCCAAGCCATACCTCTCTACATGCCATGACCCATGCTCATGCCAACTCACCCTCCACCTCATTTACAAATTAATTTTCTAAAAAGAAAATCAATTAATGAGGTGGCCATCTTCTAGAAACTATTCCGTATAAATACGGAATACAGCCCGGTATATGTATTGAAATACATATACGCGTATTCGTACAAAAATACGAATAGCCAAGAGAGAAAATGAATAGTGAACAATAATACTAGAATACATATATATAAATACATATATATAAATTATTAAATCAAAACCTGATTTAATAATCCGGCTTAATCCTAAGCCGCTAGTATTATCAACCGTCCGATTAAAGTCTGTGCAGCCTGGACATATATTTAATCGGACACCTGTATGTACCAACATACGTCATCTACACCATATCGCCTAAACCGTGAAAACCCTCTATGTAGGACTCTAAAGACTCGTCAATACGCTGGAAGTGGGTTTAACCACAAGCACGTCAGCGGCACTAGCTGTACGTAACGGCTACCCAGGTATTGAGCAAAAGGGAGGCCGATGAGCAAACTCATCCTGAACCCCAACTGAGCCTAACAGTTACAATATCCGTACAGTCCAGTCTGTTCGTCTAAGAGTATCGCATATCGAGTCTAGGGGGTGGATAAAGTCAGACCCCTAATAACGCGATAATTCGTGTCGGTATGAAACCCATCACCACATGAGAAACTACCGATCCTAGATCAGTAATTCTCAACTAGCTTGGCCAAGGATTTCTGGTGATGGCCACCCGTGCACTGAGCGACATCAACCCCCAATACCGGGAGAGATGAATCCCCGACAATCCGCTCACAGCCTCCATGTGGCTCGGGACTGTACCCAACTAAAACCTGTTTGCACGACTCCTTTGAACCGTGGTAGGGTAGTAATCAAAACACAGTGGGAACTCACACGAGACAAATGACGATCTCATGTCGACAGACTAACCTGTATACATGTCACCTGGGAAATGCTATCTGACAATAGGTATAGTACCAACTAGCAGGTTCCCGGTGAGTCCGTCCAGTGTACTCATAACCCAATGAGCACATGTATACTATCTTAGGTGAACAAACTAACACCAATGGCATGTGAGACCTGGCCACCGCCCCTCGTGGGGGTCTCGATCAGTATACACTAGTCTAGTCTAAGTATCGATGCCCAGTCTCGAAACTCCCATGACTAGGGACATTTAAAGATGTGCTTATAGACCACCAGCTCTCACGTATATGATCGCCATCATAATGCTGGTAGTCAAGCAAGAATCCTATGGGCTCTATCAACATGTAATAGTGATGATAAATACAAACCAGATAGCATACTATCATCTCGAGTAAGACTGTACTACCGGTATAGGTCATCCCTCAATCATCATAATCACCTGCCTGCGACTACGATAATTGCCTTGAGGGCACTATAGCCAACAAAGGGGTGTGAGGTTTTTGGTTGAGTTTTGAAGTGGTTTGTGGGTGGTAGAGGAGGTAGAGGATGAGGGAGATGAAGGAGGAGATAATAAAGAATGGAGGAAATGAGAAGGATGAGGTGAAGGGTAGCCATGGTTAAAGATTCTCTCTCTCTCTCTCTCTCTCTCTCCCCCCCCCCTGCCTATTCCCTCATGTCCCCCCTCTCACAAAATATGTCCCCATCTCATTTTTTTTTTCATTTTAAAACAAAAACATTTATAAAACCAAGATGAAGCCATGGTTCATGACATAAAAATGTAACAAGTGTTTTGCAACATGATTTGTTGCATATGATATACATAAACAAGATTAATGCAAAATTAGTGAAATATTAATCAAGTTTAGCATTAACTTGTATACAATTAATTGTATGATAATTTGTAAAATGCCCAAATCACATAAATTCTTTCAAAATCAATAATTCATATTAATTTTCCAAATATTTTCCAAACTATCGGTATATAATTATACCATTTCATTAAAACCAATTTCCATACTTTAATAATATTCATGAAATTCATTATTTTAATTATTTAAATTCCCAAAAATAATATTTTATTTTCTAAAATGTTACAATCTTCCCCGCTTAAATAAATTCGGTCCCCGAATTTAAATTTAAACCCTCCAATTACTTAAAACATTTCAGCAAAACAATCAAGTCGTCGGGGCTCCGAAATCATGAATACATAAGATATATCATAGCACAATGCATGCGCATGAAAACGAGTGCAAAACCCAAATCGAAACTCCGTCAAGCGTCATGCAATCATTGGAGTTATGACTGTTAGTTATATGTATGCCCTAAAGGCCATTACTATACATACAATGTATATTGTAATGGATGCTTGGACATATATAGGGAGGAATTTCTTGCTCGACATAATAGTATGCTATCTGGTTGTACTTTATCTTAACATGTACTCTAATTGTCTCTATGTTACATGTTGATAAAGCCCTTAGGATATGTACTCGACTACTGGGACTATGATGAGATCATACTAGTGGGGCCACGGTAGTCGACGAGTCTTGTGTGATTCCCACTGTGCTTTGATTTCCATCATACCACATCCAAGAGGCCGTGCAAAAAGGTGGCTTTTGGGTACAGTCCCGAATCACATGGAGGCGATGGGCGATAGGAGGGGATTCGTCTCTCCCGGTATAGGGAGTTGATGTTGCGCTGTGTTCGATTGGCTATAGCTGGAAATCCCTGGCCAGGGTTGCTGAGATTTACTGGTAAGTGTTATCAGTAGTTTCTCGAACTGTTATAGACCTCATATCGTCACGACTTATCAAGCTACTGGGATCTGACGTTTACCACCCCTAGGCGAGATATGCGACATATCAGACGACGAGACCGAACTGTACGGGAGTGTTACTGATTGGATTCACAGGAGAATGTACAGGCTTACTTGTTGATCTTCTGAGCGCTCAATACCTGGGTAGCTGTTACGTTTAGCTGACCGCTTGCAGCTTGTGGGTGTTTGATATGATCATCACCTACTGCCGGCGTATTGACGATTCTTTAGAGTCCTACACAGAGGTTTCTTGGCTCAGGCAAAATGGAGTAGGAGCACATATGTGATATGTGCGGGACCGAGGATAATGCGGTATGTGATACCGTATTATATTCTCGCGATATTTGATATCGGCCGGGTCATCGGATCAAGTGTTGATTCGATGAATCGGTATAGATAAATATTAGCCGGTTATATGCGATATAGCCGGATTGTCGGATCAAGTGTTGATTCGATAATTTAATGTATAATAATATATATGATATATTAAATTATATTAACTAATATTAGCTCACTAAAAGATTCTTTTTCTCACTCGGGTAATACATCGATATATATGCGATATATGTTAATTGTATTATTTTATTTTGTTACAATAAATATTATATATGTGATATATAATATTGTAACATGATATGATAACTAATGCAACATATTTAGTAGAGTTTAAACATGATTAGGGTTTGGATTAGGGTTAAGACTTCTAGTTGATTCTAGAAGCTTTTTTTTTGTTTTGTAAAAGATATTTTGTTATGGCTCATGTTTTAACCCAAGCCAAACCCTAACCCTAGTTAATTCTCTACATGGGTTTAGTTGACCATGGTTGCATTAATCATCATATTTATCTCCTTTCATTATTCATCACAAAAGGATTCTATGATATTCATCTTCTTCTTCCTTCTTAGTTCCTTCATGGAAAAAGCTTTTTCCAAGTGATGAAAATATGTGAGAAAAAGATTATAAATGAGAGCAAAAATCCTACTTCATCATTCTCATCTATCCTTGCCCTTTAGATGAGAGTGTTCACTTCATTTAGTAAGTGTTAGCTGTAGGGTTCCTAGGCACCCTAATGAGGTCTCACAAGGCATCGAACATGCCATTATAAAATTTTTACGGGTGCCGAGAGACCCGACTACGGATCGTTTGCTAGAAAACTAGGCGAAAAAGCTAACTAGTTAACACTTAACTAAGAGATACGGAAATACAACCTTTGTAGATCCGGTTCTCCACCTCCATAGCTCCGCAACGAAGTCCTCTCCGCTGTCCGAAAAGAATCCGGGCTCTAGCGTCGACTTCATCGGAGAATAAGCGAGCTAGGTCGTCGATGTCCATACCGAAGATGATCTACGTCGAGGCATCGCTAGATCAAGCTCCACCTTCACCAAACCTTGAAAACTTGTGAAGGAAACACACTCTACTACTTGGCAAGAGGTAGAGGATGAAGAAATAGGAAGTGGGTAGACTTTAGAATTGGATTTCTCACTCTTTATCATCAATCACCATTGATGAAGAAAGCTTTTTCTTCCTTGCTCATGAAGAAGAAGAAGAAAGAAATATATGATAAGTTAATTATAATATGAAAAGAAAATGAATACTTATCATATTAGAACCATGGTCAAGTGTAGAGAATTAACTAAGGTTAGATTAATGGTTAGGGTTTAAGATGAAGACAAGAATGGTTACAAAGTCAAAGCTTCATGAAGCTTCAACTAAACTCCAAAATTAGCAACCATTCTTTTCTTATCTATTCAAAATAAATAAATAAATAAATAAGTAAGAAAAGAAAACCCTTATCATTAGTTTAACCATGGCTTAATCCATTACACTTAACTATAGTTAAACATGTATCATCAAACATGATACAATCAAATGTACAAATGTATATCACATATACAATGTGCACAATCCAAGTGAGAAAATCCATTTAAAGTGAACCAATACTAGTTAATGCAAAGTAATATATCAAATATATAATTATGCATTAAATCATTAAATCAACACTTGATTCAATGATCCGGTCATGTCGCACACAACCGACTAGTATTCAATGTATCGGCTTATCGATTCAACGCTTGAATCGATAACTAGGTTATATCGCATACAACCATCCGACACATTGATCGCGAGAATGAAATACGGTATCACATACACGCATTATTCTCGGTCCCGCACATATCTCATATGCGCTCCTATTTCGTTTCGCTTGAGCCAGGAAACCTCTGTGTAGGACTCTAAAGACTCGTCAATACGCCGGCAGCAGATGATGATCATATCAAACACCCACAAGCCGCAAGCGGTCTGCTAAACGTAACGGCCACCCGGGTATTGAGCGATCTGAAGATCGACGAGCAAGCCCGCTCACACTCCAGTAAATCCGACCAGTAACACTACCGTACAGTCCGGTCTGATCGTCTGATATGTCGCATATATTGCCTAGGGGTGGTAAACGTCAGACCCCAATAGCTCGATAAGTCGTGTCGATATGAGGTCTATAACAATTCGAGAAACTACTGGTAACACTTACCAGTAAATCTCAGCAACCCTGGCCAGGGATTTCCTGTTATAGCCAATCGAACACAGCGCAACATCAACCCCCTATACCGGGAGAGACGAATCCCCTCCTATCGCTCATTGCCTCCATGTGACTCGGGACTGTACCCAAAAACCACCATTTTGCACGCCCTCTTGGACGTGGTAAGATGGAAATCAAAGCACAGTGGGAACCACACAAGACTCTATGACGATCTCGGGTCAACAGACTACTCTGTACCAGTGTCACCAGAGAACTGCCATCTGACGTGAGGTATAATACCATCTGGGAGTTCTCGGCGAGTCCGTCCAGTGTACCCAGTCTCTACTGAGCACCCGTATATCATCTCCGATATCAAACACCAATGGATATGGGATCATCCATCGCCCATCTGTATGGGTCGAGAAGGTACACGCTAGTCTACTCTGGTATATCGATGCCCCGTCTCGATACACCCACGACTAGGGACTTTGAAGGATGTACTTATGGACTACCATGTACCCACTAGTATGATCCGCATCATAGTCCAGGTAGTCAAGCACAGATCCTAAGGGCTTTACCAACATGTAACAGAGAGACAATCAGTATACACGTTAAGGTGAAGATCAACCAGATAGCATACTATCATGTCGAGCAAGAAAGTCCTCCCTATATATGTCCCAGCATCCACTACAATATACATCCTATGTATAGTAATGGCCTCTAGGGCATACATATAACTAACATTAGCTTGTGTTAATGAAACTTCAAGGTAGATCATCTATGTTATCGAAGATCGGAAGCAAGGTTGCATCATTCTCTTCGTGAAGCCTCTCGAGAGTCCAGAACACGATGATCGCAGCGAAGGGACCTCAACACGGAGCTTAAGAAGTGAAGGACCGGATCTACAAAGGTTGTAATCCCTCTCACTTAGTATTAAAGTGTTTAACATGTTAGTTTTCGCCGAAACCCTAGTTTAAAGATCCGGCTTTGGGTCGTTCGGCACGGCTAAAATTTTAATCGGGCATAGTTGATGCCTCGTAGACCCTTGTGCGCATGCTTAGCAACCCTACAGTGGTATCAGAGCCAGGCTAGAGCTTTAGGCGAAGTCTAGACGAAGTTTAAAGGCCGATCGAACCCGGAAACCCCGATGTTTACCCTTCTCTGTACATTTTTCAAAACTGCGGTTTTTTATGAATTAAAATTCTCAGAAAAACTAGCAGGAAAAACTAAGAATTACTGTGAAGTACGGTCCACTAAGTCACTCACGTGACCGCGGAACCGCGGCCAAACCATTGGTTTGGCGGCGATTCCGCGGCCAAAATTTGGACTTAGTCCCTCATATTTCATATATTTATTCTTAGATCCTTTCTTGGCAATTTTTTCTGGGAATCTTTTAATTCCACTCAAGTGTTGAGTTTTCTAGGGTTGTATTGGGAACTCGTTGATTCGATCGGATAATTTAACTTTGTTTAGTTTGTCCGGGTAATTTTTAGAAACTGTTAAAAAGTTCGAACGGATATCAATAACTCACTTTTTCCCCAGTCGGAAAATTTTTCAAAAGTTGGATTTTTTCTCGAGTTTAAGAACGTTCTAAGTCATGCAAGTAACGCGGTGGACCCTCTAGAAGACAACAAACCTTAACTCGATTATGTGACCGTCTTGAACTGCCTCTAAACCTTAGGGTTTGCGGCGGTACGGCGTGCCACATGTGAGGCGTTGGCTTGACCCTTCTACGGCTGGACCATTGGTACTGTGGCATGTGATGGATGTTTTTAAACTGATTTCAAGTGTTAAGAGATATATTGGGGAAATCTTAGGTGTTTGATTATTCGATCGGAAAGTTTAACATTGTCTATTTATCTGGATTGTGATACAATATTTGGAATCCACAAGTAGTTATGAGATCACTAATTTGAATGTTATAAATCTAGCAGTTCAGTCTCAGATGATCGGCTGCCACGGAATTTTGATGTGATCAAAAGTCCGTCGCAATCACGTAGCATACGCGGATACTCGCCGGGTAAACTTAATAGACAGCCACGCCCCATAGCCCCAACCAAGTGACTGTAGGAGAACCCCGTCGCCAAAAGCATCCGTTCGGATGCTCGCGGCAGCGATGTTCCGCCTTAGTGCACTTCGTCGACGGCATCCGGGGGTGCGGCCGTCTACTAAAGTTTGCGACGAGCATTCGATCAGGATGTCGGGAATCTTGTTGAATTGCCCGACTTGATATTGAAAAGTGTTTTCGATAATGAGACTAAAATGCGAGGTTTATAATTGTTAGGCATGCGATGTCTAAGGAATTCATTTGGTTAGGCATGCAATGTCTAAAGAGGTTGCGGATTCCAACTGTTGTAGATTTACACTTTCTTTTCTGTGACCGTAAGCGTAGTATGTGGTGTATCGCCGGCTTCGTTGCTATACATCAACGACAATCGGGATACGCATACTTGCTTACGTTGATGATATGAGATATTATGTGTTGCTGTGATATGTTATATTGGATCGTCGCGTTTTGAATAGCCGGGGGTTTTATGTGAGATGAGAGTTTTTCTTTTTCATTCATGTAAAATTCAATTGTATGTAATATTCTTTTATTGGGGCACTTCTGTGCTGAGGATGATGTCACCATTGTATATTATTTACTTTTCCGCATTAGGTAGACCCAAGGCGGGGAGCACAAGTAACCGGGTTCTAGGGTCCAGTGGGAGACCATCTCGAGGAGTCGAGACCGGGTCTCCTAACCCTAGAATTGGCAGTGTTGCTTGCCGCTCTCGTAGGGGTCTAAGGATGTGGGTTTGGCTATTCATCACGACCGTGGAATCCGTGTTTTATACAGGCTCGTATTGAAAACACGGACGTCCTAGTATATACAATATTTCATATATGTTCTTCTGCTGCAATGTTCTGTGATGAGATCATATTACTGCCTGAGACGAATGTTTTATATTATATATATGAGATATATGTTATATTGCAGATTTCGTTTCAAAAGAGATGCTTGTGAAGCATAACAAAATGGGACTTCATTAATGAGATTAATGAAATAAAAGAAACCTAAGTTGTTGTAGAAACTTGTTTAAAAACTGGTAGCTCTAGTTCTTGCTTTGCATAGCGGTGTTCCTTGTAGAACATCCAGCACCTTATTCGATAAGGAAAGAGCCGAGATCCCTTCACCGGGAGTGACCTCTTTAGTGAAACTAGCAGATGCTACAAACTCGGTTTATCTTTTGATTGCTTCTATAGTTCTTGCTTTGCATAGTGGTATTTGTGAAATATCCTGCACCTTATTCGATGAGGAAAGGGCCGACGATCCCTTCACCGGGAATGACCCCTTTAGCAAAACTAGAAAAGCCTCAAAAACACTCCATTTAAAAATCAGTCGATTCTACAACGATATCAAGTTCATTACGTAAAGAGTTTTCTTAAAAACCTGTCGTAGCCCTCCGTCATTTCAGATAAGTACTACTTAGTATTCGTGCTGCGGTAGTTTGGCATTCGTCAAGGCGTAGTGTACGGTAGCTAACTAGTATTTATCTGCTTATGCATATGATGCAGATTGGATTAGGGTATTCGTACGGCGTTGTTTGGCATTCGTCAAGAGTCGTGCGGGTGGGTTTAATTCAATCAAGGAATGTACGGGTTGAACTTGACTAGTGGACTATGGGTTGTTTGGCATTCGTCAAGGTCATAGAACGCTAGGGGTAAAATATTATTGGGAATTTCAAGTGTTGAAATTTACAATGAGATTGCATACCTTCTACGAGATAGTTGGATCCCGATACCCGCTGCGAGTAAGAGTTACTCCTGGGAGAGTTTTACACATTACAATTAGCCGATCAAGTAGGTGTCTAGAAAGGTGTTAACGGGGTTACGCCTCTGGGAAAACGAGGTTTACTTTAATTAGGTCCGTGCGAAAGCACGGGAAACCTCCCTCAAAGTACCGACACTGGCCTGGCTGAAAGATTAGCGAACTTGTAGCGTGTAATTAATCCCGGCTAGTCTTTCCTTTTAGGGTTTGAAAGAAGATTTGATTAAAACAGTGGGAGACATCCTGATTAGATATATTAGATAACCAATCTAATCTTGCAAGAGCATACGCTGAGTGTTTTCTTCTCTCTCTCTCCAGGTAGCGACCATATCACGCCTTAATCAAGATAATAATACGGATATATTGACCGAACCCGCTTGTTATACTGAGCTGGGGAACGTTGGTCCCGCTCCAACTTATAATTGTTATAAGACAGAGCAGGATATAGGGGATTACCAGAATTCCCGTGCCGCCCAAACGAAGAAAGTGCATGCTAATGCATCTTATTCGGGTGTGTTCATTACAGAGAACTGTTTCTCAGTATCCTTTACGTCCTGGGTATGAGATACCGGATCAGGATCCCGCATATGTAATCTGTTACATGGGCTACAGAAAGCTAGAGAACTGAGAACGGGTGATAAGTTTCATGAGACAGAAAATGGTGCAAGTGTTGCAGCCAAGTCTGTTGGTCACTGTCTCCCTGTATTACCATAATACATTGATTCTGAACGAATGTTATTAGATACCGAACCTGATGTACAACATCATATCAGTCACTTTATTAATAAAGAAAGGATATAATTTTGTATTGTTGGATAATGTTATGAACATTTCCTATATCAAGAGTTGATCGGTTCAGACACGTTATCTAAAAGCATTGACGTTCTAAATCAAACTACAGTTCTTAGTATACAGAACACACACAAGAGGAAGAGTTCAGAAATGAACGGATCCTTCTTGAGGCATTGTAGACTAGGTCATATCAATGCGACCCGACTAGCTGAAGTTACATTAAGATGCATATTTAAATTTGTTTGAATTTACATCTTGTGAAACTTGTCGGTCGTGTCACAAAGATAAGATGACCATAGCTCTGTTTATTAGAAACAGAGAAAGAGTTAGTGAACTCTTGGGATTGATACATGCTGATGTATGAAAGACCCTGTCTACACATGCCAAGACCGGTTCTTTGTACTTCATTAGATTCACTGATTATCTTTCAAGATCCGGACATGATGTTCCTGTTGAAACACAAGTCTGGAACTTTTGAGAAATTCAATGAATATAAGTTAGAAGTAGAGAACCAAAAACGGGTATAAGTATTATGTCCTTTGATGAGATCAAGGAGGAGAATACTTGAGCACGGAAATCCTGGACTATTCTAAAGGAGAATGAGATTCTCTCTCAGCATTACTCCTCCGTATACACCATAGCACGATGGTATATCGGGGCGGAGCAATAACACCCTATGTGATATGGTGCGCTCTATGATGAGTACTACTGAGTTTCCTATTTCCTTTTGGGAGTTATGCACTTGAGAAGCTGCATACCTATTGAATAGGGTTCAAATCAAATCAGTTGCCTACCACTTCATATGTGATATGGAAAGGGAAGAGCCCATATCTTAAGTTAGTTAAGATTTGGGGTTGTCCGGCCTATGTCTAAAAGCAAAATCCGGACAAGCTCGAGGCAAGGTCAGCTCTATAAAACTGGAAGTAGTTCCAGCTATACAAACTGCAGCTGATGATTTGGTAGAACCAAAGGATTCAGTAGTTTCCAACGAACCTCAGCCTCTCCGCCGATCTAGTAGGCTTCTTCACCCACCAGAGAGATACTTCGGTTTCTCTATGACAGTGGGAGCAAGGATTGCATCATGAGATGATGACCCAACTAGTTTCGAGCTGGCCATAAGGAGTGGGACTCTGTAAGAATGGCTGGATACTTAGCGGTCTGAGATGGAATCCTTATACACCAACAAAGTATGGACTTTGGTTGCTTTATCTGAAGGGTTAAATCCCCATCAGGAGCAAGTATATCTTGAGAAGATTACTTGGTGTACATGGAAAAGTTGAGACTTTTAAAGCTATGCTTAAGTCCATTCAGATCCTACTTGCCACGGCTACATACCATGACTACGATATCTGGTGGTTGGGTGTCATGACTGCTTTTCTAAATGATGTTTTAGAAGAGAGCGTCTATAAGTACACAGCCAGAGGGCTTCGTAGACAGTGGGAGTAGAGAAAACGTGAGCAAGATGCTTTATAGGATAAAGCAGGCATCGCGGAGTTGGAACATCTATTTTGATGTGGTAGTCAAAGAGTTTGACTTCATCAAAATGGTAGATGAACCTAGTATATACAAAAAGGTAGTGGGGAGTATGGTGGTGATCCTCGTAGAGTACGTGGATGACATACTCTTGATAGGGAAGCAGTTTCCTATGCTACGCTCGATCAATCTCCGTTATTATAAGGATTCTCCATATAGGATCAAAGTGATACCTCCTATATCCTGGGTTTTGGATCTATGAGATAGATCTAATTGGATGTTAGGATACTCACTAGTTGTAGTGAGATGGTATCAAACAATCCTGGGGAGAATCACCGGAAAGGTTCCAGGGTGATAAGGACGACTGAATGTCAGTCGCAGGCATTGTCTATACCCTCAGTGGAAAGACGGTATGTTGGAAGAGTTCCAAGCAAGATACCGTGACTTACTAGATGATTAAAGGCAAGATACATCGTTACCAAGGATGCTACCAAAGAGGCAGTCAGGATATATAAGTTCATAAGATGAACTTCGTTCCAACCATTGTGTGACAATGGAGTTGTGGCTTTAGCCAAGGAACCCCCGTCCCATCAGAAATCCAGATATAATTCTTAGGCAGTATCACCTGATCATGGAGATGGTTGATCTCCAGGGAGATCGAGGTTAGGAGAGTAGACACAGAGACAACAGCGCGGATCCACTCACAAAGGCCTTTTTCCCAATAGAGACTTTTATGGGATGGTTGAGTATGAGATACTTCAACCACAGAAAATTGTTGGGTATGCGATACCACAACAGATGGCCCTAGTGCAAATGGGAGAATGTTAGTTATATGTATGCCCTAGAGGCCATTACTGTACATACGATGTATATTGTAATGGATGCTTGGACATATATAGGGAGGACTTTCTTGCTCGATATGATAGTATGCTATCTGGTTGTACTTTATCTTAACATGTAATCTGATTGTCTCTATGTTACATGTTGATAAAGCCCTTAGGATATGTACTCGACTACTGGGACTATGATGAGATCATACTAGTGGGGCCACGGTAATCGACGAGTACATCCTATAACTGTTCCTAGTCGAGGGTGTATCGAGACAGGGCATCGATGCACCAGAGTAGACTAGCGTATACGCATCTTGACCCATATGATAGGCGATGGATGATCCCATATCCATCGGTGTTTGACATCAAGGATGGTGTACGGGTGCTCAGTGGAGACTGGGTACACTGGACGGACTCGCCGAGAACTCCCAGAAGGTATTATACTTCACGTCAGATGGCAGTTCTCCGGTGACACTGGTATAGAGTAGTCTGTTGACCCGAGATCGTCATAGAGTCTTGTATGATTCCCACTGTGCTTTGATTTCCATCATACCACGTCCAAGAGGCCATGCAAAAAGGTGGCTTTTGGGTACAGTCCCGATTCATATGGAGGCGATGAGCGATAGGAGGGGATTCGTCTCTCCCGGTATAGGGAGTTGATGTTGCGCTGTGTTCGATTGGCTATAGCTGGAAATCCCTGGCCAGGGTTGCTGAGATTTACTGGTAAGTGTTACCAGTAGTTTCTCGAACTGTTATAAACCTCATATCGACACGACTTATCAAGCTACTGGGGTCTGACGTTTACCACCCCTAGGCGAGATATGCGACATATCAGACGACGAGACCGGACTGTACGGGAGTGTTACTGATTGGATTCACAGGAGAATGTATAGGCTTGCTTGTTGATCTTCTGAGCGCTCAATACCTGGATAGCTGTTACGTTTAGCTGACCGCTTGCATCTTGTGGGTGTTTGATATGATCATCACCTACTACCGGCGTATTGACGATTCTTTAGAGTCCTACACAGAGGTTTCTTGGCTCAGGAAAAATGGAGTAGGAGCACATATGTGATATGTGCGGGACCGAGGATAATGCGGTATGTGATACCGTATTATATTCTCGCGATATTTGATATCGGCCGGGTCATCGGATCGAGTGTTGATTCGATGAATCGGTATGGATAAATATTAGCCGGTTATATGCGATATAGCCGGATTGTCGGATCAAGTGTTGATTCAATAATTTAATGTATAATAATATATATGATATATTAAATTACATTAACTAATATTAGCTCACTAAAAGATTCTTTTTCTCACTCGGGTAATACATTGATATATATGCGATATATGTTAATTGTATTATTTTATTTTGTTACAATAAATATTATATATGCGATATATAATATTGTAACATGATATGATAAATAATGCAACATGTTTAGTAGAGTTTAAACATGATTAGGGTTTGGATTAGGGTTAAGACTTCTAGTAGATTCTAGAAGCTTTTTTTTGTTTTGTGAAAGATATTTTGTTATGGCTCATGCTTTAACCCAAGCCAAACCCTAACCCTAGTTAATTCTCTACATGGGTTTAGTTGACCATGTTTGCATTAATCATCATATTTATCTCCTTTCATTATTCATCACAAAAGGATTCCTCCTTAGTTCCTTCATGGAAAAAGCTTACTAGCTTTTTCCAAGTGATGAAAATATATGAGAAAAAGATTATAAATGAGAGCAAAAATCCTACTTCATCATTCTCATCTATCCTTGCCCTTTAGATGAGAGTGTTCACTTCATTTAGTAAGTGTTAGCTTGTGTTAATGAAACTTCAAGGTAGATCATCTATGTTATCGAAGATCGGAAGCAAGGTTGCATCATTCTCTTCGTGAAACCTCTCGAGAGTCCAGAACACGATGATTGCAGCGAAGGGACCTCAACACGGAGCTTAAGAAGTGAAGGACCGGATCTACAAAGGTTGTAATCCCTCTCACTTAGTATTAAAGTGTTTAACATGTTAGTTTTCGCCTAAACCCTAGTTTAAAGATCCGGCTTTAGGTCGTTCGGCACGGCTAAAATTTTAATCGGGCATGGTTGATGCCTCGTAGACCCTTGTGCGCGTGCTTAGCAACCCTACAATGACGAAAATACAAATGTCAAAATCCATTACGAAAATCAAATATGATATAATTTGGACTTTAACATATATATATTACACATCTTCGTGAAATCATCAAACAACTGAATAATAGTGCATGCCAAATCCCTTTTCCAAATCGCCGTGCGATGCGCATATCACGGTACAAGTAGCGCACGTTCATTTTTAAAGAAATAACTATATATATCTACATATCTTTTATTTAACGTAGACGTCCCACCTTTTGAAAAATGATTTGGGGAAGGGTTTTCTTTTTAAAGTTTCTTGTTACCATAGACACGTAGGAAAATATTGAGACTATGGCTCCTTTGAAATCCCTTCCGTAAATATTGGTGCATGCAAAAATACTCAGGTACTGTCCTCAGACTAGTCCTGCTCAGTTACTATATAAAATAGTCTATGTCATATAAACACGATGCTCAAACGAAATCAACCTCAAATAGGACATATAAAATTCCACGTGCGTCTGGTGTGCACGGAAATCGAAATCAAATACAGGTGCTACGAATGTGCACAGAAATAAAACTGAGTGCAACGGGTGTGCACGAAAGCATCTGTCAAGTGCAACGGGTGAGCACGACAACAATATCAGGTGCATCTGATATGCATGAAGAATCTCGATTTAGCGCATCTGGTATGCACAAATCACATCTGGTATGCCAAGTGTGCGCAAGAATCCTAATCAAGTGCATAAGGTGCACGAAACATAAATCTAGTGCACTAGGGTACACGAAAACAAATATTGAATATCAAAATCGAAATCGACGGTATACGACATACACCAAATCAAATCAAGTATACCGCGGTATATAAATTCATAAACATGCGCATCTGTGCACACAAAACCATATCAATACTGAAAACTCGTGTAACTACACCGAATGCATAAGTCAAAAATCATATGCATACTATGTGCATGAAATCAAAATCAAGTAAAATAGGTATGCAAAAAATCAAACATCAATACAACTGATACTTGAAAATACTAATCAAGTGCAACTGTGGTGCACATAGGAAATATCAATCATGAAACTAAATCATCAGAATACTGGAATCAAAACGATGAAAACATGATATTCGAATCACCAAGGCAAAATTCGTAATAACTGTCGTCGAGGTGCCCCTCCTTCAATGTCGAAAGGTGCCGGTGCATCCAAGGCTGGCAGAGCAAGAATATCTACTTGCCTCCTGTCCATGGTCCTCGTTTCTCTCTGCGAATTACCGGTTACATGACTCCTCGGCTAAACAGCCTGATTCAGAGTAATGACGGAATAGTTCCGCTATAGCGCTTCTCTGAAGATCTCCTAACCAATTAGCATAGTCACTCGTAACGTATCACGTCAATGATGGCAATCTCTGGCACACTGAGTATGCGCGATACAATCGATCCTGGTTCAAGTATTTATCATGAAGTACTCCCGAAAGATCCTATCAGGGTCTCTTCCTAATCTCATCTCTGCAGAACTGCCTGGAAGTTGACACTCTTTACTTAATCCGTTTCTTGTTCCGGGGCAGTTGCATTCTCATCACGACTTTCCTCAAGAATTTATGACCGTATCCAACGTCTCTGCATGCATAGTAAATCTCTGACATCAACGGAGTGGAACGACAACTCGTGAAAATCTCACATGAACTTCTTGCTCCGCTTCCCTTCAATAAAGACCAATTCGGAATCATCTCTTCGTAGCTGTGTGGACTGCGCTCCAATTAGTTGTACTCATATCTAGAGTCTCTTCCGAAACTACGAACTCGTCATCTCCAATACTCTGTAGAAGGTGTCTGGCCAATTACGTCCTTGGAAACTCGTCCAAGCCATCGGAGTAATGCGCTTTCGCCCGTCCTTTCTCGATCGACTCACAACACGCCTGTGTGTGGTCCTCTACTAGCCGGAGCTAATCAATCTAATGATCTCGCATCAGAGCATCTAAACGAAAAAAATGTTCTAGTCACTTATCCAAGGGTGACTAGCGATCTTCTATCACACCTCCGTGTAAAAACTCATGCTGCATTAGTTTCAAAAGTCTGGGGGCGATATCTCGTCAACTCGGCAACAGCTGGCTCGTTTGTACGCAAGGTAGACAACGCCTCAATCATCTGAAATAGACAGTACGTCAATAATCTTCACAATCTGGCTGACTTTTAGCAATGGCCCGATCATCTGTGCAGATCCCGAACGCTCGTGTCAACGGAAAATCCTAGTAAAACAATAAGTCAATGTGGTCGTGTCACCGGAATACATCCTGGTCAGTCCTCATTCCTGATGAGCTCGGTCTGACCGCATCTCTAGCCGCAGCTCTCTATGCTCATGTAACCAAGGTAATGGAAACCACGATGCGATATCGATGAGGATGGATCATAAGAACGAATAGAAATACAGTGCATAAGAAATGTTCGTCCTAAGGCTACTAAAGCGAAGTAGCATATCGTAAGTATGCCGTGGAACATATACACGGTACGTCACTCTACTTAAGTTACCTACTTCATCAACCAAGGTTAACCTACGCGACGAAAGTTCGGGTCTAATACCCCCTCAGCCAAGTTTAAGTTCCATAAGGTCAAGCCTAGGTTCCGAATTATATATACGCCCTAGACTCTGCATAATCAAACCTAGACTCGAACCAAGGTTAAACCTAACGCTCTTATACCAACTTTGTCATGACCCGGAAAAGACACGTGACTGGCACTTGAATCATGTGAAGTGTATAGGACCCCACCTAATTCAAGTAAGCTGAAAGCCCAGAAATCTAAACCTTTTTAGGGAAAAATAGTGGACGTGATGTTTTGAAATAACGGCATAATGAAATCAAGATCTTTCTTTTAAAAACATAAGCAATATCATACGAAAAACAATGTTTTATAACTATCTTGAAAACATGTCCCTTCGTTTGAAATTTGGGCATCACCTCCTTTGTAAATTTTAACCCGAAAACAATACAATCAATAATAATAATAGGCATCTCCAAGCAGGAGCTAGCTCTTCGCCAATTGGCGGAAACAACCATGCAAAGATATAAATATACGATGCCACAGGCAAAGATCAAACACAAAAAGAAAGTAAGAAACCAAAACATCATCAAGTAAAACCAGCATAAAGAATAAATACATGAGCGTGACTTTAAGTCCGAAAGAATATACAAGGTTTCTAAGTCAACAATATACAAAGTCTGGTTGATGGAGCTTTAACTAGATAAAACTGAAATAAATATACAAGTATATAAAGGTGGTCACGATGCAAATGTATCCCACCTATCAATGCAATCACCCTGAAAAAGGTAGTGTACCAGCAAGCCGCAACGGAGCCGGTGCGGTCGGACATGCAAGAAAACTGTGGCACAATGGGGGTGAGTTGCCAACCCATGAGTAGAAGACATCAACGAGTAGAAACCGAATGTATGACTATCTCCTAGGTCATACAGTAAGATAATACTGATATGGTGACATCGAGTGATAACAAGGGTAATAATATAAGCATATGTGCAATACCAAAGTACTCGTGTCAGTGTCATAATGTAGTAACATGTCATGTACATCATGTATAAATGCATCATCCAACATGTGTCCAGCAACGACACAAAAAATCATGATAAAACCTGAGTGCCAAGCATCTACACTCGAAAACATCATGAAAACCGTGTCCATCAGCGACACATAATCCTCATATCTCGGGCTCCGTCAGTCCGGATCGGCCCCATATCATCTGATCTAATGACTACGGTCGCTATCCTCCGGATAACCGCCGCACCAAACTATCACCGGTAGGTAGTGCTCCCCCTTCCAGGCTCATCGTCTACATCTCGAGCTTATTGCCCCAGGGTACCTTACCGGGTCCACCATGTACCCGCAGACGGCTCATCCAACTCCTCGAATCGGGTCTCGAAAACAAGCTCAGAACCGAGAAAACTCATGGTGGACATGAAATATCATATCAAGGGAAACCCCGCCTTTTTAAATATTTCAAGTTTCAAAAGGTATCTTGCGGTTTCCCAAATCCACGAAATCGAAATAAAACATCATATGAGAGTATATATATAAATTACTATAGCAATGTATGCATGCATGCATGTATGTATGTATGATGTAATTCATAATGCGTACTAGTACAAGAATAAATGTCTAACTATCAATAATGAATGTGGTACAAAATATATTTATCCATGGCAGTTTTTATAGTGTGCGTGGCATGGCAATTACCGATGATGATGTGTGTGAGCCGGCCAGTAAGTGTACGTGCAACATACGCATCATCGGTAATGGTGAATGTGTCCTAGCAGACGAGATCTTAACAGCAAATGGAAACACGTGTATATATACAACGCAATGAGAATAATATGAGTATAGCAGAAGTAAACAGTAACACAACATTAATAAAGTATATATATCTATGTACGAGCCATACGGTTACCGTATTTAAAATAGCACAAATCGTTGTTTTTAGAAAAGTAAGGGCTACGGTGTATTTTTGAGAAAAGAGATATCTTTTGAAAATCCGTAGCGTCCGTTGGTTTATCTTTTGAAAATGCATACGATTCGTTGGTTTGAAAATAGGTATGACTCAAATCTATCCTAACATCTACTTAAGTAATTAGAAAACTAAACTAAGAACCGAATCGATAGTGACAAGAAATCTATAGCATATCCGAGTCGATATATCTAGTAGTCGGCGATCTAGCCTCATAGCATTACGTACGGTAATATCCATCGTACGGCATCCTCGAGTCAAGAGTATGGATCAATCATCATATATATATCTCGTACGGTATAGTCCAGCGTACGGCATCCTCAAAATCGAGGGTACGGGTCAATATCATATATATCATAATTCGTACGGTATCATCCATCGTACCATATTATAAACAAGGGTACAGATCTAAGGTCACATACATTCTATTATTTCATCAAGTCACATGTTATCGCATGCTATGTATACAATGCCCAACGATCCTTTACTATGTCACATCATATACGATGCCTCATCTCAAACATATAACAAAGTCTCTTGACATCCTGCTCGATCGTATCGACTCAAAACCATATAAAATCATATCCTCATCTTACACGTATATGTATGTGTGTATATATATATATATCAACACATTTATCTATACACACACACACACACACATACACACACACACATACACATATACACACATATAAAGTCAAGTGTGTGTAGGCGCGCGACAAAGTAAAACCGACGACTCACGACTAAGGAACTAAACTAAGAGTAAACCATCCTACAAATACGCTTAATCTAACCTATAGTCTCCTAGAGCCTTACTTGCTAAGTATCGAAGTCTCATATAGGCATATATATAATATATAAGTATCTTATTCTTCGGTTGCGGGGGTGCTATACGCCATCCACCTGACTTTCCCCGTAGATATACATCTACTCACTTTCGATCCTCGCTTGCCGAAGTCGATGAACGCCTTGCTCTCCCTTTTCGTCCCGAAGTCCACGCGAAGGTACCTACAGTTTCAAGTACATTGTATCGTAAACAAGAATCAAATACAAAAACTGATACGGCACGTAGAGTGCACATAAGTTAGAACCTACGGCCTACGCATGCAAGAATAACCAACAACTTTCGATGTCGACGTTCAAATATCAAACGACCGAGCCAAAACCTCAAATACCAAAACTCAAGTCTTTAAAAGTCGTAAAACGAAAAAAGAAACTTTGAAAAACATCTCCATATTTTTCCTCAGGTGAAATTGGGACATTTTGCATATATGATAGGTCTAATTAACAGACAAAGGAGCCATGGAACAAACACGAGCCAAATCCATCATACTCAGGCCGCAAATTGTGGCCAGAATGGATATTTTGGCGGACAAGTTGTGGAGTTAGGGGCTCGGGTCTCAGGGGTAGTCTCTAGGTCACCTGCATGTCTTACTGTAATCGCTATATATTTTCAGGTCTTCCGGGTCATAGCAGATCCCTAAATATCATCATAAATCCCACAAAATCCAATATCGGCAAATCTAAAGTTCAAGTCTTAGGATTTTAGTCTCTGGTTTTGTCCATAATACTAACACTACAGGGGTTGTGGTCACTAAATACACCTCAATTACACCTTCACAACTCATAAAATCTTCTAAACCTCATCTGGGAATTTTCCAATATCACTAAACCTCATCGGTTTAACTCTAAACTACAAAAAGGAGGTAAGGAAACTCAAATCATAACTAAAGGTGTAGGATATACCTCATGTAGCAACTGAAGAAAATTCTAGGGTTGCCCAAAGTGTTCAAAATCTCCACTTGATCCTACCATGATACTTGTAGTGAGCTTATGGTCATTTATGGTGAAAGGGTGTAAGGTTTTTGGTTGAGTTTTGAGGTGGTTTGTAGGTGGTAGAGGAGGTAGAGGATGAGGGACATGAAGGAGGAGATAATGAAGAATGGAGGAAATTAGAAGGATGAGGTGAAGGGTAGCCATGGTTAAAGATTCTCTCTCTCTCTCTCTCTCTCTCTCTCTCTCCTATTCCCTCATGTCCCCCTTCTCACAAAATATCTCCCCATCTCATTTGTTTTTTTTCCATTTTAAAACAAAAACATTTATAAAACCAAGATGAAGCCATGGTTCATGACATAAAAATGTAACAAGTGTTTTGCAACATGATTTGTTGCATGTGATATACATAAACAAGATTAATGCAAAATTAGTGAAATATTAATCAAGTTTAGCATTAACTTGTATACAATTAATTGTATAATAATTTGTAAAATGCCCAAATCACATAAATTCTTTCAAAATCAATAATTCATTGTAATTTTCCAAATATTTTCCAAACTATCGGTATATAATTATATCATTTCATTAAAACCAATTTCCATACTTTAATAATATTCATGAAATTCATTATTTTAATTATATAAATTCTCAAAAATAATATTTTATTTTCTGAAATGTTACAAGAACAATGGAGAGAGAATGAAAAAATAGAATGAACGAAGTCTTGTGCAAGTGAAGAATGGCTAATACTTTTCTCACATCAAGCATGCAATATTTTCAATATAAAATTGTAGCCATGCTTCAATAGCAAGTGCAAACCAATAAACTAAAGAATTAGCCATGCTTCACCCATGCCACAAATATCTCCATTTTCCACCTCATTAATCTATTTTCCAAAAATAGATTAAACCAAAATGAGGTGTCCCCTTCTAGAAGCATCTCTTGTAAAATTACAAGAATGCCCTCACCGTATATACATACCGATATTCGTACTCCAAAAAATATGAATACAAAGAGATAAAAATAATTCAATAATATAATACTAGAATCCGGCTTAATCCTAAGCCCACTAGTATTATCCGTCCGAACAACAACCGTGTAACCAGTACACGTATATGATCGGAACCCTGCACGTAAAACCATACGGCCTCTACATCGTTTCGCCTGAACCAGGGAAACCCTCTGTGTGGGACTCTAAAGACTCGACAGTATGCTGGCAGTGGGTTTAACCACAAGTCTGTCAGCGGCACTAGCTGTACATAACGACTATCCAGGTACCTGTCGAAAAGAAGGCCGACGAGCGGACTCATCTGAACCCCTACTGAGCCTATCCGTGACAATCTTCGTACAGTCCGGTCTGTTCGTCTAAGAGTATCGCATATCGGGCCTGGGGGGTTGTAAACGTCAGACCCCTAATAGCGCAATAAGTCGTGTCGGTGTAGAGCCCAATACACCCTGAGAAACTGTCACGACCCGAAAAGTACAGAACATGACCGGCACTTAAATTACGAAACGTCTCGAATGCGTACGTAATCTAAGTAAGCCAAAACCCAGAAATCCAAACCAAGTAAAGCAGTAGAGTGAAGGAAAACCAATTTAAAGCAAGAAGTTTAACAACATAAGCCGAAGTATGTATTTTTAAATCTCTAGTCTTTTCTGAAAATTTCGGCAGAGTTTCCTTTGTAAAAACTGACCCCAAACGGGTACAAAACCTGATACAACATATATAATGAATAAAGGCATCCCCAAGCGGGAGCTAGCTCTTTGCCAAAAGGGCGGACAAAACCACGCAAGCAATATAATATACAACGCCGAAAGGCGAGGATCAAACTCAGGATAAAAATCCAACATCCTCAAGGAAACCAAAGGAAAACCATAATAATACAAAGCGCGACTTTAAGATCGAAAGAATATACACTGGTCATCTATATCTATCAATATACAAGTCTGGTTGATGGAGTTTTACTAGATACAACTGAAATAACAAATATACAATGGTGGTCCTGATGCAAAAGATCCCACCTACCAAAGCAATCACCCGGAAGGAACAGGGTGCCAGCAAAGCCGCAACGAAACCTGTACGGCAAAACCTGCAAGAAACTGTGGCACAACGGGGGTGAGTTGCCAACTCGTGAGTAAAAAACATCTACGAGTAGAAATCGCATGTATGACGCTATCCTAGGTCATATCAAGTAATATCCTCAAATAAATATCCTGGACCATCTATGTATAAGTGTAATACTACATGCTCGTGTCAGTGCCTCAGATAGCAACATATAAGATATATGATGTATGAATGCATGACGAATGGAAATAGAATACATCATGAAATCAACAGAGAAATCAGTGTCAAGCATCGACACCAAACATAAATCTCAGTATCTCAATATCTCAAATCTCAAAATCTCAGTGTCTCAAATCCCAATATCTCAATATCTCAATATCTAGGGCTCCGTCAGTCCGAATCGGCCCATATCATCAAATCACGCGAACACGGACGGTATCCTCCGGATATCCGCCGCGCCAGGTAAAATCACCGATAGGTAGTGTTAGTGTATATGCCCTAGAGGCCATTACTGTATCATACTAGTATGTATATTACTTGATGGAAGCTTGGGATATTCACAGTTGTATATACAATCTTGCTCGAAATGGTAGTATGCTACTTGGTTTGTCTCTGCTTTAATGTGTACATGTGTTTCTTTTATTATATCACCTATACGCATTAGTGGAGCCCTTAGGATCTTTGCTTGATTACCAGCGTTGTGATGGCGCTCACACTCGTGGGGGCTGGGTAATCCATGAGCACATCCTTATACAGGTCCCTAGTCGTAGGACTATCGAGATAGGGCATCGATACTCCGGAGTAGACTAGCGTATGCGCTTCTCATCCCAGCGTGGGAGACGGTCTGTCCCACAGCCGTCAGTACGTCGTACTTGAGATAGTATGCGGGTGCTCGTTAGGTTACCAGTACACTGGACAGGACTCGTCGGGAACTGTTAGTTGGTATTATACCTATCGTCAGTTATCAGTTCCCAGGTGACATGAGTACAGCTTAGTCCGCTGACTTGACACTGTCACTTCGCCTCGAGTGTGTTCCCACTGCACTTTGATTACTATCCTACCACGGCTCAAAGGAGTCGTGCAAACAGGTAGTTTTTGGGTGCAGTCCTGAAGCACTTGGAGGTAGTGACGGTTAGACAGGATTCGTCTCTCCCGGTATTGGGGGTTGACATCGCGCTGTGTCCAGGAGAGCCATTACACAAGTAGTCCCTGGCCAGGGCAAGCGAGATATACTGGTAGGTTTCCAGTGTTATCTCAGGGTGTTCTGGGCTACACTCCGACAAGACTTGTACCGCTATTAGGGGACTGACGTTTACCGCCCCCCTAGGCCCGCCATACGATGTATCAGACGAACAGACCGGACTGTACGGAGACTGTCACATACAGGCTCAGTAGGAGTTCAGATGGGGTCACCTCGTCAGTCTTCTTATCGGCATCTACCTGGGGACCGTTACGTACAGCTAGTGCCTCATTCGGTCTGTGGTTAAACCCACTGCCAGCGTAGTGTCGAGTCTTTAGAGTCCCACACAGAGAGCTATTCGCCTTTAGGCAAAATGAGTAGAGGTCGCATGGTTTTGCGACAGGGTTCGTTCACATCCGCGCACTTGTGCACGTTTGCTGTCCGGACAGCTTATACTAGCGGGCTTTGGTTTAAGCCAGATCCTAGTATATTATTTGGGATTGGTTTTATCTCTTTGTATTCGTGTTCCTCGGATCACGAATACGGGTGCGTATGCACAGTTGACTGAGACAGAGGGAGAGGACTTTGATTAGGGTTAATGACCATTGTCATTTTATTAACCCTAATGCTTATATGTGTATTATGATTAATTAATATTAGTTAAATATAATTATACATGGTTAGGGTTGTTGACCATTTGACTATCTTGACTTGTTGACCTAGGTTGACACTTTGACCATCATCATTCCATATAAAAGATGCTCTTTTATCCTTGCAATTTGCATTAAATATGAAATGATAATGGTCATGTCTTGATTAAGCCATGACAATTATCTTGCTAATTATCAATTTACTTAATTCACACATATATGTGAGAATGGTTCTATTATTCTTTCATTCTATCATATGCTTTCTCTCTCCTCCTCTTCCTCTCCCTCAAGCTCTCCCCTCTCATGTGTTGAGAAACACTTGAGCTTGAGATAAACCTCTCCAAAGTAATCTCTACTCTCATCTAAGGTTCTAGGATTAGCACTTCTAGCACTTTGGTTATTTCTAGCTTGAAGTTGAAGCCAAAGGTTGAGGCTCTCGGGTGGATCCCTCTTCGACTTGAGAAGGCGACAAGGTGATCTCTTTCTTCCACTCCAAGGAGCAAGGAGAGAAGGACATAAAGCCCAAGGTATAACCTTTCTTCCATGTAGCTAATTCTAGTTAGCTTTTAGTTAGTTTTTGTTTAGCAAAGATCCCGCCTTTAGCTAGTCCATGTTGCCTAGTATGATAAAAATCCGATTTTTATTCCGTTTTCTGCCTCCCTGCAAGCACCGGGGTGGGCAACGTGGACTTACAGTGGTATCAGAGCCTAACTAAACATAAACTAGCTAGTTAGTAAAGTGTATGGAAGTTCGATCGAAAAAAATCGCAAAACTAAAAATGCAAAACCCTAAGTTTCTGTTGAAATTTGTTCTGCTCAAAAAATAAAAAATCATACTTCAAAAATAAGCTCAGGGTTTTATGAAGAAGCACACCAAATACGGTCAAGTGAACAGTTCAAAGCGCGGCGGTTCCGCGGCAAAAGCATGCCTATTGCCGCAGAACCGTGGCTGTTTTGACTCTGTTCTGAACCGGGTTTGGTGCAGTATTCTTCTGATGAGGTTTTGGGATATTTAAGATGGTTTATTTGTGCCCAGATTTTCCAGAAAAGATATTTGTATTTGGGGGCCTATAAATCCGTATTTTTGATCGAATTTCACTATACTTTGACTATTGGGTTATATCTGTGATGTTTATATGTATTGAACGTCGGCTAATCTCTATACGTCGATTAGTGGGGGTTATACATATCTGTGATCTGGGTTTTTTGATGGTATGTGTATATGAATGCGTTGGATTATCGCGGGTGAATAGCCGGGGGTTTTGTGAGACGAGAGTTTTCTTTTCTTTCAATTCACGTAACATATAAATTGATGTAATATTATTTGCATGGCCGCACAACCGGGTCGGGGTTGTAGCCGTCATTGTATAATTCTTTTTACTGTTTTTGCTCCTAGGATAGACCCATGGAGTGTAAGGTTTTGAAAATCGTTTTGGTGAAATTTCAAAAAAATCGGTAAAATAAGGGTTTTTCTGTAAAAAGTCAAAATACAAATATCTTATTATAAAAATTAAATATACATATTCTAGCTATGCAATTTCTAGTATTTGGTGTTTATTGAGCCACTGGTGAAATTTCAAATTTTCTGAAAAAAAATTATTTTATTATTATTTTAAGCCGTCACTAATACATTTAATTAGGGAAAATTACAAATTGGAATGAGTTGAAACAAATTTTGTGCATCATAAAACATTAAATAAAATTTTATCATGTGGTTTTTGAAATGAAATCGTTTGCCAAAACGGTTTAGAAAATATTGAAGAAAAAAGGCTTTTTTGGTGAAATTAGTGTAAATGGATGTTTGGGGGTATAGTATTTATCATTTTCCATCACCCCACACCCATACCCACACTCACACACCCTCATTTATCTTTTCTCTTGGCTGAATTCAGCAGCTCCTCTCTCAATCTTTTCCCCACTTGTGTTGCAAAAGAAAAGAAAAGAAAAGAAAAAGGAAATGTAGAAATGAGAGTGGACTTTAACTAGGTTGACTAGGCATCATTTTCCCCACCTCCCTCTCTCTCCACTTTCCCTATACTTGCAGACGAGCCCCCCCCCCCCCTTCTTGCTGTCCAGATTTTCCCCCCATAACCCCACCTCATTTCCCCTCAAAAAAATGTCCAATTTCCATCAAAAATCAAGCTAAAATCCAAATCCGACTCCTACCCATTTTCCCTCATCTTCTTTAGCATGGATCTTGGTGCAAGGATTTCAAATTGGAGGTCTAGATTTCAAGTTTGATTCATGGTTGTGAGGTATAACTTTTGACCCATTGTTCAATTATTGGTTTAATTTCTTAATGAAGCTTATTAGGTGCTAATTTATGGTTTAATTGAAAGATGTGGGTTTGCAAGAGAAGATCTAGATTAGGGTTTGTGAAAATCTAATTAGGGTTTTGTGTTGTGAGACTATGGTTGTGTGATGTTTTTAGGCTCTTATGACATGTTAAAACAAGATTATTAGCTAGTTGTTAATGGTTAGTTTAAAAATTGTGTTAATTATGCTAATTTGTAAACTAGGTTTTTAAAATAATTATATTCTTGTGAGATAAAATTCAAATTAAGGTTTCATGTCATTATAAATATTATATTGAGTGGTTTAATGTATTTAGTTTGTGAAAATCCAAGCTAAATTGTTATTTGTGCATTTTTGCTATAAAATTGTTAAAATTTGGGTATATTGTAAACTAGAATTTTGGAATTTATGGAAATTGATGAGAATAAATTATAGGAATGGTTTATATGATTTTGTTATGATATTTAGTGAATATTGTGGCCGCTAGATTCGTTTAAACATCAAGATGTTGTATTAAAGCGGTTAATTTTGCTTATTAGGTTTTCGGAAAAATAGCTTTAAAGAGAATTTGAAGTTTTGGTGATTTTAACCCTATTTAATATATATAATTAAGGTGTTGTGAAACCACGATTGATACGTTTGAGTTTTTTCTCGATGGTTTGGCGTTTGTACGCCGACGTCGAGGGTTTTTGGGTTGATTTGTGAAAGCAACCATAAGTTTTGACCTATGTGGGATTCGTGTGTCGTTTTGGTCATGAGTCGGATTTTAATGCGATACGATGCGTTGTGATATGTAGGTACCCCCATGTGGAATTCGAGACGACAAGCAAGAGCATGGTGACGTCGGCACCGGCGAGCGAGGACCAGGTGAGTAGATTTATATCTACGGGGAGAAGTCGGGTGGATGGCGTATAGCACCCCCGCAGTCCGTAGTGTAGCTCATATATATATATGTTTATATAGGTGTTTTATGATACGAGAATACTTATTCATGTTATGATTATGTGTTCATGGATTAGCTTTGGGTTAGTTGCGAAACCATAGAGTAGTTGTTATACCCACATACGCACACACAGACTTGCATACTTTACTTTCTTGTGCGCAGATTGGGATGTGTATACATGTATATATGCGTGGGTATGGGACTATGCATATGTACATTCATATACGCATGCACGGATAATGATGATAGTACTTGGGATTTATGATGAGTCGATGAGATTTGATTTGAGGCCTTGAGATCGGTGATATAGCAGGGTTCGTATTTGAGATACGACATGACGTTGCAGCGGGTCCTTGACGTAGTGTTTCACACACGTGCATGCATGCTTAGGCGGTATCAGTATTGTACTAGACGTAGATCAGTACCCCGATCATGATATTTGATAAAGAGGATACCAGATGAATAGTATGATCAATGTGATATTGACCCGTACCCAGAATTGGGGATGCCGTACGACGGATTTACGTACGAGCTATATCTTGATGATTGATCTGCACTCTTGACTTGGGATGTCTGATTATAGATATGGTATCGGATATGATATTATTGAGGCGGGATCACCGACTAATATATATAGAGGTATGTATATGTATCGACTCAGATGTTAGGCGGTTTCCTTACCTGTAGTCCAGCTTGTTAGCTTAGCCCTTTAGTTTAGTTTAGTTGTTAGATTAGATTCGATTCTTACCTATTTCAAAAACTAACGAATCGTGGGTATTTTAAAAGACAGCCAAAGGGATCCTACGGATATTTCAAAAGACGTATCTTTTCATAAAAACACCGTAGCCCCTACTTTCAAAACCCCATGATTCGTGTTATTTCAAAAGGCACCATTTGTATGACTTATATTAGATTAGTGCAGATTAGTTATAGTTGCGTCTAGTATTCAGCTCCCGCTCATTATTGTGGTTCGCTTCGCATCGCATGCTTATATTATGTTTCATACTCCATTATTGATATCATGCTGTTAGGACACCAGCACCATTACCGATGATGCGTATGTACCACGTACACTTGCTTGCCGGCTCACACACATCTTCATCGGTAATTTCCATGTCACGTACACCTTAAAAAATATTATTGCTTGACATAGCGTACTTGCCTTATATGTTAGTTTATACATTGTAGTTATTACCTGCTACTTCATGCATACTGTTATTCATTGTTATGCCGCATTCATGGATTCTCATGCATATATTCACTATTTTACGTGTTATTGAGGTTTGGATTCGGATTTCTATGAGATTTTCTGGATTTGGAGGAAAACCGCAAAAACATAAATAAACATTTTCTCTCTTTTAAAATAAAAAGTGCGGTTTTCCCATGATGTATGAGTCGTCCACCATGAGTTTGCTGATGGATTTCGAGACCCGGTTCGAGGAGTGGAGGAACCGTTTCGGGTACATGGTGGGCCCGGTGCGGTACCCCGGGGCAAGAGGAATGTGTTGTTGACGTTGAGCCCGGCAGGGGAGCACTACCGACCGGTGATATTACCTGACGCGTCGGATATCCGGAGGATACCGTCGTGGTCTTGAGATGGATGGTAGAGGCCGGTCTGGATTGACGGGGCCCTAGATATTGTGATTTGAGATATTGAGGTACAACGATTGTGATACAGAGATATCGAGATATTTGGACACTTGTTTTGTGTCGATGCTGGGCACTGTTTTATGCTGATTTCATTTATGGTACCTCACTTTTAAAATACAGAAATCTCACTGATTTATGAAAGCAGTTTTCGTCAGTACATGCATTCTGTTCC
This sequence comes from Agapanthus africanus, assembly GCA_030015575.1. Classification (NCBI taxonomy): domain Eukaryota; kingdom Viridiplantae; phylum Streptophyta; class Magnoliopsida; order Asparagales; family Amaryllidaceae; genus Agapanthus; species Agapanthus africanus. The sequence continues at coordinate 438,181,802 of CM057340.1, read as the reverse complement.
ATGCATTCATACCTCATTCATATGATATATTGCTACCTGAGGCACTGACACGGGCACATGAGATCACACTCGGGTTAGATTTTACCCTAGCCATTGTTATAGGCTGCATGTTATTCATATATTTGAGAATATATTCTGATCATTGACCTAGGTTGCGTTATTTATGCGATTTCTGTGCGTAGATGTTTTTCTATTCACGAGTTGGCAACTCACCCCCGTTGTGCCCCAGTTTCTTGCAGGTTTGCCGTACAGGTTTCTTTACGGCTTGCGGGCATAGTTTCCTTCGGGTGATTTGCTAGTAGGTGGGTTTACTTGTATCGTACCCCCCATTATATAACTTGTATATTATTACTCTGTTGTATCTAGAAGTTCCATCAACCAAACATGTATTTATTTTGAGATAGAGACCAGTGATGTTATTCCTTCGACCTTAGAGTCGCGCGTTATATTTCTGTAGTTTTCTTGTGGTTTTGAGTTTCCTTTTGAATTTTGATCCTCACCGTTGGCGTTGTATATTATATTGCTTGTGTGGTTGTGACCGTCGATTGACGAAGAGCTAGCTCCCGCTTGGGGATGCCTTTTTTATTGATTTCGTATACTATTCATGTTGTATCCCATTTGGGGTCCAGTATTTACAAAGGAGACTCTGCCGAAATTTTCGGGAAATATTTGATTTTTTTTGAAAACCGCATAATTCGGCTTATGCTATGAAACTACTTGTTTTAAATTGGTTTTCCTTCACTCTACTACTTTTCTTGGCTTGGATTTCTGGGGTTTCGATTTACTTAGATTACGTACGCCTCGAGACGTTCGTAGTTTAAGTGCCGGTCTTGTTCCGTACTTTCGGGACGTGACAAAGTTGGTATCAGAGCGTTAGGTTTTACCTTCAGAGCGTAGGATGACCCTTGGTTGATGGAATAGGTGACTAAAGTAGAGTGACGTACCGTAGGTATGTTCCGCGGCATATTTACGATACGCTACTCCACTTAAGAAGCCTTAGGATGTACATTTCTTTGCTCAGTCTTATATTCATTCCGATCTAGCCTCATCAGTACCAGTTATGGTTTTGCTGCCACGATTACGGGCAGGGAGAGCTACGGCTAGAGTTGCGGTCAGCACGAGCTCGTCATGAACGAGGACTGACCAGGGCATGATTCCGGCGACACACGTGTTAGTTATATGTATGCCCTAGAGGCCATTACTGTACATTGGATGTATATTGTAGTGGATGCTGGGACATATATAGGGAGGACTTTCTTGCTCGACATGATAGTATGCTATCTGGTTGCTCTTTACCTTAACGTGTACACAGATTGTCTCTCTGTTACATGTTGGTAAAGCCCTTAGGATGTGTACTTGACTACCTGGACTATGATGCGGATCATACTAGTGGGGACATGGTAGTCCATAAGTACATCCTTCAAAGTCCCTAGTCGTGGGTGTATCGAGACGGGGCATCGATATACCAGAGTAGACTAGCGTATACCTTCTCGACCCATACAGATGGGCGATGGATGATCCCATATCCATTGGTGTTTGACATCAGAGATGATATACGGGTGCTCAGTAGAGACTGGATACACTGGACGGACTCGCCGAGAACTCCCAGATGGTATTATACCTTACGTCAGATGGCAGTTCTCTGGTGACACTGGTACAGAGTAGTCTGTTGAACCGAGATCGTCATAGAGTCTTGTGTGGTTCCCACTGTGCTTTGATTTCCATCTTACCACGTCCAAGAGGGCGTGCAAAACGGTGGTTTTTGGGTACAGTCCCGAATCACATGGAGGCAATGAGCGATAGGAGGGGATTCGTCTCTCCCGGTATAGGGGGTTGATGTTGCGCTGTGTTCGATTGGTTATAACCGGAAATCCCTGGCCAGGGTTGCTGAGATTTACTGGTAAGTGTTACCAGTAGTTTCTCGAATTGTTATAGACGTCATATCGACACGACTTATCGAGCTATTGGGGTCTGACGTTTACCACCCCTAGGCGAGATATGCGACATATCAGACGATCAGACCGGACTGTACGGTAGTGTTACTGGTTGGATTCACTGGAGTGTGAGCGGGCTTGCTCGTCGATCTTCTGATCGCTCAATACCCGGGTGGCCGTTACGTTTAGCAGACCGCTTGCGGCTTGTGGGTGTTTGATATGATCATCACCTGCTGCCGGCATATTGACGAGTCTTTAGAGTCCTACACAGAGGTTTCCTGGCTCAAGCGAAACGAAATAGGAGCGCATATGAGATATGTGCGGGACCGAGAATAATGCGTGTATGTGATACCGTATTCTATTCTCGGGATGAATGTATCGAATGGTTGTATGCGATATAACCTAGTTATCGATTCAAGCGTTGATTCGATAAGTCGATACATTGAATACTAGTCGGTTATGTTCGACATGACCGGATCATTGAATCAAGTGTTGATTTAATGATTTAATGTATAATTATATATTTGATATATTACTTTACATTAACTAGTATTGGTTCACTTCAAATGGATTTTCTCACTTGGATTGTGCACATTGTATATGTGATATACTTTTGTACACAAGTTTGTATCATGTTTGATGATACTTGCTCTCGTGAGTTTGTGTAAAGATTAAACCATGGTTATATGAATGGTTAGGGTTTTGTTTTCTTTTTCATTTATCTTATTTAGTTATTCATTTGGAAAATGATAAGCATTAAGAGAAAATGGTGGCTAACTTTGTTTTCTAGTTGAAGCTTCATGAAGTTTTGACCAAAGTCACCATTTTGTCTCATGCTTAACCCTAACCATTCCCACTAACCATGATTTATTCTCTACACTTGACCATGGTTTGGTTATGATAAGTATTCTTTTAATTTTCTTTTTGAATTAACTTATCATAAATTTTTCATTTGCTTCTTCTTCTTCTTCACATGAAGAAAGCTTACTTCATCAATGGTGATTGATGAAAAAGAGTGAGAAATCCAATTCTAAAGTGAACCCACTTCCTATTTCTTCATCCTCTACCTCTTGCCAAGTAGTAGAGTGTGTTTCCTTCACAAGTTTTCTTGACTTGGTGAAGTTGGAGCTTGATCTAGCGATGCCTCAACGTAGATCATCTTCAGCATCGTCGTCGATGACCTAGCCCGCTTCTTCTCCGATGAAGCCGACGCTAGAGCCCCGGGTTTCCATTTGGACAGCGAGGAGACTTCATTGCGGAGCTATGGAGGTGGAGGACCGGATCTACAAAGGTTGTATTTCCGTTTTCCCTTTAGTTAAGCTGTTAACTAGTTGCTTATTCGCCTAGAATTCTAGTTAACGATCCGTATTAGGATTTCTCGGCACCCGTAAAATTTCAAATTGGCATGGTTGATGCCTTGTGAGACCTCTTAGGAGTGCCTAGGAACCCTACAGTGGTATCAGAGCCTAGCTAGAGCCGTAGGCGATGCGTAGATGGAATTAGAAGTCCGATCGGACCGAAACCCAAACCCTAAAATGCTCTCTGTACATTTTTGAAATTCGTGGATTTTTGTGAATTAAAAATATGCAGAAAAGTAAGCAGGAAAAACTAATAATTACTGTGAAGTTTGGGCCCCTAATTCCATAATTCGACCGCGGAACCGCTGCCAAACCAGGGGTTTGGCGGCGCTTCCGCGGCCCAAATTTGGACTTAGTCCCTCAAATTTCATATATTTATTCTTAGGTCCTTTCTTGGCAATTTTTTTTGTGATTTTTTTAATTCCACTCAAGTGTTGAGTTTTCTAGGGTTTTATTGGGGATTCGTTAATTTGATCGGATAATTTAACTTCGTTTATGTTTTTCCGGATATTTTAGAAACTGTTAAAAAGTTCGACCGGATATAAATACCCACCTTTTCCCCTGTCGGGAAATTTCCAAGTGTTGGATCTTTCCGTAGTTTAACGACGTTCTAAGTAGTGCAAGTAACGCGATGGTCCCTCTAGAAGACAACAAACCTTAACTCGATTATGTGACCGTCTTGAACTGCCATTTGAACCTTTGGGTTTGGGGCAGTATAGCATGCCACATGTGAGGCGTTGGCTTGACCCTTCTACGGCTGGACCGTTGGTACTGAGGCACGAACTGAATGTTGTTAGACTTATTTCATGTGTTGAGCTGTATCGGGAAAACTTGGGTGTTCGATTGTTCGATCGGAAAGTTTAACATTTTCTATTTATCCGGAATGTGATACAATAATTGGAATTCACAAGGAGTTATGAGATAACTGAATGAATGTTATAAACATAGCACTTTAGTCTCACTTGATCGGTTGCCACGGAATTTTGATGTGATCAAAAGTCCGTCGCAATCACGTAGCGTACGCGGATACTCGCCGGGTAAACTTAATAGACTGCTACACCCCATAGCCCCGACCAAGTGACTGTAGGAGAACCCCGTAGCCGAAAGCATCCGTTCGGGTGCTCGCGGCAGCGGTGTTCCGCCTTGGTGCACTTTGTCGACGGCGTCGGGGGTGCGGCCGCCTACTGAAGTTTGCGACGAGCATTCGATCAGGATGTCGGGAATCTTGTTGAATTGCCCGACTTGATATTGAAAAGAGTTTTCGATAATGAGACTAAAATGCGGGGTTTATAATTGTTAGGCATGTGATGTCTAAGTATTTCATTTGATTAGGCATGCGATGTCTATGGAGGTTGCGGATTCCAACTGTTCTAGTTTTACACTTTCTTTTCTGTGACCGTAAGTGTAATATGTGATATCGCCGGTTTCGTTGCTATATGTCAACGACAATTGGGATGCGCATATTTACTTACGTTGATGACATGTGATGTTATGTGTTGCTGGATATGTTATATTGGATCGTCGTGTTTGAATAGCCGGGGGGGTTTTATGTGAGATGAGTGTTTTTCATTTTCATTCATGTAAAAACTTGTATGTAATATTCTTTTATTTGGGGCACTTCCAGGTTGCGGAAGTTGTCACCCTTTGTATATTATTTACTTTTCCGCACTAGGATAGACCCAAGGAGGGGAGCACAAGTAACCGGGTTCTGGGGTCCAGTGGGAGACCAACTCGAGGAGTCGAGTCCGGGTCTCCTAACTCCAGAATTGGTAGGGTTGCTTGCCGCTCTCGTAGGGGTCTAGGGGTGTGGGTTTGGCTATTCATCGCGATCGTGGAATCCATGTTTTATACTGGCTCGTATTGAAAACACGGACGTCCTAGTATATCCAATATTTCATATGTTTCTTCTGCTGCGATATCTGTGATGTGATCATGTGATGTTCTGTGATAGATACAGTATATAGTATATATGATATATTATATAGGCGTTACTTATGTTTTACACCCGCGCTAGCCCTGTCCCGCTCTGCCGTTAGTTACCTAACCTAACGGTGCACGAGGGGACATCGAGGCGAATGCGGATGGCATAAGTGTACGTCGTATTTATCTGTGATGTTTAGGTAATTTAAATGATGGGACTTCATTAATGAGATTAATGAAATAAAAGAAACCTAATGATGTTGTAGAATCGAATTTCAAAATAAAACAGGTAGCTACAGTTTTTGCTTTGCACAGCGGTGTATATGATATATCCTGCACCTTATTCGATGAGGAAAGGACCGAGATCCCTTCACCGGGAGTGACTCCTTTAGCAATAACTGGCAGATGCTACACACTCGGTTTGTCTTTTGATTGCTTTTAAGAGTTCTGCTTTGCACAGTGATATATATGATATATCCCGCACCTCATTCGACGAGGAAAGGGCCGACGATCCCTTCACCGGGAGTGACCCCTTTAGCAAAACTAGAAAAGCCTCAAAAACACTCCATTTTTAAAATCATTTGATTCTACAACGATATCAAGTTCATTACGCAATAGGTTTTCAGAAAAACCTGTCATAGCCCTCCGTCATTTCAGATAAGTACTAGTTAGTATTCGTGCTGCGGTTGTTTGGCATGCGTCAGGGCGTAGTGTACGGTAGCTAACTAGTGCTTATCTGTTAGCATACGATGCGATTGGATTAGGGTATTCGTACGGCGTTGTTTGGCATGCGTCAAGGGTCGTGCGGGTGGGTTTAATTCAATCAAGAAATGTACGGGTTGAACTTGACTAGCAGACTATGGGTTGTTTGGCATGCGTCAAGGTCATAGCGAGCTAGGGGCAAAATATTATCGGGAATTTCAAGTGTTGAAATTTGCAATGAGATTGCATACCTTCTATGAGATAGTTGGATCCCGATACCCGCTGCGAGTAAGAGTTACTCCTGGGAGAGTTTTATACATTACAATTAGCCGATCAAGTAGGTGTCTAGAAAGGTGTCAACGAGGTTACGCCTCTGGGAAAACGAGGTTTACATTAATTAGGTTCGTGCGAAAGCACGGGGGACCTCCCTCAAAGTACCGACACTGGCCTGGCTGAAAGATTGGCGAACTTATATTGTGTAATTAATCCCGGCTAGTCTTTCCTTTTAGGGTTTGAAGGAAGATTTGATAAAAACAGTGGGAGCCATCCTGATTAGATAAAATAATAACCAATCTATTCTTGCAAGAGCGCACGCTGAGTGTTTTCTTCTCTCTCTCTCCAGGTAGCGACCATATCATGCCTTAATCAAGATAATAATATGGATGTATTGACCGAACCCGCTTGTTATACTGAGCTGGGGAACGTTGCTCCCGCTCCAACTTATAATTGTTATAAGACAGAGCAGGAAATTGGGGATTACCAGAATTCCCGTGCCGCCCAAACGAAGAGAGTGCATGATGATGCATCATCTTCGGGTGTGTTCATTACAGAGAACTGTTTCTCAGTATCCTTTACGTCCTGGGTATGTGATACCAGATCAGGATCCCAGATATGTAATCTGTTACATAGGGCTACAGAAAGGTAGAGAACTGAAAACGGGTGATAAGTTTCATGAGGCAGAAAACGGGGCAAGTGTTGCAGCCAAGTCTGTTGGTCACTGTCACCCTGTATTACCAATACATTGATTCTGAACGAATGTTATTAGATACCGAACCTGATATACAAAATCATATCAGTCTCTTTTTTAGTAAAGAAATGATAAAATTCTGTATTGTTGGATAATGTTTTGAACATTTCCTATATCAAAAGTTGATCGGTTCAGGCACGTTATCTAAAAGCATTAATGTTCTAAATCAAACTACAGTTCTTAGTATACGGAACACACACAAGAGGAAGAGTTCATAAATGAACGGATCCTTCTTGAAGCATTGTAGACTAGGTCATATCAATGCGACCCGACTGGCTGAAGTTACATTTAGATGCATATTTAAATTAGTTTGAATTTACATCTTATGAAACTTGCGAGTCATGTCACAAAGATATAATGACACCAGCTCTGTTTATTGGAAACAGAGAAAGAGTTAGTGAACTCTTGGGATGATGCATGTTGATGTATAAAGGTCCCCTGTCTACACATGCCAAGACCGGTTCTTTGTACTTCATTACATTCTCTGATAATCTCTCAAGATTCAGACATATGTTCCTGTTGAAACACAAGTCCGAACCTTTTGAGATATTCAAATAATATGATTTAGAAGTAGAGAACCAAAACGGGTATAAGTATTATGTCCTTTGATGAGATCAAGGAGGAGAATACTTGAGCACGGAAATCCTGGACTATTCTAAAGGAGAATGAGATTCTCTCTCAGCATTACTCCTCCGTATACACCATAGCACGATGGTATATCGGGGTGGAGCAATCACACCCTATATGATAAGGTGTGCTCTATGATGAGTACTACTGAGTTTCCTATTTTCCTTTTGGGAGTTATGCACTTGAGAAGATGCATACCTATTGAATTAGGTTCGAATCAAATCAATGCCTACCACTTCATATGTGATATGGAAAGGGAAGAGCCCATATCTTAAGTTAGTTAAGATTTGGGGTTGTCCGGCCTATGTCTAAAAGAAAAATCCGGAAAAACTCGAGGCAAGGTCAGTTATGTAGAACTGGAAAGGTTCCAGCTATACAAACTACAGCAGATGATTTGATAAAACCAAAGGATTCAATAGTTACCAACGAACCTCAGCCTCTCCGCCGATCTAGTAGGGTTCCTCACCCACCTGAGAGTACTTCGGTTTCTCTATGACAGTGGGAGCGAGGATTGCATCATGAGATGATGACCCAACTAGTTTTGAGCTGGCCATCAGGAGTGGGACTCTGTAAGAATGGCTGGATGCTTAGCGATCTGTGATGGAATCCATATACACCAACAAAGTATGGACTTTGGTTGCTATATCTGAAGGGTTAAATCCGCATCAGGAGCAAGTATATTTTGAGAAGATTACTTGGTGTATATGGAAAAGTTGAGACTTTTAAAGCTAGACTTGTTAAAGGTTTTCGTCATCAACCAGGCGTGGATAATGATGAAACCTTTTCAAGTATCTATGCTTAAGTCCATCCAGATCCTACTTACCACGGCTACATACCATGACTACGATATCTGGTGGTTGGGTGTCATGACTGCTTTTCTAAATGATGTTTTGGAAGAGAGCGTCTATAAGTACACAGCCAGAGGGCTTCGTAGACAGTGGGAGCAGCGGAAACGTATGCAAGATGCTTTATAGGATAAAGCAGACATCGCGGAGTTGGAACATCTGTTTTGATGGATTAGTCAAAGAAGTTGACATCATTAAAATGGTAGATGAACCTTGTATAAACAAAAAGGTAGTAGGGAGTATGGTGATGATCCTCGTAGAGTACGTGGATAACATACTCTTGATAGGGAAAAAGTTTCCTATGCTACGCTCGATCAATCTCCGCTTATCACAATGATTCTCCATATAAGATCGAAGTGATACCTACTAAATCCTGGAATTTGGATCTATAAGATAGATCTAGTTGGATATTAGGACACTCACTAGTTGTAGTGAGATGGTATCAGTTGATCCTGGGGAGAATCACTGGAAGGGTTCCAGGGTGATAAAGACGACTGAATGTCAGTCACAGGCATTGTCTTTACCCTCAGTAAAGGGACGGTGTGTTGGAAGAGTTCCAAGCTAGATACCGTGACATACTAGACGATAAAGGCTGGATACATCGCTACTTCAGATGCTACCAAAGAGGCTGTTTGGGTGTATATTAGTTCATGAGATGAACTTCGTTCCTACCATTGTGAGACAATGGAGTTGTGGCTTATGCCAAGGAACGCCCGTCCCATCAGTGACCCAGGCGTATTCTGAGGCAGCATCACCTGATCGTGGAGATAGTTGATCTCCAGGGTGATCGAGGTTAGAAGAGTAGATTCAGAGGACAACACAGCGGATCCACTCACAAAGGCCTGTTCCCAGAGAGAGATTTTTATGGGATGGTTGAGTATGAGATACTACAACCACTGCTATCAGATGGCCCTAGTGCAAGTGGGAGATTGTTAGTTATATGTATGCCCTAGAGGCCATTACTGTACATTGGATGTATATTGTAGTGGATGCTGGGACATATATAGGGAGGACTTTCTTGCTCGACATGATAGTATGCTATCTGGTTGCTCTTTACCTTAACGTGTACACAGATTGTCTCTCTGTTACATGTTGGTAAAGCCCTTAGGATGTGTACTTGACTACCTGGACTATGATGCGGATCATACTAGTGGGGACATGGTAGTCCATAAGTACATCCTTCAAAGTCCCTAGTCGTGGGTGTATCGAGACGGGGCATCGATATACCAGAGTAGACTAGCGTATACCTTCTCGACCCATACAGATGGGCGATGGATGATCCCATATCCATTGGTGTTTGACATCAGAGATGATATACGGGTGCTCAGTAGAGACTGGGTACACTGGACGGACTCGCCGAGAACTCCCAGATGGTATTATACCTTACGTCAGATGGCAGTTCTCTGGTGACACTGGTACAGAGTAGTCTGTTGACCCGAGATCGTCATAGAGTCTTGTGTGGTTCCCACTGTGCTTTGATTTCCATCTTACCACGTCCAAGAGGGCGTGCAAAACGGTGGTTTTTGGGTACAGTCCCGAATCACATGGAGGCAATGAGCGATAGGAGGGGATTCGTCTCTCCCGGTATAGGGGGTTGATGTTGCGTTGTGTTCGATTGGCTATAACCGGAAATCCCTGGCCAGGGTTGCTGAGATTTACTGGTAAGTGTTACCAGTAGTTTCTCGAATTGTTATAGACCTCATATCGACACGACTTATCGAGCTATTGGGGTCTGACGTTTACCACCCCTAGGCGAGATATGCGACATATCAGACGATCAGACCGGACTGTACGGTAGTGTTACTGGTTGGATTCACTGGAGTGTGAGCGGGCTTGCTCGTCGATCTTCTGATCGCTCAATACCCGGGTGGCCGTTACGTTTAGCAGACCGCTTGTGGCTTGTGGGTGTTTGATATGATCATCACCTGCTGCCGGCGTATTGACGAGTCTTTAGAGTCCTACACAGAGGTTTCCTGGCTCAAGCGAAACGAAATAGGAGCGCATATGAGATATGTGCGGGACCGAGAATAATGCGTGTATGTGATACCGTATTCTATTCTCGGGATGAATGTATCGAATGGTTGTATGCGATATAACCTAGTTATCGATTCAAGCGTTGATTCGATAAGTCGATACATTGAATACTAGTCGGTTATATTCGACATGACCGGATCATTGAATCAAGTGTTGATTTAATGATTTAATGTATAATTATATATTTGATATATTACTTTACATTAACTAGTATTGGTTCACTTCAAATGGATTTTCTCACTTGGATTGTGCACATTGTATATGTGATATACTTTTGTACACAAGTTTGTATCATGTTTGATGATACTTGCTCTCGTGAGTTTGTGTAAAGATTAAACCATGGTTATATGAATGGTTAGGGTTTTGTTTTCTTTTTCATTTATCTTATTTAGTTATTCATTTGGAAAATGATAAGCATTAAAAGAAAATGGTGGCTAACTTTGTTTTCTAGTTGAAGCTTCATGAAGTTTTGACCAAAGTCACCATTTTGTCTCATGCTTAACCCTAACCATTCCCACTAACCATGATTTATTCTCTACACTTGACCATGGTTTGGTTATGATAAGTATTCTTTTAATTTTCTTTTTGAATTAACTTATCATAACTTTTTCATTTGCTTCTTCTTCTTCTTCACTTGAAGAAAGCTTACTTCATCAATGGTGATTGATGAAAAAGAGTGAGAAATCCAATTCTAAAGTGAACCCACTTCCTATTTCTTCATCCTCTACCTCTTGCTAAGTAGTAGAGTGTGTTTCCTTCACAAGTTTTCTTGACTTGGTGAAGTTGGAGCTTAATCTAGCGATGCCTCAACGTAGATCATCTTCGGCATCGTTGTCGATGACCTAGCCCGCTTCTTCTCCGATGAAGCCGACACTAGAGCTTGGGTTTCCATTTGGACAGCGAGGAGACTTCATTGCGGAGCTATGGAGGTGGAGGACCGGATCTACAAAGGTTGTATTTCCGTTTTCCCTTTAGTTAAGCTGTTAACTAGTTGCTTATTCGCCTAGAATTCTAGTTAACGATCCGTATTAGGGTTTCTCGGCACCCGTAAAATTTCAAATTGGCATGGTTGATGCCTTGTGAGACCTCTTGGGAGTGCCTAGGAACCCTACAACACGATTGCAGAGATGTGTCTTTTCATTGTGTCTTCACGCCACGAGCGTTGGGTGGATTGCTGTATGATATTACTCGGACATACTGATTTGCACTAGAGGATTGAGCCACTGATAGAGTCCAGCCAGATTTTGATGACCATTGAAGTATTGCTTACTCCTGATGATTGAGGCACCGTTCAGCGTGCAAACGAGCGAGCCAGTTATTGCTGCGAACGACGAGATATTGCCCCAGATGCTGGAGTTAGTGCAGAATGAGTTGTACTAAGAGATGATAGAAGGTCGCTAGTCATCGAGGATGAATGACTAGGACATGTGGATCGTTCGCCTACCCCGATGCGAGATCATCAGATAGATTGATTCCAGCTAGATACGACTTCACCCGGAGACGTTGGGAGTCGACAGAGACGATCGAATGTCAGAAACCTATTATTCCAAGTTTAAAGTAGTCGGAAATACATGCAGGCAATTCTATGGTCCCTCTAGAAGAATGAAACCCTAACTCGACTTAATGACCGTGTGAAAGCCTTTAAACCTTCGGGTCTGCGGCAGTTCTACGGCGCCATTAGTGAGGCTTGGGTTTGCCCTTCTACGGCTGGACCACCGATGCTGTGGTATGTACTCGATACTATTAAACTGTGCCCAAGATGTTGAGCTCTTGGGGGATTATGAGGTTTTGACGACTCGATCGGATGGCTCGACTTAATTCGGATGTTAGGTGGTGAGATGCATTTCTTGGGAGACTCCCGATACGAGGATAGCCGTTGGAGCTCAGTCCATGCAGCCACGACGAGACGAGTCCGAAGCGGTCGACATTAGAGAAAAATAGAGTAAGAGGTTCGTACAAGATCTGGATATGATGACGTTCCCCTCTACCGACATCAGAGATGCGATGCGCTTGCCGAGGCATGGTACTTGGATTTACCTTCCAGAAGGAGTCGCGATGAGTATGCAGTCGTTCCCGAGCAAGATGCAGATATAGGAAAGGACGATGACTTCCGGACAGTTGGCAGAGACGAGACATGGAAGAGACCGTGAGCAGGATTCCTTCCAGGACACTGCTGCAATGATACTTGCACCCAGGATCAGATGTGTCACGTACATTCAGAGAGCCAGAGGCCGACGCCAGTGATATGCTGTCTTACGAGTGGTCGCGATGATTGACCGAGAGATGACCAGAGAAGTGCCAGAATGGGATCATCCCCGTTAGCACACCTGACAGGGCCGATGAGCCGATGGACCGAGAGATTGGTAATTCACAGTGAAGACCTTGACCCAGGAGTGGTCATTGTTACGCACACCAGCAGGCCAGAGTTCATGATCATCGACGAGACGTCCCACTAGTGACCGCGACAGTTGGCCCGAGATTCTTAGAGGATGTGCTTGAGCGGTACTATTCCGCCATTGTTGATTTCGATGTTTTGGGTGATTTATTCGCATGATTTGATTTTGATGATTGAAGATTTACGATCTTTGCACAGTGTTGCACTTGATATCGTTTTCGTGCTTTGGTTTCACATGTTTGTGATTTTACGGTTTTAGACATTTGAGTTGATTTTGTGCGTATGCACGGACACGATTTGGTTCCTGCACCCTGTATGGTTTTTATATGCTTGCAGTGCAGTGATATGCCTTTTGTGCACTTAGATGCACTGGACTTCGATTTCGATTGTGATACTCGATATTTGTTTTGTGCACCTTGTGCACCTGATTTGATTTTGCGCATGTTCGGCGCTTGATATTGGATTTCATGATTTCGTGCATGATGGATGCCCCTAGTTTTGGGTTTTCGCGCATGTTTTGAGATGCGATTTTGGTGCACACCAGATGCACTAAATCGAGATTTTTTTTCGTGCATGTCAGATGCACCTGATTTTGTTGTCAGGCACACACGTTGCCTACGACAGATGCTTTGTGCACACCCGATGCACTTAGATCTTGTTTCTGTGCACATGTATGGCACATCCATGGATTTTGATTTCCGTGCGCACCAGACGCACGCAGTATTCATATGCATATTTTGGGATTGATTTCTTATGGGGCAGTACGTTTTTATGATATTGGCTATGTGTTTTTGTATGGAGCAGGACTAGTCAGAGGACAGTACCTAAATATATTTTGCATGCATTGATAGTTATTGAAGGGATTTCCAAAAAGCGAGCTATAATCTCAGTATTTACCTACGTGTCTGAGATGACGCGAAACGTTTAAAACAAGGAAAACCCTTCTAAATTGTTTCCTAAAACGGCGGAACGTACATTTCAAACAAAGGTATATATGTATATAGTTATTTTCTTATGATAGACGTCCACCACTGTGCAGTGTTATGTGCATTGCACAACAACTTAAAGGATTTGGCATGCATTTCCTCCTGATATTTGCATGTATAGTTCCGATTTATAGCATATCGGTCTTGCTTGAGATTTGGCATTCGTGTCTTCACCTTGACTCCGATGATTGCGGGATGCTTGACGGAGTTTTGATTTCGAGTTATCTACTCATTACTCATGCGCATGTATTGCGCTATGATGCGTTTTTTGTACTTATGATTTCGGAGCCCCGACGACTTGATGGTTTTTCTTAGATGTTTTTGTATTTGGGGGGAGTTTGAATTTAAATTCGAGGACCGAATTTCTTTAAGGGGGGAAGATTGTAACGTTTTGAAAATCGTTTTGGTGAAATTTCAAAAAAATCGGTAAAATAAGGGTTTTTCTGTAAAAAGTCAAAATACAAATATCTTATTATAAAAATTAAATATACATATTCTAGCTATGCAATTTCTAGTATTTGGTGTTTATTGAGCCACTGGTGAAATTTCAAATTTTCTGAAAAAAAATTTATTTTATTATTATTTTAAGCCGTCACTAATACATTTAATTAGGGAAAATTACAAATTGGAATGAGTTGAAACAAATTTTGTGCATCATAAAACATTAAATAAAATTTTATCATGTGGTTTTTGAAATGAAATCGTTTGCCAAAACGGTTTAGAAAATATTGAAGAAAAAAGGCTTTTTTTGTGAAATTAGTGTAAATGGATGTTTGGGGGTATAGTATTTATCATTTTCCATCACCCCACACCCATACCCACACTCACACACCCTCATTTATCTTTTCTCTTGGCTGAATTCAGCAGCCCCTCTCTCAATCTTTTCCCCACTTGTGTTGCAAAAGAAAAGAAAAGAAAAGAAAAAGGAAATGTAGAAATGAGAGTGGACTTTGACTAGGTTGACTAGGCATCATTTTCCCCACCTCCCTCTCTCTCCACTTTCCCTCTACTTGCAGCCGAGCCCCCCCCCCCCTTCTTGCTGTCCAGATTTTCCCCCCATAAACCCACCTCATTTCCCCTCAAAAAAATGTCCAATTTCCATCAAAAATCAAGCTAAAATCCAAATCCGACTCCTACCCATTTTCCCTCATCTTCTTTAGCATGGATCTTGGTGCAAGGATTTCAAATTGGAGGTCTAGATTTCAAGTTTGATTCATGGTTGTGAGGTATAACTTTTGACCCATTGTTCAATTATTGGTTTAATTTCTTAATGAAGCTTATTAGGTGCTAATTTATGGTTTAATTGAAAGATGTGGGTTTGCAAGAGAAGATCTAGATTAGGGTTTGTGAAAATCTAATTAGGGTTTTGTGTTGTGAGACTATGGTTGTGTGATGTTTTTAGGCTCTTATGACATGTTAAAACAAGATTATTAGCTAGTTGTTAATGGTTAGTTTAAAAATTATGTTAATTATGCTAATTTGTAAACTAGGTTTTTAAAATAATTATATTCTTGTGAGATAAAATTTAAATTAAGGTTTCATGTCATTATAAATATTATATTGAGTGGTTTAATGTATTTAGTTTGTGAAAATCCATGCTAAATTGTTATTTGTGCATTTTTGCTATAAAATTGTTAAAATTTGGGTATATTGTAAACTAGAATTTTGGAATTTATGGAAATTGATGAGAATAAATTATAGGAATGGTTTATATGATTTTGTTATGATATTTAGTGAATATTGTGGCCGCTAGATTCGTTTAAACATCAAGATATTGTATTAAAGCGGTTAATTTTGCTTATTAGGTTTTCGGAAAAATAGCTTTAAAGCGAATTTGAAGTTTTGGTGATTTTAACCCTATTTAATATATATAATTAAGGTGTTGTGAAACCACGATTGATACGTTTGAGTTTTTTCTCGATGGTTTGGCGTTTGTACGCCGACGTCGAGGGTTTTTGGGTTGATTTGTGAAAGCAACCATAAGTTTTGACCTATGTGGGATTCGTGTGTCGTTTTGGTCATGAGTCGGATTTTAATGCGATACGATGCGTTGTGATATGTAGGTACCCCCATGTGGACTTCGAGACGACAAGCAAGCGCGTGGCGACGTCGGCACCGGCGAGCGAGGACCAGGTGAGTAGATTTATATCTACGGGGAGAAGTCGGGTGGATGGCGTATAGCACCCCCGCAGTCCATAGTGTAGCTCATATATATATGTTTATATAGCTGTTTTATGATACGAGAATGTTTATTCATGTTATGATTATGTGTTCATGGATTAGCTTTGGGTTAGTTGCGAAACCCTAGAGTAGTTGTTATACCCACATACGCACACACAGACTTGCATACTTTACTTTCTTGTGCGCAGATTGGGATGTGTATACATGTATATATGCGTGGGTATGGGACTATGCATATGTACATTCAGATACGCATGCACGGATAATGATGATAGTACTTGGGATTTATGATGAGTCGATGAGATTTGATTTGAGGCCGTGAGATCGGTGATATAGCAGGGTTCGTATTTGAGATACAACATGACGTTGCAGCGGGTCCTTGACGTAGTGTTTCACACACGTGCATGCATACTTAGGCGGTATCAGTATTGTACTAGACGTAGATCAGTACCCCGATCATGATATTTGATAAAGAGGATACCAGATGAATAGTATGATGAATGTGATATTGACCCGTACCCAGAATTGGGGATGCCGTTCGACGGATTTACGTACGAGCTATATCTTGATGATTGATCTGCACTCTTGACTTGGGATGTCTGATTATAGATATGGTATCGGATATGATATTATTGAGGCGGGATCACCGACTAATATATATACAGGTATGTATATGTATCGACTCAGATGTTAGGCGGTTTCCTTACCTGTAGTCCAGCTTGTTAGCTTAGCCCTTTAGTTTAGTTTAGTTGTTAGATTAGATTCGATTCTTACCTATTTCAAAAACTAACGAATCGTGGGTATTTTAAAAGACAGCCAAAGGGATCCTACGGATATTTCAAAAGACGTATCTTTTCATAAAAACACCGTAGCCCCTACTTTCAAAACCCCATGATTCGTGTTATTTCATAAGGCACCATTTGTATGACTTATATTAGATTAGTGCAGATTAGTTATAGTTGCGTCTAGTATTCAGCTCCCGCTCATTATTGTGGTTCGCTACGCATCGCATGCTTATATTATGTTTCATACTCCATTATTGATATCATGCTGTTAGGACACCAGCACCATTACCGATGATGCGTATGTACTACGTACACTTGCTTGCCGGCTCACACACATCTTCATCGGTAATTGCCATGTCACGTACACCTTAGAAAATATTATTGCTTGACATAGCGTACTTGCCTTATATGTTAGTTTAGACATTGTAGTTATTACCTGCTACTTCATGCATACTGTTATTCATTGTTATGCCGCATTCATGGATTCTCATGCATATATTCACTAATTTACGTGTTATTGAGGTTTGGATTCGGATTTCCATGAGATTTTCTGGATTTGGAGGAAAACCGCAAAAACATAAATAAACCTTTTCTCTCTTTTAAAATAAAAAGTGCGGTTTTCCCATGATGTATGAGTCGTCCACCATGAGTTTGCTGATGGATTTCGAGACCCGGTTCGAGGAGTGGAGGAACCGTTTCGGGTACATGGTGGGCCCGGTGCGGTACCCCGGGGCAAGAGGAATGTGTTGTTGACGTTGAGCCCGGCAGGGGAGCACTACCGACCGGTGATATTACCCGACGCGTCGGATATCCGGAGGATACCGTCGTGGTCTTGAGATGGATGGTAGGGGCCGGTCTGGATTGACGGCGCCCTAGATATTGTGATTTGAGATATTGAGGTACAACGATTGTGATACAGAGATATCGAGATATTTGGACACTTGTTTTGTGTCAATGCTGGGCACTGTTTTATGCTGATTTCATTTATGGTACCTCACTTTTAAAATACAGAAATCTCACTGATTTATGAAAGCAGTTTTCGTCAGTACATGCATTCTGTTCCATGCATTCATACCTCATTCATATGATATATTCTACCTGAGGCACTGACACGGGCACATGAGATCACACTCGGGTTAGATTTTACCCTAGCCATTGTTATAGGCTGCATGTTATTCATATATTTGAGGATATATTCTGATCATTGACCTAGGTTGCGTTATTTATGCGATTTCTGTGCGTAGATGTTTTTCTATTCACGAGTTGGCAACTCACCCCCGTTGTGCCCCAGTTTCTTGCAGGTTTGCCGTACAGGTTTCTTTACGGCTTGCGGGCATAGTTTCCTTCGGGTGATTTGCTAGTAGGTGGGTTTACTTGTATCGTACCCCCCATTATATAACTTGTATATTATTACTCTGTTGTATCTAGAAGTTCCATCAACCAAACATGTATTTATTTTGAGATAGAGACCAGTGATGTTATTCCTTCGACCTTAGAGTCGCGCGTTATATTTCTGTAGTTTTCTTGTGGTTTTGAGTTTCCTTTTGAATTTTGATCCTCGCCGTTGGCGTTGTATATTATATTGCTTGTGTGGCTGTGACCGTCGATTGACGAAGAGCTAGCTCCCGCTTGGGGATGCCTTTTTTATTGATTTCGTATACTATTCATGTTGTATCCCGTTTGGGGGCCAGTATTTACAAAGGAGACTCTGCCGAAATTTTCAGGAAATATTTGATTTTTTTTTAAAACCGCATAATTCGGCTTATGCTATGAAACTACTTGTTTTAAATTGGTTTTCCTTCACTCTACTACTTTTCTTGGTTTGGATTTCTGGGGTTTCGATTTACTTAGATTACGTACGCCTCGAGACGTTCGTAGTTTAAGTACCGGTCTTTTTCCGTACTTTCGGGACGTGACATGGAGGGGGTGCACAAACTACCGGGTATCTCGAAGTGCCGAGTGGCCTACTCACGGTGTTGAGGGAGGTTGCTTCGCTTCGGGTACTTGGCGGGTAGTTTGCCGCACCCGTAGGGGTCTTGGGTGGGGTATTGGCTATTCACCGCGACCGTGTAATCCGCTTTTCGTTGCAGGCTCGAACGGATTGCAGATTCCTAGTATATCCAATGTATTCATCTGTGATCTGTAATGTTTATCATTGCTATATATCTATATACTATAACTATTTAGGCTTTATTTATGTTTTACAGCCGCGCTAGCCCAGCCCCCGCTCTGTCGTTAGTTAAGTAACCTAACGGGTGATGACGGGCCCCGTGGCGAATGCGAATGGCATAAGCGTACGTCATATTTTGGTTGTTTTCTGCAATGGTAGGATTAAATGATGGGACACATTAAAAGAACTAATGCAAGAAAATAAACCAAGTAAAAGTCGATTGGAACACTTTGAAAACCACTCGGTTCTTTTCAAAACTAAACTTTTAAACGCGGAGCTTGAACCACTCCTTTTAAAAGCTATCTCGTTCCATCGATTATATCAAGTTCACTACGTTCACGGTTTCGCCAAAAACATTGTAGCCCTCCGTCATTCCACATGAATGGTCAAAAAGTATTCAAGCTATGTATTTTGGCCAAAGTCAAGGCATAGTGATTGGTAGCTATTGGGTATTCATGTGCAGCATAGATAGATGTGTTGGTTTGGGACAGTCGTGCTGCCATTTTGGCCAAAGTCAAGGGTAGGTACGGATGGGTCCAGATTAACCAGGAGAATGACGGGTAGAACTTGACATGTGACTTATGATATTTTGGCCAAAGTCAAGGTCATAAGAGCATGGGGAAAAAATCCACATCGGGAGTTTCATAAGTACTGAAACTTGCTAGCGCTGCATACCATTTGGAGTGTGATGATTCTGGTAGGATTCCTTCGGTTTTATCACGCGATGATATTTGGATCCCGATCCTACTGTGAGTATATGCTACTCCTCGGGAAAACTCTCACTTAACGATCAATGCTATAATCCTAGTAGGTGTCTAGAAAGGTGTTAGCGGGGCTACGCCCACAGGGAAAAGAGGTTACTTAATTAAGGAACTTCGCGAAAGCGTTGGAAAACCTCCCTCGAAGTACCAACACTGGCCTGGCTGAACGGTTAAGCAAGTATTGTACGGTGAGATTGATCCCGACTAATTCTTTCTTTATGGTTTGAGAAGGGATTTGAGAGACAGTGGGAGCCATCCTGTTTAGACAAACTAAAAACCACTCTAAACTTGCAAGAGCATCATGCTAAAGTGTTTCTTTTCTCTCTCCTAATTGCAGCGACCATTCAACATGACCGGGCTTAAGTTATTACTAGATAAAAATATACTGACAGGGCCAAACTACAAAGATTGGCTCAGGAATGTCAAGATGGCAATCGCTTACGACAAGTTGGGGTATCTCCTTACCACCAAAGCTCCCCCTGTCCCAGGTCCCAAAACCAGTGTCGTAGATAGCGAAATCTATAAGACCTGGGAAATAGATTGCGCGAAGGCCAAATGCCTCGTGCTTGCCTCGATGGACAACGAACATCAGAGGTGGCATGAGAATATGAACCTAGAGTCCATATTTCTCCATACACAAGAACTGTATGGAGAGCAGTCTCGTATCTCAAGATACGAAGTGTCGAAGAAGCTATTTTCGGCAAGATTGGCCGTCGGATCATCGGTAGCGGAACACGTGCTTAAGATGATTGGCTACATAGAGGAGCTCGCGGACCTTGGGACCACGTTGGAGAATGAACTCTATACTGATTTGATTTTCAAGTCCCTTCCTTCCACTTACGCCCAGTTTATCCTAAACTTCAACATGCAAGGAAAGGAGGTTGAACTTTCCGAACTTCTGAACATGTTGAGGAGTGCTGAGGGCACCCTACAGAAAGGTAGGGAGACATCCACTTTGTTTGTAGGAGGATCTTCCTCTTCTAGGTCCAAGGCGAAAGCCAAGGGAAAGAAGAAGAAAGCCCCCGCCAAACCAAGGGGCGGTGTCAGTAAAGTGGATACGAAGGGAAAGGGAAAGGCAACAAAGGTAGCGGGAAAGCTGGTGGGGAAGGAAGAATGCTTCTACTATCACAAAAGTGGGCACTGGAAACAGGATTGCAAGGCTTGGAAGGCCAGAACCCAGGATCTGAAGCGAGTTGCGGCTTCAGCTTCAGGTGTGTATGTTATTGAAAACTGTCTATCAATAAACTCTACACCCTGGGTATTGGATACCGGATCAGGATCTCATATCTGTAATTCTTTGCAGGCGTTGAGAAAGCGTAGAGTTTTGAAGGCAGGTGACATGACCCTCAGAGTTGCAAACGGAGCTAGCATGGATGCTGAGGCCGTGGGGGACTATCACCTGGGATTGTCAGATGGACGCTTTTTGGTTTTACGTAGTTGTTATTTTGTACCAAATGCAACCTGTAATATCATTTCTGTATCTTTATTATCCAAAGAAGGTTATGAATTTGCATTTGTAAGTAATGTAGTGAACATTCACCTTAATCAAGTTTTGATTGGGTCAGGTACATTAAACAACGGTATATACATATTGAACTAACCACAGATTTTCAATGTCCAGAGTACACACAAAAGAAAGTCTCCAGAAATCAATAAAACTTTCTTATGGCATTGTAGACTGGGTCACATCAATGAGAGAAGGTTGACTAAGTTACATACAGAAGGATATTTGGATCCGTTCGAATATCAATCGTATGCAACTTGTCAATCCTGTCTCAAAGGAAAGATGACAAAGACTCCGTTCACTGGACACGGAGTAAGAGCGAGCGAGCTCTTGGGACTCGTACACAGCGACGTGTGCGGTCCAATGTCTACGTATGCACGAAGCGGTTATTCTTACTTCATTACTTTTACGGATGACTTTTCAAGGTACGGATATGTATTCTTAATGAAGCATAAATCTGAAGCTTTTGAAAAATTCCAGGAATACAAGAATGAAGTAGAAAAACAAACAGGCAAAAGTATCAAGACACTAAGATCTGATCGAGGTGGTGAATACTTGAGTGCCGAGTTCCTGGGTTACTTAAAAGAGAATGGAATTCTCTCTCAGCTTACACCTCCATACACTCCGCAACTTAATGGTGTATCAGAGAGACGGAACCGAACCCTATTGGATATGGTACGGTCCATGATGAGTAACGCTGAGTTGCCGCGATCATTCTGGGGATATGCGCTAGAATCAGCTGCATACCTTTTGAACCGAGTTCCAACTAAGACTGTGCCTACTACACCATATCAGATGTGGTGTGGGAAGAGACCCTATCTTAATCACATTAAGACATGGGGATGTCCAGCTTTTGTAAAAAAGCAGCATGCGGACAAGCTCGAGGCACGCTCAGTACAGTGCAAGTTTGTGGGATATCCAAAGAACTCCTAGGGATATTTCTTCTATTGCGAAGAAGAACAAAAGGTCTTTGTTTCTCGCCATGCCCACTTTCTAGAACATCATTTCATAGAAAAAGAAATAAGTGGGGGCGCAATAGAACTGGAAGAAATTCCAGAACCACGAGCTATTACTGAAAGCTTAGTAGAACCAGAGGGTTCGAAAGATCAGGACATTCCCACGCCACTCCGCAGGAGTAGTAGGCAGTCTCATCCGCCCGAGAGATACTACGGTTTTCTCATAGACGGGGATAGAGAGGATTGCATCATAGATTGTGATGAGCCTACTAGCTTCCAGCAAGCCATTCAGAGCGTCGACTCGGTAAAATGGCTGGATGCAATGCGGGCCGAAATAGAGTCCATGTACACCAACAAAGTATGGACGTTGGACATTGCTCCAGATGGGGTAAAACCCGTAGGATGCAAGTGGATCTTCAAAAGGAAGATTGGTGTAGATGGACAGGTTGAGACCTATAAAGCTAGACTGGTTACAAAGGGTTTTCGTCAGCGACCTGGTTTGGACTATGACGAAACCTTTTCTCCAGTAGCTATGCTGAAATCCATTCGAATCCTTCTTGCCATTGCTGCCTTCCACGATTATGAGATTTGGCAGATGGATGAAAAGACCGTTTTTCTAAATGGAAATTTAGAGGAGTGTGTCTATATGGACCAGCCAGAGGGTTTCATTCAGAGTGGGAGCAGCGGAAAGGTGTGCAAGTTGCTTAAGTCCATTTATGGACTAAAGCAGGCATCGTGGAGTTGGAACATCTGTTTTGATGAGACGGTCAAGGAATTTGGCTTTATCAAAAATCCAGATGAACCATGCATCTATTGTAGATTTGTAGCGAGAACTGTAGTATTCCTCGTTTTATACGTGGATGACATTCTCTTAATAGGAAATGACATTCCTATGCTACAATCTGTCAAGGGGTTCTTGTCACACAGGTTCTCCATGAAAGACCTGGGTGATGCCTCATACATTCTGGGGATCCGGATCTACCGTGACAGATCCAAGAGGATTTTAGGACTCTCACAGTCCAGGTACATCGACACCATACTGAAAAGATTCAGTATGGAAGATTCCAAGCGCGGTAATCTACCGGCTTGTCACGGGATCACCCTCTCCAAAGAGATGTCTCCCAAGACTGATTTGGAGAGGGATCGCATGTCTATTATACCCTACGCATCTGCGGTAGGCTCTATAATGTATGCGATGTTGTGTACCAGACCAGATGTGGCTTATGCACTGAGTGTGGTAAGCAGGTATCAGTCAAACCCTGGGGAGAAACATTGGATAGCAGTAAAGAACATTCTCAAGTACCTGATAAGGACTAAGGAGATGTTCTTGGTGTATGGCGGAAAAGACCTCCAGATTAAGGCCTTTGCTGACTCCAGCTTCCAGAGTGACAAGGATGATTCCAAGTCCATGTCGGGTTTTTTCTTTACCCTAAATGGAGGGGCGGTGTGTTGGAAGAGCTCCAAACAGGAAACCGTTGCTGACTCGACTATGGAAGCGGAATACATCGCTGCATCTGATGCCGCAAAAGAAGCTGTCTGGATGAGGAAGTTCTTGAAAGAACTTCAGGTGGTTCCGTCCATTGTTGACCCAATACTTCTGTATTGCGACAACAACGAGGCTATAGCTTTAGCGAAGGAACCCAGGTCCCATCAGAAATCCAGACACATCTTGAGGCGGTATCACCTGATCAGGGAGATCATGGATTGCCAGGAGATCGAGGTTCGGAGGGTTGCTTCAGAAGATAACACTGCAGATCCATTCACGAAGGCCTTACCCCAGACTCAGTTCGAGCGGCTGATCGAGATGATAGGTCTTCGATACGCCAGTATATGGCCTTAGTGCAAGTGGGAGATTGTTAGTGTATATGCCCTAGAGGCCATTACTGTATCATACTAGTATGTATATTACTTGATGGAAGCTTGGGATATTCACAGTTGTATATACAATCTTGCTCGAAATGGTAGTATGCTACTTGGTTTGTCTCTGCTTTAATATGTACATGTGTTTCTTTTATTATATCACCTATACGCATTAGTGGAGCCCTTAGGATCTTTGCTAGATTACCAGCGTTGTGATGGCGCTCACACTCGTGGAGGCTGGGTAATCCATAAGCACATCCTTATACAGGTCCCTAGTCGTAGGACTATCGAGACAGGGCATCGATACTCCGGAGTAGACTAGCGTATGCGCTTCTCATCCCAGCGTGGGAGACGGTCTGTCCCACAGCCGTCAGTACGTCGTACTTGAGATAGTATGCGGGTGCTCGTTAGGTTACGAGTACACTGGACAAGACTCGTCGGGAACTGTTGGTTGGTATTATACCTATCGTCGGTTATCAGTTCCCCGGTGACATGAGTACAGCTTAGTCCGCTGACTTGACACTGTCACTTCGCCTCGAGTGTGTTCCCACTGCACTTTGATTACTACCCTACCACGGCTCAAAGGAGTCGTGCAAACAAGTAGTTTTTGGGTGCAGTCCCGAAGCACTTGGAGGCAGTGACGGTTAGACAGGATTCGTCTCTCCCGGTATTGGGGGTTGACATCGCGCTGTGTCCAGGAGAGCCATTACACAAGTAGTCCCTGGTCAGGGCAAGCGAGATATACTGGTAGGGTTCCAGTGTTATCTCAGGGTGTTCTGGGCTACACTCCGACACGACTTGTACCGCTATTAGGGGACTGACGTTTACCGCCCCCTAGGCCCGCCATACGATGTATCAGACGAACAGACCGGACTGTACGGAGACTGTCACATACAGGCTCAGTAGGAGTTCAGATGGGGTCACCTCATCAGTCTTCTTATCGGCATCTACCTGGGGACCGTTACGTACAGCTAGTGCCGCTTGCGGTCTGTGGTTAAACCCACTGCCAGCGTAGTGTCGAGTCTTTAGAGTCCCACACAGAGAGCTATTCGCCTTTAGGCAAAATGAGTAGAGGTCGCATGGTTTTGCGACAGGGTTCGTTCACATCCGCGCACTTGTGCACGTTTGCTGTCCGGACAGCTTATACTAGCGGGCTTTGGTTTAAGCCAGATCCTAGTATATAATTTGGGATTGGTTTTATCTCTTTGTATTCGTGTTCCTCGGATCACGAATACGGGTGCGTATGCACAGTTGACTGAGACAGAGGGAGAGGACTTTGATTAGGGTTAATGACCATTGTCATTTTATTAACCCTAATGCTTATGTGTGTATTATGATTAATTGATATTAGTTAAATATAATTGTGCATGGTTAGGATTGTTGACCATTTGACTATCTTGACTTGTTGACCTAGGTTGACACTTTGACCATCATCATTCCATATAAAAGATGCTCTTTGATCCTTGCAATTTGCATTAAATATAAAATGATAATGGTCATGTCTTGATTAATCCATGACAATTAACTTGCTAATTATCAATTTACTTAATTCACACATATATGTGAGAATGGTTCTATTATTCTTTCATTCTATCATATGCTTTCTCTCTCCTCCTCTTCCTCTCCCTCAAGCTCTCCCCTCTCATGTGTTGAGAAACACTTGAGCTTGAGATAAACCTCTCCAAAGTAATCTCTACTCTCATCTAAGGTTCTAGGATTAGCACTTCTAGCACTTTAGTTACTTCTAGCTTCAAGTTGAAGCCAAAGGTTGAGGCTCTCGGGTGGATCCTTCTTCGACTCGAGAAGGCGACAAGGTGATCTCTTTCTTCCACTCCAAGGAGCAAGGAGAGAAGGACATAAAGCCCAAGGTATAACCTTTCTTCCATGTAGTTAATTCTAGTTAGCTTTTAGTTAGTTTTTGTTTAGCAAAGATCCCGCCTTTAGCTAGTCCATGTTGCCTAGTATGATAAAAATCCGATTTTTATTCCGTTTTCCGCCTCCCCGCTGTTAGTTGTATGTATGCCCTAGAGGCCAGTATTGTACAGATGATGTATATTATATTGGATGCTTGGACATATATAGAGATGACTTTCTTGCTCGATATGATAGTATGCTATCTGGTTACTCTTTATCTTAACATGTACACTAGTCTCTTTAAACTGTCTTATAGTTACATGTGGGTAAAGCCCTTAGGATGTGTACTTGACTACCTGGACTATGATGCAGATCATACTAGTGGGGACATGGTAGTCCATAAGTACATCCTTCAAGATCCCTAGTCGTGGGTGTATCGAGACGGGGCATCGATATACCAGAGTAGACTAGCGTATACGCTTCTCGACCCATGAGATGGGCGATGGATGATCCCATATCCATTGGTGTTTGACATCAGAGATGGTATACGGGTGCTCAGTGGAGACTGGGTACACTGGACGGACTCGCCGAGAACTCCCAGATGGTATTATACCTCACGTCAGATGGCAGTTCTCAGGTGACACTTGTACAGGTTAGTCTGTAGACCCGAGATCGTCATAGAGTCTTGTGTGATTCCCACTGTGCTTTGATCTCCACCTTACCACGTCCATGAGGGCGTGCAAAACGGTGGTCTTTGGGTACAGTCCCGAGTCACATGGAGGCAATGAGCGATAGGAGGGGTTTCGTCTCTCCCGGTATTGGGGGTTGATGTTGCGCTGTGCTCGATTGGCCGTAACAGGGAAGTCCCTGGCCAGGGCTGATCAGAGATTTGCTGGTAAGTGTTACCAGTAGTTTCTCGACCCGTTATGAGCCTCACATCAGCACGACTTATCGGTTATTGGGGTCTGACGTTTACCACCCCTAGACTTGATATGCTACATATCAGACGAACAGACCGGACTGTACGGTAAGTGTTACTGGTTGGATTCACAGGAGTGTGAGCGGACTAGCTCGTCGATCTTCTGATCGCTCAATACCCAGATGGCCGTTACGTTTAGCAGACCGCTTACGGCTTGTGGATGCTTGATATGATCATCATCTGCTACCGGCGTATTGACGAGTCTTTAGAGTCCTACACAGAGGTTTCCTGGCTCAAGCGAAACGAAATAGGAGCGCATATGAGATATGTGCAGGACCGAGAACAATGCGTGTATGTGATACCGCATTTCATTCTCGCGATATATGTTTCGATTGGTTATATTCGATATGACCTAGTTATCGAATCATTGATTCGATAAATCGATACATTGGATTCTAGTCGGTTATGTGCGACATGACCGGTTCATTGAATCAAATGTTGATTTAATGATTTAATGTATAATTATATATTTGATATATTACTTTGCATTAACTAGTATTGGTTCACTTTAAATGGATTTTCTCACTTGATGTACATGTTGTATATGTGATATATTTTTGTGCACATCTTTGTGTCATGTTTGATGATGCATGTAGTTTGGTTTTGTGTTAAGACTTAAACCATGGTTATGATAATAGTTAGGGTTTTTATTTATTTACTTATTTATTTATCTATTCTTTTTTGATAAATAAATAAAAGATAACAAAATGGTTTCTTTCATGAAGCTTGATGAAGCTTCATGAAGCTTTGACTAAAGTGACCATTTTGTCATCATCCTTAACCCTAACCATTCTCATTTGATCATGGTTTATTCTCTACACTTAACCAAGGTTAGAAGATGATAAGTATTGATTTTATTATTCTTTTTAGATAATACTTATCATATTCTATTTACTTCTTCTTCTTCATCTTCAAGAGAGAAAGCTTGATGCCATCAATGGCATCTTGAGTTCTAAAGTGAGAAATCCAATTCTAAAGTGAACCCACCTCCTATTTCTTCATCCTCTACCTCTTGCCAAGTGGTTTTGGGTGTTTTCTTCACAAGTTTCTCAACTTGGTGAATTTGGAGCTTGAACTTGTGCAATCTCGACGTAGATCATCTTCGGCACGAAGCCGACGACCTATTCCGCTCGTTTTTCCGATGAAGCCGACGATTGAGTCTAGGATTCGAGATGGACAGCGAGAGGACGCCTACATGGAGCTAAGGAAGTGGAGAACCGGATCTACAAAGGTTGTAGCCTCTCTCCTTTACTTAAGTTGTTAACTAGTTTAGTATATCGCCTAGATTTCTAGTTAACGATCCGTGTTAGGGTTTCTCGGCACACATGAAATTTGAAATTGGCATGGTTGATGCCTTGTGAGACCTCTTGAGAGTGCCTAGGAACCCTACAGTGGTATCAGAGCCTAGCTAGAGCCTTAGGCGAAGTCTAGACGAAATTTGAAACCCGATCGACCCTAAACCCTAACCCGGAAAATGCTCTCTGGACTTTTTCTAAAATCTGGGATTTTTCCATATTAAAAATGCTTAAAAAATTCAGCAGGGAAATTTAAGAATTACGATGCAAAATATATTCCATGAACAGTAAATTGTGCGGCGGAACCGCGGCAGAAGCATGGCTTCTGCGGCAGTTCCGCGGCCCCTTGATGACGTCAGCCATGTTCCTTTGCACAGTAATTCCTAGTTCACAGTGTTGAGTTTTATGGGAATTTTTAATATTTTTCCAGAGTTGTATTTTCTGGGGTTGTTTTGGGGGTTCACTGATTCGATCGGATTATCAGATTTGTCTATGTGGCTTTCCGGATAACTTTAGAATATGTTAAAAAGTTCGACCGGATATAAATACCCAACTTTTCCCCTGCCGGAAACTATCCAAGTGTTGGATTTTTGTGTGGTTTAAGGACGTTCTGAGTAATGCAAGTAACGCGATGGTCCCTCTAGAAGACAACAAACCTTAACTCGATTATGTGACCGTCTTGAACTGCCCTTTGAACCTTAGGGTTTGGGGCAGTACGGCGTGCCACATGTGAGGCGTTGGCTTGACCCTTCTACGGCTGGACCGTTGGTACTGAGGTATGAAGTGAATGTCTTTGAACCTATTTCATGTGTTGAACGGTTTCGGGAAAACTTGGGTGTTCGAATGTTCGATCGGAAAGTTTAATATATTCTATTTATTCGGAATGGGATACAATAATTGGAATTCACAAACAGTTATGAGATAACTGAATGAATGCTATAAATCTAGCAGTTTAGTCCCATATGATATTGAAAAGAGTTTTCGATAATGAGACTAAAATGCGGGGTTTGTAACTGTTAGGCATGTGATGTCTAAGTATTTCATTTGATTAGGCATGTGATGTCTAAAAAGGTTGCGGATTCCAACTGTTGTAGTTTTACACTTTCTTTTCTATGACCGTAAGTGTAATATGTGATATCGCCGGTTTCGTTGCTATATGTCAACGACAATTGGGATACGCATGTTTACTTACGTTGATGACATGTGATGTTATGTGTTGCTGGATCTGTTATATTGGATTGTCATGTTTGAATAGCCGGGGGTTTTATGTGAGATGAGTGTTTTTCATTTTCATTCATGTAAAAACTTGTATGTAATATTCTTTTATTGGGGCACTTCCAGGTTGCGGAAGCTGTCACCCTTTGTATATTATTTACTTTTCTGCACTAGGATAGACCCAAGGAGGGGAGCACAAGTAACCGGGTTCTAGGGTCCAGTGGGAGACCATCTCGAGGAGTCGAGTCCGGGTCTCCTAACCCTAGAATTGGTAGGGTTGCTTGCCGCTTTCGTAGGGGTCTAGGGGTGTGGGATTGGCTATTCATCACGACCGTGGAATCCGTGTTTTATACTGGCTCGTATTGAAAACACGGACGTCCTAGTATATCCAATGTTTCATATATTTATTCTGCTGCGATATCTGTGATGTGATCATGTGATGTTCTGTGATAGATACAGTATATAGTATATATGATATATTATATAGACGTTACTTATGTTTTACACCCGCGCTAGCCCTGCCCTGCTCTGTCGTTAGTTACCTAACCTAACGGTGCACGAGGGGACATCGAGGCGAATGCGGATGGCATAAGTGTACGTCGTATTTATCTGTGATGTTTAGGTATTTAAATGATGGGACTTCATTAATGTGATTAATGAAAGAAAAGAAACCAAATGATGTTGTAGAATCAAATTTTAAATAAAACAGGTAGCTACAGTTCTTGCTTTGCATAGAGGTATATATGATATACCCTGCACCTTATTCGATGAGGAAAGGACCGAGATCCCTTCACCGGGAATGACTCCTTTAGCAATAACTGGCAGATGCTACACACTCGGTTTGGTTTTTATTGCTTCTATAGTTTCTGCTTTGCACAGTGATATATATGATATATCCCGCACCTCATTCGACGAGGAAAGGGCCGACGATCCCTTCACCGGGAGTGACCCCTTTAGCAAAACTAGAAAAGCCTCAAAATCACTCCATTTCAAAACTACATTTGATTCTACGACGATATCAAGTTCATTACGCAATAGGTTTTCAGAAAAACCTGTCGTAGCCCTCCGTCATTTCAGATAAGTTACATATAGTATTCGTGCTACATTTGTTGGCTTTCGTCAAGGTGTAGTGTGCGGTAGCTATGTGCTGTTTATCTGTTGCATATGATGCGACTGGATTAGGGTAGTCGTACGGCTTTGTTGGCTTTCGTCAAGGGTCGTGCGGGTGGGTTTAATTCAGTCAAGAAATGTACGGGTTGAACTTGACTAGCGGGCTGTGGTTTGTTGGCTTTCGTCAAGGTCATAGCATACTAGGGGCAAAATATTATCGGGAATTTCAAGTGTTGAAATTTGCAATGAGATTGCATACCTTCTATGAGATAGTTGGATCCCGATACCCACTGTGAGTAAGAGTTACTCCTGGGAGAGTTTTACACACTACAATTAGCCGATCAAGTAGGTGTCTAGAAAGGTGTCAACGGGGTTACGCCTCTGGGAAAACGAGGTTTACATTAATTAGGTCCGTGCGAAAGCACGGGGAACCTCCCTCAAAGTACCGACACTGGCCTGGCTGAAAGATCGACGAAGTTGTAGGGTGTAATTAATCCCGGCTAGTCTTTCTTTTTAGGGTTTGAAGGAAGATTTGATAAAAAGCAGTGGGAGCCATCCTGATTAGATAAGATAATAACCAATCTGATCTTGCACGAGCTTATGCTAAAGTGTTTTCTTCTCTCTCTCTCCAGGTAGCGACCATTTCATGCCTTAATCAAGATAATAATATGGATGTATTGACCAAACCCGTATGTTATACTGTGCTGGGGAACGTTGGTTCCGTTCTTTCTTATAAGAGTTATAGGACTGAACAGGATATAGGGGAATACCAGGATTCCCATGCCACCCGAATGAAGAAAGTACATGTTGATGCATTTTCTTCGGGTGTGTTCGTTACAGAGAACTGTTTCTCCATTTGCTCCACGTCCTTGGTATTAGATACCGGGTCAGGATCCCATATATGTAATCAGTTACATGGGCTAAGGAAAGGTAGAGAACTTGGAGAAGGTGATAAAGACATTAGAGTTGGAAATGGTGCAATTGTTGCAGCAAAGACTGTCGGGGAATATCACCTTAAATTACCAACTGGTAATACATTGGTTCTGAACAAATGCTATTACATGCCGAACCTGATATGCAACATTATATCGTTTCTTTGTTGAGTAAAGAGGGATATAATTTTGTATTACAGGACAATGTTATGAACATTTTCCGTAACCAAAAGTTGGTTGGATCAGGCACGTTGTGTAATGGCATTTATGTTCTTAATCAATCAACAGTTCTGATTATAACAAACACACACAAGAGGAAGAGTTCTGAACTGAACGAATCCTTCTTGTGGCATTGTAGACTGGGTCACATCAACGCGACACGACTGGCTAAGTTGCATAAGGATGGATATTTGAAACCATTCGAATTTTCATCTTATGACACTTTCCAGTCATGTCTCAAAAGCAAGATGACCAAAACTCCGTTTACGGGACACGGAGAAAGAGTTACTGAACTCTTAGGACTAGTACATAGTGATGTATGCGGTCCAATGTCTACACATGCCAGGGATGGTTCTTCGTACTTTATTACATTCACTGACGATCTCTCAAGATACGGACATGTGTACTTAATAAGACCCAAGTCTGAAGCTTTTGAGAAATTTAGAGAATATAAACAAGAAGTCGAGAACCAAACCGGAAAAAGTATTAAAATCGTTCGATCTGATCGAGGAGGTGAATACTTGAGCAATGAATTCCTGGACTTCCTAAAAGAGAATGGGATTCTCTCTCAGCTGACTCCTCCATATACACCACAGCACAACGGTGTATCAGAACGGAGGAACCGCACCCTATTAGATATGGTGCGCTCTATGATGAGCACAGCTGAGTTACCTATTTCCTTCTGGGGGTATACGCTTGAGACAGCCATACATCTATTGAATATGGTCCCAACCAAATCTGTGCCTACCACTCCATATGAGATATGGAAAGGAAAGAGACCAAGTCTTAACTATGTTAAGATATGGGGTTGTCCAGCCTATGTCAAACGACAAAATCCGGACAAACTCGAGGCACGGTCTGTTCTATGCAAATTTGTAGGATATCCCAAGAATTCTCAAGGGTATATCTTCTACCACCCTGAGGAACAAAGAGTGTTTGTTTCTCGGCATGCCACCTTTTTAGAAAAGGAATTTCTTGAAAAAGAGATTAGTGGTCATGAGGTAGAACTGGAAGAGATTCCAGCTGCAGAAGCTACAACAGAAGAGCTGGTGGAACCAGAGGATTCCGTAGTTCCCGATGAACCCTAGCCACTCCGCCGATCTAGTAGGGTTCCTCACCAACCTGAGAGATACTACGGTTTTCTCATGGATGGAGGGAGCGAGGATTGCATCATGGAGGATGATGACCCAACTAGCTTCGAGCAGGCCATCACGAGTGGGGACTCAGTGAAATGGCTGGATGCTATGCGGTCTGAGATGGAATCCATGTACACCAACAAAGTATGGACTTTGGAAGTTGCTCCTGAAGGGGTAAAACCCATTGGGAGCAAGTAGATCTTCAAGAAGAAACTTGGTGTAGATGGGAAAGTAGAGACTTTCAAAGCTAGACTTGTTGCAAAAGGTTTTCGCCAAAGATCAGGTGTGGACTATGACGAAACCTTTTCTCCAGTGGCTATGCTTAAATCCATCCGGATCATGCTTGCCATCGCTGCATATCAGGATTACGAAATCTGGCAAATGGATGTTAAGACCGCCTTTCTAAACGGTGATTTAGAAGAGTGCGTGTACATGACTCAGCCAGAGGGCTTCGTAGACAGTGGGAGCAGTGGGAAGGTGTGCAAGCTGCTTAAATCCATTTATGGATTAAAGCAAGCATCGCGGAGTTGGAACATCTGCTTTGACGTCGTTATCAAAGAGTTTGATTTCGTCAAAAACCCAGATGAACCTTGTATCTACAAGAAGGTAGCAGAGAATAAGGTTGTCTTCCTCGTATTGTACGTGGACGACATACTCTTGATAGGAAATGATATTCCTATGCTGCAAGCGGTCAAGCTCTTCTTATCACAAAGATTCTCAATGAAAGATCTTGGTGATGCCTCCTGTATATTGGGAATTAGGATCTATAGAGATAGATCCAAACGGATATTGGGATTGTCCCAATCCAGGTACATTGACACCATACTAAAGAGGTTTAGTATGGAAGAATCCAAGCGTGAGAATTTGCCCACGATCTCTGTGTTGGAGATAGTGCCCTCAGAGTCAATTATTAGGTCACAGGTACGTGTTTGCAATGATTGATGGAGGACCTATCCCGGAAGGACAGTCTTACTCGAGATGATAGTATGCTATCTGGTTTACCTTTATCATCGTGTACTGTTTTAGGTGACCTGACAAGTTGCTATTGCACGTTGATAGAGCCCCTAGGATTCTTGCTTGACCACCAGCAGTATGAGGGCGATCATATAAGTGGGAGCTGGGGGTCTATAAGCACATCCTTAAAAGGTCCCTAGTCGTGGGAGATTCGAGACAGGGCATCGTTTCTCCAGAGTAGACTAGTGTATACAGTCGAGACCCCGACGAGGGGCGGTGGCCGGTCTCACAAGCCACTGGTGTCAGTTGGATCACCTAAGATGTATACAGGTGCTCATTGGGTTATGAGTACACCGGACAGGACTCGCCGGGAACATGCTAGTTGGTCATATACCAGACGTCAGATGGCAGTTCCCTGGTGACATGTGTACAGGTTAGTTCATCGACCTGGGGATCGTCATTTGTCTTGTGTGAGTTCCCACTGTACTTTGATTACTACCCTACCACGGCTCAAAGGAGTCATGCAAACAGGTTTTAGTTGGGTACAGTCACGAGCCACATGGAGGCAGTGAGCGTATCTTCAGGGGTTCGTCTCTCCCGGTATTGGGGGTGAGGTCGTGCTGTGTCTAGGAGAGCCATTACACGAAGCCCTCGGCCGAGGCAAGGAGATTTACTGGTAGGTATTCCAGTATTATCTCAGGGTGTTCTGGGCTACACTCTGACACGACTTGTACCGCTTTTGGGGGTCTAACTTTTACCAACCCCCTAGGCCCGCCATGCGATGCTCATAGAAGAACGGACCGGACTGTACGGATATTGTCACTGACAGGCTCAGTAGGGTTGTCAGGCTGAGTTCGCTCACAGACATCCCTTTTAGTCAGTACCTGGTAGCCCGTTACGTATTGGCTTATACTTCTGACGTGCTAGTGGTTAAATCCACAACCAAGGTGTTGACGAGTCTTTAGAGTCCCCCACATTCAGTTACTCAGCTTTCGGGCGAAAGGTTGTAGAGGCCGTATGGAGATATGGCAAGGTCCGATCAGATACGTGCGGTATTGCACGGATCAGGATAGGACAGTTTGTACTACAGGCCGTGTGGATATATGGCAGGGTTCGATCAGATACGTGCGGTATTGCACGGATCAAGATCGAACGGATATTACTAGCCGGCTTTGGTTTAAGCCGGATCCTAGTATAGTACAGTGTAGATTTTGTCTCATTGCATTTGTATTTCAGTCGAAATACAGATGCGGGTGTGTATGCACAATATCGGGGTTTGTCCTGTAATTTATTACGGGACCAGTTTTCTGGAGTTGCCAGTTTGCTTTCCGTTTCGGCCAATTTCCTTTGTATCGTTCATTGGCCGAAGATTGGTGGAGGAGGGCTTATTTGCATTGTTGCAAATAAGCATTTGTGGAGGGGGTCTTTGCATATTATCATGTCATGATACTTGTCCCATCATTTGACTTCATAAACTCATGATTGCTTGACTTTCTTTATCATCATGGTTTTGATGATGGTTGTTGATGAGTGTAGTTGTGGTTGTGATGATGATGCCTCATCATCAACCTTTTTCTCTTGATTTTTGAACTACCCCCTCTTGGACTTTTTGTTCACACTCTCATTTTCTCTCCTCTCAAATTGCATGGCCGGCCATGAGAGAGCATGGGCTGTCCCATATTTTTGGTGGAGAAATTTTGTTCATTAGGCTTCATAAAATCCCCACATCTCCATCTCAAGAGTTGAGCTCTTAACCTCCACCAAAATGGCAACCTCCATGAACCCCAAAGTGAGACTTGAGGACTACATATTCTACAGCGAATCTTGGGCACGTCGAGTAGCCGGCTTCGTGCCCGAGTTGCCTCGGCATTGAGGTGGGAGCCCGTAAAAGAAGTAGGCGATGTGGTGCACTTCCGGCGACGAGGAGGAGATCGGGACGACGACGAGAAGACCGGAGGACTCGGATCTGTCGGTATATCTCTCTTCCCCTTCTTGTAGATAGCTAGGACTAATTAATGGTTCGATCCGGGTATTAGTGCGCGGCGGTTTGCCAGTTCAAGAAAAATTTAAGTTTATCACCGCTTCCGCATTTGGCCGTCGGATTGACGGCCGGGGCGCCGCCGTGCACTTACAGTGGTATCAGAGCCTTACCATTAACCTAGCCTTGCTTTGTGTAATGTGTTTTTCAGTTCTGATCGATCGAATGTTCCAAAACCCGTATTGCTTCACATCAGTTTTCTGTTGAATTTTTTCTGTCCCCAAAAAATTTTTTCAGGTTGTAAAATATTGATGTACTAGAAATTGTAAGACTACTGTACAAATTCGAGGCACTAATCTTCTAACCAGAGCGCGGAACCGCGGCCAAAACCCACTTGTGGCCGTGGTTCCGCC
Organism: Agapanthus africanus; assembly: GCA_030015575.1. Taxonomy (NCBI): domain Eukaryota; kingdom Viridiplantae; phylum Streptophyta; class Magnoliopsida; order Asparagales; family Amaryllidaceae; genus Agapanthus; species Agapanthus africanus. The sequence goes on along the minus strand of CM057340.1, from coordinate 438,145,672 downwards.
GCAGTATGGAGGAATCAGTGGGTTGGGTTTTTACAGTGGGCTTCTGGGGAGATTTTAGGGGTTTTGGAATATTAATTTTGGGCCCAGAATTTCTTGATGTGCTACAGTAGTACTTGGGGGCCCACTTGTTAAAGTTTGATCGATCGGATATTTTAAACACATTTTTCACAGTATTTACATTATATCTGCGACCGTGAATGTCACTTGATCGGTAAATCCGGTCTAACTGCTATAGCCCGGTTAGACGGATTTGCGAACGTGACTTTCACGTTGATGTTCTGTTTTTGTGTTGATGTTGCGGATCGGTCGTGGGGGATAGCCTGGATGCAATGCTAGTACAGTTGTGGTTGTATTATGTACATTTGATATTGCGGGGCGAGCGTCCGACATGTGGACTGCCGTCACTGCCTGATTGTATTATTATTTTGGGGCACGACCTGGTTGCGGTCGATGTACCCGTTGTATGTATATTTTACTTTCTGTACTAGGATTGCCCCACGGAGGGGTGCACGGATAGCCGGGTTCTAGAGAGCAACAAGATCGCATCTCATGGCATTGAGAGGGAGGGGGCTTCACTCTAGGATTGGCGGGCTATTCGCCGCACTCGTAGGGGGTACAGGTTGACCCAGGAGGGGTGCCCAAGTTACCGGATTCCGTGAAGTGCTGGGTGGTCCATTCACGGCGCTGAAGGGGGCTGCCTCGCTTCAGGTTTTGGCGGGTAACTTGCCACGCCCGTAGGGGTCTAGGTTCTCATTGCACAGGCTATCCACACGACCAGGGGAACGTCGGGTTTCAGCGGCTCTGTGAAACCCGGGGATCCCAGATATCTGTATTGTTTCTGTGATGCTGTACATTTCTGTGATGTTGCATTTTATTCACGCCTTGAGCGAATATAATATATTGGTATATATATTAGTAGATGTTGTATATGTTTTGCATCCGCGCTAGTCCAGTCCCCGCTCTGTCGTTAGTTAGCTAACCTAACGGGTAATGACGGGACCCAATGGCGAATGCGGATGGCATATACGTACATCGGTATATTTTCGTTCTTTTTGGTGTGATCAATTGATGGGACTGCGTTGATTCGGATCAATGCAAGTTAAAAACAAACCTAATCTGATGTTGTTGGAACACTTTTCAAAAAGCTGTTATTGCAAGGACGTTCACTTTTGTTTTGCATCGCGGTATTCATTTAGAATATCCTGCTCCTCAGTCGACGAGGCAATGGCCGAGATCCCTTCACCGGGAGTGACCCCTTGGACAATAAGTTTGCGTCAGGGCATTAACTTCACTATAGCCGATTACTTTTGCTTTGCATCGTGGTATTCAGTTGGAATATCCTGCACCCCATTCTACGAGGAAAGAGCCGAGATCCCTTCACCGGGAGTGACCTCTTTAGCGGAAGTTGTCGTCACTATATTTCTAAAAAGCTATCTGTTCCTTCGACGATATCAAGTTCATTACGTTAAAGGTTTTCGCCAGAAACCATTCGTAGCCCTCCGTCGTTTCATATGGATAGTCAATAGTATTCAAGCTGTGTTTGTTGGCCAAAGTCAAGGCACAGTGTTTGGTAGCTGTTGGTTATTCATATGCAGCATAGATAGATGCGTTGGTTTGGAACAGTCGTATAGCCTTGTTGGCCAAAGTCAAGGGCTTGTGCGGGTGGATTCGAATCAACCTGGAGAATGACGGGTAGAACTTGACATGTGACTTATGATTTGTTGGCCAAAGTCAAGGTCATAAGAGCATGGGGCAGAAATCACATCGGGAGTTTCAAAAGAACTGAAACTTGCCAGATATGCGCATACCTTCCGGAGTGTGACACCGTGAGAGGATTCCGTCACGTTATCATGCGATGATAGTTGGATCCCGATTCCCACTGATGAGTTAGTTTACTCCTCGGGTGACCCCGACTAATTCTTCTTTCAGGTTTGGAGGAGAATTTGAGGTACAGTGGGAGGATTCCAGATTAGATAAATTGGTAACCATTCTGATCTAGGTTAGAGTGCACGCTGAGTGTTTCTCTTCTCTCTCTCTTTGGCAGCGACCATTGACCTGACCCTAAGACTATGACTCAGTGACCAAGTTGACCGAACCTTCTTAACACCGGCTTTTGGATTGTCAGAGTTGCAGACCTCATTGCCACTCCTACTTTTACCCTTTTCTCCAGGACACCCCGTATTACTACGAACGTCCACTTCCATTGGACAAAACCATTGTATGGTTAGATACGAACTCGAAAGAATTTATTCGAGGATGGTTTCCGGTTCTGGAGAAAACGGATAGGATTATTCAGTTGTCTTTTCCTTTTTACCTTCTCTCAAGTTGCAAGTACTCCTTGGATTAGGAAATAGTACACCTATTACGCAAATTGGATAGTCTTCTTCCAAACCATAGGCAGGTGCCGACCGGTAGGGAATGAAGAAAACCAATTAGCATAACAATGGTGTGCAGAAGGTATTAGGTTAAGACAAAGCAAGGGATTAGTAAGAGGGCAAAGTAAATTGCAACAGATATTCACGACCAAACCAAGTATCTCTTCGCCAATCCTAAATCACCTTTGTATTTCTCCAGGACACTCCGTATCACTATGAAGATCCACAGTTTATTGGATACTCCATCGTATGGTTATATACGAACTCGAAAGGAACTTGTTCCAGTTCGGGGATGGATTCTGGTTCAGGAGAAATAGGAATTAAGTTCATTCGGTTGTCTTTTATCCTCACCTTCTCTCGCATTGCGAGTGTTCCTAGGATTAGGACAGTACACCCATTATGCTTATTGGATAGTCTTCTTCCAAACCATAGGCTGGTGCCGAACGGTAGGGAAGGAAGAAAACCATTTGGCCTAAAGGGGTGTGCAGAAGGTAATGACTAAAGACATATGAAGGGATTTGGAGAGGTGGCAAAGAATTATACGGTTACAGTCGTGAATCTGGAAGAGGCATTACTAAGAATACCAGGATACCCCATCGAAACATTTCGATGTTTCAGTCTCACTGTGTACTGTTAAAGGAAAACTGATTTCCCGATTAGACACTTGCTCCAGGGTATGTATTTACCAGGTATGATTCTCACATCTGCATGGTTTTACAGATGATGAGTGGGAGTAGGTTATTGGGAATTGGGTGATCATCCTCATTATATCGGGATTCGTTGTAATCAGTGATATTTGAGGAGATCGCCTGGGTTGTTTGCCGGTCGGCAAATATTTGGTTTTGAATATCCGCTGTTATGCACCAATTTCAAATTGATATATCTGTACGTCTATTTTCATAGAGTGAGATGTACCTTTTTGAAATTATGTCTATGACATTTACCTATATCAGTGGATGGTTAGGTAAGGAGCATTGAACAGCGGTGTAATTCTTCTTAACCATAAGTACAGTTTTCAACCTACGACACACAGTGAATGAGTTATCAGACTCAAGAGACTTATACAGAGTATTGTATGTTGTCCAGGGTCCATCAGGACAGAGGGGTTGGTCCTCGTACTATATTCGGTTTACTTATGACTTCTCTAGTTTTTAGACAGGTGTTTCGTGGAAACACAGGATCTGAATTTTGAGAAGTTATAGGTATTTGAATAGAGTAGAGAACCAGGTATAGCAAGTATCGGGATTCTTCAAAGAGATCGAAGATATAGATACTTGCCAATGGTATTCAGTTGCTAGTAATGATAAAGAGATCTTGCTTCTCTTTCAGGTTACTCATAATTGGAAGCATTCCTGAGTTGAGTAGCGCTGATCGGCCTCCTTCCATTTAGTTGACATGCACTGGAGACAGTTGCATGTTTTGGATCTGGTTCAATTAAATCAGTGCCTCTGGTCCTATATGGGATATAGAACAGTTCATATCTTAACGATGTTAAGGTACGGGGAGTTGTCCGGTTTATGATTAAAACCAGACACTGGACAACTCAAGGCACGTTTCTGTAATGGCTGTTCGTGGGTTGACCCAGGCTATGACGAGGGTTGACTTTCTACCATCTGGATGAACAATAGCGATATTGTTCTAGACTCGCCACAGTTTTATTAAAAATGGATTTTTTCAGAAAACAGTAGTGGGAGTATGGTAGAACTGGAAGTGATTCCAGAACCACAAACGATTACTGAAGATTTGATAAGGAACCTAAAGATTCAATCTGGATTGACATTCCAGTGGCCACTCCGCAGATAAGGTGGGTAACTTCAGGCACCCGAGAGGTACTACGGTAGCCTCAAGGACGGTGACAGGGAAGTTCTTGTTTACCCATAATTACCATTGCTGTTGTTCCAGGGTGCGAGACCCGGCGGGAGGATGAGTATAGCGTCGTTCTAAACTAGTTTTAGAAGTGTACGTGTATATGACTCTGCCAGAGGGTTGTCGTAGTCAGTGGGAGCAGCGGAAGCATTGGTGGACAGGTAGCTTATGTTTATGTATAGACTAAAGCAGATGTAGCGAAGATAGATCATCTACTTCTGACGTGACAGTCATGGGTTTGACTTCATCAGAATAGAGGATGGATCTGTTGAGAAGGTAGTAGGGTGTGATGTCCTGGTATTTGGATGACATACACAGAGTAGGAAAAGAAACTCCTATACTACAATCGGTTATACTTTGGTCGTCACACAGTAGTTTCTCTATATGGGACTTGGACATTATATCAGACAAACTGGTTACTAGATCTATGGTTTTAGATCTAGATTTGGGTGGTTTCCCAATCAGGGTACTCAGACAGCATTCTAAGAGTATTTAGAATGGACGACTCCATGCACGGTAGTGTACCTGCAGAAGATGGAGTCACCCTCTCTAAAGGTGTCTTATAGACTAAAGGGGAGAGGGATGTGCATGATTGACAGATCACTTGCTTAGGCAATTGAGTCAATCATGAGATGTCAAGTACCACACCAGATGTTTTTCTTGCACTAGATGCAATAAGTTGATATTGATCCTATCCTGGAGAAACAGTCGGAAGCAGTTTTAGAACATAAGTGGATGTTCTAGGGATATGATAACGACAGCCTCGTTGAGGAGACAGTTATCATTCCAGGCTTCCAAGGTGACCTGGACGACAGGGAGGTTGTCAGAGTTATAGTTTTTCCTTCTGATGAGGGGGCAGTATTTTGGACAGGTGGTCCAAGGCAATACTGAGGGAGGCATGGCGCAGGATACTGATTAAGTTCAGTTGACGATACAGTCTAAGAAGTTTGGATTTGGAGTTCATTTATGATTTGGAGTTCATTTATGAGCTAGGTCCCATCAGACATCCAGACATATTCTAAGACAGGTATTGCTCATTTCGGGAGATGGCTTTCTCCGCGAACTTGAGATATAGAGAGACATGGAAAGAGACAACAAAGCGGATCCACTCACTAAGGCTATTCCTCGAACGCAATAGTTTCGCAAACGAGCTTTGTGGGACTGATTAGTAGAGGAGTTGGGTGTTCGGTATCACACGGGCTGTGAGTATGCGACATCGCAATAATTAGCCTTGAGTGCAAGTGGGAGATTGTTGGAGATAGTGCCCTCAGAGTCAATTATTAGGTCACAGGTACGTGTTTGCAATGATTGATGGAGGACCTATCCCGGAAGGACAGTCTTACTCGAGATGATAGTATGCTATCTGGTTTACCTTTATCATCGTGTACTGTTTTAGGTGACCTGACAAGTTGCTATTGCACGTTGATAGAGCCCCTAGGATTCTTGCTTGACCACCAGCAGTATGAGGGCGATCATATAAGTGGGAGCTGGGGGTCTATAAGCACATCCTTAAAAGGTCCCTAGTCGTAGGAGATTCGAGACAGGGCATCGTTTCTCCAGAGTAGACTAGTGTATACAGTCGAGACCCCGACGAGGGGCGGTGGCCGGTCTCACAAGCCACTGGTGTCAGTTGGATCACCTAAGATGTATACAGGTGCTCATTGGGTTATGAGTACACCGGACAGGACTCGCCGGGAACATGCTAGTTGGTCATATACCAGACGTCAGATGGCAGTTCCCTGGTGACATGTGTACAGGTTAGTTCATCGACCTGGGGATCGTCATTTGTCTTGTGTGAGTTCCCACTGTACTTTGATTACTACCCTACCACGGCTCAAAGGAGTCGTGCAAACAGGTTTTAGTTGGGTACAGTCCCGAGCCACATGGAGGCAGTGAGCGTATCTTCAGGGGTTCGTCTCTCCCGGTATTGGGGGTGAGGTCGTGCTGTGTCTAGGAGAGCCATTACACGAAGCCCTCGGCCGAGGCAAGGAGATTTACTGGTAGGTATTCCAGTAGTATCTCAGGGTGTTCTGGGCTACACTCCGACACGACTTGTACCGCTTTTGGGGGTCTGACTTTTACCAACCCCCTAGGCCCGCCATGCGATGCTCATAGACGAACGGACCGGACTGTACGGATATTGTCACTGACAGGCTCAGTAGGGTTGTCAGGCTGAGTTCGCTCACAGACATCCCTTTTAGTTAGTACCTGGTAGCCCGTTACGTATTGGCTTATACCTCTGACATGCTAGTGGTTAAATCCACAACCAAGGTGTTGACGAGTCTTTAGAGTCCCCCATATTCAGTTACTCAGCTTTCGGGCGAAAGGTTGTAGAGGCCGTATGGAGATATGGCAAGGTCCGATCAGATACGTGCGGTATTGCACGGATCAGGATAGGACAGTTTGTACTACAGGCCGTGTGGATATATGGCAGGGTTCGATCAGATACGTGCGGTATTGCACGGATCAGGATCGAACGGATATTACTAGCCGGCTTTGGTTTAAGCCGGATCCTAGTATAGTACAGTGTAGATTTTGTCTCATTGCATTTGTATTTCAGTCGAAATACAGATGCGGGTGTGTATGCACAATATCGGGGTTTGTCCTGTAATTTATTACGGGACCAGTTTTCTGGAGTTGCCAGTTTGCTTTCCGTTTCGGCCAATTTCCTTTGTATCGTTCATTGGCCGAAGATTGGTGGAGGAGGGCTTATTTGCATTGTTGTAAATAAGCATTTATGGAGGGGGTCTTTGCATATTATCATGTCATGATACTTGTCCCATCATTTGACTTCATAAACTCATGATTGCTTGACTTTCTTTATCATCATGGTTTTGATGATGGTTGTTGATGAGTGTAGTTGTGGTTGTGATGATGATGCCTCATCATCAACCTTTTTCTCTTGATTTTTGAACTACCCCCTCTTGGACTTTTTGTTCACACTCTCATTTTCTCTCCTCTCAAATTGCATGGCCGGCCATGAGAGAGCATGGGCTGTCCCATATTTTTGGTGGGGAAATTTTGTTCATTAGGCTTCATAAAATCCCCACATCTCCATCTCAAGAGTTGAGCTCTTAACCTCCACCAAAATGGCAACCTCCATGAACCCCAAAGTGAGACTTGAGGACTACATATTCTACAGCGAATCTTGGGCACGTCGAGTAGCCGGCTTCGTGCCCGAGTTGCCTCGGCATTGAGGTGGGAGCCCGTAAAAGAAGTAGGCGATGTGGTGCACTTCCGGCGACGAGGAGGAGACGGGACATTCCGCAGGAGATCGGGACGACGACGAGAAGACCGGAGGACTCGGATCTGTCGGTATATCTCTCTTCCCCTTCTTGTAGATAGCTAGGACTAATTAATGGTTCGATCCGGGTATTAGTGCTCGGCGGTTTTCCAGTTCAAGAAAAATTTAAGTTTATCACCGCTTCCGCATTTGGCCGTCGGATTGACGGCCGGGGCGCCGCCGTGCACTTACACTCTGGAGTCACTCTCTCCAAAGAGATGTCTCCCAAGACTGATTTGGAGAGAGCTCGCATGCAAGGGATACCCTATGCTTCTGCTGTAGGCTCTATCATGTATGCGATGCTATGTACCAGACCCGATGTAGCAAACTCACTAAGTGTAGTGAGCAGGTATCAAGCTGATCCTGGAGAGAGTCACTGGACAGCTGTGAAGAGCATTCTCAAGTACTTGCGAAGGACTAAAGAGATGCTCTTAGTGTATGGTAACGGAGAACTCCAAGTGGAGTCCTTTACCGATTCGAGCTTCCAGAGTGATAAGGACGACTCTAAGTCGCAGTCGGGATTTGTCTTTACCCTTTACGGAGGGGCGGTTAGCTGGAAGAGTTCCAAGCAGGAAACCGTGGCAGACTCGACGATGGAGGCCGAATACATCGCTGCCAACGATGCTGCCAAAGAGGCTGTCTGGATCAAGAAGTTCATTACTGAACTTGGAGTGGTTCCATCCATTGAGCATCCAATACCTTTGTATTGTGATAACAATGGAGCGGTGGCTTTGGCCAAGGAACCCAGGTCCCATCAGCGATCCAGGCATATTCTGAGGCGGTATCACCTGATCCGGGAGATTATTGATCGCCGGGAGATCGAGGTCAGGAGGGTTGACACGAAGAACAACACGGCGGATCCACTCACGAAGGCCATTCCCCAGATACAGTTTGAGAGACTCTTCGGGATGCTCGGTATGCGATACTACAGCAGCTGGCCTTAGTGCAAGTGGGAGATTGTTAGTTGTATGTATGCCCTAGAGGCCAGTATTGTACAGATGATGTATATTATATTGGATGCTTGGACATATATAGAGATGACTTTCTTGCTCGATATGATAGTATGCTATCTGGTTACTCTTTATCTTAACATGTACACTAGTCTCTTTAAACTGTCTTATAGTTACATGTTGGTAAAGCCCTTAGGATGTGTACTTGACTACCTGGACTATGATGCAGATCATACTAGTGGGGACATGGTAGTCCATAAGTACATCCTTCAAGGTCCCTAGTCGTGGGTGTATCGAGACGGGGCATCGATATACCAGAGTAGACTAGCGTATACGCTTCTCGACCCATGAGATGGGCGATGGATGATCCCATATCCATTGGTGTTTGACATCAGAGATGGTATACGGGTGCTCAGTAGAGACTGGGTACACTGGACGGACTCGCCGAGAACTCCCAGATGGTATTATACCTCACGTCAGATGGCAGTTCTCAGGTGACACTTGTACAGGTTAGTCTGTAGACCCGAGATCGTCATAGTGTCTTGTGTGATTCCCATTGTGCTTTGATCTCCACCTTACCACGTCCATGAGGGCGTGCAAAACGGTGGTCATTGGGTACAGTCCCGAGTCACATGGAGGCAATGAGCGATAGGAGGGGTTTCGTCTCTCCCGGTATTGGGGGTTGATGTTGCGCTGTGCTCGATTGGCCGTAACAGGGAAGTCCCTGGCCAGGGCTGATCAGAGATTTGCTGGTAAGTGTTACCAGTAGTTTCTCGACCCGTTATGAGCCTCACATCAGCACGACTTATCGGTTATTGGGGTCTGACGTTTACCACCCCTAGACTTGATATGCGACATATCAGACGAACAGACCGGACTGTACGGTAAGTGTTACTGGTTGGATTCACAGGAGTGTGAGCGGACTAGCTCGTCGATCTTCTGATCACTCAATACCCGGATGGCCGTTACGTTTAGCAGACCGCTTGCGGCTTGTGGATGCTTGATATGATCATCATCTGCTACCCGGCGTATTGACGAGTCTTTAGAGTCCTACACAGAGGTTTCCTGGCTCAAGCGAAACGAAATAGGAGCGCATATGAGATATGTGCAGGACCGAGAACAATGCGTGTATGTGATACCGCATTTCATTCTCGCGATATATGTTTCGATTGGTTATATTCGATATGACCTAGTTATCGAATTATTGATTCGATAAATCGATACATTGGATTCTAGTCGGTTATGTGCGACATGACCGGATCATTGAATCAAATGTTGATTTAATGATTTAATGTATAATTATATATTTGATATATTACTTTGCATTAACTAGTATTGGTTCACTTTAAATGGATTTTCTCACTTGATGTACATGTTGTATATGTGATATATTTTTGTGCACATCTTTGTGTCATGTTTGATGATGCATGTAGTTTGGTTTTGTGTTAAGACTTAAACCATGGTTATGATAATAGTTAGGATTTTTATTTATTTACTTATTTATTTATCTATTCTTTTTTGATAAATAAATAAAAGATAACAAAATGGTTTCTTTCATGAAGCTTGATGAAGCTTCATGAAGCTTTGACTAAAGTGACCATTTTGTCATCATCCTTAACCCTAACCATTCTCATTTGACCATGGTTTATTCTCTACACTTAACCAAGGTTAGAAGATGATAAGTATTGATTTTATTATTCTTTTTAGATAATACTTATCATATTCTATTTACTTCTTCTTCTTCATCTTCAAGAGAGAAAGCTTGATGCCATCAATGGCATCTTGAGTTCTAAAGTGAGAAATCCAATTCTAAAGTGAACCCACCTCCTATTTATTCATCCTCTACCTCTTGCCAAGTGGTTTTGGGTGTTTTCTTCACAAGTTTCTCAACTTGGTGAAGTTGGAGCTTGAACTTGTGCAACCTCGACGTAGATCATCTTCGGCACGAAGCCGACGACCTATTCCGCTCGTTTTTCCGATGAAGCCGACGATTGAGTCTAGGATTCGAGATGGACAGCGAGAGGACGCCTACATGGAGCTAAGGAAGTGGAGAACCGGATCTACAAAGGTTGTAGCCTCTCTCCTTTAGTTAAGTTGTTAACTAGTTTAGTATATCGCCTAGATTTCTAGTTAACGATCCGTGTTAGGGTTTCTCGGCACACATAAAATTTGAAATTGGCATGGTTGATGCCTTGTGAGACCTCTTGAGAGTGTCTAGGAACCCTATACCCGCAAGCACCGGGGTGGGCAACGTGGACTTACAGGTAGTACTCCCCTGCCAGGCTCATCGTCTACAACTCGAGCTTATTGCCCCGGGGTACCTTACCGGGCCCACCATGTACCCGAGACGGTTCATCCTCTCCTCGCAACGGGTCTCGAAATCCAACAGCAATCATGAAAACTCATGGTGGATGACTCATACATCATGAGAAAACCGCAACTTTCATTTTAAAAGGATAATAAGTTTATAAATTCTTGCGGTTTTCCCCAAAAATCCAGAAATCTCAAGAAGGATCTGAAATCATCAAATCACCATGTCAATAACAATGAAACCGGCATAAATTTCCATAATACTGCATAACCAATGAATATATGAATGCATGAAGTATCTATTTAAAGAACGCAATCTCTAAGGTAACATATGAGAGCAATCACGCAATATTATGGGGTAACTAGCATTTAGCTGATTATATCAATGAAATAATATGTTCTAAAGTGTATGTGACATGGCAATTACCGATGATGGTGTGTGTGAGCCGGCAAGTAAGTGTATGTGGAGTATACGCATCATCGGTAATGGTGCTGGTGTCCTGACAGCATGGTTTCTTAATCACTAAGTACACAATAAACATACAATGAGACGATAACAACATAATAAATGGCAATGAATAGTGAATACAACAACAATATGTAAAACATGAATGATAACGTAACAATAAGGAGTCTACATCGCTATACATGTGTCATACTGTTTTGCCATTTGAAATAATACGAATCGTGGAGTTTTGAAAATTAGGGCTACGGTGTTTTTATGAAAAGATACGTCCTTTGAAATATCCGTAGAATCCATTTTCCTGTTTTTTAAAATACCCACGATTCGTTAGCTTTGAAATAGGTATGAATCGAATCTAGTCTAACATTTACAATAAACTACAGGACTGAGCGAACAGACTAATCGAAAAGGGTAAGGAAACCACCTACATCTGAGTCGATATATCTATATCTATATAATAGTCGGTGATCCCGCCTCAATAGTATCCCACGATACACCATCTAATATGACATCCTCGAGTCAAGAGTGCGGATCTATCATCAATAGCTTGTACGGTAAATCCATCGTACGGCATCCCAAATCAGGGTACAGGTCAAATATCACATTTATCTCATTATTCATCAGGTATCATCATCATCACCAATCGTGAACAGGGGTACTGATCTAGGTCTAGTACAATACTAATATCATCAACAATATCATGATCTTGCTACTGATTTAAAGTCTCATACAATCCGATGTCATAAACACATATTATCATATAGAAATATACATCGCCCAAGCGATCCATTATAAATATCATAACATATCTCATCTCACATCTCGATCATATGTCAACTATCATCATCCACATGGTATCGTCGTCCAACGATCCGCTATAACATCATGACATATCTCGGTCACATATTAAATATCTCACGGCATCATGCCCGATCATATCGACTCATTCCCAAGTATCATATAACATCCTCATCATCCAAGCATATATATATATATATGTATATATATATATCCCCAATACGCACAAGGAAGTAAATGTACGCGAGTATGTGTATATGCGTGTATGCAAATCTTTACTCTAAGGTTTCGTGACTAAGAAATCGACTAAAGTCCTTTCCTCAATTCTCGCTAACACTAACCCCTAATCTCCTAAAGCTTTTCTTGCTAAGGTTCATATTACACACTAGCATGTAAAAGTATAGCTATATCACATCACATCGTTTCTCACAACTTTGCGGGGGTGCTATACGCCATCCACCTGACTTCCTCCGTAAATATATATCTACTCACCTTGATCTTCGCTTGCCGATGCCGATGGCGCCACGCGCTTGCTTGTCATCTCGGAGTCCTCGTGAGGTACCTACATATCACATATAGCATTATAAACGAAATCACGCACGAAAACCAAAATGTCGCACGAAACACCGATAGGTTAAAACCTATAGTCTCGCATGCAAAACACAACCAAATAATCCTTGTTATTGACATTCAAACGCCACACGACGGAATCCAATTCAATTTCACAAAACCAAGTTTAAAACGAAATCGTAAAACAAGCAGCAACTAAGGAAAATGGTCCCATATTTTACCCTAACTGAAATCAGTCAATTTTGCACATAGGAGGGGTCTAGATTACAGATACTGGAGCCATGACACAAAAACGAGAAAAAATGCCCCAGGTCTGGCCGCAAATTGCGGCCAGAAGGAATTTTTCTGTGGCCTGGGTAGAGGGTTAGGGGCTCGGGTCTTGGGTGATGCATCCTAGGTGTCTACATGTATCACTGTCTTTGCTAAATAATTTTTCAGGTCCCCGAGTGTTAGCAGATTTCAAATTATCATCATATTTTCACAGTTTTCTGATGTCGGGGTTTCTAAGTTCGTATTCCGGGGTTTATTCTATGGTTTCAGTCCAAGATACAATCCCTACAGGGGTCATAAGGTCTCTACTAACCTCAATTACACTTCACAATTCAAAATTTCTCAAAACCCTCATCTAGGAATTTCTAGGTTCACAAAATCACTCGATATCGATACTAAACATATATGGATGCCTAAAGAATTTAAATACTATTCTAAAGGTGCAGAAATTACCTCATTTGGCAACTCAAGAATTTTCTTGAGTTTCCCCAAGTGATCAAAATCGGATTTTTCTTGGTCCAATGTGCTTCCCTTGAGCTTGTGCATGCTTTTTGTGAAATGGAGATGGGCTTTTGGTGAATTTTGATGAGGATTGGAGGATTTGAAGTGGAGGGGGAGGGAGGTGCTGCCATGAGAGGAAGAAGAAGAAGAAGAAAAGATGAAGATAATGAAGTGAGAACAATGGGCCATGACTATGGTTGACCCCTCACCCTCTCTCTCTCTCTCTCATGCCCATGCTTCACCCTCATAATTATGTCTCCTCAAGTCATCATGATACCTTTTCCCTTTTCTTTTTCTCTTTTTAAATCAACAACCATGCATGATAAAATGAAGAAAGGACCATGATAAAATGTATCACAAGTGTTAAAATGATATGGTGTATGTTTTGCACAAAACAAGCTTAATGCGCGATTAGCGATTTTTAATCGCGATTAGCACTAAAATAGTGTACGATAAATCATAAAATTTCATAATTTGCATAAATTACAAAAAGCATCCTCTTTTTAGTAATTTCTATAATTTTCCAAATATTTCCCAATTTATCGGTATTTAATTATACCGCAATATTAAAATATTCATTATATTTATTATTTAATTATAAAAATTCCCAAAAATAATATTTTATTTTTCTGAAATGTTACAGAAACTACTGGTGTACCTACCAGTAAATCTCACTTGCCCTGGCCAGGGATTTTGTGTATTGGCTATCCGAACACAGCGCGATATCAACTACCAATACCGGAAGAGACGATTCCCTTCTAACCCCTACTGCCTCCAAGTGATTCGAGACTACACCCAACTACTACCTGTTTGCATGACTCATTTGAGCCGTGGTAGGGTAGTAATCTAAGTACAGTAGGAACACACTCGAGACGAATGGTGATGTCAAGTCAACGGACTAACCTGTACTCATGTCATTGGTGAACTACTAACTGACGATAGGTATAATACCAACCAGCAGTTCCCAGCGAGTATGTCCAGTATAACTCATAACCCAATGAGCACCTGTATACTATCTCTGGTACCGCATACTAATGGCTGTGGGACATGCCACCTCCCCTGACGGGGATAAGAAGCGTATACACTAGTCTACTTTGGAGTATCGATGCCCTGTCTCAATAACCCTACGACTAGGGACAAGCTTAAGGATGTGCTTATAGACTACCCAACCCCCACTAGTGTGACTGCCATCACAATGCCGGTAGTCAAGCAAAGATCCTAAGAGCTCTATCAATATGTATTAGCGATATGCTAAAAGAAACATATACACATATTAAGATAGAATCAAACCAGATAGCATACTATCATATTGAGCAAGACTGTTATTATATATGTGTATATCCCAAGCTTCCAAAATGTAATATACAATCTAGTACTATATAATAATGGCCTTTAGGGCATATATCACTAACAGTTACCAGAATCTATGATATGTTATCCAGATCCTATATGAAGAAACTTTTGTGACAACCACGGTTTAACCGATTGCAGTATAGGAATATCACTTCCTATTAGGAGTATGTCATCCAAATACTTAGGCAATACTCCTACATCCTTCTTACCATATTCATCTGTTATTTTGATGAAGTCAAACAGCTTGATTGTCCCATTAAAATAGATGATCCGTCTCTGCAATGCCCGCTTTAGTCTATGAATAGTTATAAGCAACTTGCACACCTTCCGCTGCTCTTACTGACTACGACAACCTTCTGGCAGAATCATATATGTGAACTTCTAAATTCTCATTTAGAAAGACGTTATAGTCATCCACCTGCCAGATTTCATAGTCATGAATAGCAGCAGTGGCAAGTCATATTCGTATGTGTAAGTCCATGTCACGCACCCCACGAGCTTGCGGGGAGGCGGAATATATGAAAAACAATTATCAAAGCTTCGTAACACGGACTTGAGCACACGGATCGTGTCTAAACCATTACTAGCAAACTACGAAAGGTTTAACTACTCGGATTCGAAGTTATACCCCACGTTACTTGTCCTTCAGGTCTTCATCGCTGTCCTCCACACCTTGTAGGCTCTTTGGAACGTCGACACCTCAATGGCCTCCTCGAGTCAAAGACGATCCACCCGAGAGCTCCTACTCCAAGCTTCACCTCTAACTTGAGGTAACTAGGTTACTAAAAGTGCTAATCAAAGCAACCTAGGGGATATAGTGGGATTAGGGATGTATTAGTCTTGCTAACCCTTGATCTCAACACATGAGAGGTTAGGGTTAGGGTTTAAAGAGAGAGAGCTTGAGGAGAGAGAAGGTGAGAATGAGTATCATATTAGAATAATGATTCATTTGTGAATATATGAAACATATCATATTATTAAATGAATAACAAATAATGATATATCATCATGTTTCATTAATTCACATAGTGATTCATCTCATGAGTCATTTAAACCATAAATGCATCATTAACTCCATGGATGAATCACACAATGACTCATTAAACTAATTAATGCAAATGCCACCTTAGCCTCCAACTCATCATACTTCTAGAAGCTTCTCGACAAATTACGAGAACGCCCCTCCTATCCATGAAAACACGAAAATACTTTAGACTGTATAAATCTAATAATCCGATACTAGAATCTGGCTTAAACCAAAGCCCGCTAGTACAAACTGTCCGAACATCGTACGTGCGTAAAAACACGTATGCGTCCGAACCCTGTCGTAAAACCATACGACCTCTATATCGTTTCGCCCGAAGCAGGGAAACTCTCTGTGTGGGACTCTAAAGACTCGACACTACGCTGGCAGTGGGTTTAACCACAGACAGCAAGCGGCCCTAGCTGTACGTAACGGTCCCCAGGTAGATGTCGATAAGAAAGACGATGAGGAACCCATCTGAACTCCTACTGAGCCTGATGTGACAATCTCCGTACAGTCCGGTCTGTTCGTCTAGGACTATCGCATATCGGGACTAGGGGGCGGAAAACGTCAGACCCCTAATAGCGGTATAAGTCGTGTCGAAGTGCAGCCCATTACACCTTGAGAAACTACTGGAAGCCACCAGTAAATCTCTCTTTCCCTGGCCAGGGACTTTGCGTAATGGCTCTCCATACACAGCGCGATATCTACCCCCAATACCGGAAGAGACGAATCCTGTCTAACCGCCACTGCCTCCAAGTGCTTCGGGACTACACCCAACTACTACCTGTTTGCACGACTCCTTTGAGCCGTGGTAGGGTAGTAATCTAAGTACGGTGGGAACACACCCGAGGTGAAGTAGCAGTATCAAGTCGATGGACTAAGCTGTACTCATGTCACCTGAGAACTGCTATCTGACGATCGGTATAAATCCAACCTGCAGTTCCCGGCGAGTCCTGTCCGGTGTACCCGTAACCTAACGAGCACCTGCATACTATCTCCAGTACGACGTACTGATGGCTGTGGGACAGACCATCTCTCTATGCTGGGATGAGAAGCGTACACACTAGTCTACTCCGGAGCATCGATGCCCTGTCTCGATAATCCTACGACTAGGGACCTGTATAGGATGTTGCTTATAGACTACCCAGCCCCCACTAGTGTGACTGTAATCACAACGCTGGTAATCAAGCAAAGATCCTAAGGGCTCTACTAATATGTATAAGCGATACGTTATAAGAAACATATGCAAATATTAAAGTAGACACAAACCAAGTAGTATACTACCATTTTTAGCAAGACTGTCAATACAACTGTGAATATCCCAAGCTTCCATTAAGTAATATACAAACTAGTATGATACAGTAATGGCCTCTAGGGCATAAACACTAACAATCTCCCACTTGCACTAGGGCCATGTACTGGCATATCGCAGACCTATGATCTCGAATAGCCTCTCGAACTGCGTCTGAGGAATGGCCTTTGTGAATGGATCAGCAATGTTATTCTCCGTATCTACTCTCTTTACCTCGATCTCCCGGCGATCTACGATCTCCCTGATCAGGTGATACCGCCTTAAGATGTGTCTGGACTTCTGATAGGACCTGGGTTCCTTCGCTAAAGCTATAGCGACGTTGTTGTCGCAATACAGAGGTATTGGACCAACACTGGTAGGAACCACCTGAAGTTCTGTGAGGAACTTCTTCATCCAGACAGCTTCTTTTGCGGCATCGCAAGCAGCTATGTACTCCGCTTCCATCGTTGAGTCAGCAACGGTCTCCTGCTTGGAACTCTTCCAACAGACCGCCCCTCCATTGAGGGTAAAGACATAACCCGACATGGACTTGGAGTCATCCTTGTCACTCTGGAAGCTGGAGTCGGCAAAGGCCTCGATCTGGAGGTCTTTTCCGCCATACACCAAGAACATCTCCTTAGTCCACCTCAGGTACTTGAGAATGTTCTTTACTACTATCCAGTGCTTCTCCCCTGGGTTTGCCTAATACCGGCTTACAACGCTCAATGCGTATGCTACATCTGGTCTGGTACATAACATCGCATACATTATAGAGCCTACCGCAGAAGCGTAGGGTATAATCGACATGCGATCCCTTTCCAAATCAGTCTTGGGAGACATCTCTTTGGAGAGGGTGATTCCGTGACAAGCCAGTAGGTTACCGCGCTTAGAATCTTCTATACCGAATCTTTTCAATATGGTGTCTATGTACCTGGACTGCGAAAGTCCCAACATCCTCTTTGATCTATCACGATAGATCTCGATCTCCAGAATGTAAGTGGCATCACCCAGGTCCTTCATGGAGAACTTCTGTGACAAGAATCTTTTGACTGACTATAGCATAGGAATATCATTTCCTATTAGGAGAATGCCATCCACGTACAAGACGAGAAATACAGCAACTCTCCCTACAATCTTACTGTATATGCATGGTTCATCTGGATTTTTGATAAAGTTGAATTCTTTAACAGTATCATCAAAACAGATGTTCCAACTCCGCGATGCCTGCTTTAGTCCATAAATGGACTTAAGCAACTTGCACACTTTACCGCTGCTCCCACTCTGAATGAATCCCTCTGGCTGATCCATATAGACGCACTCTTCCAAATTTCCATTTAGAAAGGCCGTCTTTACGTCCATCTGCCAGATCTCATAATCGTGGAAGGCAGCAATGGCAAGAAGGACCCGAATGGATTTGAGCATAGCCACTAGAGAAAAGGTTCGTCATAGTCCAAACCAGGTCTTTGACGGAAACCCTTTGCAACAAGTCTAGCCTTATAGGTTTCAACCTGTCCATCTACACCAATCTTCTTTCTGAAGATCCATTTGCATCCTACGGGTTTTACCCCATATGGAGCAATGTCCAAAGTCCACACTTTGTTAGTGTACATGGACTCCATTTCGGTCTGCATTGCATCCAGCCATTTTACCGAGTCGCCGCTCTGAATAGCTTGCTAGAAGCTAGTAGGGTCATCATTATCAATGATGCAATCTTCTCGATCCCCGTCTATGAGAAAACCGTAGTATCTCTCGGGCGGATGAGACTGCCTACTACTTCTACGGATAGGCGCTGGTATATCCCTTTCTTCTGAAACTTCTGGTTCTACCATACTTTCAGTAACAGCTTGTGGTTCTGGAATTTCTTCCAGTTCTACTGCGCTCCCACTCTTCTGATTTTCTAAAAATTCATCTGCTAAGAAGTGGGCAAGACGAGAAACAAAAACCTTTTGTTCCTCTGCGTAATAGAAATAATACCCCTTGGAGTTCTTTGGATATCCCATAAACTTACACTGTACTGAGTGTGCCTTGAGCTTGTCCGGATGCTGCTTTTTTACAAAAGCTGGACATCCCCATGTCTTCAGGTACTGAAGATAGGGTTTCTTCCCACTCCACATCTGATATGGTGTGGTAGGCACAGTCTTGGTTGGAACCTTGTTCAAAAGATATGCAGCTGATTCTAGTGCATAACCCCAGAAAGATCGCGGTAACTCAGCCTTACTCATCATGGAACGAACCATATCCAATAGGATTCGATTCCTCCTTTCCGATACACCGTTGTGTTGTGGTGTGTATGGAGGAGTAAGCTGAGAGAGAATTCCATTCTCTTTTAAGTAACCCAGGAACTCGGCACTTAAGTATTCACCACCTCGATCGGATCTCAGTGTCTTGATACTTTTGCCTGTTTGGTTTTCCACTTCATTCTTGTATTCCCAGAATTTCTCAAAGGCCTCGGATTTATGCTTCATCAAGAAGATATGTCCATACCTAGAGAAATCATCCATAAAAGTAATGAAGTAGGAATAACCACCTCGCGCATGTGTAGACATTGGACCGCACACGTCACTGTGTACGAGTCCCAAGAGCTCGCTCGCTCTTACTCCGTGTCCAGTAAACGGAGTCTTTGTCATCTTTGTACATATTTATCATGCATGGTTCTAAAATTTAAAGAGAAGAGAAAATAAAACTAAAGAAAAGAAAAGAAAAATGAAAACATAAAATAAAAGGGTGCATAGTGAGAGGTATGGGTATGAGAGAGAAGGAGAGGGGTTCATTTGACTTAGACCATTCTCTTCATCCCTTCATCTTTTCTCCTCCCTATTCATTCCATGGCAGCACCTCACTCCCTCTCCACTACAAACCCTCAAAACATCATCAAAACAATCTCCAAAGTTCTTCCCCACTTCACAAAAAGCATGCACAAGCTCACAAGCTACACTTTGGACCAAGAAAGTTTGCATTTTGGGCACTTGAGCAACTCATGAAGATTCTTGAGTTGCCAAATGAGTTAATCCTTTCACAGATTGTGTAGTATTTGCATTCCTATAGCCTCTAGTATAGGTTAAAATCGATTTGGCGAAGATTAGTGAACTTTGGGAATTCCTAGAGAGGGTTAGGGTTAATTTGAGTTGTGTTAGTGTAATTGAGGCCTAGTAGTGACCTTAAGCCCCCATTGTGTTAGGAACCCGGACCAAACACGTAACAAAAACCTGAAACCCAAAAATTGAACTTTCCAATGTTGGTTTATGAACTATTAGGGTATGCAGGGGAATCTGGGATGACCTGGGATAATTACGAGATAAGCAAACAACCCCAGTAGACTAGAATTGACCCTAGGAACCCACTGTAGAAAGACGAACCCAATCCAAGTCCCTAAAACTGAGGAGGCCGGAATTCTTGGGGATGTGGCAGGCCACTTGGTGGGGTCTGGGGTCCAGGTTGCTTCAATAGATCATAAACACCCTATACATCACCCCAGTATTGTTTGTGCACCTTGTTTTGGCCCGAGTCAAAATCTGGAAGCACTTTAGTATGATTTTTGGACATGTTTCCGTATTTTAAATGATAAGTTTTGATATTTGGAATTGTGTTTGGTTGTTGGATGTTTATACATCAACGACTAGGGAGGATTGGTAGTGTTTTGCATGCGAGGTGATGGGTTTTGACCTATATATGATACGCGTGCCGATTTGGTTTTCGTATGTCGTTTCGATTTCGAATTGGACTTTAATGCAGCACGATACGATGTGACATGTAGGTACCCCACATGTGGACTACGAGACGACAAGCAAGCGCGTGGCGACGTCGACATCGGCAAGCGAAGGTCAAGGTGAGTAGATATATATCTACGGGGGAAGTCGGGTGGATGGCGTATAGCACCCCCGCAGTTCGTAGTGTAGTGTATGGTACATATTATATGGATATAATTATATGTTTATCGTGAGTTTATGATTATCTAGATAGACTTTGGGGATTCATGGATAACTTTAGTGTAATTGGATGATAGCGTCATTAGTTAGTTTAGTCGTGGGCCTTAGAATAAGGTTTACACTTACATGCACGCATGCACATGTTTATATTGTTTTACTTGTGCGGTTATGGGGATATGTATATACACACACACACATAGGTATGGGACTATGCATATATATATATAACGTATACTTACACATGATACGTTGTGACATGTAGGTACCCCACATGTGGACTTCGAGACGACAAACAAGCGAGTGGCAACGTTGACATCGGCAAGCGATGGTCAAGGTGAGTAGATATATCTACGGGGGAAGTCAGGTGGATGGCGTATAGCACCCCCGCAGTTCGTAGTGTAGTGTATGGTACATATTATATGGATATAATTATATGTTTATCGTGAGTTTATGATTATCTAGATAGACTTTGGGGAATCATGGATAACTTTAGTGTAATTGGATGATAGCGTCATTGGTTAGTTTAGTCACGGACCTTAGAATAAGGTTTACACCCATATGCACGCACACACATGTTTATATTATTTTACTTGTGTGGTTATGGGGATATGTATATATACACACACATAGGTATGGGACTATGTATATATATATATGCGTATACTTACACATGGATGATAAGGATTGTACATGGTATTTGGAGATGAGTCGATGAGATTAAGCAAGATGCCACGAGATCGGTGATATGTTTTGATTCGTATCACGAGATACGACATGAGATTATAGCGGGCCTTTAGATGTGTGTTTTCATACACGTATATATATATATATATATATATATATTGTAGGGTTCCTAGGCACTCACAAGAGGTCTCACAAGGCATCAACCATGCCAATTTCAAAAATTACGGTGCCGAGAAACCCTAGACTACGGATCGTTGGCTAGATGTCTAGGCGAAAAAGAAACTAGTTAACACTTAACTACAAGAATACGGAAATACAACCTTTGTAGATCCGGTCCTCCACCTCCATAACTCCGCAATGAAGTATCCTCGCTGTCCAAGTCGAACCACAGGCTCTAGCGTCGGCTTCATCGGAGAATAGACGGGCTAGGTCATCGACGACGTGCCGAAGATGATCTACGTCGAAGCATCACTAGATCAAGCTCCACCTTCACCTAGCCATGAAAACTTGTGAAGGAAACACACTCTACTACTTGGCAAGAGGTAGAGGATGAAGAAATAGGAGGTGGGTTCACTTTAGATTTGGATTTCTCACTCTTTTTCATCACTTGCCATTGATGGAGGCAAGCTTTCTTCACTTGAAGAAATGAAGAAGAAGAAGAATAATGTTATGATAAGTCAATTAAAATGAAAAGTAAAAAGAATACTTATCATAATGTAACCATGGTATAGTGTAGAGAATTGATTAGGGTTAAGTGGAATGGTTAGGGTTAAGCATGAAACAAAATGGTTACAAAGTCAAAGTGTTCATGAAACTTCATGAACAAAACAAAACAAGCCACCATTTTCTCATTTGCTTTTCTTTTTCCAAAAGAATAAATAAATGAATAAAATGAATAAGGAAATAGTAAACCCTAACCATTTCATTAACCAAGGTTTAATTCTTTACACTTAACCAAAAGGCATGTATCATCAAACATGATACAAGCAAGTGCACAAAATCATATCGCATATGCAATGCGCACATCCGAGTGAGAAAATCCATCTTAAGTGAACCGATACTAGTTAATGCAAAGTAATATATCAAATATATAATTATGCATTAAATCATTAAATCAACATTTGATTTAATGATCCGGTCATATCGCATACAACCGACTAATATCCAATGTATCGGTTTATCGAATCAATCCTTGATTAGATAACTAAGTTATATCGCATACAACCATTCGACACATTCATCGCGAGAATGGAATACGGTATCACATACACGTATTATTCTCGGTCCCGCACATATCTCGTATGCGCTCCTATTTCGTTTTGCTTGAACCAGGAAACCTCTATGTAGGACTCTAAAGACTCGTTAATACGCCGGCAGCAGATGATGATCATATCAAGCACCCACAAGCCGCAAGCGGTCTGCTAAACGTAACGGCCACCCGGGTATTGAGCGATCAGAAGATCGACGAGCAAGCCCGCTCACACTCCTGTGAATCCAACCAGTAACACTACCATACAGTCCGGTCTGTTCGTCTGATATGTCGCATATCTCGCCTAGGGGTGGTAAACGTCAGACCCCAATAGCTCGATAAGTCGTGTCGATATGAGGTCTATAACAATTCGAGAAACTATTGGTAACACTTACCAGTAAATCTCAGCAACCCTGGCCAGGGATTTCCTGTTATAGCCAATCGAACACAGCACAACATCAACCCCCTATACCGGGAGAGACGAATCCCCTCCTATCGCTCATTGCCTCCATGTGACTCGGGACTGTACCCAAAAACCACCGTTTTGCACGCCCTCTTGGACGTGGTAAGATGGAAATCAAAGCACAGTGGGAACCACACGAGACTCTATGACGATCTCGGGTCAACAGACTACTCTGTACCAGTGTCACCACAGAATTGCCATCTGACGTAAGGTATAATACCATCTGGGAGTTCTCGGCGAGTCCGTCCAGTATACCCAGTCTCTACTGAGCACCCGTATATCATCTCTGATGTCAAACACCGATGGATATGAGATCATCCATCGCCCATCTGTATGGGTCGAGAAGGTACACGCTAGTCTACTCTGGTATATCGATGCCCCGTCTCGATACACCCTCGACTAGGGACTTTGAAGGATGTACTTATGGACTACCATGTCCCCACTAGTATGATCCGCATCATAGTCCAGGTAGTCAAGTACACATCCTAAGGGCTTTACCACATGTAACAGAGAGACAATCAGTGTACACGTTAAGGTAAAGAGCAACCAGATAGCATACTATCATGTCGAGCAAGAAAGTCCTCCCTATATATGTCCAAGCATCCACTACAATATACATCCTATGTATAGTAATGGCCTCTAGGGCATACATATAACTAACAATCTCCCACTTGCACTAGGGCCATCTGATAGCAGTGGTTGGAGTATCTCATACTCAACCATCCCATAAAAATCTCTCTCTGGGAACAGGCCTTTGTGAGTGGATCCGCCGTGTTGTCCTCTTAGTCTACTCTCCTAACCTTGATCCCTTAGAGATCAACCATCTCCATGATCAGGTGACACTGCCTCAGAATATGTCTGGATCACTGATGGGATGGGCGTTCCTTGGCATAAGCCAGAACTCCATTGTCACACAATGGGAGGAACTAAGTTCATCTCATGAACAAATATACATCCAGACTGCCTCTTTGGTAGCATCGTAAGTAGCGATGTATCCAGCCTTTATCGTCTAGTATGTCGCGGTATCTAGCTTGGAACTCTTCCAACATACCGTCCCTTTACTGAGGGTAAAGACAATGCCTGTGACTGACATTCAGTCGTCTTTATCACCCTAGAACCCTTCCAGTGATTCTCCCCAGGATCAACTGATACCATCTCACTATAGCTAGTGAGTATCCTAACATCCATTTAGATCTATCTCATAGATCCAAAGTCCAGGATTTTGTAGGTATCACTTTGATCCTATGTGGAGAATCATTGTGATAAACGGAGATTGATCGAGCGTAGCATAAGAAACTCCTTTCTTATCAAGAGTATGTCATCCACGTACTCTACGAGGATCATCACCATACTCCCTACTACCCTTTTGTTTATACAAGGTTCATCTACCATTTTGATGATATCAAACTCTTTGACTACTTCATCAAAACAGATGTTCCAACTCCGCGATGCCTGTTTTATCCTATAAAGCATCTTGCACACGTTTCCGCTGCTCCCACTGTCTACGAAGCCCTCTGGCTGTGTACTTATAGACGCTCTCTTCCAAATCATTATTTAGAAAAGCAGTCAAGACACCCAACCACCAGATATCGTAGTCATGGTATGTAGCCGTGGCAAGTAGGATCTGGATGGACTTAAGCATAGATCCTTAGAAAAGGTTTCAACATAATCCACACCTGGTCAATGATGCAAACCTTTAACAAGTCTAGCTTTGAAAGTCTCAACTTTTCCATCTACACCAAGTAATCTTCTCAAGATATACTTGCTCCTGATGGGGATTTAACCCTTCAGATATAGCAACCAAAGTCCATACTTTGTTGGTGTATAAGGATTCCATCTCAGATCGATAAACATCCAGCCATTCTTACAGAGTCTTACTCTCGATGGCCAGCTCGAAGCTAGTTGGGTCATCATCTTATGATGCAATCCTCGCTCCCACTGTCATAGAGAAACCGAAGTATCTCTCAGGTGGGTGAGGAACCCTACTAGATCGGCGGAGAGGTTGAGGTTCGTTGGTAACTATTGAATCCTTTGGTTCTTTCAAATCATCAGCTGCAGTTTGTATAGCTGGAACCTTTCCAGTTCTACATAACTGACCTTGCCTCGAGCTTGTCCGGATTTTGCTTTTCAGACATAGGCTGGACAACCCCAAATCTCAACTAACTTGAGAGATGGGCTCTTCCCATATCATATCAAATATGAAGTGGTAGGCAACTGATTTGATTTGAACCCTATTCAATAGGTATGCAGCTTCTCAAGTGCATAACTCCCAAAAAGGAAATAGGTAACTCAGTAGTACTCATCATAGAGCACACCTTATCATATAGGGTGAGATAGCTCCGCCCCGATATACCATCATGCTATGGTGTATACGGAGGAGTAATGCTGAGAGAGAATCTCATTCTCCTTTGGAATAATCCAGGATTTTCGTGCTCAAGTATTCTCCTCCTCGATCATATCAAAGGACATAATACTTATACCCGTGTTTTGGTTCTCTACTTCTAAATCATATTCTGTGAATATCTCAAAAGGTTCGGACTTGTGTTTCAACAGGAACATATGTCTGAATCTTGAGAGATTATCAGAGAATGTAACGAAGTACAAAGAACCAGTCCTGGCATATGTAGACAGGGGACCTAACATACATCAACATGCATCATCCCAAGAGTTCACTAACTCTTTCTCTGTTTCCAATAAACAGAGCTGGTGTCATTATATCTTTGTGATATGACTGGCAAGTTTCACAAGATGTAAATTCAAACTGATTTAAATATGCATCTACATGTAACTTTAGCTAGTCGGGTCGCATTGATATGACCTAGTCTACAATGCCTCAAGAAGGATTCGTTCATTTCTGAACTCTTCCTCTTTTGTGTGTTCCGTATACTAAGAACTTTAGTTTGATTTAGAACATTAATGCTTTTAGATAACGTGCCTGAACCGATCAACTTTTGATATAGGAAATGTTCAAAACATTATCCAACTATACAAAATTTTATCCTTTCTTTACTAATAAAGAGATAGATATGATTTTGTATATCAGGTTCGGTATCTAATAACATTCGTTCAGAATCAATGTATTTGGAATACAGGGTGACAGTGACCAACAGACTTGGCTGCAACACTTGCCCCGTTTTCTGCCTCATGAAACTTATCACCCGTTCTCAGTTCTCTACCTTTCTGTAGCCCTATGTAACAGATTACATATCTGGGATCCTGATCCGGTATCAAATACCCAGGACATAAAGAATACTGAGAAACAGTTCTGTATAATGAACACACCCGAAGATGATGCATCAGCATGCACTTTCTTCGTTTGGGCGGCATAGGAATTCTGGTATTCCCCAATTTCCTGCTCTGTCTTATAACAATTATAAGTTGGAGCGGGACCAACGTTCCCCAGCTCAGTATAACAAGCGGGTTCGGTCAATTATCCGTATTATTATCTTGATTAAGGCGTGATATGGTCGCTACCAGGAGAGAGAGAGAAGAAAACACTCAGCGTGCGCTCTTGCAAGAATAGATTGGTTATTATTTTATCTAATCAGGATGGCTCCCACTGCTTTTTATCAAATCTTCCTTCAAACCCTAAAAGCAAAGACTAGCCGGGATTAATTACATACTACAAGTTCGCCAATCTTTCAGCCAGGCCAGTGTCGGTACTTTGAGGGAGGTCCCCCGTGCTTTCGCACGAACCTAATTAATGTAAACCTCGTTTTCCCAGAGGCGTAACCTCGTTAACACCTTTCTAGACACCTACTTGATTGGCTAATTGTAATGTGTAAAACTCTCCCAGGAGTAACTCTTACTCGCAGCGGGTATCGGGATCCAACTATCTCATAGAAGGTATGCAATCTCATTGCAAATTTCAACACTTGAAATTCCAGATTATTTTGCCCCTAGCGTCCTATGACCTTGACAGAGGTCAATAAACCATAGGCTGCTAGTCAAGTTCAACCCGTCATTTCCTGATTGAAGTAAACCCACCCGCACGACCCTTGACAGAGGTCAACAAGGTCGAACGACTACCCTAAATCAATCACATCATATGCTTATGCAGATAAGCACTAATCAGCTACCGCACACTACGTCTTGACAGAGGTCAACAAACGCAGCACGAATACTAACCAGTACATATCTGAAATGACGGAGGGCTACGACAGGTTTTTCTGAAAACCTATTGCGTAATGAACTTGATATCGTTGTAGAATCAAATGATTTTAAAATGGAGTGCTTTTGAGGCTTTTCTAGTTTTGCTAAAGGAGTCACTCCCGGTGAAGGGATCGTCGGTCCTTTCCTCGTCGAATGAGGTGCGGGATATATCGTATATATCACTGTGCAAAGCAAAAAAAACTCTTAAAAGCAATCAAAAGACAAACCGAGTGTGTAGCATCTGCCAGTTATTGCTAAAGGAGTCACTCCCGGTGAAGGGATCTCGGTCCTTTCCTCATCGAATAAGGTGCAGGATATATCGTATATACCTCTGTGCAAAGCAAGAACTGTAGCTACCTGTTTTATTTTTGAAATTCGATTCTATAACATCTTAGGTTTCTTTTATTTCATTAATCACATTAATGAAGTCCCATCATTTAAGTACCTAAACATCACAGATAAATACGACGTACACTTATGCCATCCGCATTCGCCTCGATGTCCCCTCGTGCACCGTTAGGTTAGGTAACTAACGGCAGAGCGGGGCAGGGCTAGCACGGGTGTAAAACATAAGTAACGCCTATATAATATATCATATATACTGTATACTGTATCTATCACAGAACATCACATGATCACATCACAGATATCG
Source organism: Agapanthus africanus (assembly GCA_030015575.1). Lineage (NCBI taxonomy): Eukaryota > Viridiplantae > Streptophyta > Magnoliopsida > Asparagales > Amaryllidaceae > Agapanthus > Agapanthus africanus. Next base: position 438,117,489 of record CM057340.1, on the reverse strand, counting down.
CAGCAGAAGAATCATATGAAATATTGGATATACTAGGACGTCCGTGTTTTCAATACGAGCCAGTATAAAACACGGATTCCACGGTCGCGATGAATAGCCAAACCCACACCCCTAGACCCCTACGAGAGCGGCAAGCAACCCTACCAATTCTAGAGTTAGGAGACCCGGACTCGACTCCTCGAGTTGGTCTCCCACTGGACTCCAGAACCCGGTTACTTGTGCTCCCCTCCTTGGGTCTATCCTAGTGCGGAAAAGTAAATAATATACAAAGGGTGACATCTTCCGCAACCTGGAAGTGCCCCAAATAAAAGAATATTACATACAAGTTTTTACATGAATGAAAATGAAAAAACACTCATCTCACATAAAAACCCCCGGCTATTCAAACACGACGATCCAATATAACATATCCAGCAACACATAACATCACATGTCATCAACGTAAGTAAATATGTCCATCCCAATTGTCGTTGACATATAGCAACGAAACCGGCGATATCACATATTACACTTACGGTCACAGAAAAGAAAGTGTAAAACTACAACAGTTGGAATCCGCAACCTGCATAGACATCGCATGCCTAATCAAATGAATTCCTTAGACATCGCATGCCTAACAATTATAAACCCCGCATTTTAGTCTCATTATCGAAAACTCTTTTCAATATCAAGTCGGGCAATTCAACAAGATTCCCGACATTCTGATCGAATGCTCGTCGCAAACTTTAGTAGGCGGCCGCACCCCCGATACCGTCGACGAAGTGCACTAAGGCGGAACACCGCTACCGCGAGTACCCGGACGGATGCTTTCGGCGACGGGGTTCTCCTATAGTCACTTGGTCGGGGCTTTGGAGTGAGGCTGTCTATTAAGTTTACCCGGCGAGTATCCGCGTACACTACGTGATTGCGACGGACTTTTGATCACATCAAAATTCCGTGGCAACCGATCAAGTGAGACTAAACTGCTATGTTTATAACATTCATTCAGTTATCTCATAACAACTTGTGAATTCCAATTATTGTATCACATTCCGGATAAATAGAAAATGTTAAACTTTTCGATCAAACAGTCGAACACCCAAGTTTTCCCAATATAGATCAACACATGAAATAAGTCTAAAAACATTCAGTTCGTGTCTCAGTACCAACGGTCCAGCCGTAGAAGGGTCAAGCCAACGCCTCACATATGGCACGCCGTACTGCCCCAAACCCGAAGGTTCAAAGGGCAGTTCAAGACGGTCACATAATCGAGTTAAGGTTTGTTGTCTTCTAGAGGGTCCATCGCGTTACTTGCACTACTTAGAACGTCTTTAAACTTCGGAAAAATCCAACACTTGGAAATTTCCCGACAGGGGAAAAATTGGGTATTTATATCCGGTCGAACTTTTTAACATATTCAAAAAATTATCCGGAAAGCCACTTAGACAAAATCTGATACTCCGATCAAAACACCGAATCCCCAAAACAACTCCAGAAAATTCAACTCTTGAATAAATATTAAAAATTCCCAGAAAACCCAGCATATTAAAATAGGAATTTCTGTGCAACAATGGGAAGGTGATGTCATCACCTAGCCGCAGAACCGCCGCAGAAGCTGGGCTTCTGCCGCGGTTCCGCCGCGGTTTGGATGAATCATGGGTCCAATTTTGCGCCGTGATTCTTATATTTCCCTGCTGAATTTTTTAGCAATTTTTAATTTGGAAAAATCCCAGTTTTTGAAAAAAGGACAGAGAGCAATTTTGAAATGGGTTTTCGGGTTCGTTCGGACTTCAAACTCCGTATAGACTTCGCCTAAGGCTCTAGCTTGGCTCTGATACCACTGTAGGGTTCCTAGGCACTCATAAGAGGTCTCACAAGGCATCAACCATGCCAATTTCAAAAATTACGGTGCCGAGAAACCCTAGACTACGGATCGTTGGCTAGATGTCTAGGCGAAAAAGAAACTAGTTAACACTTAACTACAAGAATACGGAAATACAACCTTTGTAGGTCCGGTCCTCCACCTCCATAACTCCATAATGAAGTATCCTCGCTGTCCAAGTCGAACCCCGGGCTCTAGCGTCGGCTTCATCGGAGAATAGACGGGCTAGGTCATCGACGACGTGCCGAAGATGATCTACGTCGAAGCATCACTAGATCAAGCTCCACCTTCACCTAGCCATGAAAACTTGTGAAGGAAATACACTCTACTACTTGGAAAGAGATAGAGGATGAAGAAATAGGAGGTGGGTTCACTTTAGATTTGGATTTCTCACTCTTTTTCATCACTTGCCATTGATGGAGGCAAGCTTTCTTCACTTGAAGAAAGGAAGAAGAAGAAGAATAATGTTATGATAAGTCAATTAAAATGAAAAGTAAAAAGAATACTTATCATAATGTAACCATGGTATAGTGTAGAGAATTGATTAGGGTTAAGTGGAATGGTTAGGGTTAAGCATGAGACAAAATGGTTACAAAGTCAAAGTGTTCATGAAACTTCATGAACAAAACAAAACAAGCCACCATTTTCTCATTTGCTTTTCTTTTTCCAAAAGAATAAATAAATGAATAAAATGAATAAGGAAATAGTAAACCCTAACCATTTCATTAACCAAGGTTTAATTCTTTACACTTAACCAAAAGGAATGTATCATCAAACATGATACAAGCAAGTGCACAAAATCATATCGCATATGCAATGCGCACATCCGAGTGAGAAAATCCATCTTAAGTGAACCGATACTAGTTAATGCAAAGTAATATATCAAATATATAATTATGCATTAAATCATTAAATCAACATTTGATTTAATGATCCGGTCATATCGCATACAACCGACTAATATCCAATGTATCGGTTTATCGAATCAATCCTTGATTCGATAACTAAGTTATATCGCATACAACCATTCGACACATTCATCGCGAGAATGGAATACGGTATCACATACACGTATTATTCTCGGTCCCGTACATATCTCATATGCGCTCCTATTTCGTTTCGCTTGAACCAGGAAACCTCTGTGTAGGACTCTAAAGACTCGTCAATACGCCGGCAGCAGATGATGATCATATCAAGCACCCACAAGCCGCAAGCGGTCTGCTAAACGTAACGGCCACCCGGGTATTGAGCGATCAGAAGATCGACAAGCAAGCCCGCTCACACTCCTGTGAATCCAACCAGTAACACTACCGTACAGTCCGGTCTGTTCGTCTGATATGTCGCATATCTCGCCTAGGGGTGGTAAATGTCAGACCCCAATAGCTCGATAAGTCGTGTCGATATGAGGTCTATAACAATTCGAGAAACTACTGGTAACACTTACTAGTAAATCTCAGCAACCCTGGCCAGGGATTTCCTGTTATAGCTAATCGAACACAGCACAACATCAACCCCCTATACCAGGAGAGACGAATCCCCTCCTATCGCTCATTGCCTCCATGTGACTCGGGACTGTACCCAAAAACCACCGTTTTGCACACCCTCTTGGACGTGGTAAGATGGAAATCAAAGCACAGTGGGAACCACACGAGACTCTATGACGATCTCGGGTCAACAGACTACTCTGTACCAGTGTCACCACAGAACTGCCATCTGACGTAAGGTATAATACCATCTGGGAGTTCTCGGCGAGTCCGTCCAGTGTACCCAGTCTCTACTGAGCACCCGTATATCATCTCTGATGTCAAACACCGATGGATATGGGATCATCCATCGCCCATCTGTATGGGTCAAGAAGGTACACGCTAGTCTACTCTGGTATATCGATGCCCCGTCTCGATACACCCTCGACTAGGGACTTTGAAGGATGTACTTATGGACTACCATGTCCCCACTAGTATGATCCGCATCATAGTCCAGGTAGTCAAGTACACATCCTAAGGGCTTTACCAACATGTAACAGAGAGACAATCAGTGTACACGTTAAGGTAAAGAGCAACCAGATAGCATACTATCATGTCAGGCAAGAAAGTCCTCCCTATATATGTCCAAGCATCCACTACAATATACATCCTATGTATAGTAATGGCCTCTAGGGCATACATATAACTAACATATATATGTTGATGGTATCAGATTGTACTAGACTGTAGATCAGTACCCCTAATTCGTGATGTGATGATAAGGATACCAGGTAAATGATGAGATATATGTGATAGTTGACCCATACCCAGATTTGGGATGCCGTACGACATATTTACCGTACGAGATAACTATGATGATAGATCCGCACTCTTGACTTGAGAATGTCATATGATATATTGTATCGTACGTGGTACTATTGAGGCAAGATCATCGACTATTATATATGTATGTATATATATATATATATATATATATATATATATACATATAGACTCTGATTTAGGTGGTTTCCATACCCTTTCAATTAGTTTGTTAGTTAGATCTGTAGTTTACTTAGTAGATATTAGACTAGACCCGGGTCATACCTATTTCAAAACCACCGAATCGTGAGTATTTTAAGGACAGGCCAAGATATTCTACGGATATTTTCAAAAGACGCATCTTTTCTTAAAAACACCGTAGCCCTTATTTTCTAAACACCACGATTCATGTTATTTCAAATGGCAAAACTGTATCACACACACACACACACACACACACACATATATATATATATATTGATGTAGATTCTTCACTGTTGCGTTTATTATTCATTTTCCGCATATTCTTGCTATTCGCATCGCATTGCATGTTTAAATGTGTTTATTGTTATATTAAACTCATGTTGTCAGGACACCAGCACCATTATCGATGATGCGTATGTTCCACGTACACCTGCTTGCCGGCCCACACACTTCATCATCGATAATTGCCATGTCACTACACAGTAGGATTGTTGCATCAGGATATGACTCCTTGCATGACATACTTGCGTACGTACATATTGTACACCCATACTTGCGTACATACATATTGTACACCCATACTTGTATACATACATATTTTCACATACATGGATGATTCTGGCTTGATTTTGGAGATTTGGGAACCACAAGATATATTTTAAAACTGAATTCATTTGAAAGAGCGGTTTTCCCTTGATATGTGCATATTACTGTTCTATGTTGCATGATATACGGATATGCTTACATTTCTGTTAGATGTCGCATACATCATGCTTTATGATTATGCGTATTGAGATATGCTGTTTTCATAAGATTTCTGGATTTGAGAACCGTGGATATTTCGAAAGAAAGTATGTATTGTTTTAAAAAACCCGGTTTCTCTTGATATGATATTTCAGTGCGTCCACCATGCATTTTCTCAGTTCTGAGACGTATGATAGAAACCCGATTCGAGGAGGTGGATGATCCGTTTGCGGGTTCATGGTGGACCCGATATGGTTTCCCGGGGCGAGAAATGTTTTTCGTGGAGTAGACGATAAGCTTGGCAGGGTGGCTAGTACCTACCGGTGATTGGTTGGACCTGACGTCTATCCGGAGGATACCGACCAGAGTCGAGAGATGTTATGGGCCGATCCGGACTGACGGAGCCCGAGAGATATGAGGAATTACGTGCCGATGCTGGGCACGGGTTTCATGATGTTTCGAGTGTCGATGCTAGACACTCAGGTTCCATGATTTTGATGTGTCGTGAGGGACACGCGTTGATTTATATCCTCATACTTCAATGCATATGCTTTTATGACTTTTACATGCATGATGTTGTTGTGTCATTGGTTGACACGTGGACGAGATCCATATGCATGCAGGCCTTGATTTCATAGTTGGATGATATCCATATACTTATAGACTTCATGATATAGTTGACACTGATTCATGTTGATTACATTGATCATACCTCATATTTATGATATGTTGCTATCTGAGGCACTGACACAAGCACTTGGTATTACACTTATGCATAGATATTTACCGTTGCCACCTTTCATGCTTCAGACTTTATCTTTTTGAGGATATATATATTACTGATCGTTTTGACCTAGGATTGAGTCATACATATGATTTATGCTCTATGATGTTTTCTACTCACGAGTTGGCAACTCACCCTCGTTTTGCCACAGTTTCTTGCAGGTTTTGCCGTACAGGTTCGTTGTCGCTTTGCTGGCACACTGTCCTTTTTCGGGTGATTGCTTTGGTAGGTGGGTTCACTCGCATCGTGACCACCCTTGTATTTATTTTATTCAGTTGTATCTAGTAAACTCTATCAACCAGACTTGTATATTTAGTTCAGACTTAGAAAACCAGTTGTGTATTTTTCGACCGTAGAGTCGCGCTTGTATTATTATGGTTTCTTGTTGTTTTGAGTTTCCTTTTGAGTTTTGATCCTCGCCCTTGGCGTTGTATATTATATTGCTTGCGTGGTTGTGACCGTCAATGCACGAAGAGCTAGCTCCCGCTTGGGGATGCCTTTATTCATATTATTCATGTTGTACCCCGTTCGGGGCCAGTATTTACAAAGGAAACTCTGCCGAAATTTTCAGAAATGACTTGATGTTTTAAAAACACATAATTCGGCTTATGCTATTAAAACCACTTGCTTTTAAACAAGTTTTCCTTTATTTATTATTTAAAATGGTTTTAGATTTCTGGGTTTTTGGCTTACTTGAATTAGATGGGGTCCTATAGACTTCATATGATTCAAGGGCCAGTCACGTGCCATTTCGGGTCGTGACAAAGTTGGTATCAGAGCGCTAGGTTAACCTTGGTTCGAGTCTATATTTGACTATGCGGAGTCTAGGGCGTATATATATTCGGAACCTAGGTTTGACCTTATGGAACTTAGACTTGGTCGAGGGGGTATTAGACCCAAACTTTCATCGCGTAGGTTGACCTTGGTTGATAGAGTAGGTGACTTAAGGAGAGTGTCGTACCGTGTGTATGTTCCGCGGCATACTTACGATACGCTACTCCGCTTAAGAAGCCTTAGGATGTGCATTTCCTTGCACAGCATTATATTCATTCCTATGATCTATCCTCATCATTATTGGTTCTGATTTTGTTGCCACGATTACACAGGCAGAGAGAATTACGGCTAGAGTTGTGGTCAGCATGAGCTCGCCACGAACGAAGACTGACCATGGCGTGATTCCAGGGACACACGATTGCATAGAGGTGTTGATCAGCCAAAAATAATGTATTTTTAACATGTCAATTTCCCTACCTTTTGCACTCATCTATAGGTATTCAGATTAAGTATAGCACATATTAGCAAAACATCCGTAAAATACCAAATTACTTGTGCTATAGATTAAAAACGACATTTTGAAGGAAATTGAGTGTTTATCATGGCATCGCATTATGTTTGTGTAGCGCACCACTTGTCTTGAGAATCTGTGCAGGAAATTCCAGGAACAGAGCCAAAATTGTGAAAAGTGCTGGTAAAAATGCGCCAAGTCCAAGACTTGAGATCTGGCAGTGAATTAGAGAGATTTATAAGATTACACACATCAGAAAACTGCTACAAGGCCAGCACCAAAACACCCAGAAAATTCCAAGCACAGTTGCCACTAAAGCGCCGCGGATCCGCGGCCAAAGCCCCATTCCCGCCACGGATCCGTAGCTAAAAGATGACGTCATCTCTTCAATTTTCCACATATGGCTTCCTTGTAACAGAACTGCTTCCAGAAGACTCCAAAAATACACGTGGTTTTATCCAGAAGGCTCGGCCTAACAACCTAGCCCTAGAATATATCTTATTCTAGAATATTCCCTCCAACAAACTTCTTCTAGAAGCCTCTCTCTAATTAACTTTTTGGAGGCAAATTTGAATTTTGAATTCTAGATCTAGGGTTGAGATGGTTATAAAAGGAAACCTAGATCTAGGGTTTTGGGTTGTTCATTAATCATTACATCAATTCCTAATACAAGTTGAGTGACATAACTTGTAACCCTAACCCTAATCCAATCACCAAAGCCAAATTCAAGATCCCCGAGTACAATTCAAGCAAGAAGCCTTCAACCTTTTAGGAGCGAAGCCGATCTTCATCCGAGCAAGTGGTCCAAGATGATCCGCGACTCACGAAAACGTGCGAAGCCAAATCGACGATCGAGTTCTTTCCTCATTGTAGATCTTGAAAGAATTGTAACAAAATTGTTGATAAATAAAAGGTGAAATTCTTTATCTTTCTTTCTTTACATTCTTGCATCATGATAAGATCTCGATTCTTGATTGTGTTCTTTGATATGATGCTTGAGTAAAAACTCCGCTCGTGAAGGAGTCGAGAGAATCAATAGATGATGATGTTACAAATCTTGAAACGATTCTTAAGTCCTATGAGTTTTGTAAACTTTAGTAAATTGAAGAATCGACAACCTAGTTTCGAGCGATACTTTCTTGATTGTGTTCGCTCTTAATTAGTTATCCACGATCGATTCTTGAATTTACTAGAGGCTAGAATGTGAATGAAATCAACGAAAGGACAAGGGATAGATGATGAAACCCTAGTTTCTGCAAGAAATCCCTAATTCTCGTTGATCGTCATCGATCTAGTATCAAATCATCGATGGATAAGAAAACGTAATCAATAGTTTTCATCACATCTATAGATTCGATCGATTCCTACGAGCCTCACTTCGATTCTTGATTACTAATTCGATTGGATATCATCAATTCTTGATTCTTGATTTTAATGTTTTCTTGATAATTAGACTTAGATCTAGATAATTCTTGAATTCATTTTTAAATCTTGAATTGAATTGTCTTTTCTTTTCTCTTTAATATTCGACTCAACTAAAACAAATACGAATGGATCACACTTTCCCTGTGGAAGATCCGCACTCGCTAACGCGCTACATACGACACCGTTATTGATTGCGGTCAAAAATTTCTTTGGTTGTGATTTCTTACACTTTTCTTATATACACACCAGAAAAAGATCAATCAGGTGTCATTTTATTGTGTTTTCGCGCTATGAGCGTTTGATGGATCGCTTTTACGAGATTTCTCGGACGTGCAGATCAGCACTAAAGAATTGAGCCACTGATAGAGGCCAGCCAGAATGTGATGACCGTCGATGCACCGATTATGCATGATGATTGAGGCACTGTTCAGCATGCAGACGAATGAGCCAGTTGTTGCTGCGAACGACGAGATATCGCCCCAGATGTTGGAGCTATTGCTGTACGAGTTGTACTTAGAGGTATGATAGAAAATCTCTAGTCAACCAAGGAAGAATGACTAGGATGTGTGAATCGTTGCCTACTCCGATGCGAGGTCATCAGATTGATTGATTCCAGCTAAAGATGACTTCATGTAGGTACGTTGAGAGTCGATAGAGACGGTCGAATGTCAGAAGCCCATTTTCTAAGTTTAAAGTATTCAGAGACAAATGCAAGTAATGCTATGGACCCTCTAGAAGAATGAAACCCTAACTCGACCTAATGACCATGAGAACGCTTTGAAAGCTTAGGGTTTGCGGCAGTTCAGCGGTGCCATTAGTGAGGCTTGGGTTTTCCCTTCTACGGTTAGTCCACAGGTACTATGGCATGTACTGGAATACTATAAAAACTGTACCCAAGATGTTGAGCTCTTGGGGGATTATGGAACTTTGACAAATCGATCGAAAGGTTCGACGTTATTCGGATATCATGTGATGGGATGCATTGCTTGGGAGACTCCAGATACGAGTATAGTCGTTGGAGCACAGTCCATGCAACCACGAAGAGATGAGTCCGAAGCATTCGACATTAGAGGAAAGTGGAGTAAGAGGTTCGTACGAGATCTTGATGAGATGACGTTCCACTCCGCCGACATCAGAGATGTGATACGTGTTAGTTGTATGTATGCCCTAGAGGCCAGTATTGTACAGATGATGTATATTATATTGGATGCTTGGACATATATAGAGATGACTTTCTTGCTCGATATGATAGTATGCTATCTGGTTACTCTTTATCTTAACATGTACACTAGTCTCTTTATACTGTCTTATAGTTACATGTTGGTAAAGCCCTTAGGATTTGTACTTGACTACCTGGACTATGATGCAGATCATACTAGTGGGGACATGGTAGTCCATAAGTACATCCTTCAAGGTCCCTAGTCGTGGGTGTATCGAGACGGGGCATCGATATACCAGAGTAGACTAGCGTATACGCTTCTCGACCCATGTGATGGGCGATGGATGATCCCATATCCATTGGTGTTTGACATCAGAGATGGTATACGGGTGCTCAGTGGAGACTGGGTACACTGGACGGACTCGCCGAGAACTCCCAGATGGTATTATACCTCACGTCAGATGGCAGTTCTCAGGTGACACTTGTACAGGTTAGTCTGTAGACCCGAGATCGTCATAGAGTCTTGTGTGATTCCCACTGTGCTTTGATCTCCACCTTACCACGTCCATGAGGGCGTGCAAAACGGTGGTCTTTGGGTACAGTCCCGAGTCACATGGAGGCAATGAGCGATAGGAGGGGTTTCGTCTCTCCCGGTATTGGGGGTTGATGTTGCGCTGTGCTCGATTGGCCGTGACAGGGAAGTCCCTGGCCAGGGCTGATCAGAGATTTGCTGGTAAGTGTTACCAGTAGTTTCTCGACCCGTTACGAGCCTCACATCGGCACGACTTATCGGGTTATTGGGGTCTGACGTTTACCACCCCTAGACTTGATATGCGACATATCAGACGAAGAGACCGGACTGTACGGTAAGTGTTACTGGTCGGATTCGCAGGAGTGTGAGCGGGCTAGCTGGTCGATCTTCTGATCGCTCAATACCCGGGTGACCGTTACGTTTAGCAGACCGCTTGCGGCTTGTGGGTGCATGATATGATCATCATCTGCTACCGGCGTATTGACGAGTCTTTAGAGTCCTACACAGAGGTTTCCTGGCTCAAGCGAAACGAAATAGGAGCGCATATGAGATATGTGCGGGACCGAGAATAATGCGTGTATGTGATACCGTATTTGATTCTCGCGATTAATGTTTCGATTGGTTATATGAGATATGACCTAGTTATCGAATCATTGATTCGATAAATCGATGCATTGAATACTAGTCGGTTATGTGCGACATGACCGGATCATTGAATCAAGTGTTGATTTAATGATTTAATGTATAATTATATATTTGATATATTACTTTGCATTAACTAGTATAGGTTCACTTTAAACGGATTTTTCTCACTTGATTTGCACATTGTATATGTGATATATTTTTGTGCACCTTTTTGTATCATGTTTGATGATACTTGATCATATGGTTAAATGAATAGAATTAAACCATGGTTATTTTGTAATTAGGGTTTTGCATATTTATTTATTCATTTATTTGTTTATTTATGTGGATAAATTCAAGATGAGAATGGTGGCAATTCTTGTTTTATGTTGAAGCTTCTTGAACCCTTGACTTTTGCAACCATTCTTGTCATCTTACTTAACCCTAACCCACTTAATTCACCATGGTTTATTCTCTACACTTAACCTTAGTCAAGTTATGATAAGTATTGAATTGATTATTCATTTAACACAAGACTTATCATAACTAGCTCATCTTCTTCTTCTTCTTCAAGCTTGCTACATCAATGGCAACTTGAGTTTTAGTGAGAGAAATCCAAATCTAAAGTGAACCCACCTCCTATTTATTCATCCTCTACCTCTTGCCAAGTGGTTTTGGGTGTTTTCTTCACAAGTTTCACTACTTGGTGAAGTCGGAGCTTGAACTAGTGCAACCTCGACGTAGATCGTCTTTGACACGAAGCCGACGACCTTGCTCGCCCGTTTTCCGATGAAGCCGACGAATGAGTCGAGGATTCATGATGGACAGCGAGGGCATGACCACGTGGAGCTAAGGAGGTGGAAATCCGGATCTACAAAGGTTGTAGCATCTAACTTCTAGTTAAGTAGTTAACTAGTTTTTAGTTTCGCCTAAACATCTAGTCTAAGATCCGTAGTCTAGAGTTTCTCGGCACCATTTTTTTTAAATTGGCATGTTCGATGCCTTGTGAGACCTCACTAGGGTGTCTAGGAACCCTACAGTGGTATCAGAGCCTAGCTAGAGCCTTAGGCGAAGTCTAGACGTCGTTTGAAGTCCGAACGAACCCGAAACCCTAATTCCAAGGTGCTCTCTGGAAATTTTCTAAAATCTGGGATTTTTCGATATTAGAAATATGCAGAAAAATAAGAAGGAAATTATAAGGTTTACTGTGAAATTCGTGAGTGTAATTCCACTATTCCAGCGCGGATCCGCGGCATGAGCCTGGCTCATGCGGCGGATCCGCGGTCGTACGGCCTAATTATTTAAAGAATTTTAGACAGTAATCCTTAGTTTCCAGTGGTGATTTTCCTGGGTATTTTTAATAATTATTCAAGAGTTGAATTTTCTGGGGTTGCTTTGGGGATTCGGTGTTTCGATCGGGGTATCAAATTTCGTCTTTGTGTTTTTCCGGATAATTTTTAGAATATGTTAAAAAGTTCGACCGGATATAAATACCCAATTTTTCTCCTGTCGGGAAATTTCCAAGTGTTGGATTTTTCCGTAGTTTAACGACGTTCTAAGTAGTGCAAGTAACGCGATGGACCCTCTAGAAGACAACAAACCTTAACTCGATTATGTGACCGTCTTGAACTGCCCTTTGAACCTTCGGGTTTGGGGCAGTACGGCGTGCCACATGTGAGGCGTTGGCTTGACCCTTCTACGGCTGGACCGTTGGTACTGAGGCACGAACTGAATGTTGCTAGACTTATTTCATGTGTTGGACTGTATCGGGAAAACTTGGGTATTCGAATGTTCGATCGGAAAGTTTAACATTTTCTGTTTATCTGGAATGTGATACAATAATTGGAATTCACAAACAGTTATGAGATAACTGAATGAATGTTATAAATCTAGCGGTTTAGTTTCACTTGATATCGAAAAGAGTTTTCGATAATGGGACTAAAATGCGGGGTTTATAACTGTTAGGCATGTGATGTCTAAAGAGGTTGCGGATTCCAATTGTTGTAGTTTTACACTTTCTTTCCTGTGACCGTAAGTGTAGTATGTTCATATCGCCGGTTTCGTTGCTATACGTCAACGATAATTGGGGTATGCATACTTACTTACGTTGATGACATGTGATGTTATGTGTTGCTGGATATGTTATATTGGATCGTCGTGTTCGAATAGCCGGGGGTTTTTATGTGAGATGAGTGTTTTTCTTTTTCATTCATGTAAAAACTTGTATGTAATATTCTTTTATTTGGGGCACTTCCAGGTAGCGGAAGTTGTCACCTTTTGTATATTATTTACTTTTCCGCATTAGGATAGACCCAAGGAGGGGAGCACAAGTAACCGGGTTCTGGGGTCCAGTGGGAGACCAACTCGAGGAGTCGAGTCCGGGTCTCCTAACCCTAGAATTGGCAGGGTTGCTTGCCGCTCTCGTAGGGGTCTATGGGGTGTGGGATTGGCTATTCATCACGACCGTGGAATCCGTGTTTTATACTGGCTCGTATTGAAAACACGGACGTCCTAGTATATCCAATGTTTCATATGTTTCTTCTGCTGCGATATCTGTGATGTGATCATGTGATGTTCTGTGATGGATATAGTATATAGTATATATATGATATATTATATAGACGTTACTTATGTTTTACACCCGCGCTAGCCCTGCCCCGCTCTGTCGTTAGTTACCTAACCTAACGGTGCACGAGGGGACATCGAGGCGAATGCGGATGGCATAAGTGTACGTCATATCTATCTGTGATGTTTAGGTATTTAAATGATGGGACTTCATTAATGTGATTAATGAAAGAAAGAAACCTAAGATGTTGTGGAATCGAATTTTAAAATAAAACAGGTAGCTACAGTTCTTGCTTTGCATAGCGGTATATATGATATACCCTGCACCTTATTCGATGAGGAAAGGACCGAGATCCCTTCACCGGGAGTGACTCCTTTAGCAATAACTGGCAGATGCTACACACTCGGTTTGTTTTTGATTGCTTTTATAGTTTCTGCTTTGCACAGTGATATATATGATATATCCCGCACCTCATTCGACGAGGAAAGGGCCGACGATCCCTTCACCGGGAGTGACCCCTTTAGCAAAACTGGAAAAGCCTCAAAATCACTCCATTTCAAAACTCCATTTGATTCTACAACGATATCAAGTTCATTACGCAATAGGTTTTCAGAAAAACCTGTCGTAGCCCTCCGTCATTTCAGATAAGAACTGTTTAGTATTCGTACTGCGTTTGTTGGCCTTTGTCAAGGCGTAGTGTGCGGTAGCTAAATAGTGATTATCTGCTTATGCATATGATGCAGATTGTTTCAGGATAGTCGTACGACCTTGTTGGCCTCTGTCAAGGGTCGTGCGGGTGGGTTTGATTCAATCAAGAAATGACGGGTTGAACTTGACTAGCATCCTGTGATTTGTTGGCCTTTGTCAAGGTCATAGGACACTAGGGGCAAAATATTATCGGGAATTTCAAGTGTTGAAATTTGCAATGAGATTGCATACCTTCTATGAGATAGTTGGATCCCGATACCCACTGCGAGTAAGAGTTACTCCTGGGAGAGTTTTACACATTACAATTAGCCGATCAAGTAGGTGTCTAGAAAGGTGTTAACGAGGTTACGCCTCTGGGAAAACGAGGTTTACAGTAATTAGGTTCGTGCGAAAGCACGGGGGACCTCCCTCAAAGTACCGACACTGGCCTGGCTGAAAGATTGGCGAACTTGTAGTGTGTAATTAATCCCGGCTAGTCTTTCCTTTTAGGGTTTGAAGGAAGATTTGATAAAAAGCAGTGGGAGCCATCCTGATTAGATAAGATAATAACCAATCTGATCTTGCACGAGCATACGCTAAAGTGTTTTCTTCTCTCTCTCTCCAGGTAGCGACCATTTCATGCCTTAATAAAGATAATAATATGGATGTATTGACCGAACCCGCATGTTATACTGTGCTGGGGAACGTTGGTTCCGTTCTATCTTATAAGAGTTATAGGAATGAACAGGAAATAGGGGAATACCAGGATTCCCATGCCACCCGAATGAAGAAAGTACATGTTGATGCATTTTCTTCGGGTGTGTTCGTTACAGAGAACTGTTTCTCCATTTGCTCTACGTCCTGGGTATTAGATACCGGGTCAGGATCCCATATATGTAATCAGTTACATGGGCTTAGGAAAGGTAGAGAACTTGGAGAAGGTGATAAAGACATTAGAGTCGGAAATGGTGCAATTGTTGCAGCTAAGACTGTCGGGGAATATCACCTTGTATTACCAACTGGTAATACATTGGTTCTGAACGAATGCTATTACATGCCGAACCTGATATGCAACATTATATCGGTTTCTTTATTAAGTAAAGAGGGATATAATTTTGTATTACAGGATAATGTTATGAACATTTTCCATAACCAAAAGTTGGTTGGATTAGGCACGTTGTGCAATGGCATTTATGTTCTAAATCAATCAACAGTTCTGAACATAACAAACACACACAAGAGGAAGAGTTCTGAACTCAACGAATCCTTCTTGTGGCATTGTAGACTGGGTCACATCAATGCGACACGACTGGCTAAGTTGCATAAGGATGGATATTTAAATCCGTTTGAATTTTCATCTTATGACACTTGCCAGTCATGTCTCAAAGGCAAGATGACCAAAACTCCGTTTACGGGACACGGAGAAAGAGTTACCGAACTCTTGGGACTGATACATAGTGATGTATGCGGTCCCATGTCTACACATGCCAGGGATGGTTCTTCATACTTCATTACATTCACTGACGATCTCTCTAGGTTCGGGTATGTGTTCCTGATGAAACACAAATCAGAAGCTTTTGAGAAATTTAGGGAATATAAACAAGAAGTTGAGAACCAAACCGGAAAAAATATTAAAATCCTACGATCTGATCGAGGAGAGGAATACTTGAGCAATGAATTCCTGGACTTCCTAAAAGAGAATGGGATTCTCTCTCAGCTGACTCCTCCATATACACCACAGTACAACGGTGTATCTGAACGGAGAAATCGCACCCTATTAGATATGGTGCGCTCTATGATGAGTACAGCTGAGTTACCTATTTCCTTCTGGGGTTATGCGCTGGAGACAGCAGCATACCTATTGAATCAAGTTCCATCTAAATCTGTACCTACCACACCATATGAGATATGGAGTGGGAAGAGACCATGTCTTAAACGAGTTAAGATATGGGGTTGCCCGGCCTATGTCAAAAGGCAAAATCCGGACAAACTCGAGGCACGGTCAGTTCTATGCAAGTTTGTGGGATATCCCAAACATTCACATGGATATCTTTTCTACCATACAGAGGAACAAAAAGTGTTTGTTTCTCGACATGCCACCTTTTTAGAAAAGGAATTTCTTGCAAAAGAAATTAGTGGGGATATGGTAGAACTGGAAGAAATTCCGGCTATACAAACTCAAACTGAAGATTTAGTGGAACCAGAGGATTCAGTAGTACCCGACGAACCCCAGCCTCTCCGCCGATCTAGTAGGGTTCCTCGCCAACCTGAGAGATACTACGGTTTTCTCATGGACGGTGGGAGCGAGGATTGCATCATGGAGGATGATGACCCAACTAGCTTCGAGCAGGCCATCACGAGTGGGGACTCAGTGAAATGGCTGGATGCTATGCGGTCCGAGATGGAATCCATGTACACCAACAAAGTATGGACTTTGGAAGTTGCTCCTGAAAGGGTAAAACCCATTGGGAGCAAATGGATCTTCAAGAAGAAACTTGGTGTAGATGGGAAAGTGGAGACTTTCAAAGCTAGACTTGTAGCAAAGGGTTTTCGTCAAAGACCAGGTGTGGACTATGACGAGACCTTTTCACCAGTGGCTATGCTTAAATCCATCCGGATCATGCTTACCATCGCTGCATATCATGACTACGAAATCTGGCAAATGGATGTTAAGACCGCCTTTCTAAATGGTGATTTAGAAGAGTGCGTGTACATGACTCAGCCAGAGGGCTTCGTGGACAGTGGGAGCAGCGGGAAGGTGTGCAAGCTGCTTAAATCCATTTATGGATTAAAGCAAGCATCGCGGAGTTGGAACATCTGCTTTGACGTCGTTATCAAAGAGTTTGATTTCGTCAAAAATCCAGATGAACCTTGTATCTACAAAAAGGTGGCAGAGAGTAAGGTTGTCTTCCTCGTATTGTACGTGGACGACATACTCTTGATAGGAAATGATATTCCTATGCTGCAATCGGTCAAGCTCTTCTTATCACAAAGATTCTCGATGAAAGATCTTGGTGATGCCTCCTGCATATTGGGGATTAGGATCTATAGAGATAGATCCAAACGGATATTGGGATTGTCCCAATCCAGGTACATTGACACCATACTAAAGAGGTTTAGTATGGAAGAATCCAAGCGTGGGAATTTGCCCACGATCTCTGGAGTCACTCTCTCCAAAGAGATGTCTCCCAAGACTGATTTGGAGAGAGTTCGCATGCAAGGGATACCCTATGCTTCGGCAGTAGGCTCTATCATGTATGCGATGCTATGTACCAGACCCGATGTAGCATACTCACTAAGTGTAGTCAGCAGGTATCAAGCTGATCCTGGAGAGAGTCACTGGACAGCTGTGAAGAGCATTCTCAAGTACTTGCAAAGGACTAGAGATATGTTCTTGGTGTATGGTAACGGAGAACTCCAAGTGGAGTCCTTTACCGATTCGAGCTTCCAGATTGATAAGGACGACTCTAAGTCGCAGTCGGGCTTTGTCTTTACCCTTTACGGAGGGGCGGTTAGCTGGAAGAGTTCCAAGCAGGAAACCGTGGCAGACTCGACGATGGAGGCTGAATACATCGCTGCCAACGATGCTGCCAAAGAGGCTGTCTGGATCAAGAAGTTCATTACTGAACTTGGTGTGGTTCCATCCATTAAGCGTCCAATACCTTTGTATTACGATAACAATGGAGCGGTGGCTTTGGCCAAGGAACCCAGGTCCCATCAGCGATCCAGGCATATTCTGAGGCGGTATCACCTGATCCGGGAGATAGTTGATCGCCAGGAGATCGAGGTCAGGAGGGTTAACACGAAGAATAACACGGCGGATCCACTCACGAAGGCCATTCCCCAGATACAGTTTGAGAGACTCTTCGGGATGCTCGGTATGCGATACTACAGCAGCTGGCCCTAGTGCAAGTGGGAGATTGTTAGTTGTATGTATGCTCTAGAGGCCAGTATTGTACAGATGATGTATATTATATTGGATGCTTGGACATATATAGAGATGACTTTCTTGCTCGATATGATAGTATGCTATCTGGTTACTCTTTATCTTAACATGTACACTAGTCTCTTTATACTGTCTTATAGTTACATGTTGGTAAAGCCCTTAGGATTTGTACTTGACTACCTGGACTATGATGCAGATCATACTAGTGGGGACATGGTAGTCCATAAGTACATCCTTCAAGGTCCCTAGTCGTGGGTGTATCGAGACGGGGCATCGATATACCAGAGTAGACTAGCGTATACGCTTCTCGACCCATGAGATGGGCGATGGATGATCCCATATCCATTGGTGTTTGACATCAGAGATGGTATACGGGTGCTCAGTGGAGACTGGGTACACTGGACGGACCCGCCGAGAACTCCCAGATGGTATTATACCTCACGTCAGATGGCAGTTCTCAGGTGACACTTGTACAGGTTAGTCTGTAGACCCGAGATCGTCATAGAGTCTTGTGTGATTCCCACTGTGCTTTGATCTCCACCTTACCACGTCCATGAGGGCGTGCAAAACGGTGGTCTTTGGGTACAGTCCCGAGTCACATGGAGGCAATGAGCGATAGGAGGGGTTTCGTCTCTCCCGGTATTGGGGGTTGATGTTGCGCTGTGCTCGATTGGCCGTGACAGGGAAGTCCCTGGCCAGGGCTGATCAGAGATTTGCTGGTAAGTGTTACCAGTAGTTTCTCGACCCGTTACGAGCCTCACATCGGCATGACTTATCGGGTTATTGGGGTCTGACGTTTACCACCCCTAGACTTGATATGCGACATATCAGACGAAGAGACCGGACTGTACGGTAAGTGTTACTGGTCGGATTCGCAGGAGTGTGAGCGGGCTAGCTGGTCGATCTTCTGATCGCTCAATACCCGGGTGGCCGTTACGTTTAGCAGACCGCTTGCGGCTTGTGGGTGCATGATATGATCATCATCTGCTACCGGCGTATTGACGAGTCTTCAGAGTCCTACACAGAGGTTTCCTGGCTCAAGCGAAACGAAATAGGAGCGCATATGAGATATGTGCGGGACCGAGAATAATGCGTGTATGTGATACCGTATTTGATTCTCGCGATTAATGTTTCGATTGGTTATATGAGATATGACCTAGTTATCGAATCATTGATTCGATAAATCGATGCATTGAATACTAGTCGGTTATGTGCGACATGACCGGATCATTGAATCAAGTGTTGATTTAATGATTTAATGTATAATTATTTATTTGATATATTACTTTGCATTAACTAGTATAGGTTCACTTTAAACGGATTTTTCTCACTTGATTTGCACATTGTATATGTGATATATTTTTGTGCACCTTTTTGTATCATGTTTGATGATACTTGATCATATGGTTAAATGAATAGAATTAAACCATGGTTATTTTGTAATTAGGGTTTTGCATATTTATTTATTCATTTATTTGTTTATTTATGTGGATAAATTCAAGATGAGAATGGTGGCAATTCTTGTTTTATGTTGAAGCTTCTTGAACCCTTGACTTTTGCAACCATTCTTGTCATCTTAATTAACCCTAACCCACTTAATTCACCATGGTTTATTCTCTACACTTAACCTTAGTCAAGCTATGATAAGTATTGAATTGATTATTCATTTAACACAAGAATTATCATAACTAGCTCATCTTCTTCTTCTTCAAGCTTGCTACATCAATGGCAACTTGAGTTTTAGTGAGAGAAATCCAAATCTAAAGTGAACCCACCTCCTATTTCTTCATCCTCTACCTCTTGCCAAGTGGTTTTGGGTGTTTTCTTCACAAGTTTCACTACTTGGTGAAGTCGGAGCTTGAACTAGTGCAACCTCGACGTAGATCGTCTTTGACACGAAGCCGACGACCTTGCTCGCCCGTTTTCCGATGAAGCCGACGAATGAGTCGAGGATTCATGATGGACAGCGAGGGCATGACCACGTGGAGCTAAGGAGGTGGAAATCCGGATCTACAAAGGTCGTAGCATCTAACTTCTAGTTAAGTAGTTAACTAGTTTTTAGTTTCGCCTAAACATCTAGTCTAAGATCCGTAGTCTAGGGTTTCTCGGCACCATTTTTTTTAAATTGGCATGTTCGATGCCTTGTGAGACCTCACTAGGGTGCCTAGGAACCCTACAATACGCATCCGGAGGCGTTGTATATGGATGTATCTTCCATAAGGAGTTGCGATGAGTATGCAGCCGTTCCAGAACCAGAAGTTGATATAGTAAAGGGTGATAACCTCCGGGCAGTTCGGCAGAAACGAGATTTGGGAGAGACCTCGACAGGACCTTTCTGAAATACTATACGAAAATACTTGGACCCAGGAGCGGTCATATTGTGCGGGCTCAGTAGGCCAGAGTTCGGCATCGTCGACGAGATAGTTGGCCAGAGATTCTTAGAGAATGTGCTTGAGCGGGACTATTCCGCCATACTTGATTTCGATATTTGGGGCAATCTATTCGCATGATTGAGTTTTGATGACTGAGTTTCATGATATTTGTTTTTGTGCACCATGGTTGCACCTACTGGGTTGATTTTGTGCATATGGTACGCACACGATTTGGTTTTCGCACCCGGTATAGTTCACATATGCTTGCAATGCATTTGATACGTATTTTGTGCATGCGGTTGCACATGGTTATGAGATTATATACCACGGTATACTGGATTTAGATTTGAGATGTGTTGTATACCGTCGATTTCGATTGTAATACTCGATATTTGTTTTGTGCACCTTGTGCAACTGATGGGATTCTTGCGCATATATAACGCGCTTGGATTGGATTTTGCGCATGTTCGGCGCTTGATATTGGATTTCGTGATTTCATGCATGTTGGATGCACATGATTTAGATTTTATTCATGCATGATGGATGCACCTGATTTGGATTTTCGCGCATGTTGGGCGCATGATATGAGATGCGATTTTGGTGCACACCAGATGCACTAAATCGGGATTCTTTGTGTATATCAGATGCACCTGATATTGCTGTCAGGCACACCGTTGCCTCTGATAGGTGTTTCGTGCACACCCGTTGCACTTAGATGTTGTTTCTATGCATATGTATGGCACATTCATGGATTTTGATTTCCGTGCGCACCAGACGCACGCGGCATTCTTATGCACATTTTGGGATTGATTTCTTATGGAGCAGTACGTTTTTTATGATATTTACTATTTGTTTTCGTACTAAGCAGGACTAGTTAAAGGACAGTATCTGGATATATTTTGCATGCATTGATAGCTATCGAAGGGATTTCCAAAACGGGAGCTATAATCTCAGTATTTACTTACGTGTCTGAGAAGACACGAAACATTTTATAAAGGAAACCCTTCTAAATTATTTTCAAAAACGGCGGGACGTACATATTAAACAAAGGATAAGTATATATATAGTTATTTTCTTACAATAGACGTCCGCCACTGTGTCGCGTTACGTGCATCGCACAACAACATGAAAGGTTTGGCATGCATTTCCTTCAGATGTTTACATATATAGTTTTGATGTATATCATGTTGGTTTTCGTATTGGATTTGACATTTGTGTCTTCACCATGACTCCGATGATTGCGAGATACTTGACAAAGTTTTGATTTGGAGTTATCTGCTCATTGTTCATGCGCATGTATTGCGCTATGATGCGTTTTATGTATTGATGACTTCGGAGCCCTGACAATTTGGACTTTTACTGAAATGTTTTAGTATTTGAGGGGTTTAAATTTAAATTCGGGGACCGAATTTCTTTAAGGGGGGAAGATTGTAACATTTCAGAAAAAAATTATTATTTTTGGGGATTTTTATAATTAAATAATATTATATTGAATATTTTAATAAGGCGGTATAATTAAATACCGATAAATTGAGAAAAAATTTGGAAAATTATGGAAATTACTGAAATGAGGGTGCTTTATGTGATTTATGCAAATTATAAGTTTTTATGATTAATTATACACTATTTAGTGGTAATCGCGATTAAATATCGCTAATCTCGCATTAATCCGGTTTTGTGCACATGACATGCACTAAGTCATTTTTAACACTTGTTACATTTTTCTTTCATGCTTTCTTCTTATTATCATGCATGGTTCTAAAATTTAAAGAGAAGAGAAAATAAAACTAAAGAAAAGAAAAGAAAAATGAAAACATAAAATAAAAGGGTGCATAGTGAGAGGTATGGGTATGAGAGAGAAGGAGAGGGGTTCATTTGACTTAGACCATTCTCTTCATCCCTTCATCTTTTCTCCTCCCTATTCATTCCATGGCAGCACCTCACTCCCTCTCCACTACAAACCCTCAAAACATCATCAAAACAATCTCCAAAGTTCTTCCCCACTTCACAAAAAGCATGCACAAGCTCACAAGCTACACTTTGGACCAAGAAAGTTTGTATTTTGGGCACTTGGGCAACTCATGAAGATTCTTGAGTTGCCAAATGAGTTAATCCTTTCATAAATTGTGTAGTATTTGCATTCCTATAGCCTCTAGTATAGGTTAAAATCGATTTGGCGAAGTTTAGTGAACTTTGGGAATTCCCAGAGAGGATTAGGGTTAATTTGAGTTGTGTTAGTGTAATTGAGGCCTAGTAGTGACCTTAAGCCCCCATTGTGTTAGGAACCCGGACCAAACACGTAACAAAAACCTGAAACCCAAAAATAGAACTTTCCAATGTCGGTTTATGAACTATTAGGGTATGCAGGGGAATCTGGGATGACCTGGGATAATTACGAGATAAGCAAACAACCCCAGTAGACTAGAATTGACCCTAGGAACCCACTGTAGAAAGACGAACCCTATCCAAGTCCCTAAAACTGAGGAGGCCGGAATTCATGGGGATGTGGTAGGCCACTTGGTGGGGTCTGGGGTACAGGTTGCTTCAATAGATCATAAACACCCTATACATCACCCCAGTATTGTTTGTGCACCTTGTTTTGGCCCGAGTCAAAATCTGGAAGCACTTTAGTATGATTTTTGGAAATGTTTTCCGTATTTTAAATGATAAGTTTTGATATTTGGAATTGTGTTTGGTTGTTGGATGTTTATACATCAACGACTAGGGAGGATTGGTAGTGTTTTGCATGCGAGGTGATGGGTTTTGACCTATGTGTGATACGCATGCCGATTTGGTTTTCGTATGTCGTTTCGATTTCGAATTGGAATTTAATGCGGCACGATACGATGTGACATGTAGGTACCCCACATGTGGACTATGAGACGACAAGCAAGAGCGTGGTGACGTCGACATCGGCAAGCGAAGGTCAAGGTGAGTAGATATATATCTACGGGGGAAGTCGGGTGGATGGCGTATAGCACCCCCGCAGTTCGTAGTGTAGTGTATGGTACATATTATATGGATATAATTATATGTTTATCGTGAGTTTATGATTATCTAGATAGACTTTGGGGATTCATGGATAACTTTAGTGTAATTGGATGATAGCGTCATTAGTTAGTTTAGTCGCGGGCCTTAGAATAAGGTTTACACTTACATGCACGCACACACATGTTTATATTGTTTTACTTGTGCGGTTATGGGGATATGTATATACACACACACACATAGGTATGGGGCTATGTATATATATATAACGTATACTTACACATGGATGATGAGGATTGTGTAAGTCCACGTTGCGACCCCCGGTTCTTACGGGGAGGCGGAAACGGTATAACAATCAAATTTTTGGCGCAAGGGGCAACATGGACTAAACAAGGTCGGGATCGTGTCTAAACTAAACTAGCAAACATGCAAAGGAGAGTTAACTACTAGGCAAAGTGGTTATACCTAACTTGAACTCCTTCTTCTTGAAACCTAGTAGAGGTTGATGGTTCTTTCCTCGTAGCCTTCTTCCGTCAAAGATGGATCCACCTGAGGGTTCAACCTTCGGGCTCTTTCTCGAACTTAGAGTGAACTAGGATCTCCGGCTTGCTAAACCTTGAACCCTGAGAGAGTAGAGAGTATCTATGGGGTGTTTCTCTTTCAAGGAGAGGGATTCTCAACACATGAGAAGAATTCTCCTTGAGCTTGAGGAAGAAGAAGATGAAGTGAGGAGAGAGAATCAATATGATAGAATGAGCTCATTTTCCTTTTACAACCATAACAAAAGGAAAAAGAATTATCTAATTAATAATAATAATTCAAAATGAAATAGTTGATGGTTGTTTTTGGAATGACCACTATCATCACTTCATTAAATGAATGTAAGCTAGAATCAAAGAGTATCCTTGCAAAGTAATGATGATGGTCAAACATTCAACCATGGTCAACAAGTCAACCATGGTCAACAAGTCAACAAAATCAACCATGACACAATTTCATTTAATTACTATTATTAATTGATATTTCATAAATCCATTAGGATTTGGAAAAAGACGACTGTCAACTGTGCATACGCACCCGTTCCGAAACCCTAATGAAAGACCTCTTCCTCCGCCTCAAATCAACTGTGCATACACACCTGCATTCTCGTTCTGAGGAACAAGAATACTGAGAGATAAAAGCAACCCCAAAACATATACCAGTATCTGACTCAAACCAGAGCCAGCCAGTAATATCCGTCCGGACTCCAAACGTGCACAAGTGCGCGGATGAGAACGAACCCTGTCGCAAAACCATGCGACCTCTACTCTGTTTTGCCCAGAGGCGAGTAGCCCTCTGTGTGGGACTCTAAAGACTCGACACTACGCTGGCAGTGGGTTTAACCACAGACCGCAAGCGGCACTAGCTGTGCGTAACGGTCCCCAGGTAGATGCCGACAAGAAGGCTGACGAGGTGAGCCCCATCTGAACTCCTACTGAGTCTGAATGTGACAGTCTCCGTACAGTCCGGTCTGTTCGTCTGATACATCGCATGGCAGGCCTAGGGGGCGGTAAACGTCAGTCCCCTAATAGCGGTACAAGTCATGTCGGAGTGAAGCCGAAAACACCCTGAGATAACACTGGAAGCCTACCAGTATATCTCGCTTGCCCTGGCCAGGGACTACTCGTGTAATGGCTCTCCTAGACACAGCGCGATGTCAACCCCCAATACCGGGAGAGATGAATCCTATCTAACCGTCACTGCCTCCAAGTGCTTCGGGACTGCACCCAACTACTACCTGTTTGCACGACTCCTTTGAGCCGTGGTAGGGTAGCGATCAAAGTGCAGTGGGAACACACTCGAGGCGAAGTGCCAGTGTCAAGTCAGCGGACTAAGCTGTACTCATGTCACCTGGGAACTGATAACTGACGATAGGTATAATACCAACTGGTCAGTTCCCGACGAGTCCTGTCCAGTGTACTCATAACCTAACGAGCACCCGTATACTATCTCCAGTACGACGTACTGATGGCTGTGGGACAGACCATCTCCCATACTGGGATGAGAAGCGCATACACTAGTCTACTCCGGAGTATCGATGCCATATCTCGATAGTCCTGCGACTAAGGACCTGTATAAGGATGTGCTTATAGATTACCCAGCCTCCACTAGTGTGACTGCCATCACAACGCTGGTAATCAAGCAAAGATCCTAAGGGCTCCACTAATGTGTATAGGTGATATACAAAAATAAACACATGTACACATTGAAGTAGAAACAAACCAAGTAGCATACTACTATATTGAGCAAGATTGTTTATACAAGGTGAATATCCCAAGCTTCCATTAAGTAATATACAAACTAGTATGATACAGTAATGGCCTCTAGGGCATATACACTAACAATCTCCCACTTGCACTAAGGCCATGTACTGGCGTATCGAAGACCTATCATCTCGATCAGCCGCTCGAACTGAGTCTGGGGTAGGGCCTTGGTGAATGGATCTGCAGTGTTTTCTTCTGAAGCAACCCTCCGAACCTCGATCTCCTTGCGATCCACGATCTCCCTGATCAGGTGATACCGCCTCAAGATGTGCCTGGATCTCTGATGGGACCTGGGTTCCTTCGCTAAAGCTATAGCCCCGTTGTTGTCGCAATACAGAGGTATTGGGTCAACAATGGACGGAACCACCTGAAGTTCTTTCAAGAACTTCCTCATCCAGACAGCTTCTTTTGCGGCATCAGATGCAGCGATGTATTCCGCTTCCATCGTCGAGTCTGCAACGGTTTCCTGTTTGGAACTCTTCCAACACACCGCCCATCCATTGAGGGTAAAGACAAAACCCGACATGGACTTGGAATCATCCTTGTCACTCTGGAAGCTGGAGTCAGCAAAGGCCTCGATCTGGAGGTCTTTTCCGCCATACACCAAGAACATCTCCTTAGTCCTTCTCAGGTACTTGAGAATGTTCTTTACTGCTATCCAGTGTTTCTCCCCAGGGTTTGACTGATACCGGCTTACTACACTCAGTGCATAAGCTGCATCCGGTCTGGTACACAACATCGCATACATTATAGAGCCTACCGCAGAAGCGTAGGGTATAATAGACATGCGATCCCTCTCCAAATCAGTCTTGGGAGACATCTCTTTAGAGAGGGTGATCCCGTGACAAGCCGGTAGGTTACCGCGCTTGGAATCTTCCATACTGAATCTCTTCAGTATAGTGTCGATGTACCTGGACTGTGAAAGTCCTAATATCCTCTTGGATCTATCACGATGGATCCGGATCCCCAGGATGTAAGAAGCATCACCCAGGTCTTTCATGGAGAACCTGTGTGACAAGAATCCCTTGACAGATTGTAGCATAGGAATGTCATTTCCTATTAAGAGAATGTCATCCACGTATTTAAACGAGGAATACTACAGTTCTCGCTACAAATCTACTATAGATGAATGGTTCATCTGGATTTTTGATAAAGCCAAATTCCTTGACCGTCTCATCAAAACAGATGTTCCAACTCCGCGATGCCTGCTTTAGTCCATAGATGGACTTAAGCAACTTGCACACCTTTCCGCTGCTCCCACTCTGAATGAAACCCTCTGGCTGATCCATATAGACACACTCCTCTAAATTTCCATTTAGAAAAGCGGTTTTTACGTCCATCTGCCAAATCTCATAATCGTGGAAGGCAGCAATGGCAAGAAGGATCCGAATGGATTTCAGCATAGCCACTGGAGAAAAGGTTTCGTCATAGTCCAAGCCAGGTCTTTGACGGAAACCCTTTGCTACAAGTCTAGCTTTATAGGTCTCAACCTGTCCATTTACACCAATCTTCCTTTTGAAGATCCACTTGCATCCTACGGGTTTTACCCCGTCTGGAGCAATGTCCAACGTCCATACTTTGTTGGTGTACTTGGACTCCATTTCGGTCCGCATTGCATCCAGCCATTTTACCGAGTCAACGCTCTGAACGGCCTGCTGGAAGCTAGTAGGCTCATCATAATCTATGATGCAATCCTCTCTATCCCCGTCTATGAGAAAACCGTAGTATCTCTCGGGCGGATGAGACTGCCTACTACTCCTGCGGAGCGGCGTAGGAATGTCCTGTTCATTTGAACCCTCTGGTTCCACTAAGCTTTCAGTAATAGTCTGTGATTCTAGAATTTCTTCCAGTTCTACTGCGCTCCCACTTAATTCTTTTTCTAAGAACTGGTGTTCTAGAAAGTGGGCATGACGAGAAACAAGAACGTTTTGTTCCTCCTCGTAGTAGAAGAGATATCCCTTGGAATTCTTTGGATATCCTACAAACTTACACAGTACTGAGCGCGCCTCGAGCTTGTCCGCATGCTGCTTTTTAACAAAAGCTGGACTTCCCCAAGTCTTAATGTGACTGAGATGGGGCCTCTTCCCACACCACATCTCATATGGTGTAGTAGGCACAGTCTTAGTAGGAACTCGGTTCAAAAGGTATGCAGCTGATTCTAGCGCATACCCCCAGAAAGATCGCGGTAACTCAGCATTACTCATCATGGACCGTACCATATCCAATAGGGTCCGGTTCCGTCTCTCCGATACACCGTTGTGTTGCGGAGTGTATGGAGGAGTAAGTTGAGAGAGAATTCCATTCTCTTTTAAATAATTCAGGAACTTGGCACTTAAGTATTCTCCACCTCGATCCGATCTTAGAATCTTGATACTTTTGCCGGTCTGTTTTTCTACTTCATTCTTATATTCCTGGAACTTTTCAAAGGCTTCGGACTTATGTTTCATTAAGAAGACATAACCGTACCTTGAAAAATCATCCGTAAAAGTAATGAAGTAAGAGTAACCGCTTCGCGCATGTGTAGACATTGGACCACACACGTCGCTGTGTACGAGTCCCAAGAGCTCGCTCGCTCTTACTCCGTGTCCAGTGAACGGAGTCTTTGTCATCTTTCCTTTGAGACAGGATTGACAAGTGGCATATGATTGATATTCGAACGGATCCAAATATCCTTCTGTATGTAACTTAGTCAACCTTCTCTCATTGATGTGACCCAGTCTACAATGCCATAAGAAAGTCTGATTGATATCTGGAGACTTTCTTTTGTGTGTATTCTGGACATTGAAAATCTGTGGTTGGTTTAATACGTATATACCATTGCTCAGTGTACCTGACCCAATCAGAACTTGATTAAGGTGAATGTTTACAACATTACTTACAAACGCAAATTCATAACCTTCTTTAGAAACCAAAGATACAGAAATGATATTACAAGTTGCGTTGGGTACAAAAAAGCAATTACGCAAAACCAAAACATGTCCATCTGACATTCCCAGGTGATAGTCCCCCACGGCTTTAGCATCCATGCTAGCTCCGTTCGCAACTCTGAGGGTCATATCACCTGCCTTCAAAACCCTACGGTTTCTCAATGCCTGCAAAGAATTACAGATATGAGATCCTGATCCGGTATCCAATACCCAGGAAGTAGAGTTTATCGAAAGACAGTTTTCAATAACATACACACCTGAAGCTGAAGCCGCAACCTGCTTCAGTTCCTGTGTCCTGGCTTTCCAAGCCCTGCAATCTTTCTTCCAGTGTCCACTCTTATGACAATAGAAGCATTCTTCTTTATCCACAAGTTTCCCCGCTATCTTTGTTGCCTTTTCCTTTCCCTTCGTACCCACTTTACTAACACCGCCCCTTGGTTTGGCGGGGGCTTTCTTCCTCTTTCCCTTGGCTTTCGCCTTGGACCTAGAAGAAGAAGATCCTCCTACAAACAAAGCGGGTGTTTCCCTACCTTTCTGTAGGGTGCCCTCTGCGCTCCTCAGCATGTTGAGGAGTTCTGAAAGTTCAACTTCTTTTTCTTGTAAGTTGAAGTTCAGTATAAACTGGGCGTAAGTAGATGGAAGGGACTGGAGAATTAAATCCGTATAGAGTTCTCTTTCCAACGTGGTCCCAAGTTCCGCGAGCTCCTCAATGTAGCCAATCATCTTAAGCACGTGGTCCGCTACCGATGATCCGACGGCCAACTTTGCCGAAAATAACTTCTTCGACACTTCGTATCTTGCGATATGAGACTGCTCTCCATACAGTTCTTTTGTATGAAGAAATATGGATTCCAAATCCATATCCTCGTGCCTCCTCTGATGTTCGTTATCCATAGAGGCAAGCACGAGGCACCTGGCCTTCGCGCAATCAATCTCCCAAGTCTTACGGATTTCCTTATCCGCGACGCTGGAGGTGGGACCTGGGACGGGGGGAGCTTTGGTGGTAAGAAAATACCCCAGCTTGTCGTAAGTGATTGCCATTTTGACATTCCTGAGCCAATCTTTGTAGTTTGGCCCTGTCAGTATGTTTTTATCTAGAAGTAACTTAAGTCCAGTCATTTCGATTTGGTCGCTGCAGGGGGGAGAGAAGAAACACTTTAGCACGATGCTCTTGCAAGTTTAGAATGGTTTTTAATTTGTCTAAACAGGATGGCTCCCACTGTCTCTCGAATCCCTCCTCAAACCATAAAGGAAGAATCTGTCGGGATCAATCCCACCGCACAATACTTGCTTAACCGTTCAGCCAGGCCAGTGTCGGTACTTCGAGGGAGGTTTTCCAACGCTTTCGCGAAGTTCCTTAATTTAAGAACCTCTTTTCCCTGGGGGCGTAGCCCCGCTAACACCTTTCTAGGCACCTACTAGGTTTATAGCATTGATCGTTTAGTGAGAAATTTCCCGAGGAGTTGCATATACTCACAGTAGGATCGGGATCCAAATATCATCGCGTGACGAAACTGAAGGAATCCTACCAGAATCATCACACTCCAAATAGTATGCAAATCTAGCAAGTTTCAGTACTTATGAAACTCCCGATGTGGATTTTTGCCACATGCTCTTATGACCTTGACTTTGGCCAAAATATCATAAGTCACATGTCAAGTTCTACCCGTCACTATCCAGGTTAATTTGGATCCACCCGTACCTACCCTTGACTTTGGCCAAAATGGCAGTACGACTGTCCCAAACCAACGCATCTATCTATGCTACACATGAACACCCAATAGCTACCAATCACTATGCCTTGACTTTGGCCAACATACATAGCTTGAATACTATTGCCTGTTCATGTGAAACGACGGAGGGCTACGAATGGTTTTGGTAAAACCGTGAACGTAGTGAACTTGATATAATCGATGGAACGAGATAGCTTTTAGAAGGAGTGGCTCAAGCTCCGCATTTAAAAGTTAGTTTTGAAAAGAACCGAGTGGTTTTTCGAAAGTGTTCCAACGACTTTAACTTGGTTTATTATCTTGCATTAGTTCTTTTAATGCGTGATATTCTTGCATTAGTTCTTTTAATGCGTCCCATCATTTAATCCTACCATTGCAGAAAACAACCAAAATATGACGTACGCTTATGCCATTCGCATTCGCCACGGGGTCCCGTCATCACCCGTTAGGTTACTTAACTAACGACAGAGCGGGGGCTGGGCTAGCGCGGCTGTAAAACATAAGCAACGCCTAAATAGTTATAAATATATAGCAATGATAGACATTACAGATCACAGATGAATACATTGGATATACTAGGAATCCGCAATCCGTTCGAGCCTGCAACGAAAAGCGGATTACACGGTCGCGGTGAATAGCAAATACCCCACCCAAGACCCCTACGGGTGCGGCAAACTACCCGCCAAGTACCCGGTAGTTTTTGCACCCCTCCATGGGTCTATCCTAGGAGCAAAAACAGTAAAAAGAATTATACAATGACGGCTACAACCCCGACCCGGTTGTGCGGCCATATAAATAATATTATTACATCAATTTACATATTATAAATGAATGAAAGAAAAACAAAAGCTCATCTCACATCCACCCCGGCTATTCACCCGCGACAGTCCAACACATTCATATACACATTCCAATATCAAACACAGATCACAGAGATGTATAACCCCGACTAATCGACATATAGCGATTAGCCGACGTTCAATACATGCAAACATCACAGATATAACCAATATAGCCAAAGTGTAGCGAAGTTCGAAAAAAATACGGATTTATAGGACCCCAAAAGTAAATTTCTTTTCTGGAAAATCTGGGCACAAATAACATATTTGAAAAATCCCAAAACCCTACCAGAAGAACACTGCACAAAACACGATCACATGAAGAGCCCAAACGGCGGCGGATCCGCGGCAACAAGAATAGCTATGGCCGCGGATCCGCAGCGGTTTGAAGGATTCATGGGATCGTTTTTGGTGGGTGTTCTCACAAAACCCTGAGCCGATTTTAGGAGTAAAACTTTTTACTTTTAGAGCACAAAAAATTTCAACAGAAACTTAGGGTTTTGTATTTCCGGTTTTTATGATTTTTCCGTTTCGAACTTCCATACACATCGCTACCAAGCTAGTTTAAGTTTAGTTAGGCTCTGATACCACTGTAAGTCCACGTTGCGACCCCCGGTTCTTACGGGGAGGCGGAAACGGTATAACAATCAAATTTTTAGCGCAAGGGGCAACATGGACTAAACAAGGTCGGGATCGTGTCTAAACTAAACTAGCAAACATGCAAAGGAGAGTTAACTACTCGGCAAAGTGGTTATACCTAACTTGAACTCCTTCTTCTTGAAACCTAGTAGAGGTTGATGGTTCTTTCCTCGTAGCCTTCTTCCGTCAAAGATGGATCCACCTGAGGGTTCAACCTTCGGGCTCTTTCTCGAACTTAGAGTGAACTAGGATCTCCGGCTTGCTAAACCTTGAACCCTAGAGAGAGTAGAGAGTATCTATGGGGTGTTTCTCTTTCAAGGAGAGGGATTCTCAACACATGAGAAGGATTCTCCTTGAGCTTGAGGAAGAAGAAGATGAAGTGAGGAGAGAGAATCAATATGATAGAATGAGCTCATTTTCCTTTTGCAACCATAACAAAAGGAAAAAGAATTATCTAATTAATAATAATAATTCAAAATGAAATAGTTGATGGTTGTTTTTGGAATGACCACTATCATCACTTCATTAAATGAATGTAAGCTAGAATCAAGGAGTATCCTTGCAAAGTAATGATGATGGTCAAACATTCAACCATGGTCAACAAGTCAACCATGGTCAACAAGTCAACAAAATCAACCATGACACAATTTCATTTAATTACTATTATTAATTGATATTTCATAAATCCATTAGGGTTTGGAAAAAGACGACTGTCAACTGTGCATACGCACCCGTTCCGAAACCCTAATGAAAGACCTCTTCCTCCGCCTCAAATCAACTGTGCATACACACCTGCATTCTCGTTCCGAGGAACAAGAATACTGAGAGATAAAAGCAACCCCAAAACATATACCAGTATCTGACTCAAACCAGAGCCAGCCAGTAATATCCGTCCGGACTCCAAACGTGCACAAGTGCGCGGATGAGAACGAACCCTGTCGCAAAACCATACGACCTCTACTCTGTTTTGCCGAGAGGCGAATAGCCCTCTGTGTGGGACTCGAAAGACTCGACACTACGCTGGCAGTGGGTTTAACCACAGACCGCAAGCGGCACTAGCTGTGCGTAACGGTCCCCAGGTAGATGCCGACAAGAAGGCTGACGAGGTGAACCCCATCTGAACTCCTACTGAGTCTGAATGTGACAGTCTCCGTACAGTCCGGTCTGTTCGTCTGATACATCGCATGGTGGGCCTAGGGGGCGATAAACGTCAGTCCCCTAATAGCGGTACAAGTCGTGTCGGAGTGAAGCCCAAAACACCCTGAGATAACACTGGAAGCCTACCAGTATATCTCGCTTGCCCTGGCCAGGGACTACTCGTGTAATGGCTCTCCTAGACACAGCGCGATGTCAACCCCCAATACCGGAAGAGACGAATCCTATCTAACCGTCACTGCTTCCAAGTGCTTCGGGACTGCACCCAACTACTACCTGTTTGCACGACTCCTTTGAGCCGTGGTAGGGTAGCGATCAAAGTGCAGTGGGAACACACTCGAGGCGAAGTGCCAGTGTCAAGTCAGCGGACTAAGCTGTACTCATGTCACCTGGGAACTGATAACTGACGATAGGTATAATACCAACTGGTCAGTTCCCGACGAGTCCTGTCCAGTGTACTCGTAACCTAACGAGCACCCGTATACTATCTCCAGTACGACGTACTGATGGCTGTGGGACAGACCATCTCCCACACTGGGATGAGAAGCGCATACGCTAGTCTACTCCGGAGTATCGATGCCCTGTCTCGATAGTCCTGCGACTAGGGACCTGTATAAGGATGTGCTTATAGATTACCCAGCCCCCACTAGTGTGACTGCCATCACAACGCTGGTAATCAAGCAAAGATCCTAAGGGCTCCACTAATGTGTATAGGTGATATACAAAAATAAACACATGTACACATTGAAGTAGAAACAAACCAAGTAGCATACTACTATATTGAGCAAGATTGTTTATACAAGGTGAATATCCCAAGCTTCCATTAAGTAATATACAAACTAGTATGATACAGTAATGGCCTCTAGGGCATATACACTAACAGATTGTACATGGTATTTGAAGATGAGTCGATGAGATTAGGCATGATGCCACGAGATCGGTGATATGTTTTGATTCGTTTTACGAGATACGACATGAGATTATAGCGGGCCTTTAGACGTGTGTTTTCATACACGTATATATATATATATGTTGATGGTATCAGATTGTACTAGACTGTAGATCAGTACCCCTAATTCATGATGTGATGATAAGGATACCAGGTAAATGATGAGATAGATGTGATAGTTGACCCGTACCCAGATTTGGGATGTCGTACGACGGATTTACCGTACGAGATAACTATGATGATAGATCCGCACTCTTGACTCGAGGATGTCATATGATATATTGTATCGTACCCGGTACTATTGAGGCGAGATCACCGACTATTATATATGTATATATATATATATATCGACTCAGATTTAGGTGGTTTCCATACCCTTTCGATTAGTTTGTTAGTTAGATCTGTAGTTTACTTAGTAGATGTTAGACTAGACCCGAGTCATACCTATTTCAAAACCACCGAATCGTGAGTATTTTAAAGACAGGCCAAGAGATTCTACGGATATTTTCAAAAGACGCATCTTTTCTTAAAAACATCGTAGCCCTTATTTTCTAAACACCACGATTCGTGTTATTTCAAATGGAAAAACTGTATCACATATATATAATGATGTAGATTCTTCAATGTTGCGTTTATTATTCATTTTCTGCATATTCTTGCTATTCGCATCGCATTGCATGTTTAAATTGTTAGTTATATGTATGCCCTAGAGGCCATTACTATACATAGGATGTATATTGTAGTGGATGCTGGGACATATATAGGGAGGACTTTCTTGCTCGACATGATAGTATGCTATCTGGTTGAATTTTACCTTAACGTGTATACTGATTGTCTCTCTGTTACATGTTGGTAAAGCCCTTAGGATGTGTGCTTGACTACCTGGACTATGATGCGGATCATACTAGTGGGGACATGGTAGTCCATAAGTAAATCCTTCAAAGTCCCTAGTCGTGGGTGTATCGAGACAGGGCATCGATATACCAGAGTAGACTAGCGTGTACCTTCTCGACCCATACAGATGGGCGATGGATGATCCCATATCCATTGGTGTTTGACATCGGAGATGATATACGGGTGCTCAGTGGAGACTGGGTACACTGGACGGACTCGCCGAGAACTCCCAGATGGTATTATACCTCACGTCAGATGGCAGTTCTCTGGTGACACTGGTACAGAGTAGTCTGTTGACCCGAGATCGTCATAGAGTCTTGTGTGGTTCCCATTGTGCTTTGATTTCCATCTTACCACGTCCAAGAGGGCGTGCAAAACGGTGGTTTTTGGGTACAAACCTGAGTCACATGGAGGCAATGAGCGATAGGAGGGGATTCGTCTCTCCCGGTATAGGGAGTTGATGTTGCGCTGTGTTCGATTGGCTATAACAGGAAATCCCTGGCCAGGGTTGCTGAGATTTACTGGTAAGTGTTACCAGTAGTTTCTCGAATTGTTATAGACCTCATATCGACACGACTTATCGAGCTATTGGGGTCTGACGTTTACCACCCCTAGGCGAGATATGCGACATATCAGACGATCAGACCGGACTGTACGGTAGTGTTACTGGTCGGATTCACTGGAGTGTGAGCGGGCTTGCTCGTCGATCTTCAGATCGCTCAATACCCGGGTGGCCGTTACGTTTAGCAGACCGCTTGCGGCTTGTGGGTGTTTGATATGATCATCATCTGCTGCCGGCGTATTGACGAGTCTTTAGAGTCCTACACAGAGGTTTCCTGGCTCAAGCGAAACGAAATAGGAGCGCATATGAGATATGTGCGGGACCGAGAATGATACCAGTATGTGATACTGTATTCGATTCTCGCGATATGTGACATTGATCGGTTATATGTGATATAGCCGGGTTATCGGATCAAGTGTTGATTCGATAAGTTGTTACTGTTGATATTAGTCGGTTATATGCGATATGACCGGATCGTTAAATCAAGTGTTGATTTACTGATTTAATGCGTAATTATATATTTGATATATTACTTTGCATTAACTATTATCGGTTCACTTTAAATGGATTTTCTCACTCGGGTGTGCGCATTGCATATGCGATATGATTTTGTGCACTTGCTTGTATCATGTTTGATGATACATGCAATACTTGGTTAAATGTATGTTTAAACCATAGTTAGTTAATGGTTAAGGGTTTTAAATGATTTATTTATTGTTTTATTTATTTTTGGCAAAAGGAAAATGGTGGCTTTATTTATTTCTTTTGTTGAAGTTTCTTGAACTTTTGAAAAGTCCACCATTTTTGTTTTATGCCAAACCCTAACCACTCACTAACTTTGGTTAACTCTCTACACTTAACTATGGTAAGTGTTATGATAAGATTGAATTTTCTTTTCTATTCTTTTTATCTTATCATAATAATTATCATCTTCTTGCTTTCTTCTTCTTCTTCATTTCAAGAAGAAAAGCTTGACTACATCAATGGTGGATTGATGAAATGAGTGAGAAATCCAATTCTAAAGTCTACCCACTTCCTATTTCTTCATCCTCTACCTCTTGCCAAGTAGTAGAGTGTGTTTCCTTCACAAGTCATCATGGCTCGGTGAAGGTGGAGCTCGATCTAGTGATGCTTCGACGTAGATCATCTTCGGCACGTCGTCGATGACCTAGCCCGCTTCTTCTCCGATGAAGCCGACGCAAGAGCCCGGATTTCGGATTTGTACAGCGGAGATGACTTCTTCATGGAGCTATGGAGGTGGACAAACGGATCTACAAAGGTTGTATATCCGTATCCCTTAGTTAAGTGTTAACTAGTTAGCTTTTTCGCCTAGTTTTCTAGCAAACGATCCGTAGTCGGGTCTCTCGGCACCTAGATTTTTTGAAAATGGCATGTTCGATGCCTTGTGAGACCTCATTAGGGTGCCTAGGAACCCTACAGTGGTATCAGAGCCTAGCTAGAGCCTTAGGCGAAGTCCCGACGGAGTTAGAAGTCCGATCGACCCAAAACCCCGACTTGAAAAATGCTCTCTGGAAATTTCTGTAAAATGTGGATTTTTTTTGGAATTAAAAATATGCAGAGAAATGTGCAGGAAATTCTAAGGCAAACTGGAGAAAACGACAACCTGATTCAACAGTATGGCCGCGGAACCGCGGCGTTGACCCCCCTTTTGCGGCGGTTCCGCGGCCGTCTGTGATGATTAGCATGTGTGTTTTCTTCAGTTGTTTGTGTTGGTGTTTCTTGTGTGTTCTGGATATTTTTAATATTTATTTCAGAGTTGTATTTTCTGGGTTGTATTGGGGACTCGGTGTATTCGATCGGACTGTCTAAATTTTGTCGGTGTGGCTTTCCGGGTAATTTTAGAATATGTTAAAAGTTCGACCGGATATAAATACCCACTTTTTCCCCTGCCGGGAAATTTCCAATTGTTGGATTTTTCCGTAGTTTAACGACGTTCTAAGTAGTGCAAGTAACGCGATGGACCCTCTAGAAGACAACAAACCTTAACTCGATTATGTGACCGTCTTGAACTGCCCTTTGAACCTTCGGGTTTGGGGCAGTACGGCGTGCCACATGTGAGGCGTTGGCTTGACCCTTCTACGGCTGGACCGTTGGTACTGAGGCACGAACTGAATGTTGTTAGACTTATTTCATGTATTGAGCTGTATCGGGAAAACTTGGGTGTTCGATTGTTCGATCGGAAAGTTTAACATTTTCTATTTATCTGGAATGTGATACAATAATTGGAATTCACAAAAAGTTATGTGATAACTGAATGAATGTTGTAAATCTAGCAATTTAGTCTCACTTGATCGGTTGCCACGGAATTTTGATGTGATCAAAAGTCCGTCGCAATCACGTAGCGTACGCGGATACTCGCCGGGTAAACTTAATAGACAGCCTCACTCCATAGCCCCGACCAAGTGACTGTAGGAGAACCCCGTCGCCGAAAGCATCCGTCAGGGTGCTCGCGGTAGCGGTGTTCCGCCTTGGTGCACTTCGTCGACGGTATCGGGGGTGCGGCCGTCTACTGAAGTTTGCGACGAGTATTCGATCAGACTGTCGGGAATCTTGTTGAATTGCCCGACTCGATATTGAAAAGTGTTTTCGATAATGAGACTAAAATGCGGGGTTTATAATTGTTAGGCATGTGATGTCTAAGGAATTCATTTGATTAGGCATGCGATGTCTAAAGAGGTTGCGGATTCCAACTGTTGTAGTTTTACACTTTCTTTTCTGTGACCGTAAGTGTAATATGTGATATCGCCGGTTTCGTTGCTATATGTCAACGACAATTGGGATGCGCATATTTACTTACGTTGATGACATGTGATGTTATGTGTTGCTGGATATGTTATATTGGATCGTCGTCTTTGAATAGCCGGGGGTTTTTATATGAGATGAGTGTTTTTTATTTTCATTCATGTAAAAACTTGTATGTAATATTCTTTTATTGGGGCGCTTCCAGGTTGCGGAAGTTGTCACCCTTTGTATATTATTTACTTTTCCGCACTAGGATAGACCCAAGGAGGAGGGCACAAGTAACCGAGTTCTGGAGTCCAGTGGGAGACCAACTCGAGGAGTCGAGTCTGGGTCTCCTAACTCCAGAATTGATAGGGTTGCTTGCCGCTCTCGTAGGGGTCTAGGGGTGTGGGTTTGGCTATTCATCAAGATCGTGGAATCCGTGTTTTATACTGGCTCGTATTGAAAACACGGACGTCCTAGTATATCCAATATTTCATATGTTTCTTCTGCTGCGATATCTGTGATGTGATCATGTGATGTTCTGTGATAGATACAGTATATAGTATATATGATATATTATATAGACATTACTTATGTTTTACACCCGTGCTAGCCCTGCCCCGCTCTGCCGTTAGTTACCTAACCTAATGGTGCATGAGGGGACATCGAGGCGAATACGGATGGCATAAGTGTACGTCGTATTTATCTGTGATGTTTAGGTACTTAAATGATGGGACTTCATTAATGTAATTAATGAAATAAAAGAAACCTAAGATGTTGTAGAATCGAATTTCAAAATTAAAACAGGTAGCTACAGTTCTTGCTTTGCACAGAGGTATATGTGATATATCCTGCACCTTATTCGATAAGGAAAGGACCGAGATACCTTCACCGGGAGTGACTCCTTTAGCAATAACTGGCAGATGCTACACACTCGGTTTGTCTTTTGATTGCTTTTAAGAGTTTTTGCTTTGCACAGTGATATATACGATATATCCCGCACCTCATTC
Organism: Agapanthus africanus; assembly: GCA_030015575.1. Taxonomy (NCBI): domain Eukaryota; kingdom Viridiplantae; phylum Streptophyta; class Magnoliopsida; order Asparagales; family Amaryllidaceae; genus Agapanthus; species Agapanthus africanus. Next base: position 438,078,274 of record CM057340.1, on the reverse strand, counting down.
GACGAGGAAAGGACCGACGATCCCTTCACCGGGAGTGACTCCTTTAGCAAAACTAGAAAAGCCTCAAAAGCACTCCATTTTAAAATCATTCGATCCTACAACGATATCAAGTTCATTACGCAATAGGTTTTCAGAAAAACCTGTCGTAGCCCTCCGTCATTTCAGATAAGTCCTATTTAGTATTCGTGCTACGTTTGTTGACCTCCGTCAAGGCGTAGTGTGCGGTAGCTAACTAGTATTTATCTGTTTATGCATATGATGCAGATTGAGTTAGGGTAGTCGTGCGGCCTTGTTGACCTCCGTCAAGGGTCGTGCGGGTGGGTTTAATTCGATCAAGAAATGACGGGTTGAACTTGACTAGTAGCCTATGGTTTGTTGACCTCCGTCAAGGTCATAGGACGCTAGGGGCAAAATATTATCGGGAATTTCAAGTGTTGAAATTTGCAATGAGATTGCATACCTTCTATGAGATAGTTGGATCCCGATACCCGCTGCGAGTAAGTGTTACTCCTAGGAGAGTTTTATACATTACAATTAGCCGATCAAGTAGGTGTCTAGAAAGGTGTCAACGAGGTTACGCCTCTGGGAAAACGAGGTTTACATTAATTAGGTTCGTGCGAAAGCACGGGGGACCTCCCTCAAAGTACCGACACTGGCCTGGCTGAAAGATTGGCGAACTTGTAGTGTGTAATTAATCCCGGCTAGTCTTTCCTTTTAGGGTTTGAAGGAAGATTTGATAAAAAGCAGTGGGAGCCATCCTGATTAGATAAAATAATAACCAATCTATTCTTGCAAGAGCGCACGCTGAGTGTTTTCTTCTCTCTCTCTCTCCTGGTAGCGACCATATCACGCCTTAATCAAGATAATAAAACGGATTATTGACCGAACCCGCTTGTTATACTGAGCTGGGGAACGTTGGTCCCGCTCCAACTTGTAATTGTTATAAGACAGAGCAGGAAATTGGGGATTACCAGAATTCCCGTGCCGCCCAAACAAGGAGAGTGCATGCTGATGCATCATCTTCGGGTGTGTTCATTATACAGAACTGTTTCTCAGTATCCTTTACGTCCTGGGTATGTGATACCAGATCAGGATCCCAGATATGTAATCTGTTACATAGGGCTACAGATAGGTAGAGAACTGAGAACGGGTGATAAGTTTCATGAGACAGAAAACGGGGCAAGTGTTGCAGCCAAGTCTGTTGGTCACTGTCACCCTGTATTACTGATACATTGATTCTGAACGAATGTTATTAGATAGCGAACCTGATATACAAAATCATATCAGTCTCTTTATTAGTAAAGAAATGATAAAATTTTGTATTGTTGGATAATGTTTTGAACATTTCCTATATCAAAAGTTGATCGGTTCAGGCACGTTATCTAAAAGCATTGATGTTCTAAATCAAACTACAGTTCTTTGTATACAGAACACACAGAAGAGGAAGAGTTCAGATATGAACGAATCCTTCTTAAGGTATTGTAGACTAGGTCAGATCAATGTGACCCGACTAGCTGAAGTTACATGTAGATGCATATTTAAATCAGTTTGAATCTACATCTTGTGAAACATACCAGTCATGTCACAAAGATATAAAGACACTAGCTCTGTTTATTGGAAACAGAGAAAGAGTTAGTGAACTCTTGGGATGATACATGTTGATGTATGTAGGTCCCCTGTCTACACATGCCAGGACTGGTTCTTTATACTTCATTACGTTCTCTGATAATCTCTCAAGATTCAGACGTATGTTCCTGTTGAAACACAAGTCTGAACCTTTTGAGATATTCACAGAATATAAGTTAGAAGTAGAGAACCAATAAGGGTACAAGTATTATGTCCTTTGATGTGATCAGGGAGGAGAATACTTGAGCACTGAATTCCTGGACTATTCTAAAGGAGAATGAGATTCTCTCTCAGCATTACTCCTCCGTATACACCATAGCACGATGGTATATCGGGGCGGAGCAGATACACCCTATTTGATATGGTGTGCTCTATGATGAGTAATACTGAGTTACCTTTTTCCTTTTGGGAGTAATGCACTTACGAAGTTGCATACCTATTGAATAGGGTTCCAATCAAATCAGTTGCCTACCACTTCATATGTGATATGGAAAAGGAAGAGCCCATTTCTTAAGTTAGTTAAGATTTGGGGTTGTCCGGCCTTTGTCTAAAAGCAAAATCCGGACAAGCTCAAGGCAAAATCTGTAATGTAGAACTGGAAAGGTTCCAGCTATACAAACTGCAGCTGATGATTTGAAAGAACCAAAGGATTCAATAGTTACCTACGAACCTCAGCCTCTCCGCCGATCTAGTAGGGTTCCTCACCCACCTGAGAGATACTTTGGTTTCTCTATGACAGTGGGAGCGAGGATTGCATCATGAGATGATGACCCAACTAGTTTCGACCTGGCCATCAGGAGTGGGACTCTGTAAGAATGGCTGGATGCTTAGTGATCTGAGATGGAATCCTTATACACCAACAAAGTATGGACTTTGGTTGCTATATCTGAAGGGTTAAATCCCCATCAGGAGCAAGTATATCTTGAGAAGATTACTTGGTGTACATCGAAAAGTTGAGACTTTCAAATCTAGACTTGTTAAAAGTTTGCATCATTTACCAGGCATGGATTATGATGAAACCTTTTTCAAGTAACCAAGCTTAAGTCCATCCAGATCCTACTTACCACGGCTACATACCATGACTACGATATCTGGTGGTTGGGTGTCATGACTGCTTTTCTAAATGATATTTTGGAAGAGAGCGTCTATAAGTACACAGCCAGAGGGCTTCGTAGACAGTGGGAGCAGCGGAAACGTGTGCAAGATGCTTTATAGGTTAAAGCAGACATCGCGGAGTTGGAACATCTGTTTTGATGGATTAGTCAAAGAGTTTGACATCATCAAAATGGTAGATGAACCTTGTATAAACAAAAAGGTAGTAGGGAGTATGGTGGTGATCCTCGTAGAGTACGTGGATGACATACTCTTGATAGGGAAAGAGTTTCCTATGCTACGCTCGGTCAATCTCCGTTTATCACAATGATTCTCCATATAGGATCATATTGATACCTACTAACTCCTGGATTTTGGATCTATGAGATAGATCTAAATGGATGTTAGGATTCTCACTTGTCGAAGTGAGATGGTATCAATCGATCCTGGGGAGAATCACTGGAAGGGTTCCAGGGTGATAAAGACGACTGAATGTCAGTCACAGGCATTGTCTTTACCCTCAGTGAAGGGACGGTATGTTGGAAGAGTTCCAAGCTAGATACCGTGACATACTAGACGATAAAGGCAGGATACATAGCTACTTAAGATGCTACCAAAGAGGATGTTTGGGTGTATATTAGTTCATGAGATGAACTACGTTCCTACCTTTGTGAGACAATGGAGTTGTGGCTCATGCCAAGGAACGCCCGTCCCATCAGTGATCCAGACATATTCTAAGGCAGTATCACTTGATCATGGAGATGGTTGATCTCCAGGGTGATCGAGGTTTGTAGAGTAGACTCAGAGGACAACACAGCGGATCCACTCACAAAGGCCTGTTCCCAGAGAGAGATTTTTATGGGATGGTTAAGTATGAGATACTACAACCACTGCTACAGATGGCCCTAGTGCAAGTGGGAGATTGTTAGTTATATGTATGCCCTAGAGGCCATTACTATACATAGGATGTATATTGTAGTGGATGCTGGGACATATATAGGGAGGACTTTCTTGCTCGACATGATAGTATGCTATCTGGTTGAATTTTACCTTAACGTGTATACTGATTGTCTCTCTGTTACATGTTGGTAAAGCCCTTAGGATGTGTGCTTGACTACCTGGACTATGATGCGGATCATACTAGTGGGGACATGGTAGTCCATAAGTACATCCTTCAAAGTCCCTAGTCGTGGGTGTATCAAGACAGGGCATCGATATACCAGAGTAGACTAGCGTGTACCTTTTCGACCCATACAGATGGGCGATGGATGATCCCATATCCATTGGTGTTTGACATCGGAGATGATATACGGATGCTCAGTGGAGACTGGGTACACTGGACGGACTCGCCGAGAACTCCCAGATGGTATTATACCTCACGTCAGATGGCAGTTCTCTGGTGACACTGGTACAGAGTAGTCTGTTGACCCGAGATCGTCATAGAGTCTTGTGTGGTTCCCACTGTGCTTTGATTTCCATCTTACCACGTCCAAGTGGGCGTGCAAAACGGTGGTTTTTGGGTACAGTCCCGAGTCACATGGAGGCAATGAGCGATAGGAGGGGATTCGTCTCTCCCGGTATAGGGAGTTGATGTTGCGCTGTGTTCGATTGGCTATAACAGGAAATCCCTGGCCAGGGTTGCTGAGATTTACTGGTAAGTGTTACCAGTAGTTTCTCGAATTGTTATAGACCTCATATCGACACGACTTATCGAGCTATTGGGGTCTGACGTTTACCACCCCTAGGCGAGATATGCGACATATCAGACGATCAGACCGGACTGTACGGTAGTGTTACTGGTCGGATTCACTGGAGTGTGAGCGGGCTTGCTCGTCGATCTTCAGATCGCTCAATACCCGGGTGGCCGTTACGTTTAGCAGACCGCTTGCGGCTTGTGGGTGTTTGATATAATCATCATCTGCTGCCGGCGTATTGACGAGTCTTTAGAGTCCTACACAGAGGTTTCCTGGCTCAAGCGAAACGAAATAGGAGCGCATATAAGATATGTGCGGGACCGAGAATGATACCAGTATGTGATACTGTATTCGATTCTCGTGATATGTGACATTGATCGGTTATATGTGATATAGCCGGGTTATCGGATCAAGTGTTGATTCGATAAGTTGTTACTGTTGATATTAGTCGGTTATATGCGATATGACCGGATCGTTAAATCAAGTGTTGATTTAATGATTTAATGCGTAATTATATATTTGATATATTACTTTGCATTAACTATTATCGGTTCACTTTAAATGGATTTTCTCACTCGGGTGTGCGCATTGCATATGCGATATGATTTTGTGCACTTGCTTGTATCATGTTTGATGATACATGCAATACTTGGTTAAATGTATGTTTAAACCATAGTTAGTTAATGGTTAAGGGTTTTAAATGATTTATTTATTGTTTTATTTATTTTTGGCAAAAGGAAAATGGTGGCTTTATTTATTTCTTTTGTTGTAGTTTCTTGAACTTTTGAAAAGTCCACCATTTTTGTTTTATGCCAAACCCTAACCACTCACTAACTTTGGTTAACTCTCTACACTTAACTATGGTAAGTGTTATGATAAGATTGAATTTTCTTATCTATTCTTTTTATCTTATCATAATAATTATCATCTTCTTGCTTTCTTCTTCTTCTTCATTTCAAGAAGAAAAGCTTGACTACATCAATGGTGGATTGATGAAATGAGTGAGAAATCCAATTCTAAAGTCTATCCACTTCCTATTTCTTCATCCTCTACCTCTTGCCAAGTAGTAGAGTGTGTTTCCTTCACAAGTCATCATGGCTCGGTGAAGGTGGAGCTCGATCTAGTGATGCTTCGACGTAGATCATCTTCGGCACGTCGTCGATGACCTAGCCCGCTTCTTCTCCGATGAAGCCGACGCAAGAGCCTGGATTTCGAATTTGTACAGCGGAGATGACTTCTTCATGGAGCTATGGAGGTGGACAAACGGATCTACAAAGGTTGTATATCCGTATCCCTTAGTTAAGTGTTAACTAGTTAGCTTTTTCGCCTAGTTTTCTAGCAAACGATCCGTAGTCGGGTCTCTCGGCACTTAGATTTTTTGAAAATGGCATGTTCGATGCCTTGTGAGACCTCATTAGGGTGCCTAGGAACCCTACATAAATGTGTTTATTGTTATATTAAACCCATGCTGTCAGGACACCAGCACCATTATCGATGATGTGTATGTTCCACGTACACCTGCTTGCCGGCTCACACACTTCATCATCGATAATTGCCATGCCACTACACAGTAGGATTTTTGCATCATGATATGACTCCTTGCATGACATACTTGCATACATACATATTGTACACCCATACTTGCGTACATACATATTGTACACCCATACTTGTATACTTACATATTTGCACATGCATAGATGATTCTGGCTTGGTTTTGGAGATTTGGGAACCACAAGATATATTTTAAAACTGAATTCATTTGAAAGAGTGGTTTTCCCTTAATATGTGCATATTACTATTCTATGTTGCATGATATACGGATATGCTTACATTTCTGTTAGATGTCGCATACATCATGCTTTATGATTATACGTATTGAGATATGTTGTTTTCATGAGATTTCTGGATTTGAGAACCGTGGATATTTCGAAAGAATGTATGTATTGTTTTAAAAACCCGGTTTCTCTTGATATGATATTTCAGTGCGTCCACCATGCATTTTCTCAGTTCTGAGACGTATGATAGAAACCCGATTCGAGGAGGTGGATGATCCGTTTGCGGGTTCATGGTGGACTCGATATGGTTCCCCGGGGCGAGAAATGTTTTTCGTGGAGTAGACGATAAGCCTGACAGGGTGGCTAGTACCTACCGGTGATTGGTTGGACCTGGCGTCTATCCGGAGTCGAGAGGTGTTATGGGCTGATCCGGACTGACGGAGCCCGAGAGATATGAGGATTTACGTGCCGATGCTGGGCACGGGTTTCATGATGTTTCGAGTGTCGATGCTGGACACTCAGGTTCCATGATTTTGATGGGTCGCGAGGGACATACATTGATTTTTATTCTCATACTTTCATGCATATGCTTTTATGACTTTTACATGCATGATATTGTTGTGTCATTGGTTGACACATGGACGAGATCTACATGCATACAGGCCTTGATTTCATAGTTGGATGATATCCACATACTTATAGACATCATGATATAGTTGATACTGATTCATGTCGATTCCATTGATCATACCTCATATTTATGATATGTTGCTATCTGAGGCACTGACAGGAGCACTTGGTATTACACTTATGCATAGATGTTTACCCTTGCCACCTTTCATGCTTCAGATTTTATCTTTTTGAGGATATGTATATTACTGATCGTTTTGACCTAGGATTGAGTCATACATACGATTTATGCTCTGTGATGTTTTTTACTCACGAGTTGGCAACTCACCCCCGTTGTGCCACAGTTTCTTGCAGGTTTTGCCGTACAGGTTCGTTGCGGCTTTGCTGGCACACTGTCCTTTTTCGGGTGATTGCTTTGGTAGGTGGGTTCACTCGCATCGTGACCACCCTTGTATTTATTTTATTCAGTTGTATCTAGTAAACTCCATCAACCATACTTGTATATTTAGTTCAGACTTAGAAACCAGTTGTGTATTTTTCGACTGTAGAGTCGCGCTTGTATTATTATGGTTTTCTTGTTGTTTTGAGTTTCCTTTTGAGTTTTGATCCTCGCCCTTGGCGTTGTATATCATATTGCTTGCGTGGTTGTGTCCGTCAATGGACAAAGAGCTAGCTCCCGCTTGGGGATGCTTTTATTCATATATTCATGTTGTACCCCGTTCGGGGCCAGTATTTACAAAGGAAACTCTGCTGAAATTTTCAGAAATGACTTGATGTTTTAAAAACGCATAATTCGGCTTATGCTATTAAAACCACTTGCTTTTAAACAAGTTTTCCTTTATTTATTATTTAAAATGGTTTTAGATTTCTGGTCTTTTGGCTTACTTAAATTAGATGGGGTCCTATAGATTTCATATGATTCAAGGGCCAGTCACGTGCCATTTCGGGTCGTGACACTATCCCTATAGATCTTTATGCCCGGTATGTACGAGGCATCACCCAGGTCCTTCATGGAGAACCTTTGTGATAAGAACAGTTTGACCGATTGTAGCATAGGAACATCGTTTCCTATTAGAAGAATGTCATCCACGTACAATACGAGGAATGTGACAGTACTCCCTACAATCTTCTTATAAACACAAGATTCATCTGGATTGTTGACGAAATCAAACTCTTTGATGACATCATCAAAACAGATGTTCCAACTCCGTGATGCTGCTTTAATCCATAAATGGATTTAAGCAACCTACATGCTTTCCCGCTGCTCCCACTATCAATGAAGCCCTCTGGCTGATCCATATAAACGCATTCTTCTAAATCACCATTTAGAAAAGCAGTTTTAACGTCCATCTGCCAGATTTCATAGTCATAGTGAGCAGCAACAGTAAGTAGGATCCGAATGGATTTAAGCATGGCTACAGGAGAAAAGGTTTCGTCATAGTCCAGTTCTGATCTTTGACGAAATCCTTTCGCCACAAGCCTTGCCTTATAGGTCTCCACCTGCCCATATACACCGATCTTTCTCTTAAAGATCCATTTGCACCCTACGGGTTTTACTCCAGAGGGTACAACATCCAAAGTCCGTACTTTATTGGTGTACATAGACTTTATTTCGGATCTCATGGCATCCAGCCACTTCACAGAGTCACCACTTATGATTGCTTGCTGAAAACTGGTAGGGTCATCATCATCCATGATGCAATCTTCTCCATCACCATCAATGAGAAAACCATAGTATCTCTCCGGTGGGCGAGAAGTCCTACCAGATCTACGGAGTAGCTGAGGTTCATAAGATTATGTTGCAACATCAGGTTCAACCAAGTCATCATTTGTAACTTGTGTCTCTAGAACCTCTTCAAGATCTACCACATTGCCATTAGTATCATTTGGAAAAAATATCATTTTCTAAAAATGTGGCATGTTGAGAAACAAACACCTTTTGTTCCTCTTTGTGGTAGAAAAGATATCCAAACGAATGTTTTGGATATCCCACAAATATACACTTAACCGATCGTGTCTCGAGTTTGTCTGGATTCTGCTTTTTGACAAAAGCCGGACAACCCAAAATCTTAACTCACTTAAGAGATGGTCTCTTCCCATACCATATCTCATATGGAGTGGTAGACATGGTCTTGGTTGGAACTTTGTTCAACAGAAATGCTGCAGTCTCCAATGCATGCCCCCAAAAAGAGAGAGGTGACTCAGTATCACTCATCATGGATCGTACCATATCCAATAGGGTACGATTCCGCCGCTCTGACACACCGTTGTGCTGTGGTGTGTAAAGGGGAGTGAGCTGAGAGAGAATCCCATTCTCTTTTAGGAAGTTCAAAAACTCTGTACTAAGATACTCTCCACCTCGATCTGATCGAAGTATTTTGATGCTCATTCCTGTTTGTTTTTCTACTTCAAGTTTGTACTCCTTGAATTTCTCGAAAGCTTTTGATTTATGCTTTAATAAAAACACATGACCGAATCTTGAGAAATTATCAGTAAAAGTTATGAAGTAAGAAAAAACGCCTCTTGCATGTGTAGACATTGGCCCACATACATCACTATGTATGAGGCCCAAGAGCTCTGTAGCCCTTTCTCTGTGTCCAGTAAACGGAGTTTTGGTCATTTTCCCTTTGATACAAGACTGACAAGTCGTATAAGATTTATATTCAAAAGGATTTAAATATCTATCTTTTTGAAGCTTTTTTAGTCTTGTTTCATTAATATGACCAAGTCTACAATACCAAAGAAAATCTTCATTTATATCTGAAAATTTTCTTTTGTTTGTGTGTTGTGTGTTTAAAACTGTGTGTTGATTTAGGACATATATCCCATTATTAAGTGTACCATAACCAATCAACTCTTGATTCAGTTTAATGTTCATAACATTATGCTGCAATACAAAATGATATCCTTCATTGTCTAACAAAGAAACAGATATTATATTACAAAGCATGCTGGGTACAAAATAACATGGGTTCAAAACCAATATACAACCCGATGGCAACCCTAGGTGATACTCTCCCACTGAAACTGCATGTACATTGGAACCATTTCCAACTCGGAGAGTGTGATCACCGGTCTTCAAAACTCTGCTATTTCTCAAGCCCTGCATAGAATTGCAGTTATGAGAACCTGAACCGGTATCCAACACCCAGGAAGCAGAGTTTATAGAAAAACAGTTTTCAGTCACGAACACACCTGAAGCAGAAGCATCACCATGCTTCTTTTTCTTGAGATCAAGGTATTCAGTGCAATTCCGCTTCAATTGCCCCGTTGACACCTTTCTAGACACCTAATGGGTTAGCTAATTGTAAAGTGCAAAACTCTCCTAGGAGCAACTCTTGCTCACAGTGGGATCAGGATCCTACTATCACATAGAAGATATGCAATCTCATTGAAAATTTCAACTCTTGAAACTCCCGATATGGTTTTTACCCCTAGAACTCATGACCTTGGCTATAGTCAACATATCATAAGCACTAGTCAAGTTTCTAGCCGTCATTTCATGATTAATTAGACCCACCCACACGACCCTTGGCTATGGTCAACATAATCATGTGACTGTTAATCGCATCATATGTTGTGTAGGAAGACATCACTTAGCTACCATACACTACGCCTTAGCTATAGTCAACATACGTAGCACGAATACTAAGTACTCTACTTCCTACAATGACGGAGGGCTGTGAATGGTTTTTAAGAAAACCTTTAACGCTTTGAACTTGATATCGTTGTAGAATCTAATGGTTTTAAAAGGAGTGGCTTAAGCTCCGCACTTTTAAAACATGCTTTTTCATAAAAAGCCGAGTAGGTTTCAAATCCGATTCTACAACATCTTTTAGGTTTCTTTTTCTTTATATTAATCTCATTAATGTAGTCCCATCATTTAAGTCCTTAAGCCATCACAGAAAAGAAACGAAAATAGAACGTACACTTATGCGATCCGCATTCGCCACAGTGTCCCGTTATGTACCATTAGGTTACTTAACTAATGGCATAGCGGGGCGGGACTAGCGCGGATGCAAAACATAAGCAATGTTTATTATATATCATATATATAATACACCATTCGTCTCAGCATATAAAGTTATCACATCATAGAATATCAACAGCAGAAGCACATATATGAAAATATAGGATATACTATGAGGTCCGTATTTTGTATTTGGCCAACAATAGAAAATACGGATTCCACGATCGCGATGAATAGCCAAGCCCACACCCCTAGACCCCTACGAGAGCGGCAAGTGACCCGACTAATTCTAGAGTTAGGAGACCCGGTCTCGACTCCTCGAGATGGCCTCCCACTGGACCCTAGAACCCGGTCACTTGTGCTCCCTACCTTGGGTCTATCCTAATACGGAAAACTAAATAATATACAGCAATGGTGACATCATCCTTGTTAGTGTATATGCCATAGAGGCCATTACTGTATCATACTAGCTTGTATATTACTTAATGGAAGCTTGGGATATTCACAGTTGTATATACAATCTTGCTCAAAATGGTAGTATGCTACTTGGTTTGTTTCTACTTTAATATGTGCATGTGTTTCTTTTAGCATATCGCTTATACATATTAGTAGAGCCCTTAGGATCTTTGCTTGATTACCAGCGTTGTGATGGCAGTCACACTCGTGGGGGCTGGGTAATCTATAAGCACATCCTTATGCAGGTCCCTAGTCGCAGGACTATCGAGACAGGGCATCGATACTCCGAAGTAGACTAGCGTATGCGCTTCTTATCCCAGCTTGGGAGACGGTCTGTCCCACAGCCGTCAGTACGTCGTACTTGAGATAGTATACGAGTGCTCGTTAGGTTACGAGTACACTGGACAGGACTCGTCGGGAACTGTTGGTTGGTATTATACCTATCGTCAGTTATCAGTTCCCAGGTGACATGAGTACAGCTTAGTCCGCTGACTTGACACTGTCACTTCGCCTCGAGTGTGTTCCCACTGTACTTTGATTACTACCCTACTACGGCTCAAAGGAGCCGTGCAAACAGGTAGTTTTTGGGTGCAGTCCCGAAGCACTTGGAGGCAATGACGGTTAGACAGGATTCGTCTCTCCCGGTATTGGGGGTTGACATCGCGCTGTGTCTAGGAGAGCCATTACACGAGTAGTCCCTGGCCAGGGCAAGCGAGATATACCGATAGGTTTCCAGTGCTATCTCAGCGTGTTCTGGGCTTCACTCCGACACGACTTGTACCGCTATTAGGGGACTGACGTTTACCGCCCCCTAGGCCTGCCATGCGATGTATCAGACGAACAGACCGGACTGTACGAAGATTGTCACATTCAGGCTCAGTAGGAGTTCAGATGGGTTTCACCTCGTCAGTCTTCTTGTCGGCATCTACCTGGGGACCGTTACGCACAGCTAGTGCCGCTTGCGGTCTGTGGTTAAACCCACTGCCAGCGTAGTGTCGAGTCTTTAGAGTCCCACACAGAAAGCTATTCGCCTTTAGGCAAAAGAGTAGAGGTCGCATGGTTTTGCGACAGGTCGCATGGTTTTGCGACAGGGTTCGGTCACATCCGTGCACTTGTGCACGTTTGGTGTCCAGACAGTTAACACTAGCGGGCTTTGGTTTAAGCCAGATCCTAGTGTACATTTTGGGATTGGTTTTATCTTGTTTGTATTCGTGTTCCTCGGAACGCGGATGCGGGTGTGTATGCACAGTTGACAGAGAGACAGAGGCAGAGGATTCTCATTGGGGTTGTTGACTGTTGACTCTTGACTCTTGACTTTTTGCCAAACCCTAATAAGAATAAGAAATATAATTAACAATAATATTAATTAAGTATTATGGTGACATGGTTGTTGAGGGGTTGACTTTGTTGACTTGTTGACTTTGTTGACCGGTTGACTAGGTTGGACTAGTTGACCATCATCATGACAATGGCTATCATTTCATGGCAAAGACTTTTGCTTGCTTGTTTGTTTTTGCAAAATGAGTGCATGAAATGATATAGCCATTTTGACTTGAACTATCACATAATACTTGATTACTATTTTTGTTATGATTGTTTTGGATTATGAGAGCTTGGATGGAAAAAGAGTTACTCATTCTCTCATTTCATTTCTCTCTCTTGCTTGAGCTCTCCCTCTTGCTCTTCCTCTTGCTCTCTCTCTAGCTCAAGACAACACCCTCTCATGAGTTGAGAAACATTGCCTTAAAGATAAAAGAAAACCCATATCACTTCTCTACTCATCCTAGTTCACAAGGTTTAACAAACCAAGTGTTCTAGTTTCTTCAAGTTCGAAGAAGAAGCCAAAGGTAGAAGCTTTCAGGTGGATCCATTTTCGGCGCAAGGAGACGACGAGGTGAAGCCGATCCGTACACCGGAAAGAGTTGAAGACGAAGGAGTTCAAGAAAGGTATAACCCCCTAACCGAGTAGGTAAAACTCTTGTTAGGTTTGTTAGTTAGTTGTTTAACAAAGATCCGTATTTTGAGTCCATGTTACCACCTCTTGAAAATCGTTTTTCATCATTTCCGCAAGCCCGTAAGTACCGGGAGAGGTAGCATGGACTTACAGTGGTATCAGAGCCAGGTTAAACACTATCTAACATGTTAGCAAAGTAACTAGAAGTTCGATCAAAGAAAAAGTCGCGAAACGAACCCGGAAAATCAAGTTTCTGCCGAATTTTATTTCTGTCCAAAAATTGATAAATCTTATCTTAAAAATCGGCTCAGGCTTTTTTTTAAAACACCCAAGAAATTTGGTTTATCGAATCGATCAAAGAGCCGCGGAAACGCGGCGGGAGCATGTTCCCGCCGCGGTTCCGCGGCCGAGTTGACTCGGTTGAGGAAAAAGTTTCTTGCAGAGTGTTTCTGGGGCTGTTTTGGGATTTTTGGGATATGTTTTTTCTGCCCAGATTTTACAGAAAGAAAAATTTGTGTTTGGGGCCTAAAAATCCGTATTTTGATCGAACTTCTAAAGACTTAAGCTGACGGGTATATATCTGTGATGTGTTATATGTATTGAACGTCCACTAATCGCTATACGTCGATTAGTGGGGGTTATACATATCTGTAATCTGTAATGTTGATGGTATGTGTATATGAATTCATTGGATTGTCGCGGATGAATAGCCGGGGGGTTGTGAAATGAGAGTTTTCTTTTATCTTTCAATTCATGTAAATTTGTAAATTGATGTAATATTATTTTTTGGCCGCACAACCGGGTCGGGGTTGTAGCCGTCATTGTATAATTTCTTTTTACTGTTTTTGCTCCTAGGATAGACCCAAGGTGGGGTGCACAAACTACCGGGTATCTCGAAGTGCCGAGTGGCCTACTCACGTCGTTGAGGGAGGTTGCTCCGCTTCGGATATTTGACGGATAGTTTGCCGCACCCGTAGGGGTCTAGGGTGGGGTATTGGCTATTCATCGCGACCGTGTAATCCGCTTTTCGTTACAGGCTCGTACGAATTGCGGATTCCTAGTATATCCAATGTGTTCATCTATGATCTGAAATGGCTATCATTGCAATATATCTATATATGATATTATTTAGGCGTTGCTTATGTTTTGCATCCGCGCTAGTCCAGCCCCCGCTCTGTCGTTAGTTAAGTAACCTAACGGGTAATGACGAGGCCCCGTGGCGAATGAGGATGGCATAAGCGTACGTCATATTTTGGTTGTTTTCTTCAATGGTAGGATTAAATGATGGGACGCATTGGAATTAATGCAAGAAAAATAAACCAAGTAAAAGTCGTTGGAACACTTTCAAAACCACTCGGTTTCTTTTCAAAAACAACTTTTAAATGCGGAGTTTGAGCCACTCCTTTTAAAAGCTATCTCGTTCCATCGATTATATCAAGTTCACTACGTTCACGGTTTCGCCAAAACCATCCGTAGCCCTCCGTCGTTTCATATGAATATCCAACAGTATTCAAGCTGTGTTTGTTGGCCTTAGTCAAGGCACAGTGTTTGGTAGCTGGTGGGTATTCATATGTTGCAAAGATAGATGCGTTGGTTTAGGACAGTCGTATTACTTTGTTGGCCATAGTCAAGGGTATATACGGGTGGGTTCAAATCAACCTGGACAACGACGGGTAGAACTTGACATGTGACTTATGATTTGTTGGCCTTAGTCAAGGTCATAAGAGCATGGGGCAAAAATCCACATCGGGAGTTTCAAAAGAACTGAAACTTGCTAGCGCTGCATACCATTTGGAGTGTGATGATTCTGGTAGGATTCCTTCAGTTTTGTCACGCGATGATATTTGGATCCCGATCCTACTGTGAGTATATGCTACTCTTCGGGAACTTTCTCACTTAACGATCAATGCTATAAACCAAGTAGGTGTCTAGAAAGGTGTTAGCGGGGCTACGCCCACAGGGAAAAGAGGTTATTTAATTAAGGAACTTCGCGAAAGCGTTGGAAAACCTCCCTCGAAGTACCGACACTGGCCTGGCTGAACGGTTAACCAAGTATTGTATGGTGAGATTGATCCTGACTAATTCTTCCTTTATGGTTTGAGGAGGGATTCGAGAGACAGTGGGAGCCATCCTGTTTAGATAAATTAAAAACCAATCTAAACTTGCAAGAGCATCATGCTGAGTGTTTTCTTCTCTCTCTCTTAATTGCAGCGACCCAGTGACCGCACCTAGGTTACATCTAGATAATAAAATGACTGAATCTGACTTTTATGACTGGCAAAGGTCTGTCCAGATGTCCATTGCCCATAACAAGCTGGGACACCTCTTAACTAATCCAACCCCTGCCATCTCAGGTCCAGTTTCCCCTGTCATGGATGTTGATATCCATAAGACATCGGGAAAAGACTGTGCGAAAGCCAAGTGCCTCGTGTTAGCTTCAGTTGATGGTGCATACCAGGGGCAGCACGAGAAGATGGACTTAGTTTCTATCTTCCTCCATAACAAAGATTTATATGGAGAGCAATCTCGTATCGCAAGATATGAGACCTCGAACGAATTGCTTCCAGCAAGGTTGGCTATCGGGTCATCTGTAGGGGGCAACGTCCTTACAGAGACCAGCTCTTTTGAGCTCACGGACCTGAAGACCACGTTGAAGAACGGATCAGATGCTGACTTAGTTCAACAGTCCCTACCTACTACCCTGAAGGAAACCAGGGAAGTAGAAAGAAAGGGAAGGGCAGAAGTTTCGGGACTAGATGTAGTAAAAGAGGGATGTTCCTATTGTTACAGGAATGAACATTGGCAGAAGGATTGCAGGGCTAGCATCGCCAGTAGCCAGAATTCGAAGCATGTTGTGGCTTCGGCTTCGGGTGTGTTTGTAATAGAGAACTGTATGTCAGTTAACCCTACTTCCTGGGTATTGGATACCGGATCAAGATCTCATATTTGTAATTCGTTACAGGCTCTGAGAAACCGTAGGGTTATCAAGAAAGGTGATATGACTCTCAGGGTTGCTAACGGAATGAGCATGTATGCTGAATCCGTAGAGGAATATCATCTAGGACTGACAACTGGGCAGATATTGATTCTGCGTGACTGTTTTTATGTACCAGGTGCGACTTGTAATATCATATCTGTATCCTTACTTTCTAAGGAAGGATATGATTTTACTTTTGTAAGCGATGTAGTAAACATCCATCTAAATCAAGTTCTGATTGGGTCAGGTACATTGAAAATCGGTATATACGTTTTGAATCAAGCTCAGGTCTTCAATGTCCAGAACACACTTAAAAGAAAGTCTCCGGAATTAAATCAGGCTTTCTTATGGTATTGTAGACTGGGTCACATCAATGAGACACGGTTGACAAAGTTACATAAAGAAGGATACTTGGATCCGTTCGAGTACCAGTCTTATGCCACTTGTGAATCTTGTCTCATGGGAAAGATGACAAAGACTCCGTTCACTGGACACGGAGAAAGAGCGAGCGAGCTCTTGGGACTCATACATAGTGACGTGTGTGGTCCAATGTCTACACATGCGCGAAGTAGTTATTCATACTTCATTACTTTCACAGATGATTTCTCTAGGTATGGGCATGTCTTCTTGATGAAGCACAAATCCGAGGCCTTTGAGAAATTTCGGGAATATAAGAATGAAGTTGAAAAACAAACAGGCAAAAGTATCAAGACACTGAGATCTGATCGAGGTGGTGAATACTTAAGTGCCGAGTTTCTGGGCTACTTAAAAGAGAATGGAATTCTCTCTCAGCTTACTCCTCCATACACACCACAACACAACGGTGTATCGGAAAAGAGGAGTCGAACCCTATTGGATATGGTTCGTTCCATGATGAGTAAGGCTGAGTTACCGCGATCCTTCTGGAGTTATGCACTAGAAACAGCTGCATATCTTTTGAACCAAGTTCCTACTAAGTCAGTGCCTACCACACCATATCAAATGTGGAGTGGGAAGAAACCCTGCCTTAAACACTTTAAGACATGGTGGTGTCCAGCTTTTATTAAAAAGCAGCATGCGGACAAGCTCGAGGCACGTTCAGCACAGTGTAAGTTTGTGGGATACCCAAAGAACTCCAAGGGGTATCTTTTCTATTACGCAAAGGAACAAAAAGTTTTTGTTTCTCGTCATGCCCGCTTCTTAGAAACTGAATTTTTGGAAAATCAGATAAGTGGGAGCGCAATAGAACTGGAAGAAATTCCAGAACCACGAGCTATTACTGAAAGCTTAGTAGAACCAGAGGGTTCGAAAGAACAGGACATTCCTGCGCCGCTCCACAGGATTAGTAGGCAGTCTCATCTGCCCGAGAGATACTACGGTTTTCTCATAGACGGGGATAGAGAGGATTGCACTATGGATTATGGTGAGCCTACTAACTTCCAGCAAGCCATTCAGAGCGGTGACTCGGTAAAATGGCTGGATGCAATGCGGACCGAGATGGAGTCCATGTACACCAACAAAGTTTGGACTTTGGACTTTGCTCCAGAAGGGGTAAAACCCATAGGCTGCAAATGGATCTTCAGAAAGAAGATTGGTGTAGATGGGCAGGTTGAGACCTATAAAGCTAGACTTGTTGCAAAGGGTTTTCGTTAAAGACCTGGTTTGGACTATGATGAGACCTTTTCTCCAGTGGCTATGCTGAAATCCATTCGTATCCTTCTTGCCATTGCTGCCTTCCACGATTATGAAATCTGGAAGATGGACGTAAAGACGGCTTTTCTAAATGGAAGTTTAGAGGAGTGCGTCTATATGGATCAGCCAGAAGGATTCATTCAGAGTGGGAGCAGCGGTAAAGTGTGCAAGTTGCTTAAGTCCATCTATGGACTAAAGCAGGCATCGCGGAGTTGGAACATCTGCTTCGATGATACTGTCAAAGAATTCGACTTTATCAAAAACCCAGATGAACCATGCATTTACAGTAAGATTGTAGGGAGAACTGTGGTATTCCTCGTCCTGTACGTGGATGACATTCTCCTAATAGGAAATGATATTCCTATGCTACAGTCAGTCAAAGGATTCTTGTCACAGAGGTTCTCCATGAAGGACCCGGGCGATGCCAACTACATTCTGGGGATCTAGATCTATCGTGATAGATCTAAAAGGATGTTGGGACTTTCACAGTCAAGGTACATCGACACAATACTGAAAAGATTCAGTATGGAAGATTCCAAGCGCGGTAATTTACCGGCTTGTCATGGGATCACCCTCTCCAAAGAGATGTCTCCCAAGACTGATTTGGAAAGGGATCGCATGTCTATTATACCCTACGCTTCTGCGGTAGGCTCTATAATGTATGCGATGGTATGTACCAGACCAGATGTAGCATACGCATTGAGCGTTGTAAGCCGGTATCAGTCGGACCCAGGGGATAAACACTGGATAGCGGTAAAGAACATTCTCAAGTACCTGAGAAGGACTAAGGAGATGTTCTTGGTGTATGGCGGAAAAGACCTCCAAATCGAGGCCTTTGCTGACTCCAGCTTCCAGAGTGACAAGGATGACTCCAAGTCCATGTCGGGCTATGTCTTTACCCTCAATGGAGGGGAGGTTTGCTGGAAGAGTTCCAAGCAGGAGACCGTTGCTGACTCAACTATGGAAGCGGAGTATATAGCTGCTTGCGATGCCGCAAAGGAAGTTGTCTGGATAAAGAAGTTCCTCACGGAGCTTCAGGTGGTTCCTACCATTGTTGATCCAATACCGCTGTATTGTGACAACAATGGAGCTATAGCTTTAGCGAAGGAACCCAGGTCCCATCAGAAGTCCAGTCACATTTTGAGGCGGTACCACCTGATCAGGGAGATCGTAGATCGCCGGGAGATCGAGGTGAAGAGAGTAAATACGGAAGATAACACTGCTGATCCATTCACGAAGGCCATACCTCAGACTCAGTTCGAGCGGCTGATCGAGATGAATGGTCTTTGATACGCCAGTACATTGTTAGTTATATGTATGCCCTAGAGGCCATTACTGTACATTGGATGTATATTGTAGTGGATACTGGGACATATATAGGTAGGACTTTCTTGCTCGACATGATAGTACGCTATCTGGTTGCTCTTTATCTTAACATGTATACTTTCTGTCACTCTGATTACATGTTGATAAAGCCCTTAGGATGTGTACTCGACTTCCAGGACTATGATGCAGATCATACTAGTGGGGCATGGGTAGTCAATGAGTACATCCTTCATTGTTCCTAGTCGTGGGAATATCGAGACGGGGCATCGATATTCCAGAGTAGACTAGCGCATATCTTCTCGACCCATGCGATGGGCCATGGATGATCCCATATCCATTGGTGTTTGACATCGAAGATGGTATGCGGGTGCTCAGTGGAGACTGGGTACACTGAACGGACTTGCCGAGAACTCCCAGATGGTATTATACCTCACGTCAGATGGCAGTTCTCTGGTGACACTGGTACAGCTTAGTCTGTTGACCCGAGATCGTCATAGAGTCTTGTGTGTCTCCCACTGTGCTTTGATTTCCACCCTACCACGGCTCTACTGATTCGTGCAAACAGGTGGTTTTTGGGTACAGTCCCGATTCACATGGAGGCAATGAGCGATAGGAGGGGATTCGTCTCTCCCGGTATCGGGGGTTGATGTTGCGCAATGCACGACTGGCCATAACAGGAAATCCCTGGCCAGGGTTGCTGTGATATACTGGTAAGAGTTATCAGTAGTTTCACGAATGTTATGGACCTCAAGTCGGCATGACTTATCGAGCTACTGGGGTCTGACGTTTACCACCCCTAGGCGAGATATGCGACATATCAGACGAACAGACCGGACTGTACGGTAAGTGTTACTGGTTGGATTCACAGGAGTGTGAGCGGGCTTGCTCGTCGATCTTCTGATCGCTCAATACTCGGGTGGCCGTTACGTTTAGCAGACCGCTTGCGGCTTGTGGGTGTTTGATATGATCATCATCTGCTGCCGGCGTATTGACGAGTCTTTAGAGTCCTACACAGAGGTTTCCTAGCTCAAGCGAAACGAAATAGGAGCGCATATGAGATATGTGCGGGACCGAGAATAATTCGTGTATGTGATACCGTATTCCATTCTCGCGACGAATGTATCGATTGGTTATATGCGATATAACCTGGTTATCGAATCAAGGATTGATTCGAGAAGCCGATACATTGAATACTAGTCGGTTATATGCGACATGACCGGATCATTGAATCAAGTGTTGATTTAATGATTTAATGTATAATTATATATATTTGATATATTACTTTGCATTAACTAGTATTGGTTCACTTTAAATGGATTTACTCACTTGGTTTGTGCATATTGCATATGTGATATATTTTGTGCACATGATTGTATCATGTTTGATGATACATGCAAGCTAGGGTTAGTGTAAAGAATTAGACCATGGTTAAGATTATGATTAGGGTTTTCTTTTTTCTTATTTATTTATTTATTTATTTTGGAAAAAGATGAGAAAAGAATGGTTGCTATTTTTGTTTGCTAGTTGAAGATTCTTGAAGCTTTGAATTAGTCCACCATCCTTGTCTTATACTTAACCCTAACCATTCTAGTTAACCATGGTCCATTCTCTACAACTAACCAAGGATTAGTAAATGATAAGTATTGATTTATTTATCATTTACATAGTACTTATCATATTCTTTTTCTTCATCTTCTTCTTCTTCAACATGAGAAAAAAGCTTGCTACATCAATGGTGATTGATGAAAAAGTGTAGGAAATCCAAAACTAAAGTCTACCCACTTCCTATTTCTTCATCCTCTACCTCTTGCCAAGTAGTATAGGGTGTTTCCTTCACAAGTTTTCAAGGCTTGGTGAAGTTGGAGCTTGTTCTTGTGATGCCTCGACGTAGATCATCTTCGGCATCGAACCGACGATCAAGCCCGCCCATTTCTCCGATGAAGCCGATGCTAGAGTCATGGTTTTGATTTGGACAGCAGAAGGACCTCATCACGGAGTCTAGGATGTGGAGGACTGGATCTACAAAGGTTGTAGCCCCTTTCCTTTAGATACATTTCCGTTTACTTGCTCGCTTCGCCTATATATCTAGTTAACGATCCGTATTAGGGTTTGTAGGCACTAGGAATTTTTTTTGATTTGTGCATGTTTGATCACTTGTGAGACTCCATTAGAGTGCCTAGGAACCCTACAGTGGTATCAGAGCCTAGCTAGAGCCTTAGGCGAAGTCCCGACGGAATTAGAAGTCCGATCGACCCAAAACCCCTACTTTAAAAATGCTCTCTGGACATTTCTGTAAAATGTGGATTTTTGTAGATTAAAAATATTCAGAAAAATCAGCAGGGGATTGTAAGGGTTACTGCAAAATTCGATCGCCTAATTCCTTAAAAGCACCGCGGATCCGCGGCATGAGCATGCTCATGCGGCGGTTCCGCGGCGGTTTTGTCCTTTTGTGCATCGAAGTTTGCACCGTAATTCTCAGTAAAATGTGCTGGTTTTCCTGGGAATATTTTAATATTTATTCCAGAGTTTTATTTTCTGGGTTGTATTGGGAATCGGTGTATTCGATCGGACTGTCTAATTTTTGTCGGTGTGCTTTTCCGGGTAATTTTTAGAATATGTTAAAAAGTTCGACCGGATATAAATACCCACTTTTTCCCCTGCCGGGAAATTTCCAAGTGTTGGATTTTTCCGTAGTTTAACGACGTTCTAAGTAGTGCAAGTAACGCGATGGACTCTCTAGAAGACAACAAACCTTAACTCGATTATGTGACAGTCTTGAACTGCCCTTTGAACCTTAGGGTTTGGGGCAGTACGGCGTGCCACATGTGAGGCGTTGGCTTAACCCTTCTACGGCTGGACCGTTGGTACTAAGGCACGAACTGAATGTTGTTAGACTTATTTCATGTGTTGAGCTGTATCGGGAAAACTTGGGTGTTCGATTGTTCGATCGAAAAGTTTAGCATTTTCTATTTATCGGGAATGTGATACAATACTTGGAATTCGCAAATAGTTATGAGATGACTGGATGAATGTTATAAACATAGCAGTTTAGTCTCACTTGATCGGTTGCCACGGAGTTTTGATGTGATCAAAAGTCCGTCGCAATCACGTACCGTACGCGGATACTCGCCGGGTAAACTTAATAGACAGCCTCACTCCATAGCCCCGACCAAGTGACTGTAGGAGAACCCCGTCGCCGAAAGCATCCGTCCGGGTGCTCGCGGCAGCGGTGTTCCGTCTTGGTGCACTTTGTCGACGGCGTTAGGGGTGCGGCCGCCTACTAAAGTTTGCGACGAGCATTCGATCAGAATGTCGGGAATCCTGTTGAATTGCCCGACTTGATATTGAAAAGTGTTTTCGATTTTGAGACTAAAATGCGGGGTTTATAATTGTTAGGCATGCGATGTCTAAAGAATTCATTTGATCAGGCATGCGATGTCTGAGGTGGTTGCGGATTCCAACTGTTGTAGTTTTACACTTTCTTTTCTGTGACCGTAAGTGTAATATGTGATATCGCCGGTTTCGTTGCTATATGTCAACGACAATTGGGATGCGCATATTTACTTACGTTGATGACATGTGATGTTATGTGTTGCTGGATATGTTATATTGGATCGTCGTGTTTGAATAGCCGGGGGGTTTTTATGTGAGATGGGTGTTTTTCATTTTCATTCATGTAAAAACTTGTATGTAATATTCTTTTATTGGGGCACTTTCAGGTTGCGGAAGTTGTCACCGTTGATGTATATTATTTACTTTTCTGCACTAGGATAGACCCAAGGAGGGGAGCACAAGTAACCGGGTTCTAGGGTCCAGTGGGAGACCAACTCGAGGAGTCGAGTCCGGCTCTCCTAACCCTAGAATTAGTAGGGTTGCTTGCCGCTCTCGTAGGGGTCTAGGGGTGTGGGATTAGCTATTCATCACGACCGTGGAATCCGTGTTTTATACTGGCTCGTATTGAAAACACGGACGTCCTAGTATATCCAATATTTCATATGATTCTTTCTGCTGCGTTATCTGTGATGTGATCATGCGATGTTCTGTGCTCTGTTCAGATAGATGTAGTATATAGTATATATGATATATTATATAGACGTTGCTTATGTTTTACACCCACGCTAGCCCTGCCTCGCTCTGCCGTTAGTTACCTAACCTGACGGTACAGACGGGACATCGAGGCGAATGCGGATGGCATAAGCGTACGTTATATTTATCTGTGATGATTAGGTGGACTTAATTGATGGGATATTCATTAATGAGATTAATGAAAGAAAATAAACCTAATTGATGTTGTGAAATCGAATTTCAAAATAAAACAGGTTGCTACAGTTCTTGCTTTGCATCGCGGTGTTCATTATAGAACATCCTGCACCTTATTCGATGAGGAAAGGACCGAGATCCCTTCACCGGGAGTGACTCCTTTAGCAATAACTGGCAGATGCTACAACCCTCGGTTTGTCTTTGATCGCTTCTATAGTTTCCGCTTTGCACAGTGATATATATGATATATCCCGCACCTCATTCGACGAGGAAAGGGCCGACGATCCCTTCACCGGGAGTGACCCCTTTAGCAAAACTAGAAAAGCTTCAAAAACATTCCATTTAAAAACCATTTGATTCCGCAACGAGATCAAGTTCAAAGCGTTAAAGGTTTTCACAAAAACCAGCCGCAACCCTCCGTCATTTTAGGAAGTAGAGTACTTAGTATTCGTGCTGTGTTTGTTGACCATAGTCAAGGCACAGTGTACGGTAGCTAAGTGATGTCTTCCTACACCGCATATGATGCGATTAGTTAGGACAGTCGCGTGACTTTGTTGACCTTAGTTAAGGGTCATGTGGGTGGGTCTAATTAATCACGAAATGACGGGTAGAACTTGACTAGTACTTATGATTTGTTGACCATAGTTAAGGTCATAGGTGCTAGGGGTAAAAACCATTATCGGGAGTTTCAAGTGTTGAAACTTGCAATGAGATTGCATACCTTCTATATG
Organism: Agapanthus africanus; assembly: GCA_030015575.1. Lineage (NCBI taxonomy): Eukaryota > Viridiplantae > Streptophyta > Magnoliopsida > Asparagales > Amaryllidaceae > Agapanthus > Agapanthus africanus. The sequence goes on along the minus strand of CM057340.1, from coordinate 438,054,109 downwards.
ATAGTTGGATCCCGATACCCACTGCGAGTAATTGTTACTCCTGGGAGAGTTTTGCACTTTGCAATTAGCCGATCAAGTAGGTGTCTAGAAAGGTGTCAACGGGGTTACGCCTCTGGGAAAACGAGGTTTACTGTAATTAGGTCCGTGCGAAAGCACGGGGAACCTCCCTCAAAGTACCGACACTGGCCTGGCTGAAAGATTGGCGAACTTGTAGAGTGTAATTAATCCCGGCTAGTCTTTCCTTTTAGGGTTTGAAGGAAGATTTGATAAAAACAGTGGGAGCCATTCTGATTAGATAAGATATATAACCAATCTAATCTTGCAAGAGCGCACGCTGAGTGTTTTCTTCTCTCTCTCTCCTGGTAGCGACCATATCACGCCTTAATCAAGATAATAATATGGATGTATTGACCGAACCCGCTTGTTATACTGAGCTCGAGAACGTTGGTCCCGCTCCAACTTATAATTGTTATAAGACAGAGCAGGAAATTGGGGAATACCATAATTCCTTTGCCGCCCAAACGAAGAAAGTGCATATGATGCATCTCCTTCGGGTGTGTTCATTACAAAGAACTGTGTCTCAGTATCCTCTGCATCCTATGTATATGATACCGGATCAGGATCCCAGATATGTAATCTGTTATATAGGGCTACAAAAAGGTAGAAAAACTGAGAACGGGTGATAAGTTTCATGAGACAGAAAACGGGGCAAATGTTGCAGCCAAGTCTGTTGGTCACTGTCACCCTGTATTACCAATACATTGATTCTGAACAAATGCTATTAGATACCGAACCTGATATACAAAATCATATCAGTCTCTTTATTAGTAAAGAAATGATAAAATTTTGTATTGATGGATAATGTTTTGAACATTTCCTATATCAAAAGTTGATCGGTTCAGGCACGTTATCTAAAAGCATTGACGTTCTAAATCAAACTACAGTTCCTCGTATACAGAACACACACAAGAGGAAGAGTTCAGAAATGAACGAATTCTTCTTGAGGTATTGTAGACTAGGTCATATCAATGCGACCCGACTAGCTGAAGTTACATTTAGATGCATATTTAAATCAGTTTGAATTTACATCTTGTGAAACTTGCCAGTCATGTCACAAAGATATAATGACACCAGCTCTGTTTACTGGAAACAGAGAAAGAGTTAGTAAACTCTTGGGACTGATACATAGTGATGTATGTAAGGTCTCCTGTCTACACATGCCAGGACTGGTTCTTTATACTTCATTATATTCTCTGATAATCTCTCAAGATTCAGTCATATATTCCTGTTGAAATATAAGTCCGAACCTTTTGAGGTATTCACAGAATATAACTAGGAAGTAGAGAACCAAAATACGGGTATAAGTATTATGTCCTATGATGAGATCAGGGAGGAGAATACTTGTGCATGGAATCCTTGGACTATTCTAAAGGAAAATGAGATTCTCTCTCAGTATTACTCCTCTGAATACACCACAGCACAACGGTGTATCGGGGCGGAGCAATCACACAATATTAGATATCGTGTGCTCTATGATGAGTATTACTGAGTTACCTATTTCCATTTGGGAGTTATGCGCTTGAGAAGCTGCATACCTATTGAATTAGGTTCGAATCAAATCAGTGCCTACCATTCCATATGAGATATGGTATGGGAAGAGCCTATCTCTTAAGTAAGTTAAGATTTGGGATTGTCCGGCCTATGTCAAAAGCAAAATCCGGACAAGATCGAGGCAAGATCAGTTCTGTAGAACTGGAAAGGTTCCAGCTGTACAAAACTGCTAATGATTTGACAGAACCAAAGAATTCAATAGTTCCCGACGAACCTCAGCCTCTCCGCCGATCTAGTAGGGTTCCTCACCCACCTGAGAGATACCTCGGTTTCTCGATGACAGTGGGAGCGAGGATTGCATCATGAGATGATGACCCAACTAGATTCGAGCAGGCCATCAAGAGTAGGGACTCTGTAAGAATGGCTGGATGCTTAGCCATCTGAGATGGAATCCATATACACCAACAAAGTATGGACTTTGGTTGCGATATCTGAAGGGTTAAATCCCCATCAGGAGCAAGTATATCTTGAGAAGATTACTTGGTGTAGATGGAAAAGTTGAGACTTTCAAAGCTAGGCTTATTAAAGGTTTTAGTCATCAACCAGGCATGGATAATGATGAAACCTTTTCCAAGTGACTATGCTTAAGTCCATCCGGATCCTACTTAACATTGCTACATACCATGACTACGATATCTGGTGGTTGGGTGCCCTAACTGCTTTTCTAAATACTGATTTAGAAGAGAACGTCTATAAGAACACAGCCAGAGGTCTTCGTAAACAGTGGGAGCAGCGGAAACGTGTGCAAGTTGCTTTACATAATGAAGCAGGCATCGCGGAGTTGGAACGTCTGTTTTGATGTGATAGTCAAAGTGTTTGACTTCATCAAAATGGTAGACGAACCTTGTATATACAAAAGGGTAGTAGAGAGTAAGGTGGTCATCTTCGTATTGTACGTAGACAACATACTCTTGATAGGAAAAGAGTTTCCTATACTACGATCGGTCAATCTCCTATTATCACAAGGATTCTCCAAATAGGATAAAGATGATACCTCCTAAATCCTGAGATTTGGGCCTATGAGATAGATCTAAAGGGATATTAGGATTCTCACTCGGTATAGTGAGATTGTATCAATCGATCCCAGGGAGAATCACTGGAAGTGTTCCAGGGTGATAAAGACGACTGAATGTCAGTCACAGGCACTGTCTTTACCCTCAGTAAAGGGACGGTATGTTGGAAGAGTTCCAAGCTCGATATCGTGGCAAACTAGACGAAAAAGGCTGGTAACATCGCTATTAAAGATACTGCTAAAGAGGCAGTTTGGGTGTATATTGGTTCACAAGATGAACTAGGTTTCTGCCATTGTATGACAATGGAAGTGTGGCTTCGGCCCTGGAACCCTGGTCCCATCAGTGACCCAGACAAATTCTGAGGCAGCATCACCTGATCATGGAGATAGTTGATCTCCAGGGTGATCGAGGTTAGGAGAGAAGACTCAGAGGACAACACGGCGGATCCACTCACGAAGGCCTTTTCCCAGAGAGAGACTCATATGGGATGGTTGAGTATTAGATACTGCGACCACTGCTACAGATGGCCCTAGTGCAAGTGGGAGATTGTTAGTTATATGTATGCCCTAGAGGCCATTACTGTACATTGGATGTATATTGTAGTGGATGCTGGGACATATATAGGTAGGACTTTCTTGCTCGACATGATAGTACGCTATCTGGTTGCTCTTTATCTTAACATGTATACTTTCTGTCTCTCTGATTACATGTTGATAAAGCCCTTAGGATGTGTACTCGACTTCCAGGACTATGATGCAGATCATACTAGTGGGGCATGGGTAGTCAATGAGTACATCCTTCATTGTTCCTAGTCGTGGGAATATCGAGACGGGGCATCGATATTCCAGAGTAGACTAGCGTATATCTTCTCGACCCATGCGATGGGCCATGGATGATCCCATATCCATTGGTGTTTGACATCGAAGATGGTATGCGGGTGCTCAGTGGAGACTGGGTACACTGAACGGACTCGCCGAGAACTCCCAGATGGTATTATACCTCATGTCAGATGGCAGTTCTCTGGTGACACTGGTACAGCTTAGTCTGTTGACCCGAGATCGTCATAGAGTCTTGTGTGTCTCCCACTGTGCTTTGATTTCCACCCTACCACGGCTCTACTGAGTCGTGCAAACAGGTGGTTTTTTGGTACAGTCCCGATTCACATGGAGGCAATGAGCGATAGGAGGGGATTCGTCTCTCCCGGTATTGGGGGTTGATGTTGCGCAATGCATGACTGGCCATAACAGGAAATCCCTGGCCAGGGTTGCTGTAATATACTGGTAAGAGTTATCAGTAGTTTCACGAATGTTATGGACCTCAAGTCGGCATGACTTATCGAGCTACTGGGGTCTGACGTTTACCACCCCTAGACGGGATATACGACATATCAGACGAACAGACCGGACTGTACGGTAAGTGTTACTGGTTGGATTCACAGGAGTGTGAGCGGGCTTGCTCGTCGATCTTCTGATCGCTCAATACCCGGGTGGCCGTTACGTTTAGCAGACCGCTTGCGGCTTGTGGGTGTTTGATATGATCATCATCTGCTGCCGGCGTATTGACGAGTCTTTAGAGTCCTACACAGAGGTTTCCTAGCTCAAGCGAAACGAAATAGGAGCGCATATGAGATATGTCCGGGACCGAGAATAATTCGTGTATGTGATACCATATTCCATTCTCGCGACGAATGTATCGATTGGTTATATGCGATATAACCTGGTTATCGAATCAAGGATTGATTCGAGAAGCCGATACATTGAATACTAGTCAGTTATATGCGACATGACCGGATCATTGAATCAAGTGTTGATTTAATGATTTAATGCATAATTATATATATTTGATATATTACTTTGCATTAACTAGTATTGGTTCACTTTAAATGGATTTACTCACTTGGTTTGTGCACATTGCATATGTGATATATTTTGTGCACATGATTGTATCATGTTTGATGATACATGCAAGCTAGGGTTAGTGTAAAGAATTCGACCATGGTTAAGATTATGATTAGGGTTTTCTTTTTTCTTATTTATTTATTTATTTATTTTGGAAAAAGATGAGAAAAGAATGGTTGCTATTTTTGTTTGCTAGTTGAAGATTCTTGAAGCTTTGAATTAGTCCACCATCCTTGTCTTATACTTAACCCTAACCATTCTAGTTAACCATGGTCCATTCTCTAAAACTAACCAAGGGTTAGTAAATGATAAGTATTGATTTATTTATCATTTACATAGTACTTATCATATTCTTTTTCTTCATCTTCTTCTTCTTCAACATGAGAAAAAAGCTTGCTACATCAATGGTGATTGATGAAAAAGTGTAGGAAATCCAAAACTAAAGTCTACCCACTTCCTATTTCTTCATCCTCTACCTCTTGCCAAGTAGTATAGGGTGTTTCCTTCATAAGTTTTCAAGGCTTGGTGAAGTTGGAGCTTGTTCTTGTGATGCCTCGACGTAGATCATCTTCGGCATCGAACCGACGATCAAACCCGCCCATTTCTCCGATGAAGCTAATGCTAGAGTCATGGTTTTGATTTGGACAGCGGAGGGACCTCATCACGGAGTCTAGGATGTGGAGGACCGGATCTACAAAGGTTGTAGCCCCTTTCCTTTAGATACATTTCCGTTTACTTGCTCGCTTCGCCTATATATCTAGTTAACGATCCGTATTAGGGTTTGTAGGCACTAGGAATTTTTTTTGATTTGTGCATGTTTGATCACTTGTGAGACTCCATTAGAGTGCCTAGGAACCCTACATACATGGCCCTAGTGCAAGTGGGAGATTGTTAGTGTATATGCCCTAGAGGCCATTACTGTATCATACTAGCTTGTATATTACTTAATGGAAGCTTGGGATATTCACAGTTGTATATACAATCTTTCTCAAAATGGTAGTATGCTACTTGGTTTGTTTCTACTTTAATATGTGCATGTGTTTCTTTTAGCATATCGCTTATACATATTAGTAGAGCCCTTAGGATCTTTGCTTGATTACCAGCGTTGTGATGGCAGTCACACTCGTGGGGGCTGGGTAATCTATAAGCACATCCTTATGCCGGTCCCTAGTCGCAGGACTATCGAGACAGGGCATCGATACTCCGGAGTAGACTAGCGTATGCGCTTCTTATCCCAGCTTGGGAGACGGTCTGTCCCACAGCCGTCAGTACGTCGTACTTGAGATAGTATACGGGTGCTCGTTAGGTTATGAGTACAATGGACAGGACTCGTCGGGAACTGTTGGTTGGTATTATACCTATCGTCAGTTATTAGTTCCCAGGTGACATGAGTACAGCTTAGTCCACTGACTTGACACTGTCACTTCGCCTCGAGTGTGTTCCCACTGTACTTTGATTACTACCCTACCACGGCTCAAAGGAGTCGTGCAAACAGGTAGTTTTTGGGTGCAGTCCCGAAGCACTTGGAGGCAGTGACGGTTAGACAGGATTCGTCTCTCCCGGTATTGGGGGTTGACATCGCGCTGTGTCTAGGAGAGCCATTACACGAGTAGTCCCTGGCCAGGGCAAGCGAGATATACTGGTAGATTTCCAGTGCTATCTCAGGGTGTTCTGGGCTTCACTCCGACACGACTTGTACCGCTATTACGGGACTGACATTTACCGCCCCCTAGGCCCGCCATGTGATGTATCAGACGAACAGACCGGACTGTACGAAGATTGTCAAATTCAGGCTCAGTAGGAGTTCAGATGGGTTTCACCTCGTCAGTCTTCTTGTCGGCATCTACCTGGGGACCGTTACGCACAGCTAGTGCCGCTTGCGGTCTGTGGTTAAACCCACTGCCAGCGTAGTGTCAAGTCTTTAGAGTCCCACACAGAAAGCTATTCGCCTTTAGGCAAAAGAGTAGAGGTCGCATGGTTTTGCGACAGGTCGCATGGTTTTGCGACAGGGTTCGGTCACATCCGTGCACTTGTGTACGTTTGGTGTCCGGACAGTTAACACTAGCGGGCTTTGGTTTAAGCCAGATCCTAGTGTACATTTTGGGATTGGTTTTATCTCGTTTGTATTCGTGTTCCTCGGAACGCGGATGCGGGTGTGTATGCACAGTTGACAGAGAGACAGAGGCAGAGGATTCTCATTGGGGTTATTGACTGTTGACTGTTGACTGTTGACTTTTTGCTAAACCCTAATAAGAATAAGTAATATAATTAACAATAATATTAATTAAGTATTATGGTGACATGGTTGTTGAGGGGTTGACTTTGTTGACTTGTTGACTTTGTTGACCGGTTGACTAGGTTGGACTAGTTGACCATCATCATGACAATGGCTATCATTTCATGGCAAAGACTTTTGCTTGCTTGTTTGTTTTTGCAAAATGAGTGCATGAAATGATATAGCCATTTTGACTTGAACCATCACATAATACTTGATTACTATTTTTGTTATGATGGTTTTGGATTATGAGAGCTTGGATGGAAAAAGAGTTACTCATTCTCTCATTTCATTTCTCTCTCTTGCTTGAGCTCTCCCTCTTGCTCTTCCTCTTGCTCTCTCTCTAGCTCAAGGCAACACCCTCTTATGAGTTGAGAAACATTGCCTTAGAGATAAAAGAAAACCCATATCACTTCTCTACTCATCCTAGTTCACAAGGTTTAACAAACCAAGTGTTCTAGTTTCTTCAAGTTCGAAGAAGAAGCCAAAGGTAGAAGCTTTCAGGTGGATCCATCTTCGGCGCAAGGAGACGACGAGGTGAAGCCGATCCGTACACCGGAAAGAGTTGAAGACGAACGAGTTCAAGAAAGGTATAACCCCCTAACCGAGTAGGTAAAACTCTTGTTAGGTTTGTTAGTTAGTTGTTTAACAAAGATCCGTATTTTGAGTCCATGTTACCACCTCTTGAAAATCGTTTTTCATCATTTCCGCAAGCCCGTAAGTACCGGGAGAGGTAGCATGGACTTACAATCCTCAACCCGGAAGTTCCCCAATAAAAGAATATTACATACAATGAATTTTACATGAATGAAAAAAAAACTCTCATCTCACATAAAACCTCCGGCCATTCAATCACGACGATCCTATACATCATATCTCAGCAACACATAACATCACATGCCATCAACGTAAGTAAGTATGCGTACCCCAATTGTCGTTGATATATAGCAACGAAACCGGCGATACACCACATACTACACTTACGGTCGCAGAAAAGAAAGTGAAAAACTACAACAATTGGAATCATCGCTGCCTTTAGACATCATAAACCCGGATTATCACATATTATGTATTTCATGCCTAACGATGCAAATCTTACATTTGGGTCTCATCTATGAAAACACCTTTTCAAAAGAAGTCGGGTAATTCAACAAGATTCCCGATTCCACCCGAGGCCAAAATGTTAGATTTATATGCAACTAATTACTTTTCACGAAACTAATTAGTGTAGATTCTAATTATCACAAAAATATAGACGATGTTAAACGTTTCGATCGAATAAACAAACACCCACATTTCCCCGAGAGCTCAACACTTGAGCAAAGTTAAAATACCCAAAACATGCCACGGTGCCAATGGACCAACCGTAGAAGGGTCAACCCTTGCCTCACCTATGGCGCCATGGAACTACGGCAAACCCTAGGGTTTGGCCGCGGTTCCGTGGTCATAGAATCGAGTTAGGGTTACGTTCTTCTAGAGGGTCCATAGGGTTACTTGCATGATCTTTCGAATATCTTTAACTTGGAAAATTCCAACACTTGGAAAATTTCCAGTGAGAGTAATGAGGTGGTGTTTGATATTCGTTTGAACTGTTAAACGTCGTCAAGGTTACCTAAAACAATGTTAAAATTACGACTATGAAATACTCCGAATTAGCCCCTTAGCAAAATTAACATCACATGAAATTTTGGGCTAAACAAACAATACCTGAAACCCCAAAACATACAGACCAGAGCACCAAAGAAAAACGAGGCGAAGAGGAGAGGTTTGGGCCGGCCAGGCCGGACATTTATGGCTTTTCACCGGGTGAAAACTGGTGGAATAGCATCGTTTTTCTCCAGTGTTCTTAGTGCATCAAATGCAAGCTTCTGCGGTTACTTAAAAAATTTTATGAGATCATTTAAAAATCGACAGAGTGCAGTTTTCAGGGTTTCAGTTTATCGAAGTTTCGGAGTTGTTTCGGTATCATGATTTATCTAACATCGTCTAAGTTTCTAGCCTGGCTCTGATACCATTGTAGGGATTTCTCTAACACCATGCCTAGGGTTTGGCTTGCATCAAACATGCTATAACAAAAATTTAGGGGTGCTAAACAAAACCAACCATGGATCGAACTAGAAAATTAGGGTAACAAAAACTAGTATCACATACTATCAAGTGCCTAACACTAAGAGATGAGTAATAAAACCTTTGTAGACCTCCTCTTGTGACTCCTTGCATCAACTTGGTGTTTGGACCGGTCCGCTTGAGTTCTTCGAAGTCCACGACGATCCACCACGGAGTCCCTTTGCACAAGCTCCTAGCTTCACTTGAACTAAATGGAAGTGGAGAAAACAACCTACACTAGTGGGCTAGACTAATATATATTGGTGATGTGGGTTTGAATCTCACTTAAAAACCTTTCTTTTCTTTATGTTCTTCACTCACAAGAAAAATCTAGAGAGCTTGAATGAGGAAGAAGAAGGAGAGTGGCTAAGCTTAACTAATGTGAGAGTTATCAACATAATCCCGAGAGAGAGTTATCTCATCACAAACCATGGTTACAAAATATCTAGATATTTTGATACTTGAGTTTAAGCAAAACAATAGGCAACAAAAACCATGGGAAATGAAACCATGGTTTTGACTTTAGTCAACACAAAAGAAGAGTGTAGAAAATCAACCATGATTTTATTCCCATTTTGTTTTTCTCAATAATCAAAATATATAAATATGTTACCATGTGAGTCTTGTATTGCCATCACCAATGTATCATCAACCATGACACATGTATGCATGCATGTGTGCATCCATATCAATATATACATATACTCATGCATGCATCATAAAGAAATAGGTTTTAATAAATGGGCTAATGGACTTAATATTAAATCAACACTTGATTTAATAACCCGGTCATATCACATACGACCCGTCCAATAGTAAATGCCCGATTAAAATACGGTATCAAATACACGCATATAATCGAGCTCCTGTGCATATCCCATATGCACCCCATATCTTTTCGCCTGAACTAATAAACCCTTTTGTGGGACTCTAAGACTCGTCAATACGCTAGCAGTAAGCAGTGATCATATCACATACCCACAAACCGTCAACGGCACAAGCTGTACATAATGGCTCCCGGGTATTGAGCGATCAGAAGAAACACAAGCGAACCTGTCAAAACTTCCGTCGAGCCAACTGGCAACACTTACCGTACAGTCCGGTCTCTTCGTCAGATATGCTGCATATCGAGTCTAGGGATGGTATCGTCGACCCCAATAACTCAATAAGTCATGCCGGTATATGGCCTATAACAAATTGAGAAACTACTGATAACATTTATCAGTAAATCTCATCAGCCCTGGCCAGGGATTTCCTGTTATAGGCAATTGAGCATAGCGCAACATCAATCCCCAATACCGGGAGAGACGAAACCCCTCCCTATCGCTCATTGCCTCCATGTGCCTCAGGATTGTACCCAAAATCCACCTGTTTGCATGACTCAGTAGAGCTGTGGTAGGGTGGAGATCAAAGTACAGTAGGAGGACACACAAGACTCTATGACGATCTCGGGTTTACAGACTAACCTGTACCAGTGTCACCTGAGAACTGCTATCTGACGATAGATATAATACCACATAGGAGTTCTCAGCGAGTCCGTTCAGTGTACCCAGTCTCCACTGAGCACCCGTATACAGTCTTTGGTGTCCCCACACAAATGGATATGGGATCATCCATCACCCATCATATGGGTCAAATAACGTATACGCTAGTCTACTCTGGAATATCGATGCCCCGTCTCGATACACCCACGACTAGGAACATTTCAAGGATATGCTTATAAACTACACATGTCCCACTAGTATGATCTGCATCATAATCCTAGTAGTCAAGCAAATATGCTAAAGGCTTTATCAACATGTACCAAATGAGTAATACGCATGATCAAGTGAACATGTTAAGATAAAGAACAACCAGATAGCATACTATAATGTCGAGCAAGAATGTCCTCTGGATATATATATACACATACCGATACATCCACTATCATATAATGGCCTCTAGGGCATACATATATCCAACAGAATTTACAAAAACCGATTTTCTTGACTTTGCAACACCGACCTAAACTCTAGGATCTTTATGGAAACCTTAACTAGCTATTCTACTTGGAGGTTCTAACTACTCGGTAAGAGTTTTATACCTCCTAGTTACTTGTCCTTCGGGTCTTCTTCTCCTCCTCTTCTTGAGCTCCTCGAAGATCCGGATCGCGCTTGAACATCGGTCTCCTCGTGTCAAAGACGATCCACCTGAGAATCTATGGTTCAAGCTCCAACCTCTAAACAGAGGTAACTAAGGTATCTAGTTCGCTAATCTATGTAGCTTAGGAGATGTAAAGTGTTTATTGGAGTATTTAATCTCAATGGACCTTATGGTTCACAACTCATGGGAGGGTTAGGGTCTTGAGGAAGAAGGAGAGGAAAAATGGAGAGAGAAAGGAAAATAGCAAATGAACAAGTGAAGTCTCAAGTAAAGAATGGCTCATACACTTTCTCACCTCAAGCATGCAATATTTTCCAATTGAAAATATCAACCAGTGAAGCCAAACCAATAAACAAAACAATAAGCTATGCTTCACTCCATGCCTCAAATATCTCCATTTTCCACCTCATTAATCTATTTCCAAAAATAGATAAATCCAAATAATGAGGTGTCCCCTTCTAGAAGCATCTCTTGTAAAGTTATAAGAATGCCCTCACCATATTTACATACCCATTTTCGTACTCCAAAAATTATGAATACAATGAGATAATAATAATCCAATAATATAATACTAGAATCCGGCTTAAACCAAAGCCCGCTAGTATTATCCGTCCGAACAACATCCGTGCAGCTAGTACATATATATGATCGGAACCCTGCACATAAAACCATACGGCCTCTACATCGTTTCACCTGAACCAGGGAAACCCTCTGGATGGGACTCTAAAGACTCGACAGTACGCTGGCAGTGGGTTTAACCACAAGTCCATCAGGGGCACTAGCTGTACGTAACGGCTACCCAGGTATATGTCGATAAGAAGGCCGACGAGCAAACACATGCAGCGATATACTCCGCTTCCATCGTCGAGTCAGCAATGGTGTCCTGCTTGGAGCTCTTCCAACAGACCGCCCCTCCATTGAGGGTAAAGACATAACCCGACATGGATTTGGAGTCATCTTTGTCACTCTTGAAGCTGGAGTCAGCGAAGGCCTCGATCTGGAGGTCTTTACTGCCGTACACCAAGAACATCTCCTTAGTCCTTCTCAGGTACTTGAGAATGTTCTTAACTGCTATCCAGTGCTTCTCCCCAGGGTTTGACTAATACCTGCTTACCACGCTCAGTGCGTAAGCAACATCTGGTCTGGTACATAATATCGCATACATTATAGAGCCTACCGCAAAATCATAGGGTATAATACTCATGTGATCCCTTTCTAAATCAGTCTTGGCAGACATCTCTTTGGAGTGGGTGATCCCGTGACAAGCCGGTAGATTACCGTGCTTGGAATCTTCTATACTAAATCTTTTTAGTATGTTGTCGATATACCTAGACTGTGAAAGTCCCAACATCCTCTTAGATCTATCACGATAGATCTGGATCCCCATAATGTAGGAGGCATCATCCATGACTTTTATGGAGAATTTCTATGACAAGAATCCTTTGATTGATTGTAGTATAGGAATGTCATTTCCTATCAGGAGAATGTCATCCATGTACAAGATGAGGAATACCATAGTTCTCGCTACAATCTTACTATAAATGCATGGTACATCTGGATTTTTGATAAAGTCGAATTCTTTGACTGTCTCATCAAAATAGATGTTCCAATTTCGTGATGCCCGCTTTAATCCATAAATGGACTTAAACAACTTGCACACTCTTCCGTTGCTCCCACTCTCTATGAAACCCTCTGGTTGATCCATATAAACACACTCTTCCAAATTTCCATTTAGAAAAGCCGTCTTTATGTCCATCTGCAAAATTTTATAATCTTGGAAGGCAGCAATGGTAAGAAGGATCCGAATGGATTTAAGCACAGTCACTGGAGAAAAGGTTTCATCATAGTCCAAACCATGTCTTTGATGAAAACCTTTTGCAACAAGTCTAGCCTTATAGGTTTCAACCTGTCCATCATCACCAATCTTCTTTCTGAAGATCCATTTGCAGCTTACGGGTTTTACCCCTTCTGGTGCAATGTCCAAAGTCCATACTTTATTGGCGTACATGGATTCCATTTCGGTCCGCATTGCATCCAGCCACTTTACTGAGTCTTTGCTCGTAATGGCCAGCTGGAAACTAGTTAGCTCATCATTGTCGATGATGCAATCCTCTCTATCCCCGTCTATGAGAAAATTGTAGTATCTCTCGGACGGATGAGACTGTCTTCTAGATTTGCGAAATGGTGCAGGGATGTCCAGTTCTTTTGAAACTTCTGGTTCTACCATACTTTCAGTAATAGCTTGTAGTTCTGGAATTTCTTCCAGTTCTATTGCGCTCCCACTTATTTTTTTTTTCAAGAAATTGATTTTCCAAAAAGTGGGCATGCCGAGAAACAAAGACCTTTTATTCCTCTACGTAATAGAAAAGATACCCCCTGGAGTTCTTTGGGTATCTCACAAACTTACACAGTACTGAGCGTGCCTCGAGCTTGTCCGCATGCTGCTTTTTGACAAAAGCTGGACATCCTCATATCTTAAGATACTTAAGATAGGGTTTCTTCCCACTCTACATTTCATATGGTGTGGTAGGCACTAACTTAGTAGGAAACTTGTTCAAAAGATATGCAGCAGATTCTAGTGCATATCCCTGGAAGGATCGCGGTAACTCAGCGTTACTCATCATGGAATGTACTATATCTAATAGGGTGCGATTCTGCCTTTCCGATACACCGTTGTGTTGAGGTGTGTATGGAGGAGTAAGCCGAGAGAGAATTCCATTCTCTTTTAAATAATCCAGGAACTCGTCACTTAAGTATTCACCACCTCGATCAGACTTAAGTATCTTGATACTTTTGCCTGTTTGTTTTTCCATTTCATTCTTATATTCCTGAAATTTCTCGAAGGCCTCGGATTTATGTTTCATCAAGAATACATGTCCATACCTTGAGAAATCATCCGTAAAAGTAATGGAGTAGGAATAACCACTTCTTGCAAGTGTAGACATTGGACCACACACGTCGCTGTGTATGAGTCCTAAGAGCTCGTTTGCTCTTACCCCATGTCCGGTGAACGGAGTCTTTGTCATCTTTTCTTTGAGACATGATTGACAAGTTGCATAAGACAAATATTCAAACGGATCTAAATATCACTCTTTATGTAATTTCGTCAACCATGTTTCATTGATATGACCCAGTCTACAATACCATAAGAAAGCTTGATTTAATTCTGGAGACTTTCTTTTAAGTATGTTCTGGACATTGAAACCTTGGTATTGATTTAATACATATATACAGTTTTCTAGTGTACCTGACCCAATCAAACCATGATTAAGGTGGATATTTACGACATTGCTTACAAATGTAAAATCATAACCTTCTTTAGATAGTAAAGATACGGAGATGATATTACATATCAAACTAGGTACACAAAAACAGTTACGCAAAATTAAAGTGTTTCCACTTGTCAATCCTAGGTGATATTCCCCTACGGATACAGCATCCATGCTCGTTTCGTTAGCAACCCTGAGAGTTATATCACCTGCCTTTATAACTCTATGGTTTTTCAACGCCTGCAATGAATTACAGATATGAGATCCTGAACCGGTATCCAATATCCAGGAAGTAGAGTTGATTGACATACAGTTTTCAATCATAAACACACATGAAGTCGAAGCCACAACATGCTTCGAATCCTGGTTTCTGGCTTTCCAAGCCCTGCAGTCCTTCTTCCAATGGCCTTTCCTAGGACAATAGAAGCATTCCGCTTTCTCTATTGTCGGCCCCGAAACTTTTGCCTTGCCATTTCTATCTGTTAGGAATATGTATGCCCTAGAGGCCATTATTGTATGATATAGTGGATGTTTGGACATATATATAGAGGACTTTCTTGCTCGGCATGATAGTATGCTATCTGGTTGCTCTTTATCTTAACATGTACACTTGTATTATTATACTGTCTCTCTGATACATGTTGATAAAGCCCTTAGGATGTTTGCTTGACTAACAGGACTATGATGCGGATCATATTACTAGGACTTGTGTAGTCTACAAGCACATCTTTTAATTGTTCCTAGTCGAGGGGATATCGAGACAGGGCATCGATATTCCAGAGTAGACTAGTGTGTACGTTTTTTGACCCTGTAGGGGGCGATGGTTGATCCCATAACCATTGGAATTTGACATCAAAGATTGTGCACATGTGCTCATTAGAGGATGGGTACACCGAGCAGGACTCGCCGAGAACTCCTAGATGGTATCATACCTATCGTCAGATAGCAGTTCTCTGGTGACACTGGTACAGGTTAGTCTGTAGACCCGAGATCGTCATAGTGTGTGTGGTTCCCACTGTGCTTTGATTTCCTCCCTACCACGGCTCAAAGGAGTCGTGCAAACAGGTGGATTTTGGGTACAGTCCCGAGTCATATGGAGGCAGTGAGCGATAGGAGGGGTTTTGTCTCTCTCGGTATAGGGAGTTGATGTTGCGCTATGCTCGATTGGCTATAACAGTAAGTCCCTGGCCAGGGCTGATGTGATTTACTGGTAAGTGTTATCAGTAGTTTCTCGAACCGTTATGAGCCATACATCGGCATGACTTATCAAGTTACTGGGGTCTGACGATTCTACCCTGTAACATTTCAGAAAAATAAAATATTATTTTTGGGAATTTATATAATTAAATAATAAATATTATGAATATTTTTATGATACGGTATAATTAATTACAGATAAATTGGGAAATATTTGGAAAATTATAGAAGTTACGGAAATGAGGGTGTTTTATTTGATTTAAGCAAATTATAAATTCCTTATGATTAATTATATTCCATTTTAATGCTAATCGCGATTAAATATCACTAATCGTGCATTAAGCTTGATTTGTGCACATGACATGCACCATGTCATATTACACATTGTTACATTTTTCTACCATGGCTTTTTCTTTATTTTTTTCATGCATGGTTGGTTTTAATATGAGAAGAGAAAAGAAAAAGGAAAAGAAAAAGAAATGGAATAAAGAAAGAAGTATGGGCATGAGAGAGAAGAGAGAGAGGTGAGGGGTCAAGTTGACCATGGCCATTTCTTTTCCCTCCATTATCCTCTTCATTTTTCTTCTCCTCTCCCTTCACTTGGCTGCCCTCTTCACTCCACCACCTTCACCACCTCACAACACCACCTAAAACACCTCAAAACACATCTTTCCCTTCACCAAAAATGTGCACAAGCTCACTACAAGCACTTTGGACCAAGAAAGCTAGGATTTTGAGCACTTGAGGCAACTCAAGAATTTTCTTGAGTTACCAAATGAGGTAATTCTTGCACCATTAGTATTGTATTTGTTTCACTTTAGCATCCATATTAGTTTAGAAATGTTTATGTGTAGTTTAGTGAGCTTGGAAAATTCCAAGATGAGGGTTAGGGCTTTCCTTGAGTTGGGATGGTGTATGTGAGTATAATTAGTGACTACAACCCCTGTAGTGTTAGTTTATTGAGCTAAACCAGAGACTAGAACCCCAAACCCAAAACTTAGAAATCCCCGATATCGGATTTGTGTTGGATTTGTGAGGTTGTTTCGAGATCTGCTATCACCCGGGGGCTATATAAGTAAAGTAGCAATTACTGAGAGTCGTGCAGGCAACCTAGAAGCTAACCCCAAGACCTGAGACCCTAAGCCCTCCACTTGGCCGCAAATAAATCCCTCTTGGCTACAATTTGTGGCTTGGGTACTTCAAAAATTGTCCGTGCTTGGTCCACAGCTCATATGCCCTCTAATTAGACCTACCCCATATGCAGTTTTGGCTAATTTCACCTGGGGTAAAATATGGAAGTGTTTTACATAGTTTCTGATCTTGTTTTGCGGCTTTTAATGAATTGGGATTTGGTATTTGATATTGTGTCCCGTCGTATGACGTTTGTACGTCAGCGACAAGGGTTGTTTGGTTATTCTTGCATGTGTAGACCATAGGTTTTAACCTATATGTGATACGCGTGCCGTTTTGTTTTCGTATGCGATTTCGGTTTACGATACTACGTGTGATATGTAGGTACCCCCGCGTAGACTTCGGATGATGAAGAAAAGGTTGGCGACATCGACTTCGGCAAGCAAGGATCAAGGTGAGTAGATATATATCTACGAGGGAAGTCGGGTGGATGGCGTATAGCACCCCCGCAGTCCGTAGTGTAGCCTATAATATATCTTGTATATATATGATACTATGTGTTATGTGAACGTTTATGATTTTCAAGATAGGTTTTAGGTGTTCATGGGTTAGTTTTAGTGTAATTAGAAGTAACTTAGTTTAGCTTCTTAGTCGCGAAACCCTAGATTAAAGATTTGCACACACGCATACGTATACGCTTACATTTGGTTTACTTGTGCGTATATGGGGATATAGATATATACATATACATATATGTTTGTGAGTATGTATGTATGTATATATATACACACACACACACACACACACACATATACATGGATGATGAGGATAGTATATGGACTTGGAGATGAGTCGATGTGATTGGGTATGATTCCACGAGATCGGTGATGTGACCTGGTTCGTATTATAAGATACGACATGATATTTTAGCGGGTCTTTAGGCGATGTGTTTTTATACACACGCATATATATACGTTGATGGTATCAGTATGTATTAGACTTTAGATCAGTACCCCCAGTTCATGATATATGTGATGATGATACCACATGGATGTTGTGTTATATGTGATATTCAACCCGTACCCTGATTTGGGATGTCGTACGATGGATTTACCGTACAAGATATAATTATGATGATGGATCCGCACTCTTGACTCAAGAATGTTATATGATATATTGTATCGTACGTGATACTATTGAGACGGGATCACCGACTACTAGATATAAATATCGACTCAGACCTAGGTGGTTTTCCTTACCCTTTCGATTAGTCTGTTAGTTTAGTCATGTAGTTACTTAGTAGATGTTAGACTGGGCTCGAGTCATACTTATTTCCAAAACTAACGAATCATGAGTATTTTAAAGACAGGCCAAGGGATACTACGGACATTTCAAAGGACGTACATTTTCTTAAAAACACCGTAGCCCCTATTTTCTAAACACACGATTCGTATTATTTCAAATGTCAAACTGTATGACTTATATTTATAAAGGTATATTCTTATATGTTGCGTTATTATTCATGTTCTGTCTATGCTTGCTGTTCGCATCGCATTGCATGCTTACTTATGTTTTCATTAGTTATTATAAAATCATGCTGTCAGGACACCAGCACCATTACCGATGATGCGTATGCTCCACGTACACTTGCTTGCCGGCTCATACACATCATCATCGGTAATTGCTATATCACGTACACTTTAGAGACTATTATTTCATTGACATAGCTTGTTAGCTGATAGTTCCAATATGTTATTGCTTTCGTATGCTAGTTTAATTATTGCATTCCTTGCTTGATATCCGATGCATTCATTTATTTATTGTCATGCAATATTATTGTACTTTATGCCGGTAATTCACTGTTATTTACTCTTGAGATTAGGATTTCGGATTTCCATGAGATTTCTGGATTTGGAGAAACCGCAAAGATTTTACAAACTTATTATCATTTAAAAATAGAAAATTGCGGTTTTCTCATGATATGATTTGAGAGATGTCCACCATGAGTTTTCTTGGCTCTTGAGCGATATCATACACCCGATTCGAGGAGGAGGAGGAACCGTATGTGGGTGCATAGTGGACCCGGTGCGGTACCCCGGAGAAAGATGGTCGCAGATGATGGCGTTGAGCCTGGCAGGGGAGCACTACCGATCGGTGATTTTATTGTGACTCGACGGATACCCGGAGGATACCGATCGGAGTATAGGCTAGTCCGGATTGCCGGAGCCTGAGGTATTGAGATTTGATGTTGCGGGCCAGTCCGGATTGCCGGAGCCTGAGATATTGTAACGTTTTAAAAATAATTAAATGAATAAAATTGTTTAAGTGAATTTTATGATTTTCGGTAAGTAAAATGTATTTTTCGTAAAACCAAACCGTGATTGTTTTTCATTATAATTTCAAAAATACCCATTTTAATTATATAATTACTAGTAAATGGTGTTTATTTAGCCACTTATAAATTTTTAGTTTAATTAAATATTTTTCCTAAATTAATTATTTTAAATATTAACATAAGCTTTATTTTTACACTAAATTAGTGTAAATTACAAATTTGAATGGTTTTAATTTATAAAAATGAACCATGGTATATTAGAATTTAGTGTGTATCATGCAAAATGTATTTGCAAATTTTTCCATTTTTCTAGAGTTTTCTTGAGTTGCTATAGTAAATAAATAAAAGAAAATAAAGAAATTCATGAAATGACATAATGAAGTGATATTTTGGTGGAGACTTCTACACAATTTCTCACCCTCTTCTTTCTCTCCCTCACCTCCAATTATGGCCGGCCTCACTACTATGGCAGCCCCTCCCCCCATTTCCATTTCATTTTTTTTGTTCAAAATTCATCAAAAAATCCATCAAAAATTCAACAAAATTTGCATAAAATCCTATTTATTTCCTACCCTTTTATTCTTGCTCATTTTTACATGGATTTTGGAGTGGAAAAGCATGCATTTTGGAGGCTCATTTTCATGTTGGGGCTTTAGGTTGTGAAGGTATAAATCCTTCTCTTTTGAATTATTTCTATTAGATGTTTCTTTTAAACATAATTAGATTTAATATAGTAATTCTAGTTGCAAATTTTAAAATTCAAGTTAGGGTTTGTAAATTCAAGTGGTGGTTTTTATTAATTAATTAGGGTTATTATAACTATTTTACCATTTTTAGAAGTGGAAATTCTTGCATGGTTGATATATTGCAAATTGTTATCCAAATTTCTTAAAGTAAACCATTTTTAATAAACTAGATTTCTATTTATGGTATATATGGGTGAGATAAAATTCTAATTAATGTTTTTATCATTATGTTATAGTTTTAATAGGGATATTAACATGTTGGTGGAATGCAAAACCTAATCTAGTTATTAGTTTCAATTGTTAGTTAATAAAGTGTGATAAATATGCTAATTATGCTAGTTTTTGCAAACTAGATTTTGGAAATTCCTAAATAAATTCGATTAAAAATATAATTATGGTTTGATTATATCATTATCATCATGAATTATAGTTTAATACATTAATTCATGCACAACCATGTTTTGTGGTGGAATTGTGGTATTTTGCTTATAAGATGTTGGAAATTTCTAAAAGTTGCAAACTAGAAATTCCAAATCCATGTATATTTGTGTAATAAAAATATAATAATGGTTTGTATAGTATAGTTATGCTATTTAATGAGTTTTATGACCATTGATTTCATTTAAATGTCAAGTTTTGAAGAAAAACGGTAAATTGGCATTTTCGGGTTTTACGAAATCGGGCGATTTGATGGATTTTAGGGTTTCGATGGATTTAATCATGTTTTATAATATAAGTAATGAGTTTTAAAACTATGAGTTATTTGTTGATGTTTATCTCGATCCATCGGAGTTTGTACGCCGATATCGAGCGATATTTGGTTCTTTTGCATGAACGGGACATAGGTTTTAACCTATGCTGGTTCCTTGCGTCGTTTTGACTTTTGTATGTGATTCAGTTTACGATACTATTTATATGTTTGCGTTTAGGTACCTCATGTGTACTGCGGGCGATGAAGAGGAGGATGGCGACACCGTCTTCGGCAGATATGGACCAGGTGAGTAGATGTATATCTACGGGGGGAAGTCGGGTGGATAGCGTTTAGCACCCCCGCAACATAGAATAGAAATAGTATTTATTGTCATTAGGAAACCAGATGTGACCCTAGATTCTTAATGAGTAGGACCCTAGTAATGACCCTAGGCTGGACTAGACTGATTTAGGAAAACCATACCAGAGGATGAATACCTTGGAAGAGGTTCGTAGGTTTCAGATAGAAACACACACACGCACACACTGAAACTCGACATGGTGTATACGTGTATGAGTATATATATATAGGACTAGGTATAGGTATATATATATATATACAACACGTATATGGGATTCATTGATGTGATATGATATCCGAGGTATGATGCAACAGTATAACTGGGCTTGATGCCGTGATTCTTGGCTATACAGTCGTATTAAGTGTTAGCGGATCATTAGAGAATGAGATAACGAACATGTATACATAAATTATAATGGGTGGTGATGATATTGAGGTACATGGGACTCTAAAATAGTACCCGGACTGTAACTTGTAACTGATCATGATATGATATATGTATGACTTGATTACGACATCATATAGGTGTGACCTGACGTCGATATCATATAGGTGTGACTTGATGACGATATGATATCATTATGACTTAATCACAATATGATACATATGACATGATATCTCTGAGGATAAACTAATGATGCATTTTATGATGGCAATGATATATGATTGATGTATGCGATTACAGTTTAGCACCTTGATCATGAGATGTGTTGATGATGACATTATACGAATGATGAGACACCTAGGAGATACTTGACCCGTACCCCGATATTGGGATGCCGTACGATGGATTTTACCGTACGAAGCATAGATATGATGATTGATCCGCACTCTTGATTTGAGAAAGCCGTACTACGTACGTGACGCTATTGAGGCTGGATCGCCGACTATTAGAGATATTGATTCAGACCTTAGGTAGACTCTTGTTTCTTATTGACTAGTTTCTTAGGTTTAGTTCCTTAAGAGGTTAGATGGACACTAGTTTAGGTTCGATTCATATAGTGGTAGTTGTACTCGTTTATCGCAGAGGAGTGGATAATGCACATCTGTCTTTACATTCATACTGTAATCATCATGGTGCATGTTCTTACATATGTTGCTATAATCAGTATAAACCTTACCTGTTAGGACACCAGCACCATTACCGATGATGTGCATATTCCACGCACACTTATTTGCCGGCTCACACACATCATCATCGGTAATTGCTATGTCACGTACACTTTAGATCTTATTATTTTTTATTGATAGAATCAGCTAGCAACTAGATCGATATATAATATTGTGATTACTCTCAGATGCTAGTATAGACATGGCATTTATTACTTAGACATTCATGCATTCATATTCTCATGTTATCATGCAGTATTATGGGGCATATGCCGACACTTATCATTTACTTACTCATGATTTTGAGATTTGGATTTTTATGAGATTTCTGGATTTTGGGGAAAACCGCAAGAATATATAAAAACCTCTCTCTCTCCTCCTCTCTTTTTAAAGTATAAGATGCGGTTTTCTCGTGATGTATGTGTCGTCCACCATGAGATTTCATGTTTTCTGTTGGATTTCGAGACCCGATTCGAGGAGTGGATGAACCGTCTCGGGTACATGGTGGGCCCGGTATGGTACCCCGGGGCAAGAAGATCGAGTTGTAGACGATGAGCCTGGCAGGGGAAGGCTACCTACCGGTGATGTCTGGCGCGGTGGATATCCGGAGGATACCGACCGTTGTCGTGAGATTTGATGATATGGGCCGATCCGGACTGACGGAGCCCGAGGTATTGAGACTATGAGACTTAAGATTTACATGTTTGTGTCGATGCTTGACACGGATTTCCATGGATTTCATTGTGATATTTCAGATTCCTATACACATTTTACAATGATAACAGCTAAAGATTTCTTATACAGATATATCTGGATTTCAGGATCGATTATTTTACATTCATGGTGCATGCATATCCATTCATATGACATAGTATTATATGAGGCACTGACACGAGCATGGAGTATCTGCATTTACACGTAGTATTACCCTGCTATTACTAGATGATTGGGATATAGTAGTGTATTATTATGACCTAGGATAGCGTCGTGCATTTGATTTCTTTTCGTAGATGTCTTCTACTCACGAGTTGGTAACTCACCCCCGTTGTGCCAAATTTTATTACAGGTTCGATGTACAGGTTTCCCTAGCATTTGCTGGCACATCATTTCATTCAGGGTGATTTGCACGGTAGGTTGGTTCACTTGTATCTGAACCACCATTGTACTTTTATTCTTTCATTTGTATCTAGTAAGCTCCATCAACCATACTTGTATTACTTGATAAGTTTATTGGACCAGTTATTTATTTCGACCTAGAGTCGCGCTTGTATTATTCTGATTTGGTGGATTTGTTTTCTTTTGAGTTTTTTGAGCCTCGCCCTTTGGCGTTGTATATTATTGTGCTGGTTGTGGTTGTTTCCGCCTGTTGGCGTTGAGCTAGCTCCCGTTTGGGGATGCTTTTTATTGTTTATGTATATTATACTTTTTGTACCCGTTTGGGGCCAGTTTTTGCAGAGGAGACTCTGGCGAAATTTTTGGGAAAATTTGCTGATGCTTTTAAACTTGTTTTCTTTTTCTTCTTCTTCTATGGTTTAGATTTCTGGGCTTCGGCTTACTTAGGTTACGTGGAGCCTCTAAACGCTTCGTAATCTAAGTGCCGGTCACGTTCCGTACTTTCGGGTCGTGACAAAGTTGGTATCAGAGCGCTAGGTTTAACCTCGTATAAGTCTAGGTGACCCTTGGTTGATGGAGTAGGCGATTTAGGTGGAGTAACGTACCGTGGGTATGGTCCGCGGCATACTTACGATACGCTACTCTTTTTAAGGAGCCTTAGGATGTACATTGTTTGCACCGTATTTCATTCGTTCCTTTGATCTATCTTCGTCAATATCGGATGGTGGTTTCTGTTACCACGGGCGCACGGGCAGAGGGAGCTGCGGCTCGAATGCGATAACCATTGGGGTATCGTTTATTCTTGAGGATTGAAGCATTGCTTAGCGTATGGACGAAGGGTATTCACATGCCGTCCGGATGAAGTTAAAGGGTTCGAACGATTATCAGAAAACCATTTTCCCAAGTTTAAGGTATTCGGAAGAACATGCAGGTATTTCGATGGACCCTCTAGAAGAATGAAACCCTAACTCGACATAATGACCACGAGAACGCCCTTGAACCTTAGGGTTTACGGCAGTTCCGCGGTGCCATTAGTGAGGCTTAGGTTTGCCCTTCTACGGCTGGATCATCGATGCTGGGGTATGTACCGGATATTTTCAAACTGTACTTGAGTGTTGAGCTCTCGGGGAATTATGGGATTTTGATGGATCGATCAAAAATTTTAATGTAGTCCGGATATCAAGTGAAGGGATCGACTACGTGGGAGACTCTAGATATGAGTATTGCTGTTAGTAGCGCAGTCAGCACAGCTACGAAGGGACGAGTTCGAAGCAATCGACATCAGAGGAAAGAGGCGCACATTGACGATATTGTTTATGATTGTGATTTAGTGATTTGAATTTCATATTTTCGTTGATTGGATTTTGGTATTTTGAGGACTTTGTTCTACAATTGGTATTTCATATGTGTACCTTCATTACATCCTATCTGTGTTTCATATATCAGTTGTATTGATGTTATTCAATACATACCCAGTGCACTTGAATTGGTTTTAATACATTTTGAGATTTTGATTTGATTTCGTGCATATGGGATACACATGATTTTGACATATGCTTCGACCTAGTTTTTATGCATTTTCGTACTGTGATTTCGATTCTGATATTCGGTGTATGTTTCCGTGCACCATGTGCACCTGATTGAGATTCTTGCGCACATTCGGTGCACTTGATGCGATTTGTGCACACCAGATGCACTAAATCGTGGTTTTGTGCAGATTAGATGCACCTGATATTGAGTCGTGCACGCCCGTTGCACTTGACAGATGTTTTGGTGCACACCTGTTGCACTTAGTTTTGTTTTTGTGTATATTCGTTGTATCTGTATTTGGTTTCGATTTCAGTGCGCACCGAACGCACATGATATTTTATTGATGTGATTGGGATTGATTTCAGTTTGAGCAGTGTGTTTTTTTTTATAATCATTACTATTTGGTTTAGTAACCAGGCGGGACGTGTATGTTAAATAAGATATATATATATATATATTATATAGTTATTTTTTTTTAAATAAACGTCCGCTACTTATGCCGTGACGCGTGCATCACACGGCGATTTTCAAAAAAGGGGTGTTTGCATATTTCTTTATCCAGATATTTGGACGGTTTTACTATGATGCGCACTATATATATAAGTTATAGATTGATGTATATTATGTTGGTTTTTATATTGGGTTTTGATATTTTATTCTCGCCATAACTCCGATGATTGCGTTATGCTTGACGGAGTTGAGTTTTGTTATGTATTGATGATTTCGGAGCCCCGACGATTTGAGTGTTTTGCTAAATGTTTTAGTATTTGGAGGGGGAGTTCTAATTTAAATTCGGGGACCGAATTTCTTAAAGGGGGGAAGATTGTAACGTTTTAAAAATAATTAAATAAATAATTAAATGAATAAAATTGTTTAAGTGAATTTTATGATTTTCGGTAAAGTAAAATGTATTTTTCGTAAAACCAAACCGTGATTGTTTTTCATTATAATTTCAAAAATACCTATTTTAATTATGTAATTACTAGTAAATGGTGTTTATTTATCCACTTATAAATTTTTAGTTTAATTAAATATTTTTCCTAAATTAATTATTTTAAATATTAACATAAGCTTTATTTTTACACTAAATTAGTTTAAATTACAAATTTGAATGGTTTTAATTTGTAAAAATCAACCATGGCATATTAGAATTTAGTGTGTATCATGCAAAATTTATTTGAAAATTTTTCCATTTTTCTAGAGTTTTCTTGAGTTGCTATAGTAAAGAAATAAAAGAAAATAAAGAAATTCATGAAATGACATAATGAAGTGATATTTTGGTGGAGACTTCTACACAATTTCTCACCCTCTTCTTTCTCTCCCTCACCTCCAATTATGGCCGGCCTCACTACTATGGCAGCCCCCCCCCCCCATTTCCACTTCATTTTTTTTGTTCAAAATCCATCAAAAATTCAATAAAAATTGCATAAAATCCTATTTATTTCCTACCCTTTTATTCTTGCTCATTTTTACGTGGATTTTGGAGTGGAAAAGCATGCATTTTGGAGGCTCATTTTCATATTGGGGTTTTAGGTTGTGGAGGTATAAATCCTTCTCTTTTGAATTATTTCTATTAGATGTTTCTTTTAAACATAATTAGATTTAATATAGTAATTCTAGTTGCAAATTTTAAAATTCAAGTTAGGGTTTGTAAATTCGAGTGGTGGTTTTTATTAATTAATTAGGGTTATTATAACTAGTTTACCATTTTTAGAAGTGGAAATTCTTGCATGGTTGATATATTGCAAATTGTTATCCAAATTTCTTAAAGTAAACCATTTTTAATAAACTAGATTTCTATTTATGGTATATATGGGTGAGATAAAATTCTAATTAATGTTTTTATCATTATGTTATGGTTTTAATAGGGATATTAACATGTTAGTGGAATGCAAAACCTAATCTAGTTATTAGTTTCAATTGTTAGTTAATAAAGTGTGATAAATATGCTAATTATGCTAGTTTTTGCAAACTAGATTTTGGAAATTCCTAAATAAATTCGATTAAAAATATAATTATGGTTTGATTATATCATTATCATCATGAATTTTAGTTTAATACATTAATTCATGCACAACCATGTTTTGTGGTGGAATTGTGGTATTTTGCTTATAAGATGTTGGAAATTTCTAAAAGTTGCAAACTAGAAATTTCAAATCCATGTATATTTGTGTAATAAAAATATAATAATGGTTTGTATAGTCTAGTTATGCTATTTAATGAGTTTTATGACCATTGATTTCATTTAAATGTCAAGTTTTGAAGAAAAACGGTAAATTGGCATCTTCGGGTTTTACGAAATCGGGCGATTTCATGGATTTTAGGGTTTCGATGGATTTAATCATGTTTTATAATATAAGTAATGAGTTTTAAAACTATGAGTTATTTGTTGATGCTTATCTCGATCCATCGGAGTTTGTACGCCGATATCGAGCGATATTTGGTTCTTTTGCGTAAACGGGACATAGGTTTTAACCTATGCTGGTTCCTTGCGTCGTTTTGACTTTTGTATGTGATTCAGTTTACGATACTATTTATATGTTTGCGTTTAGGTACCTCATGTGGACTGCGGACGATGAAGAGGAGGATGGCGACACCTTCTTCGGCAGACATGGACCAGGTGAGTAGATGTATATCTACGGGGGGAAGTCGGGTGGATGGCGTTTAGCACCCCCGCAACGTAGAATAGGAATAGTACTTATTGTCATTAGGAAACCAGATGTGACCCTAGATTCTTAATGAGTAGGACCCTAGTAATGACCCTAGGCTGGACTAGACTGATTTAGGAAAACCATACCAGAGGATGAATACCTTGGAAGAGGTTCGTAGGTTTCAGATAGAAACACACACACGCACACACTGAAACTCGACATGGTGTATACGTGTATGTGTATATATATATATAGGACTAGGTATAGGTATATATATATATACAACACGTATATGGGATTCATTGATGTGATATGATATCCGAGGTATGATGCAACAGTATAACTGGGCTTAATGCCATGATTCTTGGCTATACAGTCGTATTAAGTGTTAGCGGATCATTAGATAATGAGATAACGAACATGTATACATAAATTATAATGGGTGGTGATGATATTGAGGTACATGGGACTCTAAAATAGTACCCGGACTGTAACTTGTAACTGATCATGATATGATATATGTATGACTTGATTACGACATCATATAGGTGTGACCTGACGTCGATATCATATAGGTGTGACTTGATGACGATATGATATCAGTATGACTTAATCACAATATGATACATATGACATGATATCTCTGAGGATAAACTAATGATGCATTTTATGATGGCAATGATATATGATTGATGTATGCGATTACAGTTTAGCACCTTGATCATGAGATGTGTTGATGATGACATTATACGAATGATGAGACACCTAGGAGATACTTGACCCATACCCCGATATTGGGATGCCGTACGATGGATTTTACCGTACGAGGCATAGATATGATGATTGATCCGCACTCTTGATTTGAGGAAGCCGTACTACGTACGTGACGCTATTGAGGCTGGATCGTCGACTATTAGAGATATTGATTCAGACCTTAGGTAGACTCTTGTTTCTTATTGACTGGTTTCTTAGGTTTAGTTCCTTAGGAGGTTAGATGGACACTAGTTTAGGTTCGATTCATATAGTGGTAGTTGTACTCGTTTATCGCAGAGGAGTGGATAATGCACATCTGTCTTTACATTCATACTGTAATCATCATGGTGCATGTTCTTACATATGTTGCTATAATCAGTATAAACCTTACCTGTTAGGACACCAGCACCTTTACCGATGATGTGCATATTCCACGCACACTTATTTGCCGGCTCACACACATCATCATCGGTAATTGCTATGTCACGTACACTTTAGATCTTATTATTTTTTATTGATAGAATCAGCTAGCAACTAGATCGATATATAATATTGTGATTACTCTCAGATGCTAGTATAGACATGGCATTTATTACTTAGACATTCATGCATTCATATTCTTATGTTATCATGCAGTATTATGGGGCATATGCCGACACTTATCATTTACTTACTCATGATTTTGAGATTTGGATTTCAATGAGATTTCTGGATTTTGGGGAAAACCGCAAGAATATATAAAAACCTCTCTCTCTCCTTCTCTCTTTTTAAAATATAAGATGCGGTTTTCTCGTGATGTATGTGTCGTCCACCATGAGATTTCATGTTTTCTGTTGGATTTCGAGACCCGATTCGAGGAGTGGATGAACCGTCTCGGATACATGGTGGGCCCGGTATGGTACCCCGGGGCAAGAAGATCGAGTTGTAGACGATGAGCCTGGCAGGGGAAGGCTACCTACCGGTGATGTCTGGCGCGGAGGATATCCGGAGGATACCGACCGTTGTCGTGAGATTTGATGATATGGGCCGATCCGGACTGACGGAGCCCGAGGTATTGAGACTATGAGACTTGAGATTTACATGTTTGTGTCGATACTTGACACGGATTTCCATGGATTTCATTGTGATATTTCAGATTCCTATACACATTTTACAATGATAACAGCTAAAGATTTCTTATACAGATATATCTGGATTTCAGGATCGATTATTTTACATTCATGGTGCATGCATATCCATTCATATGACATAGTATTATATGAGGCACTGACACGAGCATGGAGTATCTGCATTTACACGTAGTATTACCCTGCTATTACTAGATGATTGGGATATAGTAGTGTATTATTATGACCTAGGATAGCGTCGTGCATTCGATTTCTTTTCGTAGATGTCTTCTACTCACGAGTTGGTAACTCACCCCCGTTGTGCCAAATTTTATTACAGGTTCGATGTACAGGTTTCCCTGGCAGTTGCTGGCACATCATTTCATTCAGGGTGATTTGCACAGTAGGTTGGTTCACTTGTATCTGAACCGCCATTGTACTTTTATTCTTTCATTTGTATATAGTAAGCTCCATCAACCATACTTGTATTACTTGATAAGTTTATTGGACCAGTTATTTATTTCGACCTAGAGTCGCGCTTGTATTATTTTGATTTGGTGGATTTGTTTTCTTTTGAGTTTTTTGAGCCTCGCCCTTTGGCGTTGTATATTATTGTGCTGGTTGTGGTTGTTTCCGCCTGTTGGCGTTGAGCTAGCTCCCGTTTGGGGATGCTTTTTATTGTTTATGTATATTATACTTGTTGTACCCGTTTGGGGCCAGTTTTTACAAAGGAGACTCTGCCGAAATTTTTGGGAAAATTTGCTGATGCTTTTAAACTTGTTTTCTTTTTCTTCTTCTTCTTCTATGGTTTAGATTTCTGGGCTTCGGCTTACTTAGGTTACGTGGCGCCTCTAAACGCTTCGTAATCTAAGTGCCGGTCACGTTCCGTACTTTCGAGTCGTGACAGATATTGAGATAGCGAGATATATATATTTTGTGTCGATGCTAGACACTGATTTTCTGTTGATTTCATTGATGATATCTCGATTTATATATACAGAAATCTTACTAAATTAAGAAGACAGTTTTCTCATTCATGATGTATTCTGTTTTCATTTTATTGCATTCATACATCATACATGTGTTATGTTGCTACCTGAGGCACTGACACGAGCACTTGATATTACACTTATGTGTAGATGTTCAGGGTTATATATTATATGGATATTATCGTATGACCTAGGATTGAGTCGTACATGCGATTTCTGCTCGGTGATGTTTTCTCCTCACGAGTTGGCAACTCACCCCGTTGTGCCACAGTTTCTTGCAGGTTTTGCCGTACAGGTTTTCTTGGCGGCTTTGCTGGCACACTGCTTCTTTCCGGGTGATTGCTTTGGTAGGTGGGTTTAGTCGTATCGTGACCACCATTGTACATTATTTATTTCAGTTGTATCTAGTAACTCCATCAACCAGACTGTATTATTTAATAACCTTAGAGACCAGTTGTATATTCTTTCGACCTTAGAGTCGCGCATTATATTATTATGGTTTTCCTTTGGTTTTATTCTGAGTTTTGATCCTCGCCTCTCGGCGTTGTATATTATATTGCTTGCGTGGTTATGACCGCCAATTGGTGAAGAGCTAGCTCCCGCTTGGGGATGCCTTTATTCATTTTGTATATTATTCATGTTTGTACCCGTTTGGGGCCAGTATTTTCAAAAGAAACTCTACCGAAATTTTCGGAAAAAATTTGGCGTTTTAAAAATGCTTACTACGACTTTCAAAGTGAATTATATGCAACTTTTAAACAAGTTTTCCTTCACCTTCTTCTTTTAAATGGTTTAGATTTCTGGGTTTTTGGCTTACTTGAATTAGATGGGGTCATATAGACTTCATACGATTCAAGTGCCAGTCACGTGCCATTTCGGGTTGTGACACACCCATAAACTCGATATGCGACATATCAGACAAAGAGACCGGACTGTACGGTAAGTGTTACTTATAGGTTTCATGGGAGTTTGGACAAGCTTTCTTGTTGATCTTCTAATCGCTCAATACCTGGGTAGCCGTTACGTCCAGCTAGTACCGCTGACGGCTTGTTGGTAACTGATATGATCATTACTTACTTCTGGCGTATTGATGAGTCTTTAGAGTCTCACAGATAGGTTTCCTAGTTCAAGCGAAACGAAGTAGGGCACATATGCTGATATGTGCGGGAGCCTAATTAAATACGAGTATGTGATACCGTATTCTAATCTAGCGACATTTGATATCGGTTAGATTATACGTGATATAACCGGATTATTAAATCAAGTGTTGATTTGATAATGTGATATACAGATAAATGATATTAGTCGGTTATATATGATATAACCAGATTATTAAATCAAGTGTTGATTTAATAATTTGATATATTATATATTAGCTAATATTAAGCTCACTAATTATTTTCTACTCTTAATATATATTTATGTATATATATGATATATATATATATATGAAGCATGGATTTTCTATTTTGAGAAAATAGAAAAATGAGGTGGAAAAGGAGGGATATTTATAGAATGGGTTAGGCATGGCTTAAGCATTAATTTATTCATTTGGCTACACTATAGAAGTATGGTTGTATATTTCTATTGTGAAATATTCATGCTTCAATAAGTGAGATATTATGTAAGCCATTCTTCACTTGTTCAATGTGAGCTCATTTTTTCTCTCTAGCTCTTTCCCATTTCCTTCTTCTTCCTCCTCTTGCTTCTAGCCCTAACCCTCACATGTATTGTGAACCCTTGGGCTTTAGATAATTCTAGGTGATCTAATACCCCTACTTCATCATCCTAGTTTAGATTATCCATTTAAATTAGGGTGTTTCTTTCACTAATGAAAGATTAGTGATGAGGTAGCTTGAATTAGAGAAGATTCAAAGTGGATCATCTTCGACACGAAGATCGTGAAGCCAGCTTGTTCCTTCTTCAAGTGGAGCCTATAGGAGTCGTTGGGACTACTACCCGGAGCTATTGAAGTGAAGGACACGATCTACAAAGGTTGTAATCTCTTTCATTTAATGTAGTTCTTTTCATATCATCACTTAAACCATAATTATCTTGTTAGATTCTAGGTTAATGTGGCTTAGCACCCCGAAAATTTGAAAATTGCATGCTTGATATCGGATAAAACCTTATGGTGGTGCTAGGAAACACTTTCATGGTATCAGAGCCAAGCTAAAACATTAGGGCAAGTCTTTACGACATTAAAGTGTTCGATCGAACTTCGAAACCTGCATTTTTCATAGTTGCTGTCCATTTTTTTCAAAAGTTGAAATTTTCGAGATTAAAAATATGCAGAAAATTATGCAGGGTATTTTATGGAGCCTCAAGAAGTATGAGGACCTAATTCGTTCAAACTGCCGCGGAACCGCGGCCTAACCTCAAGTTTGGCCGCGGTTCTGCTGCAAGTTTGTTGAATTATAGGATCGTGCTTCTTGTGCTGCTCCATTGTCTTATTTAGCACTTTCTGGGTGTTTTTAGTGAGGCTCAAGTTGTTGAGGTCTCTGTGATTTGTGGGTGTTTCATAATTCTATCGAAATGTTTAACGTCGTCTAGATTATGATGATATATGATGCAATATTTGGAATCCACAACAATTAGTTTTGAGAAAACTAGATAGTGTTTTATAAATCTAGCGTTTTAGTCTCGGTTGATCGATTGCCACGGAGTTTCGATTCGGATCAAAACTCCGTCGCAATCGCATATAGTACACGAACACTTAGTCGGGAATCTTGTTGAATTATCCGACTGCTTATTGAAAAGGGTTTTCAATTTGAGACTTAAATGCAAGGTTTATAGGTTAGGCATGAACTTCGGAATATGAGATATTCCGGGTTTATGATGTCTAAGAAATATGCGGATTCTAAATATTGTAGTTTTTCATTTCTTTTCTGCGACCTTAAGTGTAATATGTGGGGTATCCCCGATCTCGTTGCTATATGTCAACGACATTCAGGATACGCATATTTACTTACGTTGATGACATGTGATATTTATGTGTTGCTGTGATATGTTATATTAGATCGTCGTGATTGAATAGCCGGGTTTTTTTTTTACGTGAGATGAGAGTTTTTCAATTTTCATTCATGTAAAACTGTATGTAACATTCTTTTATTGGGACACTTCTAGGTTGAGGATGATGTCACCATTGATATATATTATTTACTTTTCCGCATTAGGATAGACCCAAGACGGGGAGCACAAGTAACCGGGTTCCAGAGTCCAGTGGGAGACCATCTTGAAGAGTCGAAACCGGGTCTCCTAAATCTAGAATTGGCAGGGTTGATTGCCACTCTCATAGGGGTCTAGGTGTCACGACCCACCCCCAAACACAGATGGTATTGTCCGCTCTGGTCGAAACCGCACGGTTTTGTCCCTTTGAATGAACCGGACTCAAGAAGGGGGCTACTTCCCAGTAGGTCACTCATCCTAGAATTTCCCTAGCTCAAGCACGCTTAACTACGGAGTTCTTCAAACTCCGAAGTTTCAATTCATCCAAAAGGCGCCTCCGTGTTATAGGAGTAGTATCATTCCATTTATAGTTCTGATCATGCCCTCTTTCGGAATGGAATTTGATACTCCCCATTGTTCTACAGTAGGTCCCCGTGTATATTCGTATCGGTTACATCCCCACCTCGATACCGGATAACATCTTACTTCTCACGGGGTAGATGGTATTCATCCCTAACTCCACCTGGGGTATTACATTCCCCCCCCCCACCTAGAACAATGGTTCGTCCTTGAACCACAGACCTACTTTTTTGAGGGACCGGCTCTAATACCATATTTGTCATGACCCAGCCCCAAACACATATGGTATTGTCCGCTCTGGTCGAAACCGCACGGTTTTGTCCCTTTGAATGAACCGGACTCAAGAAGGGGGCTACTTCCCAGTATGTCAATCATCCCAGAATTTCCCTATCTCAAGCACGCTTAACTATGGAGTTCTTCAAACTCCGGAGTTCCGATTCATCCAAAAGGCGCCTCCGTGTTATAGGAGTGATATCATTCCATTTATAGTTCTGATCGTGCCCTCTTTCGGAATGGAATTCGATACTTTCCATTGTTCTACAGTGGGTCCCCGTGTGTATCCGTATTTGTTACATCCCCACCTCGATACCGGATAACATCTCACTTCTCACGGGATATGTAGTATTCATCGCCAACTCCACCTGAGGTATTACAGTTCGTAAGTTAGATCGGGATATTGAGCAGTAAACATACATTGGGGTTCGTTCTCATGAATTTTGTGGTCCTCGCTATAATCATCGGTACCACTTAGATCGATGTTTTGTTTGTCTTTATCTCTATCTCCCTCATTGGGTTGGGATTATGAGTTTATGTTGATGTCATTCTTCTCCATCTTCATTCGTTCGGCTTCACGTTCTTCTTTAGTCATAGACCTAGTTGTCGCCATCAGCACCTGCACCTGTTCGTCGTTAGAGTACTTCTTGAGATTAAGTGTCCTAACAACCCTGGCACTTATAGTTCCGTGCCTTACAATTCTCACAATTGATTTCTTCACAGAAAGTGCACCTTTGAACATCAGTGTAACAAAGGTTGCACTTTTCTTAAAGATATGATTCTTGAGTTAGGCTGCAAAAAGGGAGCGTTAGTCAAAGTCGGTGCGTACGCATTCATTGTGTGCTTGATCGGGATTTGGGCTCTAGCTACTATCCCCATGCTACTTGTTAACCTAAGTGAATGTCAGATTCGGGAAGGCTTTTACAAGCCTTATGGCAGTTCTACCACCACCAATTCTCGGAGAGGTCTCATTGGGCCGGATATCTGGGTCTATTGAAAGGCTACATGCCTACTGGGACCGAAGAGTATTTTTCCCAACGAGATAGTTTTTCTAAACTAACGTTGTGCTCAAGCAAGCAATTAAAACAGGAATAGAGAATAGAACGAGAAAGAAGAGAGAAGACCTAAAAGGCCGCAATGAGTTCCATCGGCATCGCTATGTGGATCAGTCCTGAAGTGTGAGCCTAAGGTGTCCCTGATGGCGTGAGTTGTTGCTGAAAAATCCGGAGCCTACCCTTGCTGGTTACTGTCATGCCCTAACAACCCTGGCACTTATAGTTCCGTGCCTTACAATTCTCACAATTGATTTCTTCACAGAAAGTGCACCTTTGAACATCAGTGTAACAAAGGTTGCACTTTTCTTAAAGATATGATTCTTGAGTTAGGCTGCAAAAAGGGAGCGTTAGTCAAAGTCGGTGCGTACGCATTCATTGTGTGCTTGATCGGGATTTGGGCTCTAGCTACTATCCCCATGCTACTTGTTAACCTAAGTGAATGTCAGATTCGGGAAGGCTTTTACAAGCCTTATGGCAGTTCTACCACCACCAATTCTCGGAGAGGTCTCATTGGGCCGGATATCTGGGTCTATTGAAAGGCTACATGCCTACTGGGACCGAAGAGTATTTTTCCCAACGAGATAGTTTTTCTAAACTAACGTTGTGCTCAAGCAAGCAATTAAAACAGGAATAGAGAATAGAACGAGAAAGAAGAGAGAAGACCTAAAAGGCCGCAATGAGTTCCATCGGCATCGCCATGTGGATCAGTCCTGAAGTGTGAGCCTAAGGTGTCCCTGATGGCGTGAGTTGTTGCTGAAAAATTCGGAGCCTACCCTTGCTGGTTACTGTCATGCCCCACCCCCAATACAGAGAGTATTGTCCGCTCTGGCCGAAGCCACACGGTTTTGTCCTTCGAGACGAACCGGACCCGACCAGGGGCCACTTCCCAGGAGGTCACCCATCCCAGAACTTCCCTGGTTCGAGCACGCTTAACTACGGAGTTCTCAAGCTCCTGTAGTGCCGGTTCACTTAAAAGGTGCTTCTGTATTGAGAATTGGTATCATTCCATTTATAATATAGATCTGCTCTCTTTTCAGAATGTATTCCGAAGAGTCCCTATTGTTCTACAGTGGGTCCCACGGACTCAAGAGGTGGCCCCCACAGATTCAAGAGGTGGCCCCCGCTCACTTAACATGACACTTGGCGTGGCACTCTGAAGGGTTATGGGAGCGCCCCGGCCATCCAACCGTGGCCAAAAGCGGAACAAAAATTTCTAAAACCCGGCGCTACCATTACCCGATTAACAAGATCGAAACCATTAACTGTAAAACTAGCAAACCAAACACAAAGAGATAGAACGGTTATACCTAATGAACCAAGTCCTTCGGGTCTTCAACCAATTCCAAGCTCCTAGTGATGCGGATCGACTTTGGTCGTCGGTCTTCCTTCATCTCCGATGATCCACCCGAGGGAAACGGCACAAGCTCCATGTTCGCCAAGCGGACCAACCGACTCTCCAGGATTGCTAGTAGTGGAGAGTGGGAGTGTAGGATGGTCTCACCATAATTTTCTCTCAAACTTTAATGCTCATAGAGCAACCATGGAAGATTTGGAGGTGATCAAGACAAGAATGGCATGAACTAAATATGCTAAGTGTTTTTGGGTGTGTGAATGAGAGTGAACTAGAGAGAGTGAGCAAGAGAGTGTAATACAAATGAGCAAGCCCCCATCCCCTTACAAAAGTGGCCAGCCCCTCTCTCTTTTTACCAAAAAAAAATCATGCACCCAAAAAAAATCTTATCCCATTTTGTAATAAAGAAATCAACCTATACCAATCACTACATGCTCAAGCCCATACCATGCCTTGTCACCTTTCCACCTCATTATAAAAACAAATGATTTTTCTAAAAAGGAAAATCAATAATGAGGTGGAAAATCTTCTAGAAACCATTCCGTATAAATACGAAATGCTTCCCGGTACATGTATCGAAATACACATACTCGTATTCATACGAAAATACGAATAGCCAAAGAGAGAAAATAAATAGTGAGCAATAATACTAGAATACATATATATTTAAATACATATGTAAATTATTAAATCAAAACTTAATTTAACAATCTGGCTTAATCCTAAGCCGCTAGTATTATCAACCGTCTGATTAAAGTCTGTGCAGTCCATGCACATATTTAATCGGACGCCTGTATGTATCAACATACGTCAACTACACCATATCGCCTGAACCGTGAAAACCCTCTGTATTGCAGGGTTCCTAGGCACTCTAGTGAGGTCTCCCAAGCCATCAACCATGGCAATTTCAAAAATTATGGTGCCTACAAACCCTAAAGTACGGATCGTTTGCTAGATATCTAGGCGAACAAGAACTAGTTAACAGTTAACTAAATAAAATACGGAAATACAACCTTTGTAGATCCGGTGCTCCACCTCCATAGCTCCGCAACGAGGTCCTCTCCGTTGTCCAAATCGAATCTGGGCTCTAGGATCGGCTTCATCGGAGAATGGGCAAGCTAGGTCGTCGATGTCCATGCCGAAGATGATCTACGTCGAGGCATCGATGAATCAAGCTCCACCTTCACCAAGTCATGAAACTTGTGAAGGAAACACACTCTACTACTTGGCAAGAGGTAGAGGATGAAGAAATAGGAGGTGGGTTCACTTTGGATTTGGATTTTGCTCACTAGAACACAAGTTGCCATGAATGGCATCAAGGTTGCTCACTTGAAGAAGAAGAAGAAGATGAGCATAGAATTATGATAAGTCTTCCTTTAATCAAAAAGAAAATCCAATACTTATCATAACTAACTAGGGTTAGGTGTAGAGAATTAACCATGGTGATTAGAGTGGGTTAGGGTTAAGGAAAATGACAAGAATGGTGGCATAAAGTCAAATGTTCATGAAGCATCCAATAAGAAACAAAAATGGCCTCCATTCTTATCATAACTCATAATATTTTTCATTTAAATAAATAAATGAATAAATAAAATGATAAAGCAAACCCTAATCATCTCTTAACCATTGTTTAATTCTTCACACTTAACCTCAATAGCAAGCATCATCAAACATGATACATAGATGTGTACTAAAGTATATCACATATACTTTGTGCACAAACCAAGTGAGAAAATCCGTTTAAAGTGAACCAATACTAGTTAGTGCAAAGTAATATATCAAATATATAATTATGCATTAAATCATTAAATCAACACTTGATTCAATGATCCGGTCATGTCGCACACAACCGACTAGTATACAATGTATCGGCTTATCGGATCAACGCTTGAATCGATAACTAGGTTATATCGCATACAACCATTCGATACATTCATCACGAGAATGAAATACGGTATCACATACACGCATTATTCTCGGTCCCGCACATATCTCATATGCGCTCCTATTTCGTTTCGCTTGAGCCAGGAAACCTCTGTGTAGGACTCTAAAGACTCGTCAATACGCCGGCAGCAGGCGATGATCATATCAAACACCCACAAGCCGCAAGCGGTCTGCTAAACGTAACGGCCACCCGGGTATTGAGCGATCTGAAGATCGACGAGCAAGCCCGCTCACACTCCAGTGAATCCGACCAGTAACACTACCGTACAGTCCGGTCTGATCGTCTGATATGTCGCATATCTCGCCTAGGGGTGGTATACGTCAGACCCCAATAGCTCAATAAGTCGTGTCGATATGAGGTCTATAACTGTTCGAGAAATTACTGGTAACACTTACCAGTAAATCACTGCAACCCTGGCCAGGGATTTCCTGTTATAGCCAATCGAACACAGCGCAACATCAACCCCCATATACCGGGAGAGACGAATCCCCTCCTATCGCTCATTGCCTCCATGTGACTCGGGACTGTACCCAAAAACCACCGTTTTGCACGCCCTCTTGGACGTGGTAAGATGGAAATCAAAGCACAGTGGGAACCACACAAGACTCTATGACGATCTCGGGTCAACAGACTACTCTGTACCAGTGTCACCAGAGAACTGCCATCTGACGTGAGGTATAATACCATCTGGGAGTTCTCGGCGAGTCCGTCCAGTGTACCCAGTCTCTACTGAGCACCCGTATATCTCCTCTGATGTCAAACACCGATGGATATGGGATCATCCATCGCCCATCTGTATGGGTCGAGAAGGTATACGCTAGTCTACTCTGGTATATCGATGCCCCGTCTCGATACACCTACGACTAGGGACTTTGAAGGATGTACTTATGGACTACCATGTCCCCACTAGTATGATCCGCATCATAGTCCAGGTAGTCAAGTACAGATCCTAAGGGCTTTACCAACATGTAACAGAGAGACAATCAGCATACACGTTAAGGTAAAGTGGTAACCAGATAGCATACTATCATGTCGAGCAAGAAAGTCCTCCCTATATATGTCCCAGCATCCACTACAATATACATCCTATGTACAGTAATGGCCTCTAGGGCATACATATAACTAACAATCTCCCACTTGCACTAGGGCCATCTGTAGCAGTGGTTGCAGTATCTCATACTCAACCATCCCATAAAAGTCTCTCTCTGGGAACAGGCCTTTGTGA
Organism: Agapanthus africanus; assembly: GCA_030015575.1. Taxonomy (NCBI): domain Eukaryota; kingdom Viridiplantae; phylum Streptophyta; class Magnoliopsida; order Asparagales; family Amaryllidaceae; genus Agapanthus; species Agapanthus africanus. The sequence continues at coordinate 438,014,706 of CM057340.1, read as the reverse complement.
GTGGATCCGCTGTGTTGTCCTCTGAGTCTACTCTCCATCTACCGCGATCACCCTGGAGATCAATCATCTCCATGATCAAGTGATACTGCCTTAGAATATGTTTGGATCACTGATGGGACCGGCGTTCCTTGGCATGAGCCACAACTCCATTGTCACACAATGGTAGGAACATAGTTCATCTCATGAACCAATATACACCCAAACAGCTTCTAGGGTAGCATCTTAAGTAGCGATGTATCCAGCCTTTATCGTCTAGTATGTCACGGTAACTAGTTTGGAACTCTTCCAACATACCGTCCCTTTACTGAGGGTAAAGACAATGCCTGCGACTGACATTCAGTCGTCTTTATCACCCTGGAACCCTTCCAGTGATTCTCCCCAGGATCGATTGACACCATCTCACTACTACTAGTGAGATACCTAACATCCAATTAGATCTATCTCATAGATCCAAAATCCAGGATTTAGTAGGTATCACTATGATCCTTAGTGGAGAATCATTGTGATAAGCGGAGATTGATCGAGCGTAGCATAGGAAACTCCTTTCTTATCAAGAGTATGTCATCCACGTACTCTACGAGGATCGTCACCATACTCCCTACTACCTTTTTGTATATACAAGGTTCATCTACCATTTTGATGATGTCAAACTCTTTGACTAATACATCAAAACAGATGTTCCAACTCCGCGATGCCTGCTTTATCCTATAAAGCATCTTGCACACGTTTCCGCTGCTCCCACTGTCTACGAAGCCCTCTGGTTGTGTACTTATAGACACTCTCTTCTAAATCATCATTTAGAAAAGCAGTCAAGACACCCAACCACCAGATATCGCAGTCATGGTATGTAGCCGTGGCAAGTAGGATCTGGATGGACTTAAGCATAGATCCTTGAAAAGGTTTCATCATGATCCACGCCTGGTCAATGAAGAAAACCTTTAACAAGTCTAGCTTTGAAAGTCTCAACTTTTCCATCTACACCAAGTAATCTTCTCAAGATATACTTGCTCCTGATGGGGATTTAACCCTTCAGATATAGCAACCAAAGTCCATACTTTGTTGGTGTATAAGGATTCCATCTCAGATCGCTAAACATCCAGCCATTCTTACAGAGTCTTACTCTCGATGGCCTGCTCGAAGCTAGTTGGGTCATCATCTCATGATGCAATCCTCACTCCCACTGTCATAGAGAAACCAATGTATCTCTCAGGTGGGTGAGAAAACCCTACTAGATCGGCGGAGAGGCTGAGGTTCGTTGGTAACTATCGAATCCTTTGGTTCTTTCAAATCATCAGCTGTAGTTAGTATAGCTGGAACCTTTCCAGTTGTACATAACTGACCTTGCCTCGAGCTTGTCCGGATTTTGCTTTTAGACATAGGCCGGACAACCCCAAATCTTAACCATCTTAAGATATGGGCCCTTCCCTTTCCATATCATATATGAAGTGGTAGGCAACTGATTTGATTGGCACCCTATTCAATATGTATGCAACTTCACAAGTGCATAACACCCAAAAGGAAATAGGTAACTCAGTAGTACTCATCATAGAGCACACCTTATCATATAGGGTGTATCTGCTTCGCCCCGATATACCATCGTGCTATGGTGTATTCGGAGGAGTAATGCTGAGAGAGAATCTCATTCCCCTTTAGCATAGTCCAGTATTTCTGTGCTCAAGTATTCTCCTCCTTGATCTCATCAAAGGACATAATACTTATACCTGTATTGGTTCTCTACTTCTAACTTATATTCTGTGAATATCTCAAGAGGTTCAGACTTGTGTTTCAACAGGAACATATGTATGAATCTTGAGAGATTATCAGAGAATGTAATGAAGTACAAAGAACCGGTCTTGGCATGTGTAGACAGGGGACCTACATACATCAACATGTATCATCCCAAGAGTTTACTAACTCTTTCTCTGTTTCCAATAAACGGAGCTATGGTCATCTTATCTTTGTGACATGACTGGCGAGTTTCACAAGATGTAAATTCAAACTGATTTAAATATGCATCTGCATGTAACTCTAGCTAGTCGGGTCGCATTGATATGACCTAGTCTACAATGCCTCAAGAAGGATTCGTTCATTTCTGAACTCTTCCTCTTGTGTGTGTTCCATATAGTAAGAACTGTAGTTTGATTTAGAACATTAATGCTTTTAGATAACGTGCCTGAACCGATCAACTTTTGATATAGGAAATGTTCAAAACATTATCCAACAATACAAAATTATATCCTTTCTTTTCTAATAAAGAGACTGATATGATTTTGTATATCAGGTTCGGTATCTAATAACATTCGTTCAGAATCAATGTATTGGTAATACAGGGTGACAGTGACCAACAGACTTGGCTGCAACGCTTGCCCCGTTTTCTGCCTCATGAAACTTATCACCCGTTCTCAGTTCTCTACCATTCTGTAGCCCTATGTAACATATTACATATCTGGGATCCTGATCTGGTATCACATACCCAGGACGTAGAGGATACAGAGAAACAGTTCTGTATAATGAACACACCCGAAGATGATGCATCAGCATGCACTCTCTTCGTTTGGGCGGCACGGGAAATCTGGTATTCCCCAATTTCCTGCTCTGTCTTATAACAATTATAAGTTGGAGCGGGACCAACGTTCCCCAGCTCAGTATAACAAGCGGGTTCGGTCAATAATCCGTATTATTATCTTGATTAAGGCGTGATATGGTCGCTACCAGGAGAGAGAGAGAAGAAAACACTCAGCGTGCGCTCTGTCAAGAATAGATTGGTTTTTATTTTATCTAATCAGGATGGCTCCCACTGCTTTTTATCAAATCTTCCTTCAAACCCTAAAAGGAAAGACTAGCCGGAATTAATTACACACTACAAGTTCGCCAATCTTTCAGCCAGGCCAGTGTCGGTACTTTGAGGGAGGTCCCCCGTGCTTTCGCACGAACCTAATTACTGTAAACCTCGTTTTCCCAGAGGCGTAACCCCGTTGACACCTTTCTAGACACCTACTTGATCGGCTAATTGTAATATGTAAAACTCTCCCAGGAGTAACACTTACTCCCAGCGGGTATCGGGATCCAACTATCTCATAGAAGGTATGCAATCTCATTGCAAATTTCAACACTTGAAATTCCCGATAATATTTTGCCCCTAGCTCGCTATGACCTTGACGGAGGCCAAACAACCCATAGTCCGCTAGTCAAGTTCAACCCGTCATTTCCTGATTGAATTAAACCCACCCGCACGACCCTTGACGGAGGCCAAACAACGCCGTACGAATACCCTAATCCAATCGCATCATATGCTAGCAGATAAGCACTAGTTAGCTACCGTACACTACGCCTTGACGGAGGCCAAACAACCGCAGCACAAATACTAACTAGTACGTATCTGAAATGACGGAGGGCTACGACAGGTTTTTATGAAAACCTATTGCGTAATGAACTTGATATCGTTGTAGGATCGAATGAATTTTAAAATGGAGTGCTTTTGAGGCTTTTCTAGTTTTGCTAAAGGAGTCACTCCCGGTGAAGGGATCACCGGTCCTTTCCTCGTCGAATGAGGTGCGGGATATATCATATATATCACTGTGCAAAGCAAAAACACTTAAAAGCAATCAAAAGACAAACCGAATGTGTAGCATCTGCCGGTTATTGCTAAAGGAGTCACTCCCGGTGAAGGGATCTCGGTCCTTTCCTCGTCGAATGAGGTGCAGGATATATCACATATACCGCTATGCAAAGCAAGAACTGTAGCTACCTATTTTATTTTGAAATTCGATTCTACAACATCTTAGGTTTCTTTTATTTCATTAATCACATTAATGAAGTCCCATCATTTAAGTACCTAAACATCACAGATAGATATGACGTACACTTATGCCATCCGCATTCGCCTCGATGTCCCCTCGTGCACCGTTAGGTTAGGTAACTAACGACAGAGCAGGGCAGGGCTAGCGCGGGTGTAAAACATAAGTAACGTCTATATAATATATCATATATACTATATACTATATCCATCACAGAAACATCACATGATCTCATCACAGATATCGCAGCAGAAGAAACATATGAAATATTGGATATACTAGGACGTCCGTGTTTTCAATACGAGCCAGTATAAAACACGGATTCCACGGTCGTGATGAATAGCCAAACCCACACCCCTAGACCCCTACGAGAGCGGCAAGCAACCCTGCCAATTCTAGAGTTAGGAGACCCGGACTCGACTCCTCGAGTTGGTCTCCCACTGGACTCCAGAACCCGGTTACTTGTGCTCCCCTCCTTGGGTCTATCCTAGTGCGGAAAAGTAAATAATATACAAACGGTGACTACTTCCGCAACCTGGAAGCGCCCCAATAAAAGAATATTACATACAAGTTTTTACATGAATGAAAATGAAAAACACTCATCTCACATAAAAACCCCCGGCTATCCAAACACGACGATCCAATATAACATATCCAGCAACACATAACATCACATGTCATCAACGTAAGTAAATATGCGCATCCCAATTGTCGTTGACATATAGCAACGAAACCGGCGATATCACATATTACACTTACGGTCACAGAATAGAAAGTGTAAAACTACAACAGTTGGAATCCGCAATCTGCATAGACATCGCATGCCTAATCAAATGAATACCTTAGACATCACATGCCTAACAATTATAAACCCCGCATTTTAGTCTCAAAATCGAAAACACTTTTCAATATCAAGTCGGGCAATTCAACAGGATTCCCGAAAAACTGATCGAATGCTCGTCGCAAACTTCAGTAGACGGCCGCACCCCCGATGCCGTCGACGAAGTGCACCAAGGCGGAACACCGCTACCGCGAGCACCCGAACGGATGCTTTCGGCGACGGGGTTCTCCTACAGTCACTTGGTCGGGGCAATGGGGTGAAGCTGTCTATTAAGTTTACCCGGCGAGTATCCGCGTACGCTACGTGATTGCGACGGACTTTTGATCACATCAAAATTCCGTGGCAACCGATCAAGTGAGACTAAACTGCTGTGTTTATAACATTCATTTAGTTATCACATAACTACTTGTGAATTCCAATTATTGTATCCCATTCCAGATAAACAGAAAATGTTAAACTTTTCGATCGAACTATCGAACACCCAAGTTTTCCCGATACAGATCAACACATGAAACAAGTCTAACAACATTCCGTTCGTGCCTCAGTACCAACGATCCAGCCGTAGAAGGGTCAAGCCAACGCCTCACATGTGGCACGCCGTACTGCCCCAAACCCGAAGGTTCAAAGGGCAGTTCAAGACGGTCACATAATCGAGTTAAGGTTTGTGTCTTCTAGAGGGACCATCGCATTACTTGCACTACTTAGAACGTCGTTAAACTACGGAAAGATCCAACACTTGGAAATTTCCCGACAGGGGAAAAGTTGGGTATTTTTATCCGGTCGAACTTTTTAACATATTCTAAGATTTATCCGGAAAGCCACACAGACAAAATTTGATACCCCGATCGAAACACCGAATCCCCAAAACAACTCAGAAAAATTCAACTCTTGAAAAATTATTAAAAATACCCAGGAATACCATAACAGCACAACATGAATTACTGTAGAAATTAGTATGCCAGAAACGACAAAATGGCCGCGCTTGCGCCGCACGAGCCAAGCTTGTGCCGCGGAAGCGCGGCGTACTGTAGGAATTAGGCATTCGAATTTTACAGTATTTCTTATAATTGCCTGCTGATATTTTTGAACATTTTTAATGTGGAAAAATCCCTGGTTTTAAAAATTGTACAGAGAGCAATATTGGTTCGGGGCTTCGGGTTCGTTCGGACTTCAATTTCCGTCTGGACTTCGCCTAAGGCTCTAGCTAGGCTCTGATACCACTGCAGGGTTCCTAGGCACTCTAGTGAGGTCTCCCAAGCCATCAACCATGGCAATTTCAAAAATTATGGTGCCTACAAACCCTAAAGTACGGATCGTTTGCTAGATATCTAGGCGAACAAGAACTAGTTAACAGTTAACTAAATAAAATACGGAAATACAACCTTTGTAGATCCGGTGCTCCACCTCCATAGCTCCGCAACGAGGTCCTCTCCGTTGTCCAAATCGAATCTGGGCTCTAGGATCGGCTTCATCGGAGAATGGGCAAGCTAGGTCGTCGATGTCCATGCCGAAGATGATCTACGTCGAGGCATCGATGAATCAAGCTCCACCTTCACCAAGTCATGAAACTTGTGAAGGAAACACACTCTACTACTTGGCAAGAGGTAGAGGATGAAGAAATAGGAGGTGGGTTCACTTTGGATTTGGATTTTGCTCACTAGAACACAAGTTGCCATGAATGGCATCAAGGTTGCTCACTTGAAGAAGAAGAAGAAGATGAGCATAGAATTATGATAAGTCTTCCTTTAATCAAAAAGAAAATCCAATACTTATCATAACTAACTAGGGTTAGGTGTAGAGAATTAACCATGGTGATTAGAGTGGGTTAGGGTTAAGGAAAATGACAAGAATGGTGGCATAAAGTCAAATGTTCATGAAGCATCCAATAAGAAACAAAAATGGCCTCCATTCTTATCATAACTCATAATATTTTTCATTTAAATAAATAAATGAATAAATAAAATGATAAAGCAAACCCTAATCATCTCTTAACCATTGTTTAATTCTTCACACTTAACCTCAATAGCAAGCATCATCAAACATGATACATAGATGTGTACTAAAGTATATCACATATACTTTGTGCACAAACCAAGTGAGAAAATCCGTTTAAAGTGAACCAATACTAGTTAGTGCAAAGTAATATATCAAATATATAATTATGCATTAAATCATTAAATCAACACTTGATTCAATGATCCGGTCATGTCGCACACAACCGACTAGTATACAATGTATCGGCTTATCGGATCAACGCTTGAATCGATAACTAGGTTATATCGCATACAACCATTCGATACATTCATCACGAGAATGAAATACGGTATCACATACACGCATTATTCTCGGTCCCGCACATATCTCATATGCGCTCCTATTTCGTTTCGCTTGAGCCAGGAAACCTCTGTGTAGGACTCTAAAGACTCGTCAATACGCCGGCAGCAGGCGATGATCATATCAAACACCCACAAGCCGCAAGCGGTCTGCTAAACGTAACGGCCACCCGGGTATTGAGCGATCTGAAGATCGACGAGCAAGCCCGCTCACACTCCAGTGAATCCGACCAGTAACACTACCGTACAGTCCGGTCTGATCGTCTGATATGTCGCATATCTCGCCTAGGGGTGGTATACGTCAGACCCCAATAGCTCAATAAGTCGTGTCGATATGAGGTCTATAACTGTTCGAGAAACTACTGGTAACACTTACCAGTAAATCTCTGCAACCCTGGCCAGGGATTTCCTGTTATAGCCAATCGAACACAGCGCAACATCAACCCCCATATACCGGGAGAGACGAATCCCCTCCTATCGCTCATTGCCTCCATGTGACTCGGGACTGTACCCAAAAACCACCGTTTTGCACGCCCTCTTGGACGTGGTAAGATGGAAATCAAAGCACAGTGGGAACCACACAAGACTCTATGACGATCTCGGGTCAACAGACTACTCTGTACCAGTGTCACCAGAGAACTGCCATCTGACGTGAGGTATAATACCATCTGGGAGTTCTCGGCGAGTCCGTCCAGTGTACCCAGTCTCTACTGAGCACCCGTATATCTCCTCTGATGTCAAACACCGATGGATATGGGATCATCCATCGCCCATCTGTATGGGTCGAGAAGGTATACGCTAGTCTACTCTGGTATATCGATGCCCCGTCTCGATACACCCACGACTAGGGACTTTGAAGGATGTACTTATGGACTACCATGTCCCCACTAGTATGATCCGCATCATAGTCCAGGTAGTCAAGTACAGATCCTAAGGGCTTTACCAACATGTAACAGAGAGACAATCAGCATACACGTTAAGGTAAAGTGGTAACCAGATAGCATACTATCATGTCGAGCAAGAAAGTCCTCCCTATATATGTCCCAGCATCCACTACAATATACATCCTATGTACAGTAATGGCCTCTAGGGCATACATATAACTAACATGTATGGGACTCTAAAGACTCGTCAATACGCTGGCAGTGGGTTTAGCCACAAGCACGTCAGCGGCACCAGCTGTACGTAACGGCTACCCAGGTATTGAGCGAAAGGAAGGCCGACGAGCAAACTCATCCAAACCCCTACTGAGCCTGTCAGTGACAATATCCGTACAGTCCGGTCTGTTCGTCTAAGAGTATCGCATATCGAGTCTAGGGGGTGGATAAAGTCAGACCCCTAACAACGCGATAATTCGTGTCGATATGAAACCCATCACTACCTGAGAAGCTATCAATCCTAGATCGGTAATTCTCACATACCCCGGCCGAGGATTTCTAGTGATAGCCACTCGTGCACTGCGCGACATCAACCCCCAATACCAGGAGAGACGAATCCCCGACGATCTGCCTACTGCCTCCATGTGGCTCGGGACTATACCCAACTAAAACCTGTTTGCACGACTCCTTTGATCCGTAGTAGGGTAGTAATCAAAGCACAGTGGGAACTCACATGAGACAAATGACGATCTCAGATCGACAGACTAACCTGTACACATGTCACCAGGGAACTGCTATCTGACTATAGGTATAATACCAACTAGTATATTCCCGGCAAGTCCGTCCAGTGTACTCATAACCCAATGAGCACCTGTATACTATCTTAGGTGAACAACTGACACCAATGGCTTGTGAGACCGGCCACCGCCCCTCGTCAGGGTCTACATAAGTATACACCAGTCTACACTGGAGCATCGATGCCCAGTCTCGATACTCCCACGACTAGGGACATTCAAGGATGTGCTTATAGACCCCCAGCTCCCACGTATGTGATCGCCATCACAATGCTGGTAGTCAAGAAAGAATCCTATGGGCTCTATCAACATATACATGATGATAAAGACAAACCAGATAGCATACTATCATCTCGAGTAAGACTGTTTTATCAGTATAGGTCCTCCCTCAATCATCATGATCGCATGCCTGCGACTATGATAATTGCCTTGAGGGCACTATAGCCAACAATCTCCCACTTGCACTTAAGGCTAATTATTGCGATGTCGCATACTCACAACCCGTGTGATACCTGTAGGGTTCCTAGGCACACTCAAGAGGTTCCACAAGGCATCAACCATGCCGAATTCTAAATTTTCTATGTGCCGAGAAACCCTAATGCGATCGTTAACTAGAGTTTAGGCGAAAACAAATGCGAATAAACAACTTTACTCTAAAGTGAACGGAAATACAACCTTTGTAGATCCGGTCCTCCACTTCCATAGCTCCGTGATGATGTCCCTCCGCTGCGATCATCGGATCCAGGACTCTGGCGATGGTTTCGTCGGAGAAATGATCGGGCTAGGTCGTCGACTTCGATGCCGAAGATGATCTACGTCGAGGCAACTCAAGATCAAGCTCCAACATCACCAAGTCATGAAACTTGTGAAGAAAACACCCTATACTACATGGCAAGTGGTAGAGGATGAAGAAATAGGAAGTGGGTTCACTTTGGATTTGGATTTCTCACTCTTTTTCTCAAGACACCATTAATGGTAGCAAGGTTTCTTCTTCTTGAAGAAGAAAGAATATAATGAGAGAATAATCAAATCAAATGATAAATCAAGTGAAGTTATCATAATGCAACCTTGGTTAAGTGTAGAGAATAAACTAGGGTTAGGTGAATGGTTAGGTTTAGGCAAAAGACAAAATGGTAGATAATCTAAAGAAGCTTCATGAAGCTAAAGCAAAGAAACAAAATTAGCCACCATTTCATTTTGCCAAAAATGAATAAATAAATAAATGAATAAGTAAATAAATCAAACCCTAACCATTAACCTAATCATAGTTAAAAGCATACACACACCCAAGTTTGCATGTATCATCAAACATGATACAAACAAGTGCACAAAACTATATCATATATACAATGTGCACAAGTGAGAAAATCCATCTTAAGTGAACAAATACTAGTTAATGCAAAGTAATATATCAAATATATAATTATACATTAAATAATTAAATCAACACTTGATTTAATGATCCGGTCATATCGCATATGACCGACTAATATCCAATGTATCGACTTATCGAATCAATCCTCGATTCGATAACTAGGTTATATCGCATACAACCAATCGATACATTCATCGCGAGAATAGAATACGGTATCACATACGCGCATTATTCTCGGTCCCGCACATATCTCATATGCGCTCCTATTTCGTTTCGCTTGAGCCAGGAAACCTCTGTGTAGGACCCTAAAGACTCGTCAATACGCCGGCAGTAGGTGATGATCATATCAAACACCTACAAGCCGCAAGCGGTCTGCTAAACGTAACGGCCACCCGGGTATTGAGCGATCAGAAGATCGACGAGCAAGCCCGCTCACACTCCTGTGAATCCAACCAGTAACACTTACCGTACAGTCCGGTCTGTTCGTCTGATATGTCGCATATCTTGCCTAGGGGTGGTAAACGTCAGACCCCAGCAGCTTGATAAGTCGTGTCGATATGAGGTCTATAACAGTTCGAGAAACTACTGGTAACACTTACCAGTAAATCTCAGCAACCCTGGCCAGGGATTTCCGGTTATAGCCAATCGAACACAGCGCAACATCAACTCCCTATACCGGGAGAGACGAATCCCCTCCTATCCCTCATTGCCTCCGTGTGATTCGGGACTGTACCCAAAAACCACCGTTTTGCACGCCCTCTTGGACGTGGTAAGGTGGAAATCAAAGCACAGTGGGAATCACACAGGACTCTATGATGATCTCGGGTCTACGGACTAACCTGTACCAGTGTCACCAGAGAACTGTCATCTGACGTAAGGTATAATACCATCTGGGAGTTCTCGGCGAGTCCGTCCAGTGTACCCAGTCTCCACTGAGCACCCGTATATCATCTCTGATGTCAAACACCAATGGATATGGGATCATCCATCGCCCATCTGTATGGGTCGAGAAGGTATACGCTAGTCTACTCTGGTATATCGATGCCCCGTCTCGATACACCCACGACTAGGGACCTTGAAGGATGTACTTATGGACTACCATATCCCCACTAGTATGATCTGCATCATAGTCCAGGTAGTCAAGTACACATCCTAAGGGCTTTACCAACATGTAACAGAGAGACAATCAGTGTACACGTTAAGGTAAAGAGCAACCAGATAGCATACTATCATGTCGAGCAAGAAAGTCCTCCCTATATATGTCCAAGCATCCACTACAATGTACATCCTATGTATAGTAATGGCCTCTAGGGCATACATATAACTAACAATCTCCCACTTGCACTAGGGCCATCTGATAGCAGTGGTTGTAGTATCTCATACTCAACCATCCCATAAAAGTCTCTCTCTGGGAAAAGGCCTTTGTGAGTGGATCCGCCGTGTTGTCCTCTGAGTTTACTCTCCTAACCTTGATCCCCTGGAGATCAACCATCTCTATGATCAGGTGATACTGCCTTAGAATATGTCTGGATCACTGATGGGACGGGCATTCCTTGGCATAAGCCACAACTCCATTGTCACACAATGGGAGGAACAAAGTTCATCTCATGAACAAATATACATCCAGACTGCCTCTTTGGTAGCATCTTAAGTAGTGATGTATCCAGCCTTTATCGTCTAGTTTGCCACGGTATCTAGCTCGGAACTCTTCCAACATACCGTCCCTTTACTGAGGGTAAAGACAATGCCTGCGACTGACATTCAGTCGTCCTTATCACCCTGGAACTTTTCCAGTGATTCTCCCCAGGATCGATTGATACCATCTCACTACAACTAGTGAGAATCCTAACATCCAATTACTTCTATCTCATATATCATAACTCAGGATTTAGGAGGTATCACTTTGATCTTATATGGATAATCCTTATGATAAGCGGAGATTGACTGAGCGTAGCATAGGAAACTCTTTCCCTATCAAGAGTATGTCATCCACGTACTCTACGAGGATCACCACCATACTCCCTACTACCTTTTTGTATATACATGGTTCATCTACCATTTTGATGAAGTCAAACTCTTTGACTACCACATCAAAACAGACGTTCCAACTCCGCGATGCCTGCTTTATCCCATAAAGTAACTTGTGCATGTTTCCGCTGCTCCCACTGTCTACGAATCCCTCTGCCTGTGTACTTATAGACTCTCTCTTCTAAAATATCATTTAGAAAAGCTGTCATGACACCCAACCACCAGATATCATAGTCATGGTATGTAGCCATGGCAAGTAGGATCTGGATGGACTTAAGCATAGCTACTTAGAAAAGGTTTCTACAAAATCCATACCTGGTCAATGATGCAAACCTTTAACAAGTCTAGCTTTGAAAGTCTCAACTTTTCCAAGTACACCAAGTAATCTTCTCAAGATATACTTGCTCCTGATGGGGATTTAACCCTTCAGATATAGCAACCAAGGTCCATACTTTGTTGGTGTAAAAGGATTCCATCTTAGATCGCTAAGCATCCAACCATTCTTACAGAGTCTTACTCCTGATAGCCAGCTCGAAACTAGTTGGGTCATCATCTCATGATGCAATCCTCACTCCCACTGTCATAGAGAAACCGAAGTATCTCTCAGGTGGGTGAGGAACCCTACTAGATCGGCGGAGAGGCTGAGGTTCGTTGGTAACTATTGAATCCTATGGTTCTACCAAATCATCAGCTGCAGTTTGTATAGCTGAAACATTTCCAGTTCCACATAACAGATCTTGCCTCGAGCTTGTCCGGATTTTGCTTTTAGACATAGGCCGGACAACCCCAAATCTTAACTAACTTAAGATATGGGCTCTTCCCTTTCCATATCACATATGAAGTGGTAGGCAACTGATTTGATTTGAACCCTATTCAATAGGTATGCAGCTTCTCAAGTGCATAACTCCCAAAAGGAAATAGGTAACTCAGTAGTACTCATCATAGAGCGCACCTTATCACATAGGGTGCTATTGCTCCGCCCCGATATACCATCGTGCTATGGTGTATACGGAGGAGTAATGCTGAGAGAGAATCTCATTCTCCTTTAGAAAAGTCCAAGAATTCCGTGCTCAAGTATTCTTCTCCTTGATCTCATCATAGGACATAATACTTATACCCGTATTGATTCTCTACTTCTAACTTATATTCTGTGAATATCTCAAAAGGTTCGGACTTGTGTTTCAACAGGAACATATGACTGAATCTTGAGAGATCATCAGAGAATGTAATGAAGTACAAAGAACCGGTCTTGGTATGTATAAACAGGGGACCTTCATACATCAGTATGTATCAATCCCAAGAGTTCACTAACTCTTTCTCTGTTTCCAATAAACGGAGCTATGGTCATCTAATCTTTGTGACATGATTGGCAAGTTTCATAAGATGTAAATTCAAACAGATTTAAATATGCATCTAAATGTAACTTCAGCTAGTCGGGTCGCATTGATATGACCTAATCTACAATACCTCAAGAAGGATCCGTTCATTTCTGAACTCTTCCTCTTGTGTGTGTTCTGTATACTAAGAACTGTAGTTTGATTTAGAACATCAATGCTTTTAGATAACGTGCCTGAACCGATCAACTTTTGATATAGGAAATGTTCAAAACATTATCCAACAATACAAAATTTTATCATTTCTTTACTAATAAAGAGACTGATATGATTTTGTATATCAGGTTCGGTATCTAATAACATTCGTTCAGAATCAATGTATTGGTAATACAGGGTGACAGTGACCAACAGACTTGGCTGCAACACTTACCCCGTTTTCTGTCTCATGAAACTTATCACCCGTTCTCAGTTCTCTACCTTTCTGTAGCCCTATGTAACAGATTACATATCTGGGATCCTGATCCGGTATCAAATACCCAGGACGTAGAGGATACAGAGAAACAGTTCTTTGTAATGAACACACCCAAAGGAGATGCATCATATGCACTTTCTTCGTTTGGGCGGCATAGGAATTCAGGTATTCCCCAATTTCCTGCTCTGTCTTATAACAATTATAAGTTGGAGCGGGACCAACGTTCCCCAGCTCAGTATAACAAGCGGGGTCGGTCAATACATCCGTATTATTATCTTGATTAAGGCGTGACATGGTCGCTACCAGGAGAGAGAGAGAAGAAAACACTCTGCGTGCGCTCTTGCAAGATCAGATTGGTTATTATTTTATCTAATCAGGATGGCTCCCACTGTTTTTATCAAATCTTCCTTCAAACCCTAAAAGTATAGACTAGCCGGGATTAATTACACGCTACAAGTTCGCCAATCTTTCAGCCAGGCCAGTGTCGGTACTTTGAGGGAGGTTGCCCGTGCTTTCGCACGGACCTAATTACAGTAAACCTCGTTTTCCCAGAGGCGTAACCCCGTTAACACCTTTCTAGACACCTACTTGATCGGCTAATTGTAATGTGTAAAACTCTCCCAGGAGTAACTCTTACTCGCAGCGGGTATCGGGATCCAACTATCTCATAGAAGGTATGCAATCTCATTGCAAATTTCAACACTTGAAATTCCCGATAATATTTTGCCCCTAGCGTGCTATGACCTTGACGCATGCCAAACAACCCATAGTCCGCTAGTCAAGTTCAACCCGTACATTTCTTGATTGAATTAAACCCACCCGCACGACCCTTGACGCATGCCAAACAACGCCGTACGAATACCCTAATCCAATCGCATCGTATGCTAGCAGATAAGCACTAGTTAGCTACCGTACACTACGCCTTGACGCATGCCAAACTACCGCAGCACGAATACTAAATAGTACTTATCTGAAATGACGGAGGGCTACGACAGGTTTTTCTGAAAACCTATTGCGTAATGAACTTGATATCATTGTAGAATCAAATGATTTTAAATGGAGTGTTTTCGAGGCTTTTCTAGTTTTGCTAAAGGGGTCACTCCCGGTGAAGGGATCGTCGGCCCTTTCCTCGTCGAATGAGGTGCGGGATATATCATATATATCACTGTGCAAAGCAGAAACTATAGAAGCTATCAAAAGACAAACCGAGTGTGTAGCATCTACCAGTTATTGCTAAAGGGGTCACTCCCGGTGAAGGGATCGTCGGCCCTTTCCTCGTCGAATAAGGTGCAGGATGTTCTATAAGGAACACCGCGATGCAAAGCAAGAACTGTAGCTACCTGTTTTTATTTTGAAATTCGATTCCACAACATCTTTTAGGTTTCTTTTCTTTCATTAATCACATTAATGAAGTCCTATCATTTAAGCACCTAAACATCACAGATAAATACGACGTACACTTATGCCATCCGCATTCGCCTCGATGTCCCCTCATGCACCGTTAGGTTAGGTAACTAACGACAGAGCGGGGCAGGGCTAGCGCGGGTGTAAAACATAAGTAACGTCTATATAATATATCATATATACTATATACAGTATCAATGATAACATATCAAATGATCACATCACAGATATCGCAGCAGAAGAATCATATGAAACATTGGATATACTAGGTCGTCCGTGTTTTTAATACGAGCCAGTATAAAACACGGATTCCATGATCGCGATGAATAGCCAAACCCACACCCCTAGACCCCTACGAGAGCGGCAAGCAACCCTACCAATTCTAGAGTTAGGAGACTCGGACTCGACTCCTCGAGTTGGTCTCCCACTGGACTCCAGAACCCGGTTACTTGTGCCCTCCTCCTTGGGTCTATCCTAGTGCGGAAAAGTAAATAATATACAAAAGGTGACATCTTCCGCAACCTGGAAGTGCCCCAATAAAAGAATATTACATACAAGGTTTTTACATGAATGAAAATGAAAAACACTCGTCTCACATAAAAAACCCCGGCTATTCAAACACGACGATCCAATATAACATATCCAGCAACACATAACAACAAAAGTCATCAACGTAAGTAAATATGCGCATCCCAATTGTCGTTGACATATAGCAACGAAACCGGCGATATCATATATTACACTTACGGTCAAAGAAAAGAAAGTGTAAAACTACAACAGTTGGAATCCGCAACCTCCTCAGACATCGCATGCCTGACCAAATGAATTCCTTAGACATCACATGCCTAACAATTATAAACTCCGTATTTTAGTCTCATTTATCGAAAACTCTTTTCAATATCAAGTCGGGCAATTCAACAGGATTCCCGACATTCTGATCGAATGCTCATCGCAAACTTTAGTAGACGGCCGCACCCCCGATACCGTCGACGAAGTGCACTAAGGCGGAACACCGCTGCCGCGAGCACCCGAACTGATGCTTTCGGCGACAGGGTTCTCCTACAGTCACTTGGTCGGGCTATGGAGCGAGGATGTCTATTAAGTTTACCCGGCGAGTATCCGCGTACGCTACGTGATTGCGACGGACTTTTGATCGCATCAAAATTCCGTGGCAACCGATCAAGTGAGACTAAAGTGCTATGTTTATAATATTCATTCAGTTATCTCATAACTTCTTGTGAATTCCAAATGTTGTATCACATTCCGGATAAATAGAAAATGTTAAACTTTCCGATCGAACAATCGAACACCCAAGTTTTCCCGAAATAGCTCAACACATGAAATAAGTTCAAAAACATTCACTTCATGCCTCAGTACCAACGGTCCAGCCATAGAAGGCTCAAGCCAACGCCTCACATGTGGCACGCCGTACTGCCCCAAACCCTAAGGTTCAAAAAGCAGTTCAAGACGGTCACATAATCGAGTTAAGGTTTGTTGTCTTCTAGAGGGACCATCGCGTTACTTGCACTACTCAGAACGTCCTTAAACCACGGAAAAATCCAACACTTGGAAATTTCCCGGCAGGGGAAAAAGTGGGTATTCATATCCGGTCGAACCTTTTAACATGTTCTAAAGATACCCGGAAAAACACAGTAAACAAAGTTAAATAATCCGATCGAATCATCGAGTCCCCAATACAACCCCAGAACACTGAACTCTTGAGTCATAATAAAAATACCCATAAAATATAAATCACAGAAATAGGAATTATGGTGCAAAAAAGATGACCTAACTCCTCTGTACGGCCGCGGAACCGCGGCCCAAGCAGGCTATTGCCGCGGTTCCGCGGTGGAATGTACGATTTAGGGGGTCGTTTTTCACCACAATTCTTATATTTCCCTGCTGAATTTTTCAGGTATTTTTAATTCAGAAAAAACCACAATTTCAGAAAATGTCCAGAGAGTGATTTGGGATTAGGGTTTCGGGTTCGATCGGACTTCTAACATCATTTACGCATCGCCTAAGGCTCTAGCTTGGCTCTGATACCACTGTAGGATTCCTAGGCACACTCAAGAGGTTCCACAAGGCATCAACCATGCCGAATTCTAAATTTTCTATGTGCCGAGAAACCCTAATGCGATCGTTAACTAGAGTTTAGGCGAAAACAAATGCGAATAAACAACTTTACTCTAAAGTGAACGGAAATACAACCTTTGTAGATCCGGTCCTCCACTTCCATAGCTCCATGATGATGTCCCTCCGCTGCGATCATCGGATCCCGGACTCTGGCGATGGTTTCGTCGGAGAAATGATCGGGCTAGGTCGTCGACTTCGATGCCGAAGATGATCTACGTCGAGGCAACTCAAGATCAAGCTCCAACTTCACCAAGTCATGAAACTTGTGAAGAAAACATCCTATACTACATGGCAAGTGGTAGAGAATGAAGAAATAGGAAGTGGGTTCACTTTGGATTTGGATTTCTCACTCTTTTTCTCAAGACACCATTAATGGTAGCAAGGTTTCTTCTTCTTGAAGAAGAAGAAGAAGAAAGAATATAATGAGAGAATAATCAAATCAAATGATAAATCAAGTGAAGTTATCATAATACAACCTTGGTTAAGTGTAGAGAATAAACTAGGGTTAGGTGAATGGTTAGGTTTAGGCAAAAGACAAAATGGTAGATAATCTAAAGAAGCTTCATGAAGCTAAAGCAAAGAAACAAAATTGGCCACCATTTCATTTTGCCAAAAATGAATAAATAAATAAATGAATAAGTAAATAAATCAAACCCTAACCATTAACCTAATCATAGTTAAAAGCATACACACACCCAAGTTTGCATGTATCATCAAACATGATACAAACAAGTGCACAAAACTATATCATATATACAATGTGCACAACAAGTGAGAAAATCCATCTTAAGTGAACAAATACTAGTTAATGCAAAGTAATATATCAAATATATAATTATACATTAAATCATTAAATCAACACTTGATTTAACGATCCGTTCAGTGTACCCTAATGCGATCGTTAACTAGAGTTTAGGCGAAAACAAATGCGAATAAACAACTTTACTCTAAAGTGAACGGAAATACAACCTTTGTAGATCCGGTCCTCCACTTCCATAGCTCCGTGATGATGTCCCTCCGCTGTGATTTTTGGATTTGGATTTCTCACTCTTTTTCTCAAGACACCATTAATGGTAGCAAGGTTTCTTCTTCTTGAAGAAGAAGAAGAAGAAAGAATATAATGAGAGAATAATCAAATCAAATGATAAATCAAGTGAAGTTATCATAATGCAACCTTGGTTAAGTGTAGAGAATAAACTAGGGTTAGGTGAATGGTTAGGTTTAGGAAAAAGACAAAATGGTAGATAATCTAAAGAAGCTTCATGAAGCTAAAGCAAAGAAACAAAATTAGCCACCATTTCATTTTGCCAAAAATGAATAAATAAATAAATGAATAAGTAAATAAATCAAACCCTAACCATTAACCTAATCATAGTTAAAAGCATACACACACCCAAGTTTGCATGTATTATCAAACATGATACAAACAAGTGCACAAAACTATATCATATATACAATGTGCACAACAAGTGAGAAAATCCATCTTAAGTGAACAAATACTAGTTAATGCAAAGTAATATATCAAATATATAATTATATATTAAATCATTAAATCAACACTTGATTTAACGATCCGGTCATATCGCATATGACCGACTAATATCCAATGTATCGACTTATCGAATCAATCCTCGATTCGATAACTAGGTTATATCGCATACAACCAATCGATACATTCATCGCGAGAATAGAATACGGTATCACATACGCGCATTACTCTCGGTCCCGCACATATCTCATATGCGCTCCTATTTCGTTTCGCTTGAGCCAGGAAACCTCTGTGTAGGACCCTGAAGACTCGTCAATACGCCGGCAGTAGGTGATGATCATATCAAACACCCACAAGCCGCAAGCGGTCTGCTAAACGTAACGGCCACCCGGGTATTGAGCGATCAGAAGATCGACGAGCAAGCCCGCTCACACTCCTGTGAATCCAACCTGTAACACTTACCGTACAGTCCGGTCTATTCGTCTGATATGTCGCATATCTTGCCTAGGGGTGGTAAACGTCAGACCCCAGCAGCTCGATAAGTCGTGTCGATATGAGGTCTATAACAGTTCGAGAAACTACTGGTAACACTTACCAGTAAATCTCAGCAACCCTGGCCAGGGATTTCCGGTTATAGCCAATCGAACACAGCGCAACATCAAGTCCCTATACCGGGAGAGACGAATCCCCTCCTATCGCTCATTGCCTCCATGTGATTCGGGACTGTACCCAAAAACCACCGTTTTGCACGCCCTCTTGGACGTGGTAAGGTGGAAATCAAAGCACAGTGGGAATCACATAAGACTCTATGACGATCTCGGGTCTACAGACTAACCTGTACAAGTGTCACCAGAGAACTGCCATCTGACGTAAGGTATAATACCATCTGGGAGTTCTCGGCGAGTCCGTCCAGTGTACCCAGTCTCCACTGAGCACCCGTATATCATCTCTGATGTCAAACACCAATGGATATGGGATCATCCATCGCCCATCTGTATGGGTCGAGAAGGTATACGCTAGTCTACTCTGGTATATCGGTGCCCCGTCTCAATACACCCACGACTAGGGACCTTGAAGGATGTACTTATGGACTACCATGTCCCCACTAGTATGATCCGCATCATAGTCCACGTAGTCAAGTACACATCCTAAGGGCTTTACCAACATGTAACAGAGAGATAATCAGTGTACACGTTAAGGTAAAAAGCAACCAGATAGCATACTATCATGTCGAGCAAGAAAGTCCTCCCTATATATATGTCCAAGCATCCACTACAATATACATCCTATGTATAGTAATGGCCTCTAGGGCATACATATAACTAACAATACCGAACACCCAACTCCTCTACTAATCAGTTTCACAAACCTCGTTTGTAAAACTATTGCGTTCGAAAAATAGCCTCAGTGAGTGGATCCGCTCTAGTGTTTCTTTCTGTATCTCTCTATATCTCAAATTCGTGGAGAAAAGTATCTCCCGAAATAAGCAATACCTGTCTTAGAATATGTCTGGATATCTGATGGGACCCAGTTCACAAATGAACTCCAAATCCAGCAAATTTCTTAGACTGTATCGTCTGCTGAACTTAATCAGTATACTACGCCATACCTTCCTCAGTATCCACTTGGACCACCTGTCCAAACTACTACCCCTCGTCAGAGGGAAAACTATAACTCTGACAGTCACTCTGTCATCCAGGTCACCTTGGAAGCCTGAAATGATAACCGTCTCCAGAAGGAGGCTGCCGTTATCAAATCCCTAGAACATCCACTTATGTTCATAAAATGATTCCAATCATTTTCTCCAGGATTGGATATATATATCAAATTATTGCATCTAGTGCAAGAACAACATCTGGTGTGGTACTTGACATATCATGATTGACTCAATTGCCTAAGCAAGTGATATGCCAATCATGCACATCCCTCTCCCCTTTAGTCTGTAAGACACCTTTAGAGAGGGTGGCTCCATCACCTGCAGGTACACCACCATGCCAGGAGTCGTCCATTCTAAAACACCTTTAAAATACTGTCTAAGTACCCAGATAGGGACACTTCCTAAATCTAGATCTAAAACCATAGATCTAGTAACCAGAATGTCTGATATAATATCCATATCCCATATGGAGAAACCACTGTGTGACAACCAAAGTATAACCGATCGTAGTATAGGAATTTCACTTCCTACTATGTGTATGTCATCTAAATACCAGGACACACACCCTACTACCTTCTTAATAGATCCATCCCCTATTCTGATGAAGTCAAAACCCATGACTGTCACATCATAAATAGATGATGTATCTCCGCCATATCCGCTTTAGTCTATAAATAGACACAAACAACTTGTCCACCACGCTTCCGCTGCTCCCACTGATTACGACAACCCTCTGGCAGAGTCATATACACGTGCACTTCTAAAGCTAGTTTAGAACAATGCTACACTCATCCTCCTGCCGGGTCTCATAGTGTAGAACAACAATAGTGTCAAGTCTGGGTAAACAAGAACCTCCCTGTCACCGTTCTTGAGGATGCCGAAGTACCTCTCGGGCGTCTGAGGTTACCCACCATATCTGCGGAGTGGCTAATGGAATGTCAATCCTGATTGAATCTTTAGGTCCTATTAAATTTTCCGTAATCGTTTGTGGTTCTGGAATCACTTCCAGTTCTACCATACTCCCACTACTGTTTTCTGAAAAAATCCATTTTACTAAAACTGTGGCGAGTCAAGAACAATATCACTATTGATCTTCCAGATGGTAGAAAGTTAACCCTCGTCAAAACCCGGGATAACCCACAAACAGCCATTACTGAAACGCGCCCTGAGTTTATCCGAATTCTGGTTTTAAGCATCAGCCGGACGACTCCCTATATCTTAATTTCGTTAAGATATAAATTGATTCTATATATATCTAATATAGAAATAAAGGCACTAATTTAATTAGAACCAGATTCAAATCATGCAGCTGTCTCCAGTGCATGTCAACTAAATGGAGAGAGGTCGATCAGCATTACTCAACTTAGGAGTGCGTCCAATTATGAGTAACCTGAAAAAGAAAAAAGTTTCTCAAAACCATTACTATCAACTGAATACCTCATACAAGTATCTACATCTTCGATCACCTTGAAGAATCCCGATACTTGTGACACCCGGTTCTCTACTTTATTCTTGTACCTATAACTTCTCAAACTTGGATCTTGTATTTCTACGAAACACTTGTCCAAAACTTGAGAAGTCACAAGTAAACAGAATATAATGCGAGGACCAACCCCTTTGTCCTAATGGACACTGGACAACATACGATACTTTGTATAAGTCCAGTGAGTTTAATAACTCAAACCCTGTGCGTCGCAGGTTGAAAACTGTATTATGGTTATGAAGACTTACACCGCTGTTGAATGCTCCTTACCTAACCATCAACTGATATAGGTAAATATCATGGATATAATTTCAAAAAGTTATATCTCACTTTATAAAAATAAACGTACAGATATATCAGTTTGAAATTGGTGCATAACAACGGATATTCAAAACCAAATACTTGCCGTCCGGCAAACAACCTAGGCGATTTCCTCAAATATCACCAATTACAATGAATTACGATATAATGAGGATGATCACCTAATTCCCAATAACTTACTCCCACTCATCATCTGTAAAACCATACAGATGTGAGAATCAAACTTGGTAAATACATACCCTAGAATAAGGACCTAATTGGGAAATCAGTTTTCAATTAACAACGCATAGTGAAACTGAAACATTAAAATATTTTGTAGGGGTATCCTGGTATTCCTAGTAATGCCTCTTCCATTATCCAGATTCATGACTGAAACCATATATTTCCTTGCCATCTCTCCAAATCCCTTTATTTGTCTTTAGTCGTTACCTTCTGTACACCTTCGTTAGGCTTAAATGGTTTTCTTCCTTCCCTACCGTTCGGCACCAGCCTATGGTTTGGAAGAAGACTATCCAATAAGCGTAACAGGTGTACTCTCCTAATCCTAGGAGTACTCACAACCTGAGAGAAGGTAAAGATAAAAGACAACTGAATAAACCTTATTCTATTTCTCATGAACCAGAATCCATCCTCGAAGAAGTTCCTTCGAGTTCGTATATAACTATACGATGGATTTATCCAATAGGATTAGATGTTCGTAGTGATACGGGGTGTTCGGGAGAAATACAAAGGTGAAGTAGGAGTGGCGTTGAAAGACTTGGTTTGGTCGTGAATAGCAGTCGCAATTTACTTTGCCCTCTTTCTAATCCCTTTATTTGCCTTTACTTATTTCCTTCTGTACACCACACTTAGGCTAATTGGTTTTCTCCATTCCCTACCATTCGGCACCTGCCTATGGTTTGGAAGAAGACTATCCAATAAGCGTAATAGGTATACTGATTGATGAGATTGTATTTATTTTATGTGTAGTAGTTAACCGTAATCAGCGCGTAGCTAGACCGAGATGAGTGCGGGTCGTCCTCAAGGAAACGTTGAATATTTTATTCTTACTTTAGGCGTGTTGAGAAAGAAAGGAAGAAGAATAAAGAATGGTTGTAGGTTCTAGATCTACGTTAAACACGGATGCAAAATATAGATCTAGATTAACTACGGATGTAGGTTTAATATTAAAAGGGGGCTTGTAGGGTTCATTGGGATTTAGTAGTTATGGATGATTAGTTAAAGATTACTCTTTCTATCCTTTAATAGATTTAAAACTAGGACGACAGTGATGCATGTAGATTAGGGTTTCTGGAGGGAAAAAGGGTTCCCACTCTTAACCCCTATCTTGACATGGAACTCCGTTCATGTCTAGCCTTTACCAAAACAATCATTAATCCAATCTCTAATCGTGGTCGAGACTAACAATAAATTGGTAGCATGCCCGACTAGGATATTAATGATTCTTTTGGTAAAGTTTATAAACTTTATAGGACGTAAAAAGAGTTTAAGGATCTTCATCATCCATTAATCTACCCTAATCCTACGAACCCTAACAAGCGGAGAATTACTCGCGCATATTGGGATAAGAAAAGATAGAGAGGGAAATCATAATGAAAAACTACAAAGAGATAGAAAAAGAAAAACAACTACCTTTATTAATCAACAAAATTCATTTACACTTTGTTCCCTTAGAAAATGATTACAAAATGCTAGTTTGCTTCTCGATCTCTTCTAAGGAGGTAGATGAACCGTTGATGATCAGCCTGGATGCGTGAGCCGTCTTGGACTTCATGATCTCGTCGGCTTGATGATTTTTCCAAGAGGCTCTCGGTCCTTATTTATAGTCCCAGAGTCAGAACCCTAGTCTCCTAATTTGGAAACCAGTGGTTAAGATCCCAACAGCAAAATCCCAACTCCCAACTCGTCCAATACGCGGCGGATCCGCGGCCAATAGGTGGGTTTGGCCGCGGATCCGCGGTCTTATAGGGAGATCGCTTGATTTGGTCTTCTGGAGCTTTATCTTTATGACACGTGGTGATCTTTTTAATCTCTAGAAACTGAAAATCTTTTCTATGTCACTGCCAGACTTGATTTCTTTAGTTTACTTTCTTAATTATGCAGGTTTGTTCTAACAACTTTGATTTCCTTGATTTCAGCCCTGAAAATTCTGCACAACAGCTCAACAAATAATATTAGTAGAGTTTGTTTTATTGAGATATTAACTTAACCATTAAGAATTGGTCAAAAGTATTTAATAAGGTAAGCATATTTAAATGGCCCAAATGTTACATGGGTATTATATGCTTACTTTTTCCTACCAAATGTTAATTATAATATATAAACACATGAAAATAGTATTTTTACAGATAAGCCCTCATATGTATCATATATTATAATAAACACCTTTTATTATATAGAAATAGTAGGAAAAATGTCATATTATATGTGCAGTTTTATCAACTGAACATGTACCGTCTCCCAATCCTAAGAGCCCTCATAACCTGAGAGAAGGTAAAAGGAAAAGACAACTGAATAGTCCTATTCATTTTCTCCAGAACCAGAAACCATCCTCGAAAAAGTTCCTTCGAGTTCGTATATAACCATACGATGGTTTTATCCAATGGAAGTGGATAATCGTAGTAATACGGGGTGTTCTGAAGGAAAGCAAAGGGTAAAAGAAAGAGTGGCAATGATGTATGCAACTAGGACAATCTAAAAGCCAGTGTTTACAAGAAAGTTCGGTTAACTTGGTCATTGAGTTATAGTCTAGGGTCGGGTCACGGTCACTGTCAAACAGAGGAGAAAAGAAACACTCAGCGTGCACTCTAACCTAGATCAGAATGGATAATCATTTTGTCTAATCAGGATGGCTCCCACTGTTTCCTCGAATTCTTCTCCAAACCTAAAAGGAGAATTAGTCGGAATCACCCGAAGAGTAATCCTACTCATCAGTGAGAATCGAGATCCAACTATCATCGCATGATAACTTGATGGAAGCCACTCAAGTCACCACACTCCAGAAGGTATGCGCATGCCTAGAAAGTTTCCTGTATGTTTGAAACTCCCGATAAGATTTTTACCCCTAGGATCCAAGTGACCTTGACAAGGTCAACAATTCAAAGGGTCCTAGTCAAGTTCAACCCGTCATTATCTTGATTGCATTAAACCCACTCGCACAGACTCTTAACAAGGTCAACAAGGTCGAATGACTGTCCTAACCAATCCACATTTGCTTGCGACAGAAAAATATTACAAAGCTATCGCTCACTACGCCTTGACAAGGTCAACAAACGCAGCACGAATACTAAGCAATACTAATCTGAAATGACGGAGGGCTATGGCTAGTTTTTGGCGAAAAACCTTTAACGTAATGAACTTGTTCTCGTTGAAGGAATCCAAATGGTTTTACAAATATATAGAGGCGAAAACTTTTGCTAAAGAGGTCACTCCCGGTAAAGGGATCTCGGCTCTTTCCTCGTCAAATGAGGTGCAGGATATCCCAAACTGAATACCACGATGCAAAGCAAAAAGTAATCGACTATAGTGAAGTTATTACGTTGACGCAAACTTTTACTCAAGGGGTCACTCCTGATGAAGGGATCTCGGCCCTTGCCTCGTCGAATGAGGTGCTGGATATTCATAACCGAATACCACTGTGCAAAGCAAAAGCGTGCGTCTGTAATGTCAATTTTAAAAACTTGGTTCCAACAACATCATATATATGTTTGTTTTCCTTGCTTTTATAAGAATCAACGCAGTCCCATCAATTAATCACACCAGAAAAGAACGAAAAAAATGTACGTAGATGCCACCCGCATCGCCACTGGGTCCCGTCATCACCCGTTAGGTTACTTAACTAACGACAGAGCGGGGACTGGGCTAGCACGGGTGCAAAACATATACAACATCTACTAGTATATATATATATAACAATCGTCCCAGGCATGATAAATGCAACATCACAGAAAAGTAATAAGCATCACAGAACAATACAGATAATCTGGGAGCCCCGGGTTTCCTTTGAGCCACAACTGAAAACCCGACGTTCCCGTGGTCGTGTGGATAGCCTGTGCAATGAACTCCTAGACCCCTACGAGCGCGGCAAGTTACCCGCCAAAACCAGAAGCGAGGCAGCCCCCTTTGGACCACCCAGCACTTCATGGAATCCAGTAACTTGAGCACCCCTCCCTGGGTCAACCTGTACTCCCTACGAGTGCGGCGAATAGCCCACCAATTCTAGAGTGAAGCCCCCTCCGTCTCAACGCCATGAGATGTGGGCCCGTTGCCTTCTAGAACCCGGCTATCCGTGCACCCCACCTTGGGGTAATCCTAGTACAGAAAAGAAAATATATATAACGGGTACATCGACCTCAACCCGGTCGTGCCCCAAAAGAATAATATACAAACAGGCAGTGACGGCAGTCCACATGTCGGACGCTCACCCCATAATATCAAATGTACAAATATATCCAAACAGCACTATCATTGCATGCAAGCTATCCACCACGACAAATCCGCAACATCACAGCACAACACAGAACATCAACGTGAATGTCACGTTCGCAAATCCGTCTAAAAGGACCATAGCGATTAGACAAGATATACCGATCAAATGACATTCACGATCACAGATAGAAATGTAAAGTACTGTAAATTTTAAACAATATTAAAACTTATCGACTCCGAAATAACCCCCGAATAGCCCCAGTCAAACTGATAAAACAATATCCAAATCGAGCTAAATAAACAATACCACTGCACATAGATTACAGAGACAAGATAACACCCCAAAAACCAAGCCCAAGTCCACTAAAAATCCAGCCTCGCCGGATTTTCACCTCATGTGATCGGCCAAAATCCGGCGACAGGGCTTGGGGTGTAGTCTTGTGTCCATGTCAGTAGCCTTCTGCACATTGATTGATAGGATACGTGCGTGTTCAAGTTCAAGTTTAAATACCGCAATCAAGACGGTTTCGCTTGTAGCTAGCCGGTTGAGTACGGGTCGTCCGCAGGGAGATGGGAATCTTTTTCTATGTGTTTTTCGACGAGTTAAGTCCGGTTGTTCAGATTTTGTTTGTGATTAACTAAGTGTTGAGTTGATATTTAAAGAGAGCTTGTTAGGGTGAGGATTAGGTTAGTTTGAGTTAGGAGTCTCCACATCTTTCGTTGCCCCACTTAATATCGATGTTACGGTAATCGGCAACAACGGGGATTAGCACGACTAGGAAGGAACTTGCGAGTATAAGCTAGGCTTTCCAACGCATAGTCCTTCCTTTTGGTGCTTGTCCGTCCGTTCTTGGCTCTTATCCATAACCTCCGGTTAATTCAACCACAACCGGTCTCACTACGGAATCACCGCTATCATGTAGGATAGGGTGTCGTAAGGAGCGGATTGTGGTTCAATTAACGGGAGTCGATTTAAGTTGTTGGGCAAGGAAAGAGTGAGAGAGATTTCCTTCTCTCAAACTTCCCTTATCCTACCCTAACAAGTATAAAACTACTCACACTTCATGATACGGAAAAAATAAAACAAAACAAAAGAGGAAGATAGAAAGAAGGAGGCTAGAAGAATACGACTAACTATTTGCGACCTCACCTTGGCGAGGATCAAGCGTAAGTATCATTGTCGTATGAATGATAAAGGAAAAGAGAGAAGAAAGAAACAATCAAACAAATAACAACAACTACTTACAAATTAAAATTACAACAAATTAGGACAAGTAAAGAAAGAGACAAGCATGATAAAAATTGGTCTTCTTTATTCATCACTCTTCACTCAAAAGCTCACTACAAGTTTAATGGAGAAGAGGTGAGAAGAGGAAGAAGAACAAGACTAAAACTAGGCAAAAAATGAGAAAAAATTCACCCTTCCTTCACAAAATTCTGGGCTATTTATAGGACAAGAAATGAAACCCTAGGGCAACCACCAGAACCCTGATGAAATGACCAAACTACCCCTGGAAGCTCGTGCCCTGAATCCCCTGTACGGCCGCGGATTCGCCGCCTATGCCCCCCTATGGCCGCGGATCCGCGCCCCTACAGTGGACTTAGGGTGTGGACTTCTGTGCACTTTTCCTGTTCTCCTGTCCCCTCTTGTCTGCTGTGTGTATTTTCTGAAAAATCTCTCCCATTTCTTCCAGAATTTCTATTGAGGAAAGGTGGACTTTTTTGTGGATGATTGCCTCGAGCTCCGCGTAGATCTCTTGGATTTGGTGCTACCATTGAGCCTTGTGCATGAGAATGACATTGAGTTGACATTTTGTCTTCCTAAACTGGTATCTGGCAACATACGGATAAAGAGCGGAGACCGTGTTTTATCTGTGGTTGGCAGGAACCGGATTTTGTCGTGTTTTCCATTAATTTCTCCGTTTGAGAACCGGGAACCTGTATCCTGCAATTGACTAGCAAACACGGCTCAAGAGTATCTACCGATATGCAATGTGACAAAAATTGGGCGGTATGAAAATGCAAAAATCTGATATGAACAAATACCCCCAAACTTATCATTTGCTCGTCCCGAGCAAAGCCCATTTATTCACAAAAAATTTCCTAACCTCACTTTCGCAGGGAACGCGATTGCACTGAGCATGTGCAACAAGCCGTTAAACCTCTAGGTGTCCCTAGTAGGAGGAGTGTTGTCTCCTGAGGGTTTTCAGCGGATACTCCCCACAAAATCCGGTCAAGTTGGTTTCGTAAAATAACTAAGCTTCAAAAACCCTAAAGTTTTGTTTTAGAAAATAACAATTCTATAATCCTAAGTCTAGATCATCGAACCTTTATTTTTCACACCTCGCTTCTTATTTAACTACAGATTTTATATGTCTTTACGTGCAGTGCAAATAGAGTCGTTAAGTTCCAGAAGGATCGATTAAAGTCATCATGTCGCACAATAAAGCCCAGATAACAATTTTAAAAGGATCACATAAGTTTTATAACGAGTTAAGCATTTTTCAAGTTTCGTTTTCCAGTAAGGTTTCAACTTCAGAATTTCTATCTTCCTTAACAGGAAACTAAGTCGTATTTTTCACTCCACCTTTTTCTTGTTTTCATTTCATACACACCACTGTGAACGTGCAATAGTCTTTATCATAGAATAAAACCTTCATATCTCCGTTAAAATATTTTTTTAAAAGCCTGTCTTTTATCAAGATTATTCTCACACAAAGAACCGTTAGGAATTTTAACTCGGAGAGAACACTTGCTTGACTTTGTTTTAAACTGGACTTTCTAGGCTTCTTAGCGAGCTTTGGGCCAATGCACCCAAAC
Organism: Agapanthus africanus; assembly: GCA_030015575.1. Taxonomy (NCBI): domain Eukaryota; kingdom Viridiplantae; phylum Streptophyta; class Magnoliopsida; order Asparagales; family Amaryllidaceae; genus Agapanthus; species Agapanthus africanus. The sequence goes on along the minus strand of CM057340.1, from coordinate 437,985,116 downwards.
CAGTTGGTTTTAGGGCATTAGGTGTAGAAACACCCCAGCGGACTTAATTACTCAAGTTACCTAGGTCCAAAAACAAAAGACAGTTTGTCGGGAAAATCAGATGATTTAATACGAACGGAGATATAACCGGCAGTTCAAATATTTTTTTGGATAAAAGACGTGTTTAGTGGGTTTGGTGTGTAATCATTCCAATCAAGTTTCCGATGGGTTATTTTTCAGACTTAGCTCCAATTACGGCATCAATAACATTCCTTCATATTCGCTTTACTTCATAAACTATTCTTGACATTACTTATTTCAGAACAAACCTATTTGATCCTTAGAAAATCATTTATCTGTTTAAAAGTTTAAACATGAAAGACTTGTCATCTAATTCCCAAAATCTTACGACACGTGTAGTGTGATGTAAAGACGTATATCAGCTATAGTTAACTTCAAAGGAGAGTTATCTTTCAGGTTTTCCAAAATCCAAACATAAGATCTAGTTATTCCTATTTTTTCAAACAAAAACCGTCGAATGTTGAATCAGAGTTCTTCCACAAGCTAACTTGACAAAAAAGTTTTTATATTTTTTTTAGAAAATTTTCAAATTTTTATGGATTTTATGGATTTAAATATGCAGATGCAAAATATACATATGAATGCGAAGGTAAGAAATGCGTACCGAGCGTACCCCCAAACTTAAACTGGACAGTGTCCTCACTGTCGTTGCATGAAGAGAGTAGTTGGAAGGTTCAAAAATTGTCGGTTAGCAATATACAATTTTTTTTCTTTGTTTTTGTTTTTAAAGAAAAGAAAAAAGAATATACACAAATAGATACAAAATGGTTTGTACATACCCCCAAACTTATTTGGAACAGTGTCCACTGTTCTTGGCTGGATAACCGAAGTTTGGAGGTAGGCAGAGGAAGATCATTCAGGGTAAACCGGCTCCTGTAAGAACAGGAGCTCCTCTGTTGGTTCGGCGCTAAGGTACGGTTTGCATCGGTGTCCATTCACTTTGAAGAGTGAACCGTCCTTTGGATTCTCCAAATCCACAGCGCCCTGCGGATACACATTCCGCACAAAATACGGCCCTTTCCAGCGAGATCTGAGCTTTCCAGGATGGAAATGAAGTCGGGTGTCGTAAAGCAGTACCTGCTGACCAGGTACGAAGGTTTTGCGCAAAAGGTGTTTATCGTGAAACACCTTCGTTCGATTCTTAACGACAACCGCGTTGTCGTAAGCCTCATCCCTAAGCTCGCATAGTTCGTTCAGCTGCAGCTTCCGATGGCTGCCCGCGTCCTCAAGAGACAGATTCAACTCCTTTATCGCCCAAAATGCGCGATGCTCGATTTCAACAGGAAGGTGGCAGGCTTTTCCGTATACAAGCCGATAGGGAGACATGCCAAGGTCGGTCTTATAAGCGGTTCTAAATGCCCAAAGGGCATCAGTGAGTTTCAGAGACCAATCCTTACGGTTCTTGGAAACCGTCTTCTCCAGTATCTGCTTGATCTGCCGATTTGAAACTTCGGCCTGCCCGCAGGTTTGGGGGTGGTAGGGCGTAGAGAGCTTATGATTAATGGAGTATTTCCGCATCAAGGCTTCAAAAGTTTTATTGCAGAAATGACTTCCATTGTCGCTAATGATCGCTCGGGGGTGCCCAAACCGTGAGAAAATGTTTTCTTTAAGGAACCTAACGACAACCTTGTTGTCATTAGTTCGGCTGGGCACAGCCTCGACCCATTTAGAGACGTAATCAACAGCTAGAAGGATGTACAAGTTCCCAAAAGAGCTGGGAAACGGCCCCATGAAGTCTATCCCCCAAACATCGAAAATCTCCACAACCAAGATCGGTTGGAGCGGCATCTCGTTCCTCCGGGATATCCGGCCCATGTGTTGGCACCGGGAGCAAGTCTTGCAATAGTCATGAGCGTCTTTGAAGAGTTGTGGCCAGTAGAAACCACATTGCAAGATCTTCTCAGCTGTCTTTCTGGGCCCAAAATGCCCGCCACACGCTTGATCGTGGCAAAATGACAGCACACTCTTGAATTCCTCATCAGGGACACACCGACGAATAATCTGGTCGGGATAGTACTTGAACAAGTAGGGTTCGTCCCAGTAAAAGTGTTTTACTTGGGATAAGAAGCGAAGTCTGTCCTGACCTGACCATTCGGTTGGTAGTAATCCTGTGGCCAAATAGTTCACAATATCTGCGAACCAGGGTTCGCACGATACTGTCAAGAGTTGTTCATCCGGGAAAACGTCGTTGATCGGAATTGGAAGCGAAGGCGAAGAAGGAAGTCGTGAGAGATGGTCGGCAACTACGTTTTCACATCCTCGTTTGTCCTTAATGACAAGGTCAAACTCTTGAAGCAAGAGGATCCAACGTATTAACCGAGATTTTGCATCTTTCTTCGCAAAAAGATGGCGCAGAGCTGAATGGTCCGTGTAGACAATGACTGGAGAGCCGATGAGGTAGGGCCTGAACTTTTCTAAAGCAAATACAACAGCCAAGAATTCCTTCTCAGTTGTTGTATAATTGAGTTGGGCGTCGTTCAGGGTTCGGCTCGCGTAATAGATTACGTGCGGCATCTTGTTGATGTGCTGTCCAAGGACAGCACCGATGGCAAAGTCGGATGCATCGCACATGATCTCGAATGGGTGCGTCCAGTCAGGTGAAGAAAGAACGGGAGCAGAAGTGAGGGAGCGTTTCAATGATTCGAATGCAGTGACACAGCTAGAGTCGAAGTCGAATGGTGTGTCCTTGGCCAGCAAAAGAGTCAAGGGCCTAGCAATCTTGCTAAAGTCCTTGATAAACCGTCTATAGAAACCGGCATGGCCAAGGAAGGCTCGGATATCTCTGACGCATCGGGGAGGAGGCAGATTGGAAATGACCTCAATCTTTGCTTTGTCAACCTCTATGCCGTTTTGCGAGATGATATGTCCTAAGACAATACCTTCGCGCACCATGAAGTGGCATTTCTCCCAGTTCAAAGTGAGATTCTTGTCCTTACATCGGGTAAGGACAGCGTCAAGATGCAGCAAACACTCGTCAAAGGAGTCGCCGAAGATGGAGAAGTCATCCATGAAAATCTCCAGAAATTTTTCCACCATGTCTGAGAAAATTCCCATCATACACCGCTGGAAGGTAGCGGGCGCATTGCATAACCCAAAGGGCATGCGTCGATATGCAAACGTGCCGAAAGGACAAGTGAAAGTGGTCTTGTCCTGGTCTTTTTCGGCGATGGGAATTTGATTATAGCCGGAGTAGCCATCAAGAAAGCAGTAGTACTCGTGTCCGGCCAATCGTTCAAGCATCTGGTCAATGAAAGGTAGCGGAAAGTGGTCTTTCCGCGTTGCGGCGTTGAGTTTTCTGTAATCAATGCAAACTCGCCACCCAGTTTGGGTGCGAGTAGGGATTAACTCATTCGCCTCGTTGGTTATGACCGTGATGCCCGACTTCTTGGGGACAACGTGAATGGGGCTAACCCACTGGCTATCAGAGATAGGGTAAATGATACCACTATCTAGACATTTGACGATCTCCTTCTTCACAGCCTCCTTCATGACTGGATTAAGACGTCTTTGTGGATCCCGGGCTGGTTTGGCATCATCCATCAGATGAATGTGATGCTCAACGATCAGGGGACTAATCCCCTTGATGTCCGCCATGGACCAGCCAAAAGCTTGCCTGTTGCTGTGCAAGACCGCGAGAAGGGCTTTCTCTTGCTCGGGAGCTAGAGAAGCCGAGATGATGACAGGAAGGGTCTCGTTTTCACCTAAGTAACCGTACTTAAGGTGAGACGGCAACGGCTTGAGTTCGAGCGTTGGAGGTGAAATGATGGAAGGCAAGACTGGTGCAAAGGTCTCGAACTCAAAGGACTCCAGCAAAGGCTCAAAGCGAGTGTAGGCAACCGAGTTGGATGGTTCAGGTAACTCATCCGGAAAGTCGAAGGATTCAAACTCGGGTTGTGCGCGGCTAAGATCGTTCGTGAACGTGAAACACTCGTAGTCGTTGTCGGGCGCAGAAACAGCAGCAGGTTCGAAGAGAAACGCACTAGTGGCGTCAAGATTATCGTGTTCAAACAGAAACTCCTCGAATTCACACTCTTCGGGGGTGATCTCCTGGATCGAGCAGACGTCCAGTATATGAGCATTAGGTTCGGCGGGCTGATTCCCCAACCTAAAAATGTTGAGTTCAATCGTCATATTTCCAAAAGAGAGGTTCATCGAACCGTTGCGACAATTGATCACAGCATTTGAGGTTGCGAGAAATGGGCGACCGAGTATCACCGGAATTTGATTCCGGGGGTTAGCTACAGGCTGTGTATCTAAGACAATGAAGTCGACGGGGAATATGAAGTCCCCGACTCGTATTAACACATCCTCTAGCTCACCCCTAGGATGGGTGATCGATCGGTCGGCCATCTGGAGAGTGCAGTGTGTGGGTTTCAGCTCTCCGACGCCTAATTGCTCGTATACTGAATACGGAAGCAAGTTAACACTGGCACCAAGATCTAATAGTGCGCGGTTGATGTTCTTATCCCCAATAGTAATTGAAATCGTAGGACAGCCAGGGTCCTTCCGTTTTTGTGGTAAAGATTGGGTAAGGGCATCACTCACAGCACTAGCCAAGAAAACCTTCTTGGGTACCTGACACTTCCTCTTTTTCGTGCACAAGTCCTTTAAGATTTTCGCGTAGGACGGGACTTGTTGGACAGCATCTAAAAGAGGAATGTTAATGTTAACCTGCTTGAATAACTCCAGAATCTTCTCCATTTGAGGATTTTGTTTGTTAGACCTCAACCGGTTTGGAAATGGAACATTTTGAAAATTGGTTGAGTCTAATGCTGGAGGAGGAGATTTTGGAGTTGGAACGGATCCCAGAATAGGTGTTTTCGTGGAGTGAGAAGTCGGTCCGTTCAGAGCAGAAGAAGAGGGAGGGGAGCCTTGTGAAGAACGGAGAATAGGCTCAGAAGACGAAGAAGAAGAAGAAGAAGAAGAAGAAGAAGAAGCGGCGGCCGGGGCGTCATCGTTGATTTGCTTGCCAATGTTGTTTTGCAGCATCCTTCCCGATCTCAGTGTAGTCACGGCACTCACATTATGGTTTTGTTGTTCAAGAGCAACATGTGCATTATGTGGGTGACCGGGATTTGGAAGTGGCTGGGACGGGAGCTTCCCCTTCTCTCGCTCGCTTAAGGCCGCGTTCAGCTGTGCAATCTGGGCCTCGATGGTCTTGATGCTCTGCCCGTGTGCGGCGGTGTGTTGCACTAAAGATTGGATCGAAGACTGGATGTTGGCGGTGGATTGAGTCGATTGTTTAACAAACGCCTCCAGACTTCGCTCGAGCGAGGAAACCTTATCGTTGTTTGACGGAACAAAGTTGTTTGGTGGAAAAGAGTTGTTCGGTGCAAAGTTGTTCGTCTGGTTTTGGAAAGGTTGGGGTTGGAAGGGCTGCTGATATTGATGCTGAGTTTGTTGTGGCGCTTGTTGTTGCGGTGGAGGGGCCCTTTGGAAATTGTTGCCCTGGAATTGATTCTGATTCTGATTCCAGGCGAAATTGGGGTGGTTCCTCCAACCGGGATTGTAGGTGGAAGAGTATGGATCATTCCTTGGTCTTTGCTGGAAGGCAGCATTAACCTGATCCTGTCCTTGCGAGGGTGGATTGTAAGGACACTCTTCGGTCAAGTGGGAAGGATCGGAACAACAAGCGCAGATGGTACGAAGGGGGAGAACAGGGGCAGGAGTAGGAGCAGAAAATTTGCTCTCTATCGCTTCAAGTTTTTGTGTTATTGCAGCCATTTCAGCTTTTATCGCAATAGAGACATCGAGTTGGTGGATTCCTACCCTAGACTGACCGGTAGAAGTGGAGGTAGAAGAAGAAGAAGTCGGTCTGGTGCTCTCCCACTGTAGCGTTTGCTCCGCAAGATCGTCAAAGAACTGCCACGCTTCCTCGTCAGATTTCGATAGGAAGTGGCCCTGACAGATGGTTTCCAGCAACTGCTTCGTTGCTGGGTTCAGTCCCTCGTATAAGGTTTGGCAGAGTTGCCATTTCTCTATACCGTGGTGAGGACACTGAACAAGAAGGTCTTTGTATCGGTCAAAGCACTTCCAGAAGGGTTCAGAAGGAAGCTGGGAGAATTGGTTGATTTCATTTCGAATTCTTGCGGTCTTATGATTTGGGTAGAATTTTTTCAGAAATGCTTTAACAAACTCGTCCCAGCTGGTGATTGAGTGGGAAGCGGTGCTATACAGCCATTTTTCAGCGAGATCGCATAAAGTGAACGGAATGACCCGTAGACGTATAGCATCGTCCGACAGCTGGGTTGTTTTCATCATGGCACAGACGTTTTGAAATTTATTAATGAAGATATAGGCATCTTCAGATTCAAGCCCATGAAAACGTGGAAGCATGTTGATGAAATGGGGCTTAATTTCAAAGTTGTCCCTGTTGGCCGGAGGAAGAAAAAGGCAGGTGGGAAGTGCAGAACGGGTGGGGTAGAAACGATCCTGGAGCGCAATTCGCTGCGGCGCTACAACAGGCGGAGGTGGTGGAATATTGGTCTCCGTAGGAGGTGGAGCCAATCCAGCGGTGGTCAAAGAGATGTTCGGATTAAATCCCAACATCGCGGAAGAAGAGGTTGGTGAAGGTGAAGGTGAAGATGTATGAACAGAATTCCGGTCAACGTCGGAGTTGGCCGGCAAAGGAAGGGGTGAAAGAGGAGTGGACGGAGTATCGACTTCGGAGTCGATCGCGTAGTCGGTCGCGACTAACGTAACGCGGACTAGATGGGCGCTAGTGTCCCGAGTCCAAGCGGACATACACTAAACGAGTTTAGTATAGTCAAAGCGAAGAAGGTGAGGGTAAGAAAACGTCAATGGAGAAAGGCGATGGGTGGTGGGTGAAAATGGATTTGGCGACAAAAAGGGAAAGTTTTTATAAAAGTTTTTGATTTTTTCTTTTTTTTTTTTGTTTTTAGAAAAAGATTTACAGAAGTATGTACGGAAATACGGCTTAAGCAATCACAAACAAGATATGCACAATCACACCTAGATCTAGGGTAACCTAGGTCTACTAGACCTGCTCCTGAACTTGATTTTCGAAGTTAAACAGTGTCGAGAAACAGGCTTAAAAATACACCGATCACGGGGCCAGGTAAGTGCAGAGATAAGGGAAGGTTGTCCAACGCTTTCGCGAAGTTCCTTAATTAAATAACCCTTTCTCTTTCGGCGGTTGCGCCTTTAACACTTTCCTAGACACCCCGTAAACAATATACGGTTAAGCGAGGTTCTAAACACGGTTTATCTTCTCCTAATGAGCGCGAAGTCCTTAGGGCTGAAGTCTAGTATTTTTTAATTTACAATGGACAATGCATATGCTTTAGTGATTTCCGGGGTCCTGGGAAGGGTGATGAAATCCCCACCCAATCTGGATTGGTTTCAAGCCCCTTAAGTCCGTATTAAAGAAATGCAAAGCAGTAACAAATCAACTGCAAACAATTTTTATTTGCGGCGCAAAGAATCCTGCACAAGAACAGTTTATTAGAATTGGGAGAAGAGTTTGCGCAAAGAAGGCTGCAGAAACACAGTTCAGTGGAGTTCAGAGGAGTGGAGAGAGGCAGAGGGACTTACAGAGAAATTTTGGGGCTCTGAAGCCACCAAGTGGCCGCGGATCCGCCGCCTATTCCCTCCTATTGCTGCGGATCCGCGGCAGGAAATGGGTATTGGGACTTCATTTTTCTGGTGTGGGCTCTGTTTGGTGTCCTATGCTTGTCTGAATGTACTGAATCTTGAATGGCTCACTGTATTTGCTCCAGATTTGTACAGTAGACCGGATGCTTCTTTTTGTCCGTCGCGGTGTAGCCGCGAAAATGTGGGTCTATCTTCCCACGTCTTTGGCACTGTACTTGAACTCCGTATTTCCAACGTCTTTGGCGTCGATCTTGAGCTTCGTATTTCCTGCACACTTGCACAAAAACTAATTAAGAATAACAAGATGGTTTCTTTTACAAAGTATTTTTTTTTTCGTTTTTTTTTTTTATACTTACAAATTAACCCGAAATTACACAAGGAAATAAACTACCATCTCTCCGGCAACGGCGCCATTTGATTGATAGGATACGTGCGTGTTCAAGTTCAAGTTTAAATACCGCAATCAAGACGGTTTCGCTTGTAGCTAGCCGGTTGAGTACGGGTCGTCCGCAGGGAGATGGGAATCTTTTTCTATGTGTTTTTCGACGAGTTAAGTCCGGTTGTTCAGATTTTGTTTGTGATTAACTAAGTGTTGAGTTGATATTTAAAGAGAGCTTGTTAGGGTGAGGATTAGGTTAGTTTGAGTTAGGAGTCTCCACATCTTTCGTTGCCCCACTTAATATCGGTGTTACGGTAATCGGCAACAACGGGGATTAGCACGACTAGGAAGGAACTTGCGAGTATAAGCTAGGCTTTCCAACGCATAGTCCTTCCTTTTGGTGCTTGTCCGTCCGTTCTTGGCTCTTATCCATAACCTCCGGTTAATTCAACCACAACCGGTCTCACTACGGAATCACCGCTATCATGTAGGATAGGGTGCCGTAAGGAGCGGATTGTGGTTCAATTAACGGGAGTCGATTTAAGTTGTTGGGCAAGGAAAGAGTGAGAGAGATTTCCTTCTCTCAAACTTCCCTTATCCTACCCTAACAAGTATAAAACTACTCACACTTCATGATACGGAAAAAATAAAACAAAACAAAAGAGGAAGATAGAAAGAAGGAGGCTAGAAGAATACGACTAACTATTTGCGACCTCACCTTGGCGAGGATCAAGCGTAAGTATCATTGTCGTATGAATGATAAAGGAAAAGAGAGAAGAAAGAAACAATCAAACAAATAACAACAACTACTTACAAATTAAAATTACAACAAATTAGGACAAGTAAAGAAAGAGACAAGCATGATAAAAATTGGTCTTCTTTATTCATCACTCTTCACTCAAAAGCTCACTACAAGTTTAATGGAGAAGAGGTGAGAAGAGGAAGAAGAACAAGACTAAAACTAGGCAAAAAATGAGAAAAAATTCACCCTTCCTTCACAAAATTCTGGGCTATTTATAGGCCAAGAAATGAAACCCTAGGGCAACCACCAGAATCCTGATGAAATGACCAAACTGCCCCTGGAAGCTCGTGCCCTGAATCCCCTGTACGGCCGTGGATCCGCCGCCTATGCCCCCCTATGGCCGCGGATCCGCGCCCCTACAGTGGACTTAGGGTGTGGGCTTCTGTGCACTTTTCCTGTTCTCATGTCCCCTCTTGTCTGCTGTGTGTATTTTCTGAAAAATCTCTCCCATTTCTTCCAGAATTTCTATTGAGGAAAGGTGGACTTTTTTGTGGATGATTGCCTCGAGCTCCGCGTAGATCTCTTGGATTTGGTGCTACCATTGAGCCTTGTGCATGAGAATGACATTGAGTTGACATTTTGTCTTCCTAAACTGGTATCTGGCAACATACGGATGAAGAGCAGAGACCGTGTTTTATCTGTGGTTGGCAGGAACCGGATTTTGTCGTGTTTTCCATGAATTTCTCCGTTTGAGAACCGGGAACCTGTATCCTGCAATTGACTAGCAAACACGGCTCAAGAGTATCTACCGATATGCAATGTGACAAAAATTGGGCGGTATGAAAATGCAAAAATCTGATATGAACACACATGTTTAAATAATTTTTGAAGGTACTTTTAAATTCGACAGAGAAGCAGATGTGCAAGGCAGTGAACCGAGTTTTATTCGATTTCGATATGTTAACATTGTCTAAACCTGCTAGATTACGGGTTAATGGGTGGCTTTGATACCATGAAGGGTTATGGGAGCGCCCCGGCCATCCAACCGTGGCCAAATGCGGAACAAAAATTTCTAAAACCCAGCGCTACCATTACCCGATTAACAAGATCGAAACCATTAACCGTAAAACTAGCAAACCAAACACAAAGAGATAGAACAGTCACACCTACTGAACCAAGTCCTTCGAGTCTTCAACCAATTCCAAGCTCCTAGTGATGCGGATCGACTTTGGTCGCCGGTCTTTCTTCATCTCCGATGATCCACCCAAGGGAAACGGCACAAGCTTTAGGTTCGCCAAGCGGACCAACCGACTCTCCAGGATTGCTAGTAGTGGAGAGTGGGAGTGTAGGATGGTCTCACCATAATTTTCTCTCAAACTTTAATGCTCATAGAGCAACCATGGAAGATTTAGAGGTGATCAAGACAAGAATGGCATGAGCTAAATATGCTAAGTGTTTTTGGGTGTGTGAATGAGAGTGAACTAGAGAGAGTGAGCAAGAGAGTGTGATACAAATGAGCAAGCCCCCATCCCCTTACAAAAGTGGCCAGCCCCTCTCTCTTTTTACCAAAAAAAAAATCATGCACCCAAAAAAAAATCTTATCCCATTTTGTAATAAAGAAATCAACCCATACCAATCACTACATGCTCAAGCTCATACCATGCCTTGTCACCTTTCCACCTCATTATAAAAACAAATGATTTTTCTAAAAAGGAAAATCAATAATGAGGTGGCAAATCTTCTAGAAGCCATTCCGTATAAATACGTAATGCTTCCCGATACATGTATCGAATTACACATACGCGTATTCGTACAAAAATACGAATAACCAAAGAGAGAAAATAAATAGTGAGCAATAATACTAAAATACATATATATTTAAACACATATGTAAATTATTAAATCAAAACTTGATTTAACAATTTGGCTTAATCTTAAGCCGCTAGTATTATCAACCATCCGATTAAAGTCTGTGTAGTCCGTGTACATATTTAATCGGACACCTGTATGTATCAACATACGTCAACTACACCATATCGCCTGAACCGTGAAAACCCTCTGTGTGGGACTCTAAAGACTCGTCAATATGCTGGCAGTGGATTTAACCACAAGCACGTCAGCGGCACTAGATGTACGTAACGGCTACCCAGGTATTGAGCGAAAGGAAGGCCGACGAGAAAACTCATCCAAACCCCTACTGAGCCTGTCAGTGACAATATCCGTACAGTCCCGTCTGTTCGTCTAAGAGTATCGCATATCGAGTCTAGGGCGTGGATAAAGTCAGACCCCTAACAACGCGATAATTCGTGTCGGTATGAAACCCATCACTACCTGAGAAGATATCGATCCTGGATCGGTAATTATCACATACCCCGGCCGAGGATTTCTAGTGATGGCCACCCGTGCACTGCACGACATCAACCCCCAATACCGGGAGAGACGAATCCCCGACGATCCGCTCACTGCCTCCATGTGGCTCGGGACTGTACCCAACTAAAACCTGTTTAAACGCCTCTTTTGAGCCGTGGTAGGGTAGTAATCAAAGCACAGTGGGAACTCACACGAGACAAATGCGATCTCAGGTCGACAGACTAACCTGTACACATGTCACCAGGGAACTGCTATCTGACTATAGATATAATACCAACTAGCATGTTCCCGGCGAGTCCGTCCAGTGTACTCATAACCCAATGAGCACCTGTATACTATCTTAGGTGAACAACTGACACCAAGGACTTGTGAGACCGGCCACCGCCCCTCGTCAGGGTCTAGATAAGTATACACCAGTCTACACTGGAGTATCTATGCCCAGTCTCGATACTCCCATGACTAGGGACATTTAAGGATGTGCTTATAGACCCCCAGCTCCCACGTATGTGATCGCCATCACAATGCTAGTAGTCAAGAATCCTATGGGCTCTATCAACATATACATGATGATAAAGAAAAACCAGATAGCATACTATCATCTCGAGTAAGACTGTTTATCGGTATAGGTCCTCCCTCAATCATGATGATCACATGCCTACGACTATGATAATTGCCTTGAGGGCACTATAGCCAACACACTCGATGCATGTATGTGAACGCTATCTACTTTTACATACACTCATCATACATTTTACCAATTAAATTATTAGACTATATTTATTAAACAATATATGTACATAGCATGATTTGAACAAGTGAAGGAGGTTTACTTGCCTTCGGTCGCTTGATATAGAAGCGACACCACATGCGGGAGCCATCTCGTCACTCGAGTCAATGCAATGCTGGACACGTGTGCGACGCTGGCACGATGTGCGGTGACTCGGTACTAGATGCAGTGGCAACGCAGGCATGACACAGTATTGGGCGTGGTGATGACATGGACGCGACACGGTACTAGGCACGGTCTCGACTTGGTGCGTGGTGCGGGCGTGGCACGGCGCGAGCACTGGATCGGGTACGATGTGGCACGGGGCTGGCACGACGTGGCACGGGGAGTGGGTACAAGACACGACACTTTTGGGTACGCGATGGCATGGAGACGGGCATGGTGTAGCACGGACACGACACGGCTTGGGTTCAGCACAGCTAGCGGTAGGGGCTACGACAGTGGCGGTGACGTGACGATGAGCACGGGGTTAGCTGCGACGCGGGTTGGGGTCGTGATGGTCGCGACGAGGAGTTCAGATGGCAGTGGCTCTGCGAGGTTGGCGATGCTCTGGTGGGGATCGACGGCGGTCGGTTGCAACAGCTAGCACGAGCTCAGCATGAGCACACGCGGCAACTAAGGTTTTGGGCTTGGCTCGACGTCTCGGCAGCGGTTATGGGCTCGTGGGTATGGGGAGATGGTGGCCCTGGGTTCGTCGGTAGCGGCTTAGAGTGGTTGATGGCAGCGAGAACTCGGGGGATAGTTCAGCAGCGGCATGGCGGTGATGGGGCTGATGTAGAAGGCTCGGAATATTGGGTTCTCGAGTGGTTGGGAGAAAGGAGGAAGGAGGGGAGAGGAAGTGGGGTGAGCTCCGAGGGTGTCGTGGTTGTTCAGGGCATGGGGGTAGCCGGTGACGTCGGTGGCCGGTGATAGTGAAAGTGGCGGCGAGGTGGTGTAGGCGAAGGCTTGAGAGAGGAGGTGTGGATGAGCTGGGTGTTGCTGAGTCGGTAGAGACCAGGGAGCTCGTCGTCGAGGGTTGCAGGTTTGAGATGGTGGCGTCGAGGCTCCCGTGGTGGCCAGAGTTAGGTCTCAACCAGAAGCCGACGGCTTGAGAGAAGGTGTGCAGAGGGGCTCAGACACTTGATGGTTGGGGGAGGAGTTAGCTCGGTTGGGAGTGGAGGGAAGTCATGGAGGAAGAGCTCATCGGTGGTGAGGGTGGTCGCGACGACGGTGAGGGTGGCTCCGGTGAGGTGTGAGGGAGAGAGAGGAAGAGTGAGAGGGAGTGAGGGAGATTGAGAGTGAGGGAATGAGAACGAGAGGGAGTGGTAGAGAGAGAGAAGAGTCGTTGAGGACTTAGAGGAGGTGGGCGTGTGAACGAGGGGGACGTTGGGGCAAGGCAAGGTCATGGGGGCGCGGTTCTCATAGGAGGAAGAAGTCGCAAGAGGAGACAAGAGGGAGATGGAAAGGCAGGCGAGGATTAGAGGGAAGTGGGCGCGGCCGTTGGGGCGGGGCGCGGGTCTCGTGGCAGGGGCGCGGGGAGCGGGAGATCGTTGGAAAGGCGGGAAATGAAGAACGAGAAGAAGAAGAAGTGGGTGGGGAGCAGAACGGGTCGGGTCGGGTAGCGAGAAGGGTTAGGGTTTAGTTGAGGCAGTTGAGCCAGGTTGGGTCTTAGAGTAAAGGATTTGTTGGGCTGGGACTTGTGGACCGAGGGTTTGGGCTGGGAAAAATATAGGAATTAGGGAAAATAAAAGGGTTTTAAGTTTAAAACTAAAAATAATCGGTTAGGATAAAATAGAGGAAATATTTAGGAGATTAATAGAAAAGTATATGAAATAAAATGAAAATTATTGGGATTAGGAAAAATGAAATTTTTATAGAAAAGTTTTGGGAAAAATATTTACTCATAAATACGGAAAATATTCACAACGGAACTGGGTATTACATCATACCCACCTAAAAAGAAAATTCCGTCCTCGAAATTAAAATGAACGGTAAGCTATAAAATGTCAAGCGAAAGGCAATAAAACAAATATTACTATATAGTGATTTACGTAAAGGCAGCTAAATAAAAATCATAATTATATATATGTATATAAGAAATAGCGCAGCTGAAATAATAATCATAAGTAAGCACAAGGCATAACCATTTATAATGACAAACTATATATATACAGTACAAGGAAAAATAGAATAACAATAATAAACATTAGTGAGGGTTCGGCTGATAAGCCTTAAGAATCGAAACTACTTTGGTGAAATCACAATTCAAACAAATACAAAAATAACTTTAGAATACTTATAAGGAAAAAGGGTCAAAATAAGATGAAGAATAAGCGAGCTAATAATGAAAACAACAAAAGTTACAGGTAAACTGAAAGCATTAGTAGGGAAAATTCACTAGAAAATAAAACATGTAATGTAAATCAAAACAATTTAAAAGTTTGGAATTAGTAGAGAACTTCGGGACAGTAAGTAAAACTAAAAATACTTATTAACACATAATGGAATTTAGCTTATTATAAATAGGCAAAACTCTAAAGTTTTTTTTTAAATAGTAAACGTACTAATTATAATTATATCAACGGAAAAATAACACTGGTAATATACAGTAAACTAGCCGGATAATGGTTTGCGGTATATATATTGAAGAGCAACGCCGCGAGCAAGCACCCGAATGGAAGAAATGTGATGAGGAATTGGGTTGTCCAGAATGATATAAGGATAAAGGATGAAAATCAGATTCAAGAATCAGGAAGAGATAAATTTAGAAAGAGTATAGAGTTTGACAATTTTATACGGGGGTATGCGGCAAAAAACAACTTAATCAAAAGGAGAGTCGGGGGGTGCGGTGATGAACCATGATGTCGATTAAGCTTAGGGTCTAAATATAGTGAGTCAAACAAAAGTAGTTAGTCACAATCCACCACTTTATTGCATTCAAACTAGAAACTTCAACAGATACAAGATTTAAACGAAAAGGAACCGCTACTACATAGAGTGACAAAGAAAAATCTTTATTAAAAGCAGGAAAGGTGATAACTCTGCATCGATGTTTAATCTCTGCATTCTTGTAAGGCAAGTCTGAATCTTGTGCTGGGTTCATATCATCCTTGAACTCGAACTACAAAACAACCAAGTCGCTCAAGTATATTTGGAGAGCGTTGACGACTCTCCTTCTTGCAGCTCCTTCCTTCTAGGGCAACCATTGACAAGATGTTTGGAGGATCCTCAAATCATCATTGTCCTTTGGTCTGGCGACGGTCTCTCTGTAGGTGCCCCAGTCTCTTGCAATAGCCGCATACTCGGCTCTTCGCTGCTTCATCGGTACACCTCCTCTTTTACTAACAGGGATTCCCTCACGATCGGGGCTCCTCCTGGTGCGCGAATTAGCTGCCTCTTTAACCCTCAGCTAAAAGATCGTTCATCTTTTCCTGGGCTTCTCTCAATCCTTGCAGTACACCCAAAATCTCGGCGGCCTGACCCCCGGGAGTGGAGGTGGAAGAAGAGTCGTTGAAAGCCAGGTTTTAGCTTCTGCTGTGTGACGCTGATAGAAACTTAAAGGTATGCAACGCGATATGATAACTTTGAAGAAACGAAGACGAGAGAAAGCAACGAGTCCGATAAAAACGTAAGCAGGTGTAGGATCAACAGGAAAAGTACAAGGATGAAAATGTAAAATAGATCGGAAAACTCGGGGATGATATAAGATATAAACGGAGAGTTGTTGGAAGTCATGGTCCTAAAACAACAAATTTTAGGACGACATAAGGTACCAGGAATAAGAATCAGAATAAAATATAGAATGGACAACGAAACAAGAATATATGGTGAGATGAAATTCACATGAGTAGAAATCAAATGTAGAACTATAAATCACTCAAGCAGAGTGCTGCCTTATTGTCATGACCCGAAAAGTACGGAGCCTGACTGGCACTTAAATTACGAAACGTCTCGAGGCGTACGTAATCTAAGTAAGCCAAAACCCAGAAATCAAAACCAATTAAAGCAGTAGAGTGAAGGAAAAACCAAATTATTGAAAGCGATTTTAATCAAATAAGTCACATGAAGCTTTTTAAAAGAAACATCCATTTTTCCGAAAATTTCGGCAGAGTCACCTTTGTAAATACTGGCCCCAAACGGGTACAAAACGAGAATACATGTACCACATGAAATAAAGCATCCCCAAGCGGGAGCTAGCTCTTCGCCCAAGGCGGACTCAAAATCACACGCGATAAATATCATCACTGTGCAAAATATGCAAATCAAGGCACAAGTAAAAGAATCATGTCGGCTCAAGTGAGCTCGACCCCAGAGAAATACATATAAGTACACAAATCTCACTGTCTTATCGCTAGGTCACAAATACAGCAGTACAAGTGATAGATACGGTAGATGGAGTACACTAGATACAATACTGATAAAAGGTGCAAACAAAATAACCCCGCAACCCACCTACGAACAATGCTGCGAGTCCAAGCAAAAAGGAGCAAAAGAGGAGGTGCGCCCGCCGCTACCGTGCTGACGGGTCGGACCTGCAAAACACTGTGGCACGACGGGGGTGAGTTGCCAACTCGTGAGTAAAAAGTAACACCTAATAAGGCTATCATAAGCATGTACACAATTTCATCATATCCTACAATTACTAATATGATGTGATGTAATAATATGTATGCAACATGAATGCAATAAACAACATGAGATTTGAATATTATTAACATGGGAATCTGTATTCTTATCCTATTAAACTTCTGTAATTTAGCTGTAGTTTCATCAATGAAATCAATATAAATCTGTGTCAAGCATCGACACCAAATATGAATATCTCATTTGTCCCGGGCTCCGGCAATCCGGACTGGCCCATAAATCTGATCTCGGGCTCCGGCAATCCGGACTGGCCCAAATCCTCATAACTCAAGACTATATCGGTATCCTCCGGATATCCGCCGCGTCAGCAAATAACCGATCGGTAGTGCTCTCCTGCCGGGCTCAACGCCATCATCTGTGACCATCTTGTCCCGAGGTACCGCACCGGGTCCACCATGCACCCACAGACGGTTCTTCCTCCTCCTCGAATCGGGTGTATGCTACCGCTCAAGAACCGAGAAATCTCATGGTGGACGATATATATACATCAATCATGAGAAAACCGCAACTTATATTTTTTTAAATGGTAATTAGTTCTTAAATCCTTGCGGTTTCTCTAAATCCATAAATCTCATAAATACGGAAATCCTCGAGAAAATCATAATACATGAATGTCTATGATATCAACAATATGAAATGCGATGCGGAACTAGAAAACTATGCATGAACAATGATGCAATAAGTATTGTGCATATGACTAGCAATCCTACGTATCCATCTTGATGAATTAAATATATCAAATGCAGGTTTATTAATCATAATAGGCGCAATTGATAAGATGCGGATTTAAACAAGTTATAAAGTGTTCGTGGCATAGCAATTACCAAGGCGTGTGTTTCCCCATGAATAGTGCCCGTGCAGCATAAACCAATGGTAATAATGCGAGTGTCCTATGAGGTGCTATCACAGTATATATATATATATATGGTAAATGATGCAATACAACGGGATGATTAACTAGGAACTACACATAAGTGTAAGTATTAAACGAAATTCTAACTATCGGGCGTCTTGCGCCATCCAAACGATTCCCCCGTAGATGTGTACATCTACTCACCGGAACGCCTGCACTAGTCTGATCCAATCACCACCTTTCCTTTCCGCGCCGCGTCCGATGTCTCCGCGACCGATCCTAAAATTATACAAAGCAACACGCATAAGGCTAATATCCTGCAAAACGCGATATCAAGACCATACGAGAAACAAGCATCGCAAGCTAAACGTGTGTGCACTCGAAGCACCAAAATGTGTATGCTAACGTCTGAAACCACCCCGACATGCTGTGATACACAGCAAACACCAAACCCAAACTCGGAACGTACGTGTCGCGCAACTCTAAAAGTACTAAAAACAAGGTAAATGGTCCCAGATTTTGATACGAGTGGAACTATGAAAAGTTGCATGTACCAAAGACCTTAAATATACAGCAGACACCTACAACCAAAACCCCGACACCCAGCTCCACACTCTGGCTGCAATTTGCGGCCAGAACCCTTAAATTTGCGGCCTTAGAGGGGAAAGTGGGTCTCGTGCTTCGGGTGTGCGATCCTAGTCCAGTAACTATACTCCAGTAATTGCAACTTTTGTCTGAAAGCTCTGGTTTAAAAGCAGATCCCAAAAAAGAAGTGATTCTCAATTAAAACTCTAATTAAACACTAAATTAATACAATATGGTGTTTTAGTGTAACCAGGTGGAAAGACTTGGATTAAACGACACTAACAACACTTAGTTAAGCTACTCAAATCATAAAAACCCTAACTTGACCTAATCTCCACTTAAACCACATAATTAGCACTAAATCCCACTTAAACACTATTTTAAGCTAAATAAACTAAAAGTTTAGCAAAAAGGTAATTAAGGTTGGCTTTATACCTCAAGATGGTAGAGAAGGGGATTCAAACATGCAAGTGCAATGGGAACTTGCCAAGAACTATGCTTGATTGCCAAAAAGGGAAGTTAGTGATGATTTTTGATAGAATTGTGTTAAGCTTGTGGATTTTTTTGATAGACTTAAGGCTTAGAAATGAAGAGAAGAAGAAGGAGAAGAGAAAGGGGAAGGGGCTGTTGCTGAGCTTGGAGGGGGAGTGAGGGGGAGAGAGAGAGTGGGCTTGTGCCAAAGTCAAAGCCCCATGCCTCATAAATACCCCCATGCCTCCCATTCCCATTCTTTTTCTTATTCTATTCTTTTGTTTTGTTTTGTTTTTTTAAAAAGGGGATAATAGAATCATAAGGAAAATAAAATGAAAGACATGTTACAATATTAACCTAGGGTAAGTATAGGATTTGTGCATGCTAAACTAAAATTTTTGCTTAGAAATAATAGTTAAGAAAATTAGATAAATATATGAACAATAAATTAAATGATAATTAATAAAACACAATTATATATATAATTACATATTTCACAATTAAAAATAGATTTATACCAGTCTATGTGGAAATAGTTATTAACGAGGTTTTATGAAAGCACGCATTATCGCTAAATAACACGAAATTAACCTAAACGAATTTTCAAAACGTTACAATCTTCCCCCTTAATGAAATTCGGTCCCCGAATTTAAAAATCTAGCGACGCGTACCTTCGAAGAGATGGGGATATTTCTTCCTCATCTCGTCATCGGTCTCCTAGGTGACCTCTTCGCTGCTCGGGCCACGCCAAAGGACCTTTACGGACGGTATAACCTTTGACCTCAATTTCTTCACCTGCCGATCCAGGATAACCACTGGCTGCTCGGTGAAAAAAAGGTCGCGCTCCAGCTGAATCGTCGGGTGCTGAATTGCATTAGAAGGGTCATGAAGGCACTTGCGGAGCATCGATACATGAAATATAGGATGAACATCTGGGAAACCGGGCGGAAGAGCCAACCGATACGCAACTGCACCAACACGCTCGAGGATCTCGAAGGGGCCCACATATCTGAGACTAAGTTTCCCTTTCCTCCTAAATCTCATCACGTCTTTCATTGGGGAGACCCTCAAGAAAACATGATCGCCTACAGCAAACTCAAGTCTGCGCCGACGTCGGTCCGCATAAGATCTCTGCCTGCTCTGGGCTGCTCTCATCCTATCACGAATCAGCTGGATCTTTACGGTCGTCTCCTGTACGATCTGCGGCCCCAAAATACTGCTCTCGCTGAGCTCTGTCCAACAGACGGGTGATCGACATCTCCTCCCATATAAAGCCTCGAAAGGTGCCGTCTGAATCGTCTCCTGGAAGCTGTTGTTGTAGAAGAACTCTATCAAGGGCAAATGATGATCCTGGCTGCCACCAAAATCTAAAACGCACGCTCAGAGCATGTCCTCAAGAGTCTAAATAGTCCGCTCTGACTGACCGTCAGTCTGCGGATGAAATACTGTGCTGAAACTCAATCGGGTGCCCAAAGCCTCCTGAAGTCTCTGCCATAGTCGGCTGGTGAACTGGGTGCCTCGGTCGGACACAATGCAAGTCGGGACGCCATGCAATCGTATAATCTCATCGATGTAAATCTGGGCATACTAAGAAAATCCAAAAGTGGTCTTCACTGGCAGAAAGTGAGCCGCTTTCGTCAATCGATCCACGATCACCCAAATAGAGTTATACCCTCGACTGGTCCTGGGTAGACCCACAATGAAGTCCATAGAAATCTGCTTCCATTTCCACTCCGGAATGGGCAAAGGCTGCAACTCTCCTGCTGGCCTCTGGTGCTCGGCCTTGACCTGCTGACAAGTCAGGCATCTCGAAACGAAGTCGGCGACATCTTTCTTCATCCCTTCCCACCAGTAAACGTTGATACATCTTGGTGGAACCCGGATGAACACTGTATACCGATCGATGTGCCTCCTCAAGAATCTCACGCCTCAGTCCCTCAGAAGCTGGTACGCACAGTCTAGTCCCAAATCGTAGTATCCCCTGATCATCGATCACGAACTCGGAATCTCTGCCCTGTCTAACCTGCGCCATGATCTCTGAACAACGGTCATCACTGTACTGTGCCTCATGGATACGGTCAAGCAACTGTGGACATACACGGATATGCGCAAGCTGTCCCCCGGTCGGAGTAAACTCGAACTGCACTCGGCTGTCGCATAGAATCTACCAATCTGCCGACGACTGCCTCTGAACTACGCTCAAACAAGCTAAACTACCTTCGGGTCCCCGACTCAAGGCATCTTCCACTATATTCGCCCTGCCCGGATGATACAGAATCTCGCAATCGTAGTCCTTCACTAGCTCCATCCAACGGTGCTGTCTCAGATTCAGGTCTCGCTGCTGAAATATATACTTCAAGCTCTTATGGTCCGTGAATATCTGGCACGACTCGCCGTATAGGTAATGTCTCCAGATCTTAAGTGCAAAAACCACCACCGCCATCTCTAAATCGTGAGTAGGATAATTATGCTCGTGTTTCTTCAACTGCCGAGAAGCATAAGCGACGACCCTATCGTGCTGCATCAACACACAACCTAGCCCCACTCGAGAAGCATCACAATAAACCATAAATCCGTCCGATCCCAAAGGCAATGATAACACCGGTGCCGTAGTCAAATGAGTCTGCAACTTCTGGAAGCTATGCTCGCAGGCCTCGGTCCAAATAAAAGGAACTCCCATTCGGGTCAACCCGGTCAACGGTGCAGCGATACGGGAGAAGTCCTGAACAAAACGTCGATAGTAGTCGGCCAGGCCTAGAAAGCTGCGGATCTCTGTAACTGATGCCGGTCTGGGCCAATGCTAAACAGCCTCGATCTTCTTTGGGTCCACACGCATACCATATCTCGTAACCACATGACCCAAGAAATCAACACTGTCAAGCCAGAATGATCACTTGGAGAATTTCGCGAACAGCTGGTGCTCTCTCAAAGTCTGCAATGTGATCCTCAAGTGCTGCTCGTGCTCCTCTCGGCTTCGGGAATATACTAAGATGTCATCAATGAATACGATGATGAACTGATCGAGATACGACCTGAAAATGCGGTTCATCAAGTCCATAAACGTTGCGGGGGCGTTGGTGAGTCCGAACGACATCACCAAAAACTCGTAGTGCCCGTAACGCGTGCGAAAAGCGGTCTTCGGAATATCGTCCTGTCGAACCCGCAACTGATGGTAGCCTGATCGCAAGTCAATCTTCGAGAAATGCCCCGCACCCTGGAGCTGGTCGAACAAATCATCAATACACGGTAATAGATATATGTTCTGCACTGTCACCCGGTTCAGCTGACGGTAATCAATGCACAAACGCAAACTGCCGTCCTTCTTCTTGACGAACAGAACAGGAGCACCCCAAGGAGATACACTCGATCGAATAAGCCCTTTATCTAACAAATCCTGCAACTGATGCTTCAGCTCTCTAAGCTCCGCCGAGGTCATCTGGTAAGGCGGTATGGAAATAAGCCCCGTGCCGGGGATCAAGTCGATGCAGAACACAATATCACGCTCTGGCGGTAAACCAGGCAGCTCGTCAAGGAAGACATCAGGAAACTCACACACAATCAGGACCTGGTCCAACGGAACCTCTGCAGCTCTAGTATCACAAACATACGCTAGGGATCCCTGACATCCTTTCCTCAAGAGCTGACCAGCGTGAAAGAACGAAATCAAGCTGGGAAGGGTGACGCTACGGTCTCCCTGAATAACAAGAACCGGCTCATCCGGGAAACTAAATCCGACTGCCTTCTCACAGCAGTCCACGGATACATAACAAGTGGCTAGCCAGTATATGCCCAGAAAAACATCAAAGTCCAACATATCGAGGAGAATCAAATCAACCGAAGAATCCCTCTCCCCAATACGAACAGAACACAATCGAAACACAAATCGAGCGACAAACGACTCGCCTACCGGGGTAACAACAATAAGCGGCCGATCTAACGACGATGACTCTCGGCCCAACATCGGTGCAAAGTGTGTAGATACATACGAATGTGTGGAACCTGGGTCCAATAATACCTATGTGTCGAAAGAACATACTGGCAAGGTACCTGTCACAACGGCATTGGATGCCTGCGCATCCCGCGGAGTCAAAGCGAACACTCGGGACTGTCCCGCACCAATAGCTGGTTGTCCTCGGCCTTTGCCTCTTCGTCCTCTCTGAACAGGACCGCCACGTCCACGGCCTCTGGGAACGTCTGCCTGGCATGGAGCACCACCAGGGGTAGGAAGTAGAGCTCTCTGAATAGGGGGTGAGAGTGGAAGGGTCACATAAGAGACTATTGGCTCACCCTGGCGCCTCGCGGTACAATTCTTGAAAAGGTGACCTGGACTCCCGCACCAAAAATATACTGGCGGTGGCCACTGACGTGGTGAATAGGAACTGAACAACTGGCCTCACGCCATGCCTCAATCACCACCACGGCCTGGAAAGAATCCACCACGACCTCTGCCTGCCATGCCTCTGCCAAACTGTACTGGAGCTGGTATATCTGTACGAATCCTCTTCAGTCCCGAAACGACCGAAGTCTCCAAAATGCGCTCCTCCAAAAGTAAGGCTGCATCCACCGCGGCTGCATAGGTGTCGAAGTGCTAGGCGCTAATAGCAAGGAATAACTGCGTGTCTAACCCACGTACAAACCTCTTCATACGCTTCTCTTCGGTGTCCACCAGGTAAGGAGCATATCAGGAAAACTGAGTAAACTGGATATCATACGCGGACACTGTCATCCCTGGAGTCTTGCGCAAAACCTCAAAACTACGGGCTCGAGCATTACGGACGCTCTCTGGAAGGAAACGGGCAAGAAACACCGCTGTGAACTCGTCCCACGTCATAGGAGGTAGACCTGCAGCTCGACCTCTCTCGACCAACTCGCACAACGTCTGAGCAAGGCCCTCCGCACGAAAACTCACAAGCTCCACCCATCTATCGTCAGAACATCTCAGCGAACAGCAAATCCTAGCCAACCTGTCGAGGAATGTCCGTGGATCCTCCACTGCATCTGTGCCAGTAAAGACTGGAGGTCTCAGCCTCATAAACTCCTGTAATGATACGGAAATAGTCTCGGTAGTAGCAGGAACAACTGTCTGGGCAGCAGGTACAATCGTGGTCTGTGCAGTGGTAGGTACATCCTTAGATCTCTGTACCCGACTGGCCTTGACTAAAGATCCCATCATCTGGCATAACTTCTGCATACCTGACTCTAGCCTGTCAATGCGGCATGGGGAAGGCAGATCAATCTATCCCTGAGGGGTAGGCATACCGTCCTGATCGGTCCTCATCTCCGATGAGCCCGCTCGAATCTCATCTCTGGCGGCAGCCCTCTGAGCCTTCGTGGCCTTCGGCGGTATAGTGGCTGGTACAGGAAACGGGATAAGAACAGTGCAATAGTATCATAGGATATAAGGAATCGAAGAAGGAATTGCAAGCAATTATATCCTAAGGCCACTTAGGCGGAGTACCATACCGTAAGTATTCCGCGGAACATACGCACGCTACGTCATTCTGCTTAAGTTACCTACTCCATCTACCAAGGGTCATCCTACACTCAGAAAGGTAAAACCTAACGCTCTGATACCAACTTTGTCACGACCCGAAAAGTATGGAGCGTGACTAGCACTTAAATTACGAAACATCTCAAGGCGTACGTAATCTAAGTAAGCCAAAACCCAGAAATCAAAACCAATTAAAGCAGTAGAGTGAAGGAAAAACCAAATTATTGAAAGCGATTTTAATCAAATAAGTCACATCAAGCATTTTAAAAGCAACATCCATTTTTCCGAAAATTTCGGCAGAGTCTCCTTTGTAAATACTGGCCCCAAATGGGTACAAAACGAGAATACATGTACAACATGAAATAAGGCATCCCTAAGCGAGAGCTATCTCTTCGCCCAAGGCGGACTCAAAATCACACGCAATAAATATCATCACTGTGCAAAATATGCAAATAAAGGCACAAGTAAAAGCATCATGTCGGCTCAAGTGAGCTCGACCCCAGAGAAATACATATAAGTACACAAATCTCACTGTCTCATCACTAGGTCACAAATACAACAGTACAAGTGATAGATACGGTAGATGGAGTACACTAGATACAATACTGATACAAGGTGGAAACAAAATAACCCCGTAACTCACCTACGAACAATGCTGCGAGTCCAAGCAAAAAGGAGAAAAAAAAAGGAGATGCGCCCGCCGCTACTGTGCTGATGGGTCGGACCTGCAAAACACTGTGGCACGACGGGGGTGAGTTGCCAACTCGTGAGTAAAAAGTAACACCTAATAAGGCTATCATAAGCATGTACACAATTTCATCATATCCTACAATTACTAATATGATGTGATGTAATAATATGTATGCAACATGAATGCAATAAACAACATGAGATTTGAATATTATTAACATGGGAATCTGTATTCTTATCCTATTAAACTTCTGTAATTTAGCTGTAGTTTCATCAATGAAATCAATATAAATCTGTGTCAAGCATCAACACCAAATATGAATATCTCATTTGTCCCGGGCTCCGGCAATCCGGACTGGCCCATAAATCTGATCTCGGGCTCCGGCAATCCGGACTGGCCCAAATCCTCATAACTCAAGACTATATCGGTATCCTCCGGATATCCGCCGCGTCAGCAAATAACCGATCGGTAGTGCTCTCCTGCCGGGCTCAACGCCATCATTTGTGACCATCTTGTCCCGGGGTACCGCACCGGGTCCACCATGCACCCACAGACGGTTCTTCCTCCTCCTCGAATCGGGTGTATGCTACCGCTCAAGAACCGAGAAATCTCATGGTGGACGATATATATACATCAATCATGAGAAAACCGCAACTTATATTTTTTTAAATGGTAATAAGTTCTTAAATCCTTGCGGTTTCTCCAAATCCATAAATCTCATAAATACGGAAATCCTCGAAAAAATAATAATACATGAATGTCTATGATATCAACAATATGAAAGGCAATGTGGAACTAGGAAACTATGCATGAATAATGATGCAATAAGATGTGTGCATATGACTAGCAATCCTACGTATCTATCTTGATGAATTAAATATATCAAATGCAGGTTTATTAATCATAATAGGCGCAATTGATAAGATGCGGATTTAAACAAGTTATAAAGTGTTCGTGGCATAGCAATTACCAAGGCGTGTATGTCCCCATGAATAGTGCCCGTGCAGCATAAACTAATGGTAATAGTTCGAGTGTCGTATGAGGTGCTATCATAGTATATATATATATGGTAAATGATGCAATGCAACAGGATGATTAACTAGGAACTACGCATAAGTGTAAGTATTAAACGAAATTCTAACTATCGGGCGTCTTGCGCCATCCAAACGATTCCCCCATAGATGTGTACATCTACTCACCGGAAAGCCTGCGCTAGTCTGATCCAATCACCGCCTTTCCTTTCCGCGCCGCGTCCGATGTCTCCACGGCCAATCCTAGAATTACACAAAGCAACACACATAAGGCTTAATATCCTGCAAAACGTGATATCAAGACCATACGAGAAACTAGCGTCGCAAGCTAAACGCGTGTACACTCGAAGCACCAAAACGTGTGTACTAACGTCTGAAACCACCCCGACATGCTGTGATACACAGCAAACACCAAACCCAAACTCGGAACGTACGTGTCGTGCAAGTCTAAAAACAAGATAAATGGTCCCAGATTTTGATACGAGTGGAACTAGGAAAAGTTGCATGTACCAAAGACCTTAAATATACAGCAGACACCTACAACCAAAACCCCGACACCCAGCTCCACACTCTGGCCGCAATTTGCGGCCAGAACCCTTAAATTTGCGGCCTTAGAGGGGAAAGGTGGTCTCGTGCTTCGGGTGTGCGATCCTAGTCCAGTAACTATGCTCCAGTAATTGCAACTTTTGTCTGAAACCTCTGATTTAAAAGCAGATCCCAAAAAGGAAGTGATTCTTAATTAAAACTCTAATTAAACACTAAATTAATACAATATGATGTTTTAGTGTAACCAGGTGGAAAGACTTGGATTAAACGGCACTAACAACACTTAGTTAAGCTACTCAAGTCATAAAAACCCTAACTTGATCTAATCTCCACTTAAACCACATAATTAGCACTAAATCCCACTTAAACACTATTTTAAGCTAAATAAACTAAAAGTTTAGCAAAAAGGTAATTAAGGTTGGTTTTATACCTCAAGATGGTAGAGAAGGGGATTCAAACATGCAAGTGCAATGGGAACTTGCCAAGAACCATGCTTGCCAAAAAGGGAAGTTAGTGATGATTTTTGATAGAATTGTGTTAAGCTTGTGGATTTTTTTGATGGACTTGAGGCTTAGAAATGAAGAGAAGAAGAAGGAGAAGAGGAAGGGGAGGGGGATGCTGCTGAGCTTGGAGGGGGAGTGAAGGGGGAGAGAGAGTGAGCTTGTGCCAAAGTCAAAGCCCCATGCCTCATAAATACCCCATGCCTCGCATTCCCATTCTTTTTCTTATTCTATTCTTTTGTTTTGTTTTTTTAAAAAGGGGATAATAGAATCATAAGGAAAATAAAATGAAAGACATGTTACAATATTAACCTAGGGTAAGTATAGGATTTGTGCATGCTAAACTAAAATTTTTGCTTAGAAATAATAGTTAAGAAAATTAGATAAATATGTGAACAATAAATTAAATGATAATTAATTAAATACAATTATGTATATAATTACATATTTCACAATGAAAAATAGATTTATACCAGTCTATGTGGAAATAATTATTAACGAGGTTTTATGAAAACACGCATTATCGCTAAATAACATGAAATTAACCTAAACGAATTTTCAAAATGTTACACTTATAACTATGCTTCAGTTCATAGTCATAACCACATAACTTTGCTAAGTCACCCAAAACTCTAGCGGATGGAGTCAAAATATAGCTTGACGAACAATAGGAATTTCTAGTCAAGGATAACAAGTCCACAATCTGGACCGAAAGGGTGGCTTAAATTGTCAAGCTCTAGTCGGAAACGGTAATCCCAATCCAATCAAACATGGCTCTGATACTAACAAAACCATGTCACGCCCTGCTTCCCAAAATACGGAATACGAGGGGTGACAAGGCCAACCATGCTCCTACGGTCAAGGAAATATCCTGCCGTAGTCACACTTCGGCTTCTAGCATTACTTGGTAATCAGTAATTGTAGCACAGATAATGAGAAATGCAGTCACTAATTCTATCAAAATAGATAAAAGATATAACAGATAGAGATCAAGGGAAAGATAGCGCTGGCATCGCTGATCTAGATGTCCGCACTATCCTCGATATAAGGCGGGTCGTACTCCTGGGCTAGATCCACTTCGTCCTCAGAGCATGCACACTCAGTTTGTCAGGGCGACACATATAGAAATAAATATATATATGATAGGCATGCAATATTATCAAACATGAGGAGTACAATGAATTGCAGAACATGAGTAAAATAAACATTGACTGAATATGAACTGTACCATGTAGGTATCATGTCAATAAACTAGGCCATATGCATGTCACTACTTATCGGTCACTAAGTCAATGAAATCAATTGGTGGAAATGATGCTCGTGTTTAACAAGGGTCTCGTGCATGCCCAAGACTATGGTCCACTGTGCCCGGGACATAACCCTGTCAGCCGTGCCGCTAGGCCCACGACCTTATGTGTGTGTGTGTGTGTATGTCACTAATAGCGAATGATCATCCTCTAAATCATTGTACCTCGCTAAATACGAGTTCAATTCCACCTTGATTTCCCCATTTCCCAGGTTATAGTATGCATTCAGGTATCAGATAGGTTGTGAACAAATACGAATCGTTGTCACTTTCAACCACTTTTCCCACTTATCAATATCACTGTCGTATTTGTCACAACACAATCACTAACACTGATATATATCGACAATGCAAAACAGTCGCTAGGTTTCAATGTGAACGATCACTATGCAGCATGTATAAATCAAGCACGAAAATATGCAGAAATGCATTGAACAGGTATTCACTATTTTATGACGACCAATGCCATACAACTTGCAAAATTTACGATAAGTCACAAGTATAGAATCGACCAAAATAATATAAAATACGTACGGAGCACACTTGATTATCTAAACGGTAGAATTTACTTCATGTCAATCGGAAATCAGGTTAGGGAATTATCAACATTTTAAAGTAGCGACCGATTGCTGAAATTCCAGTTTCAGAACTGGAAACCCAACTTCATGCGTGTTTTGACAGTGGTTTTGTTCAGATTCAGGTGTTTCCCCAGTTAAATGAAATATAGTTATATTAGTTAAGTTTCCAACGCATCAAACGGATTATCGATAGCAGTTCGGTATTAAAAGTTATGTCCTGTCTAGCGTAGCTATGCAAGAGGAATCACTGCAGAAACTGCAGAACACCTAGGTATGCTAAAATACAATTTAAATATCAAACGATGGTGAAACGGCAAGAGACCAGATTAATGTTTTAGCTAATTAAATTATCTACGTGACCATATAGTGCTCCATGCATTTTCAGTTTAAATCAGGGGTGTACAGGTGTTCTAAATCCAGGCATCCAAGCGAAATGCTGCCCCGGACTGCAGTCCAGAGCCGTATTTCCCTTCATTTTTCAGTGTCATGAAATTGCAATATTCAATAAATAATTACATAAGGTTATAGGTTATCTAGTTAGGTTCGATACGAGCCCTGGAACACCATGATTAGATTTATATTTAATTGACTATTAATTTTACAACGTGATATGTACGGTGATTTTCAGATTTGACGTAACCAATTGGGATGTCATTTTATATTCGATGCCTTAACTATTTGATCCCAATTTCTTATACGTCACTCGTTAACAGCAATCGAAACTTCTAATAATAAAATTGGGGGATTTTTAATAGGGTCTTGGATAGGGTAATCGCATCGAGCACTCGATGCGTGTATGTGAACGCTATCTACTTTTATATACACTCATCATACATTTTACCAATTAAATTATTAGACTATATTTATTAAACTATATATGTACATAGCATGATTTGAACAGGTGAAGGAGGTTCACTTTCCTTCGGTCGCTTGATATAGAAGCGACACCACGTGCGGGATCCGTCTCATCACTCGAGTCGATGCGATACTGGACACGTCACGCGGGCGCGATGCGCGGTGACTCGGTACTGGATGCAGTGGCGACACGGGCGTGACACGGTACTGGGTGTGGTGATGACACGGGCGCGACACAGTACTGGGCACGGTCTCGACTTGGTGCGTGGTGCGGGCGTGGCACGAAGCATTGGATCGGGTACGGTGCGGCACGGGGCTGGTACGACGTGGCACAGGGAGTGGGTACGGGACACGACACTTCTGGGTACGCGGTGCCACGGAGGCGGGCACGGTGTAGCACGGATATGACACGGCTTGGGTTCGGCACAGCTAGCAGTAGGGGCTACGACAGTGGCAGTGACGTGACGATGAGCACGGGGTTAGCTGCGACACGGGCTGGGGTTACGGTGGTCGCGACAAGGAGTTCAGACGGCAGTGGCTCTACGAGGTTGGCGATGCTCTGGTGGGGGTCGATGGCGATCGGTTGCAACAGCTAGCACGAACTCGGCATGAGCACACGCGGCAACTAGGGTTTTAGGCTTGGCTCGACGTCTCTGCAGCGGTTATGGGCTCGTAGGTATGGGGAGATGGTGGCCCTGGGTTCGTCGGTTGTGGCTTGGAGTAGTTGATGGCAGCGAGAACTCGGGCGGTAGTTCAGCAGTGGCATGGTGGTGATGGGGCTGATGTAAAAGGCTCGGAATCTTGGGTTCTCGAGTGGTTGGGAGAAAGGAGGAAGGAGGGGAGAGGAAGTGGGGTGAGCTCCAAGGGTGTCATGGTTGTTCAGGGCATGGGGGTAGCCGGTGACGTCAGTGGCCGGCGATGGTGAATGTAACGTTTTAAAATTAAATAAATAAATAATTAAATAAATAAATAAAACCCTTTAGGTGAATTTTCTGATAATCGGTAAAATAAACAGTATTTTCCGTAAAACTTAGCTACCATTATTTTTCAATATAGATTTAAATATACCTATTTTAACTATATAATTGCTAGTAATTGATATTATTTAGTGACTTATAAATTGTTAGTTTAATTAAATATTTTTCCTAAATTAATTAAATTCAAATATTAATATATGCTTTAATTATACATTAAATTAGTGCAAATTACAATTTGTAATGGGTTAATCATACACTAATGAACCATGACAACTTAATAACAAGTTTGTAACATACACTTTTCTTCTCAATTTATCTCCAAGTTTCTAGAGATTTCTAGGATCAAGATAATTAGAAAAATAAATTAATTAAGAAATGAATTTGTATATGTAATATTGGGCTTTATCTTGACATGGAAAATTCCACATTCACCCACACACATCCCCTCCCCAACTTGGCCGACCATTTTCTGCAGCAGCCCCTAAATTCTCATCTCATTCCCCACTTCTTTCTCCACTTCAAAAGGTAATAAAAAGGAAAATTAATAAGGGGTTTAATATATGTTTTGATGGGGATGTTTCTAAACATTTCTACACACATCCTCACACTTCACTCCCTCTCTCTTTTCTCCCCTAGCTGCTGGCCGACCCCCCACCTACTGAAACCCCCCCAATTCCCCAACTCATTCCACTTCAAAAAAATCCACAAAATCCATCAAAAATCAATGAAAAACCTAACTAATTCTCCATTTAACCTATATCCATTATTCTTTGCTCATTCTATCTTAAAATCCTTGGAGCAAAAGACCATTTTGGAGGTCATGGTGTATGCTAGATCTCTTGATTTTGAGGTAAAATCCTAACCCTTGTGCTTAATTTTAGATTAATTACTTCAACTAAATGAATTTGTGTGTTTAATTATGGTTTAAATTTCTAACTTGAAAAATCCAAGAAAATGGTTTGTGATCAAATTAGGGGTTTTAACATTAGATTATAGTTTTAATGAATAAATTAACATGTTATGGAATGCAAAACTTAACCTTGTTGCTTATTACTAATTGTAACATTTAAAATATCCAAATTTAGAATTTTTAGCAAACTAGGTTTTTGGAAACTAACTAAATAATTGAGATAAAAATCTAATTAGGGTATTCATGACGTTATTAACATTTTAAATTGTAGTTTAATACTTTAGATCATACAAAACCAAGCTTAGTTGTTGAATTGTGAATTTTGGTTTAAAAAGTGTTTAAATTGGTTATTTTTGCAAACTAGAATTTTCAATTCAATACAAATTGATGAGAATAAATTATAGAAATGGTTTATATGACCTAGTTAAGATATTTAGTGAATATTATGAGCATTAGTTTTGTTAAAACATCAAGTTTCGAATTAAAACGAAAATTTAGTGCTTTCTAGGTTTTCGGAAATAAAACGATTTGATTTATTTTGAGGTTTTAATGAGTTGCAATCTATTTCATATTATAATTAGTGATTTGTGAAACCACGATTTGTGTGTTTGGGTTATTCTCGATCAATCGGCGTTTGTACGCCGATGTCGAGGGTTGTTTGGTTATTTTGTATGAGCGGGTCATAGGTTTTAACCTGTGCGCGTTTCGTGCGCCGTTTTGGTTTTATCCACGATTCGGTTTACGATATACATATATGTTTGCATATAGGTACCTCTCACGTGGACTTCGGACGATGAAGAAGAGGATGGCGGCATGGACTTCGGCAGACAAGGACCAGGTGAGTAGATGTATATCTACGGGGGAAGTCAGGTGGATGGCGTATAGCACCCCCGCCAACGTAGAATAAAGATATTACATATTATTATTAGGAAGTCGGACGTGACCTTAGATTCTTGGCGAGTGGGGCACTATTAAAGACTTTAGGTTGGATTAGACCGATTTAGAAGGACTTAACCAGAAGATGATTACCTAGGAGGGAATTCGTAGGTTTCATGTAGACACACATACACGCACACACACATACACTTGACCTGGTGTATATATATATGAATGTGTGTAGGTTTATATATGTATGTATATATGTATGTATATATATATATATATATATATATATAACATATACACGTGATATGAGGATGTTATATGATACCTGGGGATGAGTCGGTATGACTGGGCAGGATGCCGTGAGATGTTGGATATACGATCGAGTTATGATATGAGATGTATTATGATATTAGCGGATCGTTTGGGAAATGATAAAATGTATATTTATACATAAACGATAATAGGTGATGGTGACATTGAAACGTATGAGACTCTAGAATAAAACCTAGATTTGTAATATGTGACTTAATCACGATATGATATATGACATGATATTTTAGTGGATCATTTGATGACGTATATTTACACAGACGAGGATATATGATTGATGATATTGGGATGTATGCGATTATAATACAGTACCCTTGATCATGATATTGTTTGATGATGATACTATACGAACGATGATGTATATATGTGATAGTTGACCCGTACCCCGATTTTGGGATACCGTACGATGGATTTCTACCGTACGAGGTATAGATGTGATGATTGATCCGTACTCTTGACTCGAGAGAGTCGTACTATGTACGTGATGCTATTGAGGCTGGATCGCCGACTACTAGAGATATCGACTCAGACTTTAGTAGGATTCTTCTTACCTTTCGACTAGTGTTTTTAGTTAGTTCCTTAGTTGGTTAGGTAGATCTAATTTAGGCTCAAGTCATACTTATTTTCAAACTAATGAATCGTGCTTTTTTTTCAAACAACAACTGTATGACTCGTAATTAGTATGTATTTTCTAGTTGTGCGTTTACTACACATTCACCGTTATATTCATGTTGTGTTCATCGCATTGCATATTCATACATATGTTTCTTTAGCTAATATGAAACTCTGCCTGTTAGGACACCAGCACCATTACCGATGATATGCATGTTCCACGTACACTTATTTGCCGGCTCACACACATCATTATCGGTAATTGCCATGTCACGTACACTTTAGAACAGATTATCTTTTATTGATATAATCAGCTAAATGCTAGTCCAATATAATATTGTGTGATTACTCTCATGTGCTAGTTCAGACATTGCATTTATTAGTTAGACACTTCATGGATTCACATTTTCATATTATCATGCAGTGTTGTGGGGCTTATGCCGATACTCATTAATTACTTACTCATGATTTTGTATTGATTTTGGATTTCTATGAGATTTCTGGATTTTGGGGAAAACCGCAAGAATATATATATAAACACTTCTCTCTCTCTCCCTCTCATTTTAAAATACAAGTTGCGGTTTTCTCGTGATGTATGTGTCGTCCACCATGAGATTTCATGTTTTCTGTTGGATTTCGAGACCCGATTCGAGAACTGGATGAACCGTCTCGGGTACATGGTAGGCCCGGTATGGTACCCCGGGCAAGAAACTCGAGTTGTAGACGATGAGCCTGGCAGGGGAAGACTACCTACCGGTGATGTCTGGCGCGGCGGATATCCGGAGGATACCGACAGTTGTTGTGAGATTTGATGATATGGGCCGATCCATACTGACGGAGCCCGAGATATTGAGACTATGAGATATTGAGACTATGAGGTATTCAGACCTTGAGATTTACATGTTTTGTGTCGATGCTTGACACGGATTTCCATGGATTTCATTGATGATGTTTCAGCTTACCACACAAAATTTACTATGATAAAAGTTAAAGATTTCTTACAGATATATCCAGATTTCATGGTTGATTGTTTTACATTCATGGTGCATGTATACTCATACACATGACATGTTACTACTTGAGGCACGGACACGAGCACTGAGCATTTCACTTATGCATAGATTATTACCCTGCCACTACAAGACGACTAGTGTTGTTTTAAGTATATTATTATGACCTAGGAGAGTGTCGTGCATGCGATTTCTACTCGCAGATGTCTTTTACTCACGAGTTGGCAACTCACCCCCGTTCTGCCAAATTTTCTTACAGGTTTCGATGTACAGGTTTCCTTGGCAGCTTGCTGGCACATCATTTCATTCAGGGTGATTTGCTTGGTAGGTTGGTTCACTTGTATCAGGACCGCCGTTGTACTTCTATTATTTTATTTGTATCTAGTAAGCTCCATCAACCAGACTTGTATTATTGGTAGATTTAGAAGACCATTTGTTTTTATTTCGACCTTAGAGTCGCGTTTGTATTATTATGGTTTTCTTTTTGAGTTTTGAGCCTCGCCCTTTGGCGTTGTATATTATAGTGCATTGTGTGGTTGTTTCCGCCATTTGGCGTAGAGCTAGCTCCCGCTTGGGGATGTCTTTTATTGCTTATGTATATATTCTTATTTGTATCCGTTTGGGGCCAGTTTTTACAAATGAGACTCTGCTGAAATTTTTGAGAAATTTAATGTTGCTTTTAAACATATTTTCCTTTAATTCTTCTCTTAAATAGTTTAGATTTCTGGGCTTCGTCTTACTTAGATTACGCTACACTTTTAGACGTCTCGTAATTTAAGTGTCGGTCACGTTCCGTACCTTCGGGTCATGACAGTGAAGGTGGCGGCGAGGTCGTGTAGGCGAAGGCTTGAGAGAGGAGGTGTAGATGAGCTGGGGGCTGCTAAGTCGGTGGAGATCAGGGAGCTCGTCGTCGAGGGTTGCAGGGTTGAGCCGGTGGCGTCGAGGCTCTCGTTGTGGCCGGAGTTAGGTCTCAACCAGAAGCCGACGGCTTGAGAGAAGGTGGGTAGAGGGGCTCGGGTACTTGATGGTTGTGGGAGGAGTTAGCTCGGCTGGGAGTGGAGGGAAGTCATGGAGGAAGAGCTCGTCGGTGGTGAGGGTGGTCGCGACGACGGTGAGGGTGGCTCCGGTGAGGTGTGAGGGGGAGAGAGGAACAGTGAGAGGGAGTGAGGGAGATTGAGAGTGAGGGAATGAGAACGAGAGGGAGTGGTAGAGAGAGAAGAGTCGTTGAGGGTTTGGAGGAGGTGGGCGCGTGAACGAGGAGGGACGTTGGGGCGAGGCAAGGTCGTGGAGGCGCGGTTCTCATGGGAGGAAGAAGTCGCAAGAGGAGACGAGAGGGAGATGGGAAGTGGGCGAGGATCAGGGGAAGTGGGCGCGGATCTCGTGGCAGGGTCACGAGGAGCGGGAGATCGTTGGAAAGGCGGGAAATGAAGAAGAAGAAGAAGTGGGTGGGGAGCGGCACGGGTCGGGTCGGGTAGGGTAGTGAGAAGGGTTAGGGTTTAGTTGAGGCAGTTGGGCCGGGTCAGGTCTTGGAGTAAAGGATTTGTTGGGCTGGGACTTGTGGGCCGAGGGTTTGGGTTGGGAAAAATATAGGAATTAAGGAAAATAAAAGGGTTTTAAGTTTAAAACTAAAAATAATAGGTTAGGATAAAATAGAGGAAATATTTAGGAGATTAATAGAAAAGTATATGAAATAAAATGAAAATTATTGGGATTAGGAAAAATGAAATTTTTATAGAAAAGTTTTGGGAAAAACATTTACTCATAGATACGGAAAATATTCACAACGGAACCGGGTATTACTGTTACGGTCGATGTTGTGATCGTCACCACGTTTCTGAATTCGGCCGCTAGCCACCCTTTGATTTGATCGTCGCTTTGCCTGAGAGATTGTTGTGATTTCATTGTCCTTGTGAATTGGCACCAAGCCAATCACAAGCCTTTCTTCGGTCTTGATTCTCCTTCAACGGTAAAACTTTCTTTCTATAGAGATGTGTGTGTATTAATCGGTTCAAGAAAAAGTGCATGAAAAGAGAAAGAGGAAAAAGAGAAGTCACTAGCCTTGCGGCCGGAGAAAATCTATCTCTACCCCTTTAATTTAAAAAAGGTTTGATTTTTGTTTCGAAAAAGATGGTTTTTAAAGTTTTTTTATGAATGTAGAAAAACAAAATAAACAGCATGGTGAAGAGATTAAGGAAGGGATCAGAAAGAGCTTGATCGCGCTTCGTGTCGCCGCTATGAAAGCTTTGAAGGTTCCGTGATCCCTGCCTACGAACACCAGAATTTTGAGAGAGGAATTTGCCTCTTGAAAGTTTTAAGAGGTTGGGGATGAAGAATTCGGGAAGAGGGTTGCTTATATAGCTCTCTTACCGAATCTTTGATGAATTTTTGAAATTTGATAATATCTTTGAGATTGACACACATACGGACGATCTCCGTCTGCATGTGTGTCAAATTTGCCAATTAAGGCAATTTTGCACGCTCTGTTTTGAAAAAAAATCTTCGTCCGCATGCGTGCCACAGTCGACTGATTTTTACTATTTTTGAATGCCTTGGAAATTAAGTAAAATCAATTTTTGCTTTCGATGCACGCATGCATACGATGGCTGTCCATATATGTGCCACCAGCTGCAATTTTTGAAAATCTTTTGTTTAAAAAAAATTGATTTTGAATGAAGATTGTTTCTAAAAACTTCGAAATTCTTTTGAAATTACATGAAAATTACTTGTAAAATCCATAAACTAATTTCTCAAAACAAAAAGTCTCATTCTCCCTCATCTCCATTCATGTCACCCTTTCCATTCTTGCCGTGGCCTCCTCCAACACCTCCTCATCTCCTAAATTGAGTTAACCATTAATTAATGTAATTTGATTACTATAATAATCTTAATTAACAATAATTAAGGGAATTTGGATGTTAATTAAATCAAACTTAACAATGGATGTATTTTAGTTAAGTTTTCCAATTTGGGTGTTTTAAAAAAAATAGAAATAGCAAGTTTAAGATGAGTTTTTAGAAATATCAAAGTTTGGAGGGTGTAAAATCAAAAATACCTTTTCCAGCTACACCTAACCAAACAGCCTCCTAAATTATAAAGGGTTAATTTTGATGCTGGACCTATGTGCTCCATTACTCTTACAAAAATACTTTTCTACCGTAATTTATCTATCTAAAATTTTACCAAAAAGACAAACATCTTGAGCCCACCTGTTGAAAAGTATTGCTCTTAGGGCTTGTTTGGTTGTAGGATTTAGAAATTTGGATTCCAAAATAGTACGGTTGAAAATTTCTGGATTTGGTAATTTGTTGTTTGATTGGTTTTGGATTCATGGTATTGGATTTTGTAGATCCTTGTAATTTTTATTTGGTTGGTGAAAAGAAAGTACGATTTCGATTTGAGAATTTTAGAGAGAGATAGATAGAGAGAGAATTATTAAATAAATAAATTACACGAGTCTCATCTAAAAGCACAATGAATAGTGCCAAATTCTTAAAAAAATTAGGATTCAAGAATTTTTATTTTGTGGTAGTCCTCCCTTAAAAAACAAAGGAATTCTAGAAATACAAATCTCTCAACCAAACACAAAATTATGGAATCCAATCCAAATCCACAGTAATCGCACAACCCTTGTTCTAAAAAAAAATCAAATTAAAATCGCATAACGAACCAGTGCATGGGAAATGAAAGCCCCATTTAAACGCCTTAAAGTTTTCTCCTTTCTTCTACGATAACAGAGCCCCTGCTTCGATTTTCTCAAACGATTAAATCATCATAAAAGCCTTTGCAAATTAAAGCCTTATATTATCAACCACCTCGCTCTCTTGTCGTCAGATCCTTCATCTTCTTCGTGCCCATCAATTTTGCATCAAACCCCTCCCTTTTTCTTCTCTTCATTGTTGTTATTCGTCCTTCTCGAAGAGAAAGATGAAGGGTTACAGCACTCCAGATGCGCCACCGAGCAATCGTGTCTCCTCTTATGGCCGAGGATCGGTATGAATTCTTTTTTTTTTCTTTCCCTATTCTTGTGTTTGATGTTATGTCACAATGGGTTATGCTGTAAAAATTGTACCTTTATTGTTTTTAATTTGGTTGTTGACATAATTTTAGCAGTACCCATAGACCCATTTTTGCTTTTTGTTCCATAAATATATGCTCATTGTAGAAGACAAGTAACAATTTATGCTCTTGATTATCGTACAAAGGCCTATGGTCATCTTTTATAGGTGCTAACTGCTTGTAGATGGAGATGGGATGCGTTTAAAAGAAAAAAACATGTGGGATTCAACTATTGAAGTTGGAAAAATTCATTTCTTTGTCTTGGTTGAAACGCATGGCCATGTTTGGGAATGGAATTAAGTTTTCTAAACTGGAATTTCATAAAGTTGCAAAACTTGCCGAGATTATAAATTTGCCTGTTTGGTATTCATTTTAGAGTTGAAATAACTATAATTATCTCAGATTTGGAGTTAAACTTGGTCCAGTTATCTCAACTTCAATCTGATCTAAGTTTTACAAACTCAATTTTCCCAAACACATCTTTTCTAACATAAGTAGAGTTGATTTGTAAATGGAGTTTGGGGCTTGCACACCATATTTGCATCCCCTCCACCTTCACTTATAACCGAACTCCAGTTTATCTTGGGGTTTTTTTTTCAAAACAAGCCATTTTTAAATTAAAATTAGTGAAATATGGTAGAAATTTTTAAAATTGGCAAGATAGGGTGGTTTGGTGCCAGGTTAGCGTGGCTGAAAACAGACATTTTAGACATTTTTTTTGCGATGTAGTGGGAAAGCGTTATCTTAGAATCCGCTTTTCCACATTTTGTGGAAAACCGGATTCTCAAATACCACGTTCCCACATAATCGTGGAGAAGCGGAATTTGAGAATCTGCTTTTCCACAAAATTGTGGGAAAGCGGATTTTCAAATGCCGCTTTCCCACTTGGAGCACCCAAGGGTTCGAAAACCCTAACCAAGATTAATCATTTCGGATCTCTCAAAATATGAAGCAATCAACAAAATTACGAGATACCCATTAAAATTCATCACATAGGAAGCAAAGCCCCTAAAAAATTGAACATAATCGATAGAAAAATTTACACTTGGGCCTCTTGTTCTTCCGTTGACCAGCGACATCCCCCGATCCACAGCTCAAACCAACTGTCGTTGGCGTCGAATTGTTCATGATCCTCCATTTAATTCAAAAAAAGGTTCGATCTTTCACACAAAGATAAAAAAAGAAGAAAGATTGAATTCAGAAAATAAAGAAGAAAGACGCTTATGGGAAGATGGATTCTCAAAATCCGCCTTCTCACATTATTGTGGAAAGGCGGATTCTCAAAACCCGCCTTTGCACAAAATTGTGAGAAGGCGGATTTTGAGAATCCGCCTTTCCTATATTATCGAGACAAAATAATGCTAGGCTGACCTCGCACCAAACCACTCTATTTTGCTAATTTAAAAATTTCTATTCTATTTCACTAATTATAATTTAAAAGTGCCTTATATTGAAAAAAGCCCTTTATCTTTATCTTCACACCCAAAAAGGGCCCAGTGTTTTAAAAAGCGGTCAAGCGGTGGAGCGCTCTCCACCGCTCCACTTTATATCGATTAAGCGGGGTAATGTTCTCACCCTACTAATCGGATAACTATATTCTATTTTTTATTGATTGGGGTGCATTTAAATATTTATTAGTATGGTTTTAGTACTTTTATTATCACGCCTTTTTATTGATGTTTACATCTTTATAAAGCCTGATAATTAGTTAATATGTATTGAATTTGGTGTGATAATAGTATCGAAATTAACCATGGATGCCAGTTCTTTCCAAGTTTGTTTTTTCTCTGCCGGGGTTTTGGAACTCGGACTTCGACTTGGAGG
Source organism: Agapanthus africanus (assembly GCA_030015575.1). Lineage (NCBI taxonomy): Eukaryota > Viridiplantae > Streptophyta > Magnoliopsida > Asparagales > Amaryllidaceae > Agapanthus > Agapanthus africanus. Next base: position 437,945,030 of record CM057340.1, on the reverse strand, counting down.
CCTTCACTTCGGGGGTGTTTGATAAATAAAAAATGGATAGGAGAGTGAGAAAGTGGACATATGGAAAGTGTTTTACTTGTTTGGCTAATAAAGAAAAGTAAAGAAAGTACTTTTCTACTTTCTTGCCATATAGGCAGTTTTTGCCATTTCACTTTCTTGGTCAAAGTTTCGAAAGTGAAAAGAAAGTAAGAAAGTGTTTTTAAAAACAATATTTTATTCTTTTTATTTTATTTAAACTACTTTCTTACTTTCTACCCTTATAACCAAACAATTCAAGTTCACTTTCTATTGCCACATAAATGTCAGCCAAGTTTGCATGGACACGGATACGGGGACTCTGATACGACATGATGCGATGCGGCGACACATTAAAATCCTAAAATATAGGATACGGGGACACGGCTATATTTATAATCTTATAAAAATAAATAAGACATCAAACTATTATGATAAAATTAAATAAGGAAAAATTAACAAGTTTAGCACGTTATATGCTAATAACATACTAAAAATATGTTTATGCGCATATGACACGCATAGAATGAGAGTTCCTAGTTCCTTTGCCGCTATAAACGCGGCCAATGCGGAATGTAAAAACAAAAAATTTACGGGGAGCACTGGAAACTAATCACCAGCGATTGTTCCAAACACTAAACTAGAAAACTAAGCATATAAGGTTTAGAAATTATAACCTTTATCATGTGTCCATCCAATCGTGGAAGATCCCTACAAACTCCTCGTAGGCCGTCAAGAACAAGCTTGAGAGGCGACCGTCCTTGCCGAAGATGATCCACCCAGAGGAACCCATCCAAACTCCAGCTTCTCCTAGTGAAGCAACCCATACTCCAAACTTGCTAGAAGTGGAGTGTGGGGATGTAGGAATTTTTCACTATCATTTTCACTCATCTCACATACTCAGAAGAGCAATGAAGGAGGAGGATGAAGAGTTAGCCATAATACAAGATGAGTTAAGTCATGGAATGAATGAGAATGGAATACGGCTTTAATTCAATTTTCAACCATCAAATAAAATATCACAACCATTTTTCATTAAACAATTGAAGCTCGTTCCTCTCTACATGTCATCAACCATACCCAAAGCCATCTTACCCTCTACCTCTTTTCATATTGATTTTCTAAAAGGAAAACCGATAATGAGGTGTCCTTCTAGAAATATTCTGTATAAATACGGGATCCAACTCGGTATACGTATTGAAATACATATGCGTGTATCCGTATAAAAATACGAATAGCCAAAAGAGAGAAAATGAATAGTGAACGTAATACTAGGATATATATATTAGAAATATATATATATATATTTATTATTAAATCAAAACTTGATTTAATAATCCGGTTTAATGCTAAGCCGGCTAGTATTATCAACTGTCCGATTAAAATCCGTGAAGCTAGTACACGTATTTAATCGGACCCTTGCACGTACCAACATACGGCTTCTATATCATATCGCCTGAACCGGAAAAACCCTATGTGTGGGACTTTAAATACTCAACAATATGCTGGTAGTGATTTACTGGATAAATCTAAAATCATAAGCACGTCGGCGGCACTAGCTATATGTAATGACTACCCAGGTATATGCCGAAAGGGCGGTCGACAATTAAGTCCGTCCGTACCCTACTGAGCCTGAATGTGACAATCTCTATACAGTCCGGTCTCTTCATCTAAGAGTATCGCATATCGGGTTTAGAGGATGGATAACGTCATACCCTTAATAAACCGATTAGTCGTGCTGGAGTCAAGCTCATCATCAACTGAGAAACTACTGAACTTCTATCAGTAAATCTCATCCACCGTGACCACGGATTTAGGGTGATGGCCAACTGAATACAGCGCGACATCGACTCCTAATACCAGGAGAGACGAATCTCTGACAATTGCTCACTGTCTCCATGTGGCTCGGGACTGTACCTAAGTAAAACCTATTTGCATGACTTCTTCGAGTCGTGGAAGGGTAGTAATCTAAGCACAGTAGGAACTCACACGAGACAAATAACGATCTCAGGTCGAAAGACTAATCTTTACTCATGCTGCTAGAGAACTGCTATCTGACAATAGGTATAATACCATCTAAAAGTTCCCGGCGAGTTCATCCAGTGTACTCACCTCCAGTGAGTATCTATATACTATCTTAGGTGACAAAACACCAATGACTTGTGAGACCGGCCACCGTCCCTCGTCGGGGTCTAGAAATGTATACACTAGTTTACTCCGGAATATCGATGCCCAGTCTTGATACTCTCTCGACCAGGGATATTTAAGAATGTGCTTATGGACTACCCAACTCTCACGTATATGATCGCCATCATAATACTGGTAGTTAAGTAAGAATCCTACGGGCTTCATTATTATGTATTAACGACACGTAATAACATGTAAAACGTATACACATCAATGATAAAGGCAAACCAAATAGCATACTATCATTTTGAGTAAGGCTGTTTTACCTGTATAGGTCCTCCCTCAATTATCATAATCGTCTACTTGCAATTACAATTATTGCCTTGAGGGTACTATATCCAACATAGAACACATACTATACGTATACAACATATATACTACGTGTCCGATATGCGTCGTGCAAGTGTCTTGCAAGTGTCGGTGTTCGATACGTATCGGACACGGATACATCAACTCATTGGAAGTGTCCGTGCAATTTAGGTGTCAACTCAGCTTCTTTCCCACTTTCTTTTGAGCAAAACAAACAAAAATTAATACTTTATTTTCATTTTCTTTTCATTTCACATTTCTACTATTTTCTTACTTCCTACTTCTTTTCTCTTCCAATTTGCCAAACATGCCCTTTGAGTTTGACATTTCTACTTAGACTTGGAGGTTTCAAGTCATCGAGGCTTAGACTTTGAACGGCTAGGTTTTCGACTTGGAGGCTTGGCTTTTAGCGCCAGAGTTTTTGACTTGGAGACTTTGATTTCGAGTTTGGAGGAGATTCGATTTTGGTTTCACAGCAAGGAATTGAGCACCTAGGGTGTTTGAGTTTTGATTTCAAAATTGGGGTTGTCGTGCAGCTTCAACTTAAAGCATTGACCGGCTTCTACTTCAAGTTTTCAATGTTGACTTCGATTACTATTGATTTTGACTTTGAAACTCCACTCGAGAGAATCTCAGAACTTTAGAAATAGTTAAAACCACCATTAGAATCAATGTTTAACACATAAAGTACAAGAAATAAGAAATAGCTTATTTCTGAACGGTCGAAGCGGCCGTTTAAGTGCTTGAGCAGTCATGCACTTTGGCCGCTCCAACTTTTTTTACCACTTTTAAAACACTGAAAGGGCCTACATGTTTTAAATTAGACCAAATTCCATCAAACCAAGTGCTACATGTAAGCATATTAGTTAAAATTACATTCTTAAAGCCATAGCTTAACAGAGTTTACTGTAATTAAAAAATTTAACATATTTAGAGAAAACAATGATAGGCAAGGGTAATTTAGGGCAATTTATTGCAGTGTTCTGCTGCATGATAACTATTTATATCTGCATTCCAAATAGCGTATGGTTGGAGGCTTGGAGCTACTTTAGATATGGGCAATTTATAATTACAGTTTTTTTTATATTGAAATTCAAGTTTCATCTATATGTTGTGAACAACACTAAAGGAGCATAGCCCAGCTATAACAGCTCCCTTCCATATGAGGTTGCCAGTTCGATTCCTATTTGGTGTCCATTCCAAAAAAATTACAAGTTGTGGATTTTTTTTATTGATATTGAAGCATCTGTTATCATGTATATATGTACTTGAAACCCACCCAAACTACACCAATCAAACAACATGATAGTTATATCATTGGACTTAATTTGGATTTTGATACCATTTTTAAAAGATTCCTCTTACATGTTTGACCCTTGAGATTCTGGTGTTATTGCAATACTGTTTATGTACTATATAGGAAAAGGTTGCAGATGTTATTAGTAAACAATGGGCACAATTGGAGTTGCATAATTTTTATCCTTGAAAGGATGCACGTTACTTTACATTTCATCTTTATCACTTCTTATTAAGTAATGTTGAATTCATAATCTAAAGTAATTACTTAAATTTCTAATATTTATTTACTATATCGGTCATATTTTGGTTTCTCTATTTAAAACTTCAATGCTGCATAAACTTGAATCAATGTGATACCACTCCACTTGATTTGTTATTACTGATATACAGCTCTGTCTCTTGATGCTTATGTAATATAATTTATTATTTCTTTGATGTACCGTAAACTAGGTATCACATTATAATTGTATTGGATGTATAATAATATAGGCATCTGCTGGCAACTCTTCTATGTACCGTGAATGCTCTATATTCCCTAATATTGGGCCAAGGAAATCTCCTCAAACAGTTATTCCTCAACAGAGGAAAACTTCTCCCAAGAGTTCAGCTGGTAATAGAAGTGCAAGAGGTTCTGAAGATGATTGTGAGCGAAGGGTGTTTGACATCTGCAGACCTCAAAGTGTTGGTGTTGTGAAATTGGAGAGATCTCTACTTGAAAAAAATAAAGAAAAAAGAAGAGAAGCACAATGTTCTAAGGAAGCTTCTCAATATGAATATTTGAGACCTGGAATGGTTTTATTGAAGAAATTTATATGCCACAATGATCAGGTTTGACTTAGCTTATAAACATTTCATTCGATATTATCAAATGAGAATTCTACAAAATATTTATAGAGGCTGCGTTAAGCGCCCCTCCTAAAAGATTGAATAAAAATTCCCAAAACATGTTGAAAAAGCTTATGCCATCGGCAAGTATATCATGATGTACAGTTCTCTTCCTCTTCACAGTACTTATCCAAAATTTCAACATAATGTTGAATTTATTCCGGACATTAAAAAAAAAGAGATTTTTAACATTGAACACTGGCATTTCTTTAAACCTGAACACACCTACAGAATGTCATGGCAAATATGTCCCAGACATCCATAATATTCCTATTAGTTCTTTTGTTTCTTCACATGTTTGTATATTGCCTGTTTGCACTCACTATTCAAAGAGAGGATAGGAATTGCTAAGCTTGTGTTTTCAGACTGTTACTGCACAAACCTTTTGTTACTTTTTTTCTTTTGCGTAACAATTACACATTTTATGAAGGGTGAGAGTGTATTATGTCATGTTGAATAAACGATTAGTAAAAATAATTTACTTACCTACTAGGATTCACCTGTACGTATTTAATTAAAGATGATATAAAATAATTTGGTTATATGCTTAACCACATTGATATTTATTTGAAGCTATTACACTTAAGGAAAAAATGTAAAACTTTTAAGTATTAACATATTGCAAGGTGTAGATAGAATTTACTGTGTGCTCATACATTGTCATGCTTTAATATGTACCAATAATTTTCTATTTCGAAAATCTTTCAAATAATTGCATCCTTGGGGAAACTTCTCTTTTTAATGAAGACTATAACATGTAAGAAAATACTACATTATGCTGGATGGAAAATTCACACAAATATAGACTTGCATCGACAACCAAACATAATCAAGTCATGTTTCCATTGTTACTTTCTGACTTTCTCTCAATATTTTTTCCTTTGCATTACTAAGTGAAAATAATCAAGAGAAAAATACTTTATTGGTTTGATTATAATAAGAGCTTATACAATCTATCTCACTATCTCAATGAATCAACCAACTAACTAACACAATAACCAATTATACTAATAACTAATATATAATAACAAATTATATATTCATAACACTCCCCCGCAATCTGGAGCATAGATGTCAATCATGCCAATCTTGGATAGAAGACGAATGAAACAGGTCGAAAACGAGCTTTGGTAAGAATATCCGCTAGTTGAGTTGCAGAGTAAATATGCTGTAGTGCAACCATCTTATCTGTCACTTTGTCACGAATGAAGTGACAATCTATCTTGATATGTTTGATCCGCACATGAAAAACTGGATTCTCAGTAATGTGAATTGCGGCCTTGTTATCATAGAAGAGTGTAGTCGGAAGAGAAGAAGAAACTCTAAGATCTGTCAAAAAGGAGGTAAGCCATACCAACTCGGCAACTTTATGTGCCATAAATATATACTCGGTCTCTGTAGAAGAACGAGCCACTATATTTTATTCTTACTCTTCCACGCAATCAAGTTTCCTTCCAAGAAAACACAATAACTACTCGTGGAACGACGATCATCAATTGATCCAGCAAAATCAGCAACCGCAAAGACTATACACGACAATATAGATGATGGTTTGTAAAGAAAACCCTCTTGGAGAACCCTTGATATATATGAGAATATACTCAACTGCCCTAAAATAAGAGGTCAAACGATTCTGCATATCCTGACTCACTTTGCTAATGGTAAAGGCAATGTCAGGCCGAGTGACAGTGAGGTAAATAAGCTTTCCAACAAGACGTTGATATTGTCCTGGGTCAAGTAGTGGAGGATCCGAGAGAGAGCTTACTCGTGATAGCTTGACTGGGGAGTCTATAGGGGGTGTTTGCTGGTTTACATCCTAGAAATCCTGTTTCAGATAGAAGATCAAGTGCATATTTGCGCTGAGAGAGCTACAACCTACCAGAATTTCGTGATACTTCAATTCCTAGAAAATATCTAAATTGCCAAGGTCTTTGGTATGAAAGTATGAAACCAAATATTCTTTCATTTTGAAGATGCCAGTAGAATCATCTCCAGTGATGATAATATCATCAACATATATCAACACAATTACCCTGCCCTGAGAACGATTATGTGTTAAAAGAGACATGTTGGCACGACTACGTTTGAAGCTAATCTGTCGTAAAATCATGCTAAACTTTTCAAACCAGGTACGTAGTGACTGTTTCAGTTCATATAATGATTTGTGTAGAAAATAAACCATAGACTCTCCGATCGCTCAAAACCAGGAGGCTGCCGTATATAAATAGTCTCCTAGAGATCGTCGTTAAGAAAGTCTTTCTTCACATCAAGCTAATGAAGAGGCCATGCCTTAGAAACGGCTAAGGATATAAGAGCACGAACCGATATTAATTTGGCAACCGGCAAGAAAGTCTTGACATAATCCAAACCATACTGCTGAGTAAATCCTTTGGCTACCAATCGAGCTTTGAGACGAGTAGTCGTCCCATCGGGATTTTGCTTAACAGTAAAAATCCATATACAACCAACAACCTTCTTATCTGACGGCGGAGGTACCAATTTCCAAGTTTGATTAGAGTGCAGTGCGGCAATCTCCTCTAATTTAGCTGCATGCCAATCTGGGTGCTGAAGTGATTCCTGAAAAGAGGAAGAAAGAATGATGACCGACAAGAAAGAACAAACTGACGAGCAGATGAGATCAGTCTATAATACGAAACAAAGTTAGAAATCGGATGTGCAATAGTACAAAAACACTTACCCTTGCGTAAGGCAATAGGAAGAGAGATCTTCTTCCGGAGGCAGCGGTTGTGGAGAATTAGGAATAATGGACTGTATTAGAATACCTGCAGAAGAATCGTTAGAAAAATCATTGGTAGGAGGTTGCGGGACAACTTTCTTACGACGTGTGTACACTTATTGATAAATGACTACAGACTGATCACTAGGGAGCACAGGTTGAATAGATGAATCAAACTCTGAAGAAGATAAGTGTGGAACAAGAATAGTTAGAGTGTGGTCCTTAACAGGTGGTGGAAAATATGATTGATCTTCTAAGAAGGTCATATCATATGAAATACAAACTTTTGATGTAGCAGGGTCATAGCATACATAACCTTTTTGGGTTCAAGAGTAATCTACAAACACCATACGTATAGCTCGAGAATCAAGTTTGTCAATATGAGGACCTAGAACATGGGGATAGCATACGCAACCAAACACTTTAGGAGAAACAGGAAAAAACTTGCATTTTGGAAACAAAATAGAGAAATGAGACTGGTTGTCTGGGACCGGAGAAGGTATGCGATTGATATAAAAACAAACAGTTAAGACTGCAAAATTTCATAATCGTTTAGGAACATGCATATGCAAAATAAGAGAACGAGCTACCTATTGGTTCTTTCATTTAGCAATCCCATTTTGCTGAGAAGTATAAGAATATAAAGTTTGATATAATATACCAGTAAACTTCGTGCTAATATACTCCTTAGCATTATATAAATGAAGAACCTTGACGGGAACACCAAACTGATTACCAATCTCAGTGAGGAATATTTTAAAGATAGACAAGAGTTCATACCTATTACGCAGAAGATATAATCAAGTCACGTGAATGATCATCGATAAAATTCACAAAATATCTATAACCAAATGCATTAGGAATTTTAAATGGACCCCAAATATTAGAGTGAACTAACGCAAAGGTTAAATCATGTATTTTATTAACTGGAAGAAAAGATGAGCTATGATGTTTACATGATTCACAACAGAACTCTGATAAATCAAGAGAAGAGGCAACATACTAAGTAAAGAAAGAGGGGGATAACTAAGTCGTCGATACCACTGGATAGTAAAAACAGCTGCAGATGTACTGGGTGTTAGGATATATATGCCCTAGAGGTCTTTATTGTACAAGATTCTGGAGATATATATGTATAGGACAATCTTGCTCGATATGATAATATGCTGTTTGGTTTGTCTTTATCTTAATATATGTATATGTTATACTTATTATTTCATATCGTTAATACATGTTGATAAGATTCTTTTTTCACTACCAGCGTTGTAATGACAATCATACTAGTGGAGGCTGGGTAGTCTATAAGCACACATCCTTAAAATTGTCCCTAGTCATAGGATTATCGAGATAAAAAATTGAGAGGTTGAGATAATGTTTGTAGCCATTTTCTCTAGTTCATCTACTTCCTCATTTTCTTTCTAGAGTTTTGAGAAAAAGAAAGAGAGCATTTTGCACAAATACTACACCTCTAAGCATCAAGACTTAGCAAATTTTGATCTTTAGTTGCTTCTTTGCTTATTACTAGAAGCTAGAGCTTGAACCGACATCCTCGGGTGGATCACTTTTGACGTAGGGAGACGAACTTGCAAGCTCGATGCTACAACCCTAGGAGCTTAAGAAGCAGACTACGAAAGACCCGAAGGACACAGCATCAAAGGTTGTAGTTCTTAACACAGTAAATAACTTCTTTTAGTTTTAGTTAGTTTAGTGTTTGGATTCGATTTCTAGGGTTATAGTTTATAGTGTTCAAGTAAAAATTAAAGTTTTTGATTCCGCAAACGTCATAGCCGTCACGACACGAGCACTATGAACTTACACCGGTATCTGAGCCAATCCAAACACTTAAATTAATTGTAAACGTTATTAGAGTATCGAAATCGAATTTTTTTAAAACAAGATTGTAGAGTGCTCTTTGTAAATTTTCGAGTTTCTATTGAAAATTTTCGAGCCTCTAAATTTTTTAAAAATAATTGTAGAGTGCTCTTTGTAATGTTATATGAACACCAGAGAAGAACGAGACGCTAACTCCAAAGTTCGACTGCCGGTTTTCCATGAATCCCCGCCGGTGGCGGTTTTTTAGTGGAGTTAGGTCTCGTGCTTCTTGTGGTATTTTGTACACTTGGATTTAGGGTTTCTGGTATTATTTGATTTTGCCCAGATTTCATCCAGATTTCATTTTATGTTATCTTTATGTATGGGCAATACAGAGTGTTTCTAAATCGAACTTTTAACATCGTTGCTTGTCTTTTCTTGTGTATATCTGTTTCTAAACGTCGACTAATTGCTATACGTCGATTAGTAGGGGTTGCACACATCTTGTTTGTGTTGTGGTTATGATTTGGAAATAGATGCGATCGTCGTGATGAAATAGCCGGGGTTTTTTACATGTGAGAGAGTGTTTTCTTTTTCATTCATGTATTATTCAAAATGTTGTAATATTCATTTGCGGGACACTTCCGGGTTGAGCTTGTAGCCATCGTTGTATTATTTACTTTTCTGTATTTAGGATGGACTCAAAGCGGGGCGCACAAGTAACTAGGTTTTAGAGTCCAAAGCGTGACCATCTCGGGCAGTGAGAATGGGTCATAACTCTAGAATTGGTAGAGTTTCTTGCCGTACTCGTAGGGGTCTAGGAGATTGGGTTTTGGCTATTCATTACGACCGTAGAGTCCGTATTTTCGTAAATGGCTTAAACAAAAATACGGAAATCCGTATATCCTCTATTTTCATTTGTGTTACTTCTATTGTGATATGTGTTGGTTATTATTACGTGAGACGAATATGATATATATTATATATATAAACGTTACTTATGTTTTGCATCCATGTTAGTCCTGTTCCCGCCCTGCGTAAGTTAAGTAACCTTACTGTGAAGACCCGGGACCCTGTGGCGAATGCGGATGATATAAGCGTACGTTCTATTTTCGTCTTTTCTGCAATTATAAGGTTAATTGATGGGACCACATTAATCCTAATTAATACAAAGAAACAAACCTAATATTTGACATTGTTGGAACAATTATAAAATCACTCGGTTTTATTTAAAAACAACTTTTCAATGCGGAGCTTAAACCACTCCTTTTAAAAGCTATTCGGTTCCTTCGATGATATCAAGTTCATTACGTTCACGGTTTTCGCCAAAACCAGTCGTAGCTCTCTGTCATTTCAGATAGGTATTCATTAGTATTCATGCTATATGTTTTGACCTTCGCCAAGACATGGTGTTTGGTAGCTAGTGGGTACTTATCTGTAGCATAAATAGATGCATTAATCTAGAACAGGCATACAACTGTTTTGATCTTCGCCAATGGCTAGTACGAATGAGTCTAGATTAATCAGGATAATGACGGATTGAACTTGACTTACGACTTATGATGTTTTGATCTTCGTCAAGGTCATAAGCGCTTGGGGCAAAAACCACATCGGGAGTTTCAAATATATGAGGAACTTGCTAGTGCTGCATACCTTCTGGAGTATGGTAGTTTTGGTTGGCTTCTTTTAAAATTATCACACAATGATAGTTAGGTCCTGATCCTACCGTGAGTATCAGCTACTCTTCGGGAAATTTTTTCACTTTACAATTAGCTTATCAAGTAGATGTCTAAAAAGGTGTTTACATGGTTATGCCTATGGGAAAATGGGGTTATTTAATTGGGTCCGTGTGAAAGCACGGGAGACCTCCCTCCGAAGTACCAACACTGGCCTGACTGAAAAATAAGCGAACTTGTAGGGTTCGATTAATCCCAACTAATTCTTCTTTTAGGGTTTGAAAGAGAATTCGAGTAAACAGTGGGAGCCATTATGTTTAGATAAACTAATAACCAATCTAAATTTGCAAAAGCACATGCTGAATGTTTCTTTTCTCTCTCCTAATTACAGCGACCATCATGACTGGACTTAAGTTGCTATTAGATAAAAACAAACTGACGGCCAAATTATAAAAATTGGCTACGGAATGTCCAAATGGCCATTACTTATGACAAGGTGGCATATGTCCTGACGGCTAAAGCCTCTGCTGTCCCAGGTCTTGATTCCACGGTCACAGACATTAAGGTCCATAAGACTTGGGATCTTGATTGCGCAAAAACCAAATGCCTCATGTTAGCATCTATGGATAATGAACATCAGAGGTGGCACGAGAAAATTGACCTAGCTTTCATCTTCCTCCATACCAAGGATTTATATAGAGAGCAATCTCGTATCGCAAGATACGAGACCGTAAGGAAATTATTTTAAGTGAGATTGGCTATCGGTTCATCTGTCGGTGACAACGTCCTGAAGATAATCAGTCTCATTGAAGAGCTCGCAGACCTCAGGACCACGTTGGAGAACATGTTATATACTGACTTGATTCTACAGTTCCTACCTTCCACCTATGCCCAGTTCATATTGAATTTCAATATGCAAGGAAAGGAAGTTAATACTTTCAGAACTCCTCAATATGTTGAGAACTGCAGAGGGCATCCTGAAGAAGTCTAGGAAGACACCCGCTCTACTTGTTGGGGAGCCTACTTTTTCTAAATCCAAGGTTAAGACCAAGGGGAAAAAAAGGTCCTAACCAAACCGAAAGGTGGTGTCAGAAGGGAAAAGAAAGGACTGGGGGAACACAAGTAACAAAGGATGAATACTTCTACTATCACAAGTGTTGGATATAGTGCTCTCAAGCCAATTATTGTAATTACAAATAGACGATTATGATAATTAAGGGAGCATCTATACATGTAGAACATTCTTGTTTGAGATGATAGTATGCTATTTGGTTTGTTTTCATCATCGATGAAGCCCGTAGGATTCTTGCTTGACTACCGGCATTATGATGACGATCATATACGTGGGAGCTGAATAGTCCATAACTACATCCTTAAATGTCCCTAGTCATGGATGTATTGAGACTGAGCATTGATATTCCGGAGCAAACTGGTGTATATGTTTCTAGACCCCGATGAGTGGTGGTGGCCGGTCTCGCAAGCCATTGGTGTTGAGTCACCTAAGATAATATACATGCGCTTACTGGAGGTGAGTACATTGGACGAACTCGTCGAGAACTTCTAGATGGTATTATATCTATCGTTAGATGGAAGTTTTCAGATAGCATGAGTACAGAATAGTCTTTTGACATGAGATCGTCATTTGTTTCGTATGAGTTCCCACTGTACTTAGATTACTATCCTACCACGGCTCAAAAGAGTCGTGCAAACATGTTTTAGTTGTGTACAGTCTCGAGCCACATGGAGGCATTGAGCGATTGTCGGGGATTCGTCTTTCCTGGTATTAAGAGTTGATGTCGTGTTGTGTTCAGTTGGCCATCATTTTAAATCCGTGGCCATGGTAGATGAGATTTACTGATATGAGTTCAGTAGTTTCTCAGTTGGTGATGAGCTTGACTCCGACACGATTTATCGGGTTATTAGGGATCTGACGTTATCCATCCCTAAACTCGATATGCGACTCTTAGACGAAGAGACCGGACTGTACGGAAATTGTCACATACGGGCTTATTAGGGTAATGATGTACTTGATTGTCGACCCCTTTTTTCGGCAAGTACCTGGGTAGCCGTTACGTACAGCTAGTGCCGCTGACGTGCTTGTGTTTAAACCCACTGCCAGCGTATTGTTGAGTCTTTAGAGTTCCACATTGAGGGTTTTCCCGGTTCAGGCGATAGATATAGAGACCGTACGTTGGTACGTACAGGGGTCCGATTAAATACGTGTATGGGATATACGGACTTTAATCGGGCGGTTGATAATACTAGCCGGCTTAGAATTAAGCCGGATTATTAAATCAGGTTTTGATTTAATAATTTTTATATATTGATATATATATTTTAGTATTATTGTTCACTATTCATCTTCTCTCTTTGGTGCTATCCGTGTTTTTGTACGGATACACGTATATGTAACAATACATATACCGGATGAGTATTCCATATTTATATGAGAATGCTTTTAGAAGATGGACACCTCATATTTGATTTTCTTTTTAGAAAATCAAATGGAAATGAGGTGGAGGGTGAGATGACATTGAGCATGGTTGGAGGTATGTAGAGAGGAATGCGTTTGATTTGTTTATTGAAAAATGTTCGTGATGATTTTTCCATGGTTGAAAAATTGATAGCTATTCTTTTTATCAACATACACAACACATAGCTTTTTCTTGCCATGGCTATGTTTCCTTACCTCTTCCTTCTTGCTCTCTTGAGTATGAAAATTGAGAGAAAAAGTTAGTGAAAAATTCCTACACCATCCACAATCCATTCCTAGCGAGTTTGGAGCGTCGGTTGAAGCTTGGATCATTTTCCCTCGGGTGAATCATCTTTGGTAAGGGTGGTCGCTTCTCAAGCACGTTCCCAGCGGCTACGAGTTTGAAGGGGTCTTCCACAATTAGGTGGACACATGTCAAAGGTTGTATTCTCTAAACCAGTGCTTGCTTGGTTTCTAGTTTTAGCTATTTGGAACGATTCTAGGTTTTAGTTTCTAGTTGCTCTCTTGATAATTTTTGTTTTTTGCTTCTTCATCGGCCGCAGCCTCCGCGGTGAGGGCACTAAGAACTTACATTGGTATCAGAGCCTCCCAAACACCCTAAACTAGGTTCCGACGATAGAATTCACGGTTTTTCCGGCGTTAAAAACTGTCGAAAAAAACAGTGAGTAAATTTCATGTTTCGAAGTGTTTGCGCACCTCGCGGGCTCACGGTTTGGCCCGAGAAGCCGCGGAGTGTTGCGTACGGACCCGGAAAGTGACCCGAGGAGAATGAAGGGCCGGGACCTATCCCCAAGACCACTACAAGGTGGTCTTGGGGGTGTGGACCCGAGACTGCCCCGGGTCTGCTAAGCACCCAGGACCACCTCGTGGTGGTCTCGGGTGTAGGAACCCCTAGGCCTCTTCATTTGTATTTTAATTTTGTGACGGCCCCCCGAGGTTTTGGGCGAGTTTCGAGTTTGATCGGACTCCCAGTTTGGCTTTAAACATGGAATTTATGTTGTTTCTAGTGCACAAGATTTTCAGCTTTTGGAAAATTTGGTTTGTGTGCTACTGGTGCGTTGAATTCAAATGTCGTGACTTCGTTTACGTGCGTGTATGTGTTGTTGAATGTCGTCTAATTGCTATACGCTCAATTAGACGGGATTGCAAACTTGCTTCAGTTACTTGTTTCTGTGGTGATATATATATATATATATATATATATATAGTTTTATGGTTTAGTCAAATTGACATGTCGGATAGTCCCTCATGCGTTTGGTTGTACAGTTTTGATTTACATTGTTATATTCATTTGTTCGGGATGAGCTCCAACATGTAGCCGCTGTTTCCGTATTATGCATATTCTTTTATTGGGACTCGACCAGGATGTGGTCGATGTCACCGTTGTATATATTCATTTCTGTACTAGGATTAATCCATAAGAAGTGCTCGAGTACCCGGGTTCTAGAGTGCAGCATATGGCCATCTCATATAGTTGAGACTGGGTCGCCTCGCTCTAAAATTGGTGGGTTGCTCGCCGCATCTGTACGGGTTATATGATCGACCCGCTGAGGTATGCACAAGTTACCGGATTCTAGAAAGCGACGGGTGATCGACTCATTTCATTGAGAGCATGTTACCCAATTTCTTGAATTGGCAGGTAGCTTGCTGCACTCGTAGGGGTCTATGATCGATTTTGTACGGGCTATCCACACGACCGGAGAATGCCGCGTCTTATCTACGGCTTAAATGAAACACGGGGCTCCTAGTTTATCTGCTATTCCATATTGTTGTTTGCATGCCTATGATGATTATTATCTGCCTGTGATGAATATTATCTGCCTGCGATGTTTATATATATATATATATTAGTAGATGCTTCTATATGTTTTGCATCCGCGCTAGCCCTGTCCCCGCTCTGCCGTAAGTTAAGTAATCTTACGGTGAAGACCCGGGACCTGTGGCGAATGCTAATGGCATATAAAAGCATGCTATTTTGGTTGTTTCTTATGTGGCTTGGAAATTTAAAATGATGGGAACACATTATTTGTATAATGCAAGGAAAATAAACCTAAATGATGTTGTCGGAACCAATTTTTAAAACTACTCGGTTTTCTTCAAAACTCATAGTCGTATTCTTTTGCTTTGCATAGAGGTATCCGGTTAGGAATATTATGTACCTCATTCTATGAGGGAAGAGCCTTGATCCCTTCACGGGGAGTTCGCTCTTAAGCAAAAGTTTATATTACTGGTTTTAAAAGCGGAGCCTAAACCATTCTATTTCAAAGCCACTCGAGTTCCCTCAACGATATCAAGTTCATTATGGTAACGTTTTTTCGACAAAAACCAGCCGTAGCCCTCAGTCATTTCAGACGGGTAGCACCTTTTAACGTTTTTTCGGCAAAAACCAGCCGTAGTCTTCCGTCATTTCAGACGGGTATCATCTAGTATTCATGCTATGTTTGTTGGCCTTCGTCAAGGCATATTGTATGGCAGCTATGTGTTACTTTTCTGCAGTATAAAGATGCATTAATTTAGGACAGTTGTACATCCTTGTTGGCCTTCGTCAGGGACGAGTATGGATGAGTTTAGATTAATCAGGACAAAGACGGGTATAACTTGACTTGCGACTTATGATTTGTCGGCCTTCGTCAAGGTCATAAGACGTTTGGGGCAAAAACCTTATCTGGAGTTTCAAATATACGGGAAACTTGCCAAGTTTGCGCATACCTTCTAAAGTGGTAATTTTGGTCGGCTTCCGTTAAGATTATCACACGATGATAGTTGAGTCCCGATTCTCACTGATAAGGAGGTATTACTTCTCGGAAGATTCACTTCACAATTAGCAAATCTATTAGGTGTCTAGAAAGTGTTAACAAAGTTACATCTTTGCGTAAACGAGGCTATTTAATTGGGTCCGTATGAAAACACGTGGGACCTCCCTCGAAGTACCAACACCGACCTGGCTGAACGGTTAGTGAATTTGTAAAGTGTATATGTTACCGACTAGTTTTCTTTTTAGGGTTTAAAGGAGAATTCGAGTAAACAGTGGGAGCCATACTGATCAGATAACCAATCTGATCTTGATAGAGTGCACGTTGAGTGTTTCTTTTCTCTCTTTGGTACATCGACCTATGACTTACCTTAAACTAAATCTTATTAACCAAGTTGACCGAACCTTCTAACACACTTTGGTTTTGGATTGTCTTGATTCACGACAAAATCGCATATATTCTTGCTACTCCTACTTCCCCCTTGCATAACTCCAGAACACTTTGTATCACTACGATGATCCATATTATTTGGAACGACCATTG
The DNA here is from genome assembly GCA_030015575.1 of Agapanthus africanus. Lineage (NCBI taxonomy): Eukaryota > Viridiplantae > Streptophyta > Magnoliopsida > Asparagales > Amaryllidaceae > Agapanthus > Agapanthus africanus. The sequence goes on along the minus strand of CM057340.1, from coordinate 437,928,320 downwards.
TATAGTTACATACGAAGTCGAAGAAGTTATTTCAGTCGAAAATGGCCACTGGTTCTGGAGAATTTGGATAGTTTTATTCGGTTGTCTCTTCCCTTTACTTTTTCTCAGGTTGCGAGAGTTTCTTGTATTAGGAGAGCACCTATTACGTTTATTGGATAGTTATTTCCAAACCTTAGGCTGGTGCCGAAAGGTAGGGAAGGAAGAAAACCAATTAGCCTGAGTGCGATATACATCAGGTAAGATATAAAGACATATAAAAGGATTGAAGAGAAGGCAAAGGAAATTGCGACCACTGTCATGAATTTGGATAATAGAAGAGACATTACTAGGAATACCGGCTAACCCCTTGAAACATTTATGTTTCAGAATTTCTGTGTATTTGTTGTTGGATATAGTGCCTTCAAGTCAATTATTGTAATCGCAAGCTCGCGATTGTGATGATTGAGGGAGGACCTATACGGGTAGAACAGTCTCACACAAAATGATAGTATTTATCTGGTTTGCCTTTATCATCATGTACATGCATTGTGTGGTGTTACAAATCACTATTACATGTTGATAGAGCCCATAGGATTCTTGCTTGACTACCAGTATTATGATGGCGATCATATACATGGGAGTTGGATGGTCTATAAGCACAACCTTAAATATCCCTAGTCGAGTGTGTATCGAGACTGAACATCGATACTCCAGAGTAGACTAGTGTATACTTATCGAGACCCCGACGAGGGGCGGTAGTCGGTGTCACGACCCGAAATATTAGCTCGTGACCAGCATTTAAATCACGCAACGTCTAGAGGCTTAACGTAATTCAAGTAAGCTGAAACCCAGAAATCTAAACCCTTTTAAGAAAATAAAGGAGGTGAAGTTTTGAAATAAAGGTATAATGAAATCAAGTTTTCTTAATGCATAGGAAAGGAACATGAAAAATGCAAGTGGATTATGCAAGTTTAAAAAAACATGTTTCGTCGTTTTGAAAAATTTGGGCAGTACCTCCTTTGTATATTTTGATCCAAAACCACATATACAAGATAATGATAAAGGCATCCTCAAGCGGGAGCTAGCTCTTCGCCAAACGGCGGATCACAACCACGCAAGACAATATATATAAGTATACGACGCCCAACGGCGAAGATCAACACAAAGATAAAGAACAGCAGGACATAAAAACCACCAGTAGTGGAAAACCCCTCGCTCTAAGTCTCGCAACCACAATCTCACTAAGTCTCATTACTTACAATTTACTAATTTTGATTGATGGAGTTGACTAGATACAATATGAAACAGTAAATACAAGAGTGTGTATGATACAAATGTCCCACCTACTAATACAAAACACCCGAATGAAGCTATGTGCCAGCGATGCCGCTACGGATCCATGCGGTCAACCTGCAAGAACTGTGGCACAACGGGGGTGAGTCGCCAATTCGTGAGTAGAAAAACATCTATAAGTAGAAATCGAATAAACGACTCCTAGGTCAACTATATCATAAAGGTAATACTATGATATCTAGGATGACCGGATCGTATATATGCCAACAATGTAATCAACACCTATGAGTATGCGGATATCATCCAACCATATAATCAATATATGTATGCATGTGGATCCCGTCCAACCATATGATCAATGTCTGTATGCACGTAAATATCATAAAAGAGTGTGCATGAAAGTATGAGGATATAAATCAACGGTGTCCCTCTCGACACATCAAAATCATGGAACCTGTGTGTCCAACATCGACACCCGAAAACATCATGAAACCCGTGTCCAGCCGACACGTAAATCCTCATATCTCGGGCTCCGTCAGTCCGGATCGGCCCACGTGCTCCGTCAGTCCGGATCGGCCCATATCATCTCTCGATTCCGGTCGGTATCCTCCGGATATCCGCCGAGCCCAAATACAATCACAGGTAGGTAGTAGTCCCTCTGTCAGGCTCACCGTCTACAGCACAGCAATCCGTTCTCTCCTCGGGATACCATACCGGGTCCACCATATACCCGCAATCGGCCTCATCCAACTTCTCAACCGGGTATCACTGTCACACGTCTCAGAACCGAGAAAACGCATCGTGAACGCACTGAAATATCATATCAAAAGAAACCGGGTTTTTAAAACAGTACATGATTTCTTTTGAAATAGCTACGGTTCTTAAATCCATAAATTTCATGAAAATAACATATCTCAATGCGTGTAATCATAAGCATGATGTATGCGATATATAACAGAAATGTAAGCATATCCGTATATCATGCAACATGGACAGTAATATGCACATATCGAGGGAAAACCGCTCTTTTAAATGAATCCAGTTTTTAAAATATATCATGCGGTTCCCAAATCTCCAAAATCGAATGCAATATCGTATAAATGTGCATATATGTATAAACGCAAGTATGGACATACAAATGTGCATGTTCGCAAGTATGGTGTACAATATGTATGTCATGATGCAGCAACCCTACTGTGTAGTGACATGGCAATTATCGATGATGAAGTGTGTGAGCCGGCAAATCTGTGTACATGTACTAACACAGGTATATACAATGCAACGATAATATCATGAATGCAGCATAAGGTAAATCATCAGCTAAAAGCTATAAGGTATACGTAAGTATCATAAGTCTGAGTCGGTGAATCTATCAATCGGCATCTAGCCTCACAGCATCACGTACGGTATAATCCATCGTACGGCATCCTCTAGTCAAGGGTATGGATCAAACCTCAAGTCAAACTCATCACGTACGGAAAATCATCGTACGGCGGCATTAAGCTATCAAGGATCCTATCATCCTATAAGACGAGGAGGGTACGGACCTAACGTCTCGTACGGCTATCACTCACGATTCATAACATATAAATATCTCTATATACCTATGTCCCAGGTCATATCCGCAATAATCTCATATCAGGGGACCGGCAGGGTAAAAATCATCTCAATCGACTCGCATCCATATACCAACATATCACCAAATCATCATATCGCGTCATATATCCTTTTCATCGCATTTATATCCCTCATCAAGTCAATTTTACAAATACATTCTACCTTTACTATAAGCATAAGTATCCAATCTAACATACACACCCGAACCATACAAACTGTTTTTGAAAGATGCGAATCGTAGTTTCGGAAGTAGGGGCTACGGTGTTTTTAAAGAAAGGTATCATTTGAAAATCCGTAACGCCCCTCAAGATATCTGTTTAAAAGATGCATACGATTCTTCAGTTTAGAAATAAGTATGGTTCGGATGACGTATCTACATCGGCTATCTAGTCCTATAATACCCTAAACGGTATTATCGTCAAACGTCATCCTCAAATTCAGTCATCACATATTAGTCGTATCAAAACACTTCTAACTATCCTTAATTTCTAATATGGTTTCTATAGCTATCTTATAATTCTAACCCTAGTTTGCTACTCTAGGTTTTCTTAATCATATGCTACAAATCGGTTTCCACCAAAACTTTGCGGGGGTGCTATACGTCATCCATCCGACTTCCTCTGTAGATATAGATCTACTCACCTTGGTCTTCGCTTGCCGAAGTCGATGACGCCACGCTCCGTCGCCTCGGAATCCACGCGAAGGTACCTACAATAACAACACATATCGCAATAAAATCCAATTCTAAAATCCAATACGGCACGCGCATTTCTCATAGGTTAGAACCTATAGCTTACGCGTACAAAAATCAACCAAACAACCCTTGTTGTTGATGTACAGACATCCAACAACCAAATACGAATCCAAATATCAAGAATTTGCATTTTAAAATACAGAAAATATAGCCAAAACCACACCAAACTGCTCCCAGATTCTCTTTCAGGTAAAATTGGCCAATTCTGCACATATAGGGGGTCTAGTTTACAGCTAAAGGGACCACAGAACAAATACGAATCAATTCCAACCTACCCTAGCCGCAATTTGCGGCCAGATGGAATAAATCTGCGGCCTGGGCTTTGGGTTAAGCGCTCGGGTCTCATTGGTACACTCACAATCACCTGCTTGCCTCCCTGTCTTTGCTAAATTATTTTTAGTGCCCCGGGTTGCTCCAGATTCCATAATACTACCTCAAACTGCCAATTTAACCGATGTCGGAAAGGTTCTAAGTTCGTGTTTCCTATCTTAGGCCATACAAATCCACGCTAAGGTCTGTAGGCAACCACTACACATCACCAATTCCAAACAAACACTCAAACCCTTCTCTTGGGATTTTTAAGATCACAATTTCGCACACAATCAACCTCTAAACTACACAAGAATGCAAGGAAACTAAAACTAAACTAAAGGGAAGAATTTATACCTCGTTTAGACAACTCAAGAAAACCCTAGCTCGACCAAAGTTGTCAAAATCCTACTTTGCTTGGTCCATTGTGTAGAGGATGTAGAGGGGATCAGCTTTTGTGAAGGGGGGTGGGGTTTTGACATGGTTTTTGAGATGGATCTTGGGGTTGGAGGTGGAGGGAAGTGAGGAGAAAGAAGACGAAGAAAAAAATATGAGAAGGGAAATAATGGGCAGCCCTCTCTCTCTTTCTTATTCTCACCCTCTCACTCTCATGTCTCACTCTCTCTTTCCAATCATTCTTTTTTAACCCCTTTTTCTTTTCTTTTAAAACCAAATCATATAATAACCCAAAACAACATAATAACACAACATGTAACCAAGATGCAACATGACTTGGTGCACTGGGCATGGAAAACTGTAAAAACACGGATTTGGCTTAATCGCGATTAGCAGTGCACTAATCGGGTTTTCATTTAAACTGCTTATAATAAATCTTAAAAATGCCAAATCCTTTAAATATGTTTTTAAATTAATAAATCATTTTAAATTCCCAATTATTTCACAATTATTGGTATATATTTATACCCTTTTTCGAAAACCCCAATTTCGCAAATCGGGCAGTTTTCGGGAAATATATTATTTTAATATTAAATTCTAAAAATAATATTTTATATTTTCTGAAATGTTACAGCCGGTCTCACAAGCCATTGGGTTATGAGTACAAGTGCTCATTAGGTTATGAGTACATTGGACGGACTCGCCGGGAACATGCTAGATGGTATTATACCTATTGTCAGATATCAGTTCCCAGGTGACATGAGTACAGATTAGTCTGTCGACCTGAGATTGTCATTTGTCTCGTGTGAGTTCCTACTGTGCTTTGATTACTACCCTACTAAGGCTCAAAGGAGTCATGCAAATATGTTTTAGTTGGGTACAGTCCCAAGCCACATGCAGGCAATGAGCGGATCGTCGGGGATTCGTCTCTCCCGGTATTGGGGGTTGATGTCGTGAGGTGCACGGGTGGCCATCATCAGAAATTCTTGGCCAAGGTAGACGAGAATTACTGATTTGGATCAGTAGTTTCTCAGTGGGTGATGGGCTTCATACCGACACGAAATATCGCGTTATTA